>OX940725.1:14057500-15257500 GCA_954870855.1 Scutellaria minor | reverse complement strand
AAAAATGTTTAATTGCTTTTATTGATTTTAATAAAAGACATACCGGTTTACATATTTCACAAAAAGTAATACATGTGTTAAATGATTATGGTATATTAACAAAAGTATTTGCTATATCTTTAGATAATGCAACTAATAATAAAGCTAGTTTGCCTACATTAATTGATTTTTGTAAACCTTCATTAAATGGTAATCTTTTTCATACTAGATGCATGTGTCATGTTTTTAATTTATGTGTTCAAGATGGATTAAAAACTTTAGAACAAGAAATAGAAAAAATTAGAGATGCAATTAATTTAATTTATCAAACCGTATAAATGCGAAAAAAAATGGGCCGCATTTTGTAAAATGAATGAATTAGAAGTAAAAAAAATTGTGAAAGATGTGCCACATAGGTGGAATTCTACTTTTTACATGCTTCAAGATTCGTATAATTATAGAGAACTTTTATGTGCTTTTTTTATGGAATTTGGTGATAATAATGTTATGTTATTTGCCCATTCTTGGGATTCTAGAATAAACATGATGGATATGTTAAATTTTTTTGAAGAAGCCACTAGGGAAGTAAGTGGATGTTATTATCCTACATCTCCTTTAGCTTTAGATCAATGTGTTAAAATTATTTTGGTAATTAACTCTTATAAAGATGATCCTATTTTATGTGATGCAATTATTATGATGAAAGCAAAATGGTTAAAATATTATCATGAGCTACCCCCTATATTTATGTGCTAAATTATTAGATCCTAGGATTAGAGAAGATGGATTAGAAGAGCTCTTAATTATGTACTATAATGCATTGTTCCCATGTGGTGTGATTAGTGAATATGATCTAGTAGAATATGTGTCTAATCCTAGGGAAGTAGTTAAACGAGCTAAAGATTATTTGTATGATTTATTTAGACAATATAAAATAATTCATGGTGATTCAAGTAGTAGTGATGATGTAGGAGATCAAAATGTAGGATATAGTAGTTATTCCTCTTCTTCATCTAGTTTTGGTGATACCCTTAGTCAATATTACAACTTTTATGGCATTAGAATGCAAAAAAGAGCTAGAGTTACTAACTCATTACCAGAATTAGATTCTTATTTAAGTGTTACTTTTGAATCTATTGCTTTCGAGAACCATTTGGATTTATTAAAGTGGTGGTCACGGAGGACCACCACATATCATATACTAACAATTATTGCGAAGGAGATGTTTGCATGTCCCGCCTCCACGGTCTCGGTTGAACATGCCTTTAGCATATCGGGCCACACTTTGAGTGCGAGACGAGCAAACTTGGCTGCCGAGAATGTCCAAAACCTTATACTCCTTGAGGATTGGGTCAAAGCAGCCAAACGTCAACAAAACCTCGATTGCACACGCTTTAAGGAAGGTGAACCGGATTTGTATGGCTACGACTCAAACACAACATTCTCCAACGGCAGTGGCATCAACCTCGACTATTGAAGAAGGTAAGTTGAGGTAAGAGAACTACGTGAGCTTTGATTCCTTAATTCGATTTCAATTAAGGATACGTAGACAATTTCATTTAAAGTTTGGAATTTCAATTCCAAACTTAGAATGAAACTCAAGCTCTTTTAATTTTTTCCCCCTCCCTTTTATTAAACTTGTTTCAATAGTTACTTAGTTAGATATTTAGATGTTAGATCTTAGACTTGTATTATATAATTCAAGATAGATACATAATTGTAATTGTAATTCAAGATAGACTTTAATTTCTTTTTGATAGACATAGACTTTTGTAATTGTAATATATAGGAACTTGTGTAATAGATTAGATCATAGATTAGATAGAGTTCTAACTTGTAATGATTTTCCAAGTTATAATGAAAAAGTTTGTTCACTTCAATATTTTATATTCCAAATTTCAATTTCTCATGGTATGATGGTATACTTCAAAACAAACATTATTGAGTGTGTAAAATACACTCAATACATATGATCGTGAGCACGATTATTTTGTTATCTTGGTCAAAAAATGAATCATAACTACAAAACATTGGTTGATATAGGTACAAAAGGAGAAAACGGCGTAACGGGGACAAAACGTGCGAAAAAAGGAAGAAAACGGACGAAAAAGGGTCAGTACCGCAGTATCCATATCCAGTACCGCGGTACTCGAAGTGGAAAACCAAAACACTGGGTTCTGCTTCTCAGTACCGTGATACCCATATCTCAGTACCGCGGTACTCAACTCCAGATAAAAAAATAAGGAACCACCGAACCGTCGGTTCGAACAGGCCGAACCGTCCGGTTCCGGTTGAACTGGCGATTTGGAACCGAAATCGGAACCACCCATCACACGGTTCGGTTTCGATTCCACCAATCCAGAACCGTCGAACTGGCGGTTCGAACCGGAATCAGCGAACTGTTTGAACATCTTTAGCCGAATCTACTACAAATCATTAAAAAAAATACTACTCAAATATACCCAAAATTTAAAAATATTAGATTTGTAATTTTGCTTTTAATATGCAATATAAATACTAAAAAAATACATTTTATATATTTCATGCATTAAATATGAATTTTTAAATAAAGCTTTTTTATTTAAAATTATAATTTGGCTAAAAAATCTCATACTCTACTGCTACATTTCCATCAAATTAAAAATATGAAATGAAAATAATAATACATAAAATTTTACATAATAATTCAATACATCGTAATTTATATATTTAAACTAAATTTAAATAAATAAATAATTAAATTTTGAAATGGTGGTTTTTTATAAAAAAAGGGGGGGGGGGGGGGAATAATACCATGCAACCCCCTTGCCCTAGACTCCACCTAGCCCTAGCCCTAGGCTCCTAAGCCACCCCACCTCCCCAATCCAGCCGCACCCCACCTCCAGAATTTTACTCCTTTTCCTAGCAAGCTGGCAAACATGCAGCAAAAGCTGCTCAACATTTCCTTTCCCATTAAATCATTAAATCACATTGTGTACAAAATTTTCCCAAAATGGCAAGAAAAATGGGCGTAAAAATTCTACCTACTATTTCCGACTATGGTTCTATTATTATTATTATTATTATTATTATTATTATTATTATTATTATTATTATTATTATTATTATTATTATTATATAGATTAATGGAACTAGTAAATAATATATTTATCTTGATAAAGTTTTTAAATCAAATCCAACATATACATTACTTGCTAGTAATTAAAAACAAAAAGGTTACACAACTATTCCATTATTTTACCAAGGTAGAACAATACATTCTATATAGTGTAAAGAACTGGAATGTATACTATAATTGTGGTATTATAGTGCCCTGTAATTACAATAAGCAGAAACTGAGAGCGGGACATCATAATCTTCATTTCCATGCCTCACATCTCAATTGTTTGTCATTCAATCATAATGTGATATTGAAACCATGCTTTGCTTCTTAGTTTCATTTCTCTGATGTTGTGTTTGGACGGTGCTGAGTAGGGATTTGAAATTTATAATAGTAAATTCATTTGTGGTGTTTTGATTGATACGAATTTGAAATTCATCACTTTCATTTTAAACTATTTTTTAACAATATGAAAGGATTTGGAATCCACTCTATTTTGATTGGATTTGAAATTCATTCATTTCAAATTTTTCGATCCAAACACAGCCTAATATGTTTCATAAAAACTCATGTGAGACGATCTCACGAATAGTTTGGGTAAAATTACTATCCACTAAGGACAATGAGACATTTAACCTTATAAAATGAGTAGAAAAATTGTTTATTATAACTATGAATATAAGGTAAATCCCCTTATAAAAAATGAGTAGATGAAGGCATTTTCACTAGTAATAATGATACACCAATAATCCATTTGCACTATAAAAAGAACGGCCATTTATTCACAGAAACGTGCCTCTACTTCCGTTAATTTCTAATTAACTTCAAATTTTCTACAATTCAACAAAAATAATTCTCCTTAGGCCACCATGAAAATTTTACAAACAAAAAAGGAAATCAAATTCAACAAATAACATCATTATACCAAGTTCTTTTCAAAGCTCCATCTCCTCTAAACTTAGATTGTGTTTGGAAGAGCATTTCAAAAATGATTTGAAATTCATAATAGTAAATATTGGTGGTGTTTAAATAAATACATTTTTTTGAATAATTTTTATAGTAATATAAGTGAATTTTGAATCCACCCCCACTTGAATGAATTTGAAAATCATTCATTTCAGAACTTCGATTAAAGATCCCTCAATCCAACACAATTTTATGTACTTTCATATTTTCATTACTTCTTTTGTTATCCCAACAATTTTACGGTGGTAGAATAGTTCCTCCCAATCAACTGCAAATCACACTAATTTTGCCTCACATAACTCCCACAATCAATAAAGCTATATATGTCATTCAAGAAGTAGAATCTCCACTTTTGGCCATTAGTAAGAGCAAAGTTGAAATAAAACAGTGACTAAACTCACACTACATTATTGAATGATAAACCAAAGGAATTACACATTTGTAAGAACTATGTATTGACAATTGGAAAAGGGCAAAATTCATCACCATAATCTTTATCAACAACAATTAGTCATAATTGGCAGTTAAAAGGACATTGTTTTTCTTTTCCTTAACTGCCATCTACACAAGAAGGTAAATATGTGTATAGAAAATTGATATGAAACCCGATCTTAGGTTCTCAATGGAGCCAATTTCAACGCAAATTACTTAGTTTTATTAAACACAAATTACTAGTAATCTGCATTGAATTTGACTCAAAAACCCAACATCGAGTTCCATATCTGTACTCGTATAGAGAATATATATATGTATGTATGTATACCCCCCCCAATTTGAAGCACTCCTTTTTTAGCAATCCCAATTTCAACTCCCACAAAATAGAGACCTTTTTTTCTTTTTTCATAGATATAATTTGTAGAAATTATGCCTGGCTTCATCCTGTTTGCCTTTAACCAGCTAAAGAAATAATTATTCTTCTTTTTTTTTCAAATTTTCATTTTGGGTTACCTTTGGTAATGGTGAACAAGTGCATTCGGAGTGAAGCCCAAAAGATGGGAATTAGAGGGACAGTGAGAGAGTACCTCTTTCTTGAAAAGGGTAATTTCGTCATTCCACACCGAACCACTCGTCCTCCATGTCTCAGTCACAGAGACTCCCATTGCACTTGCACCACCACCTATAATTCCATTGTTGCTTAACTATGTCTTTATTTCTCATATGGAGAGAGAGAGAGAGAGAGAATGGGACCAAATGGAAAGGTCAAAATGGGGTTGGGGGTAAGAAGAGTATAGAGAAGTGAGTAATGGATATGGAAAAGTATATAAAATGGGAAAATATATAGAAGATGTAGGCCGGTGAAAGGCCATTTTCAACTTTCTCTTTGTTTCTTTTCTTACTAAAACTCTTCTCATTTTGTCTCTCACATCTGTGTATTATATATATATACACATGTGTATGTATATGTCACACAACGCGTGTGTGTGTATGGTTTAATGGAGTAGATGACTAAAGCAGTCGTTTATTAACTTCTCTACAATGATAAAGACTCTATTTAAATATAAATATAGCATAATTGGAAAGAACATGATTTTCAACCATATATTTAAATTTGAGATAAAAATTCGGTTGCATTTGATTTACGATCTCATATAAATTTTTGCATAACAGTTAAAGGATCTTTCAGATTTTATTTATATTCCGACCAAAAAGTTTATTTCTTAGAAAGATTTAATCATTTACCTCACATTGAGAAATTCGAGAAAAAAAATATGAATTCTCATGATTCGAATCCACAAGTCATTTATAAATGAAAAGGTTGGATTATGGAATTGTGAAACAAAATTTTTGAACTGGACCAAAACTTCCAATTGAATAATTAAGAGTAAATGATTCATGGCCGAAGATAGAAATTCAACTTTTATTCGTAAACAAATCTTCCATTTTTTTTTTTTAAATAATTGAAACAAAATAGTTATTCCAACGATGACTTTGGTTTATTAGATACATTGACAAAAAAAATTTAGCTTGGAAACAAATTATTTTCCTTAAGACCCTGTCAAATAGAAATAGTCCCTTATGTATCAAATCGATGAAAATAAGACTAGAGTTTTGAAAGGTCTTAATATTATAATTGAAAATTCACAAAAACTTGAAATAAATTTGTAATTACAATTTGTTATCACATTTAGGTTGGGTTTTGGTACTATTAGCATGAAACTAAATATCATGACAAATTAGTATGCTCCAATGAAAAATATTACATATATATCTAAAAGATATTAATTATATAACTAAGGTATTACCAATATATCGAGACATTAGCTATATACTAAAAAATATTATTTGTTTTGTTTCAATAAAAAATATTACTTATATATACCTATAATATTTTATTCGTACACATATTTGGTCAAAAGGTTTGGCTAACGCCCACTCAACTCGGAAACTTGATATATTTATGCACAATTTAATAAGAAAATAGAAGCCTTCGCATAGAGTACGTTGCAAGTTCCCCAAACCTCCTTAGGCCCCAGTAACATTCGCTTCTTCGGAGATTCGAGTGTGATAGGAACAAGGATGAAAATATCGCGAAATATTGTGGATATATCGCGGATACGGATATTGCGATATGAATATTGGGTGTTAATGTATTTTTTTCTGGGTATCGCGGATATATCGCAAATTATCGTTATCGATATCGATATCGATTCAGTGTAGTACAAAATTGGATGGAAATCGGGAAATATCGCGGATATATCACAAATTATCGCATATATATCAAAATTCACGATTTTGATTAAAAAAATTGAAAAATGTGATTTCTTTTTTACTTTGTATTGTGTATTTTGTTTGATAGTAGAAGGAATATATTAATATGTTCCTGACACTTTTGAACGTTCACAATTTGGATGGAGTACTCAAAATATTTTTCATCACCCACCTCCTCAAGAAATGTCGTATGAAGATCAAAATGAGTATCAACAATATGATTGGATTGGTATACACTATCCAATTCATTGTGAAGTTGGGCGAGATAGAGAAACTTATAAATGACATGTGCATAACTATATACATGAGTACTCTAATGTGATAAGTTGATATCAGTACTGTCGGGATAAATATGACATTTCATCTACTATGTTTGAACCTCATAGGTCATCTTTTTGATTCTAGTGTATTGTATCATGTAATTTTAGTAATTTTGTATTGTATTATGTAATATATTGTCAGTTTTTTTTTTTATGAAGTACAATATTTATAAAGCTTATTATCTATATGTTAGTTTTAAATATATTATTTTATTGTGATTTTGGGTGGAATATATGTGTAATGATGTGTTAAAATAATCCCTAAAATTTCATATTAAATTTCCAAAATTTTAATAAGATATCCGTCATTTTTTCAAATTTTTTGCGATATCGATATGCGATATCGATATATCCGTAAAATTAAGATTGCGATATCACTTGCGATATCGATGTTTTCATCCTTGGATAGGAATAGGTTCGGTTTCAGAGATTTTAAATTTTTCCATTTAAACAAATATTTTCTCAAAAAAAAAAAAAGAAAAAAAAAAGTAATACATATATACATCATACATCATTATTAATTTAAATCTTCAAACAAGCTCTAAACTAATAATATAAACTTAACAAATTATTTACTAACAAGCTTTAATCGAAAACAATTGCATTAGATTCAAGTTTTTCTGCATCACATGAGTGACCATTAGAAAAAAAATTGTTTCCATCATTAGGAAATTTTTTATAAAAGGAAAATAAATATGCACTTTATAGTAAATTTAGATAAGATAGATATAATAGACATAGTAATATCGTATGGTAGATATAGTAAAATTAGTAAAATCTAAATATTATTTATATAGGAAAAATGAGAATTGATCAAGCACGCACCTGAAGAATGCGCACCGTGCGCACTTCTTTAAGATTTTTTTTTTTTGTTAATTTTTAATATCTCATATTATTTATTTTCTCACGCTGCCACCCCACATACGAAATTCGTGCACTTCTTTAAGATTTCTTTTCTTTTTTTTAATTTTTAATATCTCATATTATTACCCCACATACGAAATTCTCATCTCACACATGGATCTATCACATCTCACATATCAACATAGATCTTTTTCCCAATTCTCATAATCAATGTAATTTTTAATATTTTATATTATTATTCACATAATTTTTTCTCATCCTACCACTTTACATACGGAACACATAACCCCTCATCAACATCTTCACATATTTTCTTATCAATTCTCACCCAAATTAATTTAAACAATATGTGAGGATGTTGATTGTACAAAATATGAATTGGTTAACAAATATGATAAATTCTCAATCAATCCTCAATAAATCCTCAAGATCAATCCTATTGTAGCTCATAATTAAAGAAAAGAATGAAAAATATATTAAAGAAAATAATGAAAAATATTTAATTATGAATAATAAAAATTGAATAAAATTTTCAAAATGAATAATAAAAATTGAAATATGAATTAAGTAACAAGGAGAATAAATTCTCAACAAATTGTTAAAAACAACAAATCATATCATCAAACTCAACAAATCCTCGAAAATCAACAAATCATATCCTCCAACTCAATTTTCAAGAAATCCTCAAAAATCAACAAATCATGTCCTCCAATTCAATTTTCAAGAAGTCTTCAATTAATTCTAAAAATCCCCAAATCTCTTTATTTACTTGTATTTTGTGTCTTCAAATATAATGGAGGTACACATGTGAAAAAAAATTAAAACAAATTAGTAACATAATTTTTTAAATGAAAAAACTTTCAAAAAAGATAAGAAAATATTATACCATCCCAAGGATAGTACAATTTCTCCTGTCATGTACATTAATGCTACAACCACGACAAACTCTTGCTTTTGAAATTATTTTTTCCTTTGATGATTTATTCAAGAAAGTATGTGTCCACTAATGTCACAACCATGACAAACTCTTACTTTTTGAAATTATTTTTTTCTTTGATGATTTATAAAAGAAGTTATGTGTTCACTAATGCCACAACCACGACAAACTCTTATTTTTTGAAATTATTTTTTCCTTTGATGATTTATACAAGAAAGTATACGAAGATATTGATGAGGAGTTATGTCTATGTGTGAGATGAGAATTCCGTATGTGAAGTGGTAGGCTGAGAAAAAAATTATATGTATAATAATATAAAATATTAAAAATTACATAGATTATGATTTAGAAAATTATGTGTATAATAATATAAAATATAAAAAATTTCATTGATTATAATTTAGAATTTTTTGAGAATTGATTACTTGAATATTATTCATTGTTTCCTTTAATTGATTAATTGGATATTTTTATTGTTTCCTTTGGGATGAGAATTGAAAAGTGGTAGTAGAGTGAGAAACAAATATGTGTATAATAATATAAAATATTAAAAATTATATTGATTATGATTTATAAAATTATGTGTATAATAATATAAATATGTATAATAATATAAAATATTAAAAAGTACATTGATTATGATAATTGGGAAGAAGATCTATGTTGATATGTGGGATGCAAATTGTATATGTTGATGATGAGATAGATCATGTGTGAGATGAGAATTTCGTATGTGGAGTAGCAACATGAGAAAAGATATAATATGAGATATTAAAAATAAAAATAAAAATAAATCTTAAAGAAGTGCGCACGGTGCGCATTCTTCAGGTGCGTACCTGATCAATTCTCTAGGAAAAATATTATGGTTTTGTGCAATACATTTCACCTAATTTAGCATTAATATAATATAATGTGATTAATTTGTTAAAATATATTTTGCATTTTAAAGGAATATATATTTATTATTTATTATTTTGAAAATACATATTGTTATGTCTATTATACTATTCAACTCTTCCTCCATTTTTCAATTTGATTTTTATCATTAAAGTTTCATATTTTATTTTAAAATAATAATTTGTAAATATTATTTAATGTCATTAATTAATGAATTTTAATAGCCCACTCACGTATCATTTTCATAATTTGACAACAATTTTGATAAATTATTAATAGTCAAAATTACGTAATTCGACAAAGATATAAGTTGAGTTACGAGAAAATGGAATAGAAAATCCAAATTCACATAATACGTGTATACTCAATCAATTGGCCGTCTAATCAACGACATTCATATTAATTTTTAATTATTATATTGCTTTAAATTATAAATCAATTTATTAACACGATTGGTTCAAAGCTAATATAAAAGCTAATCTTTTAGTAGTTGCTTACTACGTAAAATATAGTCAAGAAATTGGAACTAATCGACAACATTACAAATTGGAATGCGGCTATCCCCATTTTAAAATCAGAATCACTAATTACTAGATACCTAATACTGTATTAACGTTTTTATATTGAGTAAGTCTCTTGTGAGACTGTCTCACGAAATTTTAATGCATTACGTGAGACGGGTCAACCCACAATCCAATTACCCACCACCCAAACCCTACAATTTATATGTTTTTTGTGGGTGATAGGGCTTCGTCTCACGGAAACTATTCGCGAGACCGTCTCACATAAGTTTTTATGTTTTATATTTAGAGTGGCTTTAGAAAAAATTTACAAAGGAAATTCAAGACTTTTATTTTTGAGGATGATAACAACAGGCAAGCCTCATTCATATTCATATGTCAAAAATCAATTAATACAATCAGGATAAAGCAGTCTACTTGCACCTAAATGTAATGAAATCTTGCAAAGTTACTTATTATTATTATTATTTTTATATAGGAAATCATTATTATATAATCTTATGACCTTTATTTAACACTCAAAACATTAATTCTTATCGTGAATAGGTAAGACTAGTGAAATATCAAGTTCAAGTGAACTTTGATTTAAGTAAATTTTGGTCTAATTATTATTTTATATAAAGTAAAAGATAGTTGGATATGACTATTAATTGCATGAGATAAATAATATTCTTAGTAGTTAAAAATTCTAAAAAATTCTTGTATGTCATGATGTATAATAATTTCATTCTCTTAAATCATAAAATTAAAAATTAATAGATATATTATATATGTGGCGACAAATCAACATTAGACATGTTAATGTATCCATAATGGGTAGTAGAATTCTCACAAGTTATGCTCATATTAGTTGTATTTGTTATAAATATTATATATATATATATTATATATATAATCTATCTATTACCTATATAAAAGTGTGGATATTTTTTATAAAATATGAATTGTCGAATATATCCTTATTAAAGATTATTATTTAAGGTTATAATAATAATTCAAAATCCTATAAAATTCTATTATAACTAGAACTCTAATATAAGATATTTGTATTTTTTTTTCCTTAATTTGAATAGATCTCCACGTAGAACACATATATTGCTTAAACCCATATCTACAAATTAATTTCAATTTTCTTTTGCAGAAGTCAAATACAAGTACCCATGTTGGGTATAGTTTGACCAAACTCTCGTTTCAGAAATGTGGGACCTTGCTAGTTAATTTGTCCATGCATTATCATCGTGTTTGTACAGAATATAAATAAATTAAGTGTTGTAATAGAATAAACAATATCTATGTTAATACAATCAGACTCTTGCAACGGCATCTGTCTTTTAGATCCATGTTCATACCATTCTCTTTATGATATTTAATTTACCCAATTTGTTTTAGGAAAGTTATTTCGCTAATCGAATGTACCGGTAATTAATTGTCACATGCACGAGTCACGGCACATAGAATGTTTTTCAATTACATATATATGATCACATATTATACTTATATAATATTTTTGTTTGTATAATGTAATACTGATATAGTTTTGATAAATAATAATATGTAATATTTTTGTATGTATTGAGTAATACTTGTAAAAAATAATAATTTTAACAAATAATATAACATAGTATAAATACATAAGCCAAAAGTATTACCTAACATATAGAAAAGTATTATCTAATACATATAAAATATTACATGTTGAATGACCCACTTGTGAGGGAAAGATTGGGATCCTTGTGTTTTTAATGACCGGTCCGACCCAACCCAACTCATCTCATGTATATCCTATAACACAAAATATATTATCTGATATACAAAAAAGTATTACCTAATATACATAAAAGTATTACATATTTTATTATAGTCCAACCCTACCCACCCCGCCTCATGTATCCTATTATACAAAAATATTATTTAATATATAGAAAAATATTATTTAATACAAACAAAAATATTGCGTACCTAAAAATATTCTCCTCTCTTTCTCTCACTCCCCTTAGTAGCAATATATATCTTGATGATTTCAAACCTTAAATCGCGACTCCATACCTCTCTCGGTTCCTTCTTCTATTGTTCTTCTTCATATTAGTGGTAGTAGATTAATGCTTTCAAACCTCAGATTGTGATTTTGTAATTTTGAAGATTGTTTTTTAACAATAATTTTAAAATTAAAAATTAAAAATTTTAATATGATGAAACACACTAATCATTTGCCAAAAATTAAAGTAAAATGAAGAAAGATATGTTCAACATGATATCGAAGAAGGGGATAAAGGACTATACAATATAATGATACATTGTAGTTGAACAAGCAATACATTTCATTAAAACTTAAAACAAGTAATACATTTTGAAAGAACAAATAATACATTTCAATAAAATAAGTAATACATCTGAAAAAACAAGTAATAAATTTCAATATATATACAACTAATACATTTCAGTAGTTATAAAAGTTATGTTTTTTAAATACAAGAAATATTTTAGTAATTAAGTACCACTCGATAACTTGTTTTTTTTGGGATTTTGAGGTTTAATTTCATACCATTTTTTTCTAGAAAGCATGTATTTATGAGATCTTATATTTATAAAGCAATATGGTTTTGGTGTAGATGAAAGTCTTATTTTATTTTTCAAATATGTATCTTATGATGCAATGTCAGAAATGACTATCTTATTTGACATGTGGGCTCGATCTCTAGAGAATACAATGGATTTGTATTACAATAATGAATTATAATCAATAATTTTTTTTTAACTAAATTCAAGAATTTAGGATTAAAATGCAATATTTGAAATTGTTGCTATATTCAAAACGTTATTATTTAATTATAATTTTTTAAAAATGGTGATTTTTTTTCCGCAATTAGCTAGGCATTTAAACTATTACCAGCACGAGGAAACGTGTTGATAGTATGTTTCAACAGTTTGGGTAAACTATAAATAATTGCATCTAAAAACTAAGTTCGTTCCAATTAACTTGTGTAAAGTACTCCTCGAGGCTCGAATTGCCTTCGGAGTACTTTAGAAACATAGGTAAATTAGGGAAAAATTGGAGAGAAATTTTATAAGTTGATCTTAATCTCAATACTATATATATTACCAATGGTATAGTAACAGATTGGTCACAGAACTGAATAATTTATCACCAATCTGAAAATTCAGTTTTAAGAGTTTAACGGATTCGATAATTATGGATAATTTTTCAAATAAAGGACATCTCAAATTTAATTAGCTTAATTTAGAATGATTACCAACTTACTCAAATGTGATTACTTGTGGAAGTTTGTTTTGGAGGTTTTCAATTAAAAAAATACTACCGAATTAAGATTTTATTTGGTTGCGATCATATTTCATATTGAAACAAAAATTAGGATATACTTCCCTACTTTTGTGTAAGAGTAGACTTTTATAACATAAAAACTTGCATGAGACGGTCTCACGGATAATTTTCGTGAGACTGATCTTTTTTATCCACAATCCTAACTCATTTTCATTAATTAACGTGTAAATTGTGTAATGTGGGTTGTGGGTTGACTCTCTCACGTAACATGATTCATGAGACGGTCTCACATAATACTTCTTTTATAAAACCATTTCATCAATTTTGAATTGTGGTCTCACAAAATTATGTTTTTGAAATAATCTTAAATAACATTTTGTGTTAATTTATCTTACTAAAAAAAAAAAAAAAAATATATATATATATATATATATATATATATATATACTTACCCAAAAAATTTCCCCATAATGTGGCATATCATGTGAATTAAATGCTACATTTTGTTCTCTCATTTAAATGCTATTTATTATCATCATACATTTTACTCTCTTTATTTCTTTGCATATTCCAAAAATTAAAATACAAGAAATATCTAATTGCCTAATTAAATACATCAATTAACCATTTAGTTATTTTATTCAGGTATGTTGGGAGATTTTTGTTTAGGTTTTGATGAGACAATGTAACTAATTAGATAGAAAGTTAGAGTACCCATTTTCCACAATTTATAAGTGGAACATAGACCTACAAATGTATCTTCGAAAATATTATGATAGTTCTCTGAGAAAAATAAATATAAATGCTTGGAACGAACTTTCAAGAAACACCAAGTGTTTAAAGAAGATGGAAGATCAAAAAGCTACAAGAAGACTGAACAAGAGTCTGACAAGAATGCCGCTCAGGAACAGTAAGCAGTTCTACATCAGAAAGTTGGCATCCAAGAAGCACATGCACTAAAGATCAAAACAACAAGCTTACAACCTTTACTCAGTTATCAAAGTACAATGAATATACATTGAATGCAGTACGAGGAAGGTTGCTGACAAAGATCCGTTTGACTGAAGTTAGTGTCAGCCCAATTAGAAGATGCCACCTGGACAAGAGAGAGAAGAACTGCGGCCAAGGAGTAGCGTCATTAATGCAGATCAGACTAGGACAAGACTTATCCCCTCAGCTGTTCAGTCGCATTAATTGCAAAGATATTGAAGATCAAATTTGAACTGAAACAAGGACAATGCTTCCTTCAACGGGCATTTTCCAAAGATCTATAAATAGAAGGATGGAGTGACCATGAAGAGTACTGAAGCTTTGAAACACACATTGCAAAATCTCTCAAGTCTTTCATACACAAGTTCTTACCAAGCTCAGTCATTCAACCTTCGAGAAGCAGTCGACCATTCAAGCTCTCAAGCTATCAAGTTCAAGACTGACTTCATCACCACAGTTGAAGAGAAACATTTTATCTTTTAACCATTTGTGATGTGTGCGCTATGTTGTTTTAGGTGTACTTAGTTGAGAGGATAGTATCATTGCTAAGTTTAGTAGTCTAGAAATAGGCTACTTGCCCTTTGTGGGTTGTGGCCTTCGACTAAAGTATGAGATTCTAGTAGGTGTAGCTTGTTAGGAGGAGGTTTGTAAAGCGAGACATGTAATTCGAACTAACCTAACGAAGTTCCTCCTTGTGAAGGAGTAGAGTGGACGTAGAAAACTTATACCACCTTCGAACTACTATAAACCATAAGTGTTTATTTGCTTTTATTTACTTACTCCATTGTGTTTATCTTGTTATATCTTACTGATCATATCATAAGCATCCTGCACAAAAGAAGTTTATAAAAGAAACATTCTTATAAAAGAAAGTTGTTTTTCCAAATAGAAACTCTATTGTGTTTTATCCGCTGCGTACTAAGAAAGTTGGTTAAAAACCTGAATCAGCATACTGACAGGTTTCTGATCAAGTCAGGTTGCTGTCTCTTTTAAGATTCAGGAACTTGCATCTTTGATTGTTTTGAAAATCGAAAAATCGATAGAGATTCATTCACCCCCTCTGAACCTCTGACCACTTGGGACCAACAAGGTGAAAGAAATAAAAATGGGAAATATATACTTTTACGAGTAATTAAGAAGTTGTTTCGTTTCTATATACATACTTATGTTTGTTTATATTTGAGGGAAGGGGTGGGTGAGAATTGAAGCGTGTTGACTTCATTGTGGCATGTGGGGTGATATGATATATCCAATGTTATAATCAACTCATTTTTGAATGGAAAAGGAAATGTTGATTTGAAGTGATATGATATATCTAATATTTGTTCCACTTCAGATGGAATCACTGAAACCCCATCTCCTAACAATATCTTCACTCCTCATTTGATTTTGACCCCTTACCTACAAACATCAACAACTTAACTACCACATTCCTAGGTGTAATTTTTATAATAGTAAATGCAATACCTGTCATTTATTAAATGATGAATCATATTTTTTAGTATTTATATTGTCCCCCTTTTTAGTTTCAAGTGGGTAGATATCAAAATTATATATGTATACTATGTCGATGCCAAAAATTCAACTTCAAGTTGTTACAAACAGGAATCCAACTCTCACTCTATGGCCAATAATAAAGAATGAGTTATCGCATTCTCACACACAAACCACTTGAACTATGTTTCGAGACAGTATTTGTTATTTGATTGATCACAGCAGGACAGAAACTCCCACCCTATAAACAGAGCTGAGATCAATTCACTAACATACAAACCAACTGAGCTATGTCTTGGAGCCCATACGATTTATTATTTACTCAATCATGTCTTTGATACATACATATACATACTTCTTCTGATCTCTATTAAATGTCATTTTAAAGTTTTTATCATAGATTAAGGAATATAAAAATTAGATAAATATACTCTTAATTAATTGAGAAATTTAAGATTCAAAATTGAAAAGAACCTGGATCAAATTAATTCCATAAAGAAAAAAAGGTTAAACTCATTCGAAATGTTATCGAGATAGGTGAAATAAAAAAAATGTTCATAACAAAACTTTCTGCACAAAGTTATAATAGTTATGCCTATTCGAAATGTTACACTCATTTTCCTTTAGAGGCCCTCACTTAGAACGAGAGAGACAGAGAGACGAAAGTCTGTGTGTATATGTGTGAGAGATGAGAGATAAGAGATGAGAGATATAAAACGAGAGAGAAGAGTAAAACAAATAGGATAAAATGCGGCAAAATCCTATAATATGAAAAAATTTCTTGTTTTTTTTTTTTTTTTTCCTAAGTTAAAAAGAATTACATCATTAATTACATGTATGATTTAATAAATGTTGTATACTTTCATTTTCCAACAAACAAGTGTTTTTCTAATTAAATTCTAAAAATTTGGATTAATAAAACCCAAGCATTTAACAAGGATCTAATAATTGATTTAAACATAAACATTTATAAAATATGAAAATTAACATTTAATTTAAGATTTTTCTAATAAATTGAAATTCTACTTTAGTTTAGAATCTTAAGAATTTTTTAAAATTTTGAGATTTAGTTGGAGTTTTTAACTGTATTAACAATATTAATATTTTAATTTTTATTTAGAACTTTTTCATTTAATTAAAATATTATGTAATTTCTTGGTTTTGTTTAATTCCAATACATACATATATATATATATATATATATATATATATATATATATATATATATATCTTGTAATCTTTTAATTTTTTTTCAATCTTAAGAGTTTTTTTTTCAGAGTCGCATTTATTTATTTATTTCAACAATCTTCATATTTTATTTGAAATCTTCAGAGTTATTTAGATTATTCTTTAATTTTCTGGGTTTTATTTTTACATATACTTTTCTTGTATTTTTGTATTTACTTTATAATCTTGCGATTTTTTATATAAATTTTGAAATCTTAGTTAGACTCTTTCAAATATATATACTATTAAGATTTTGAAATGTTAGCTAGACATGATCATATATATATACTACTAAGATTTTCAAATTTCCTGAATATATAAATGTGAATCTTATTCAGCTAGTAACATTTTGAACGGCTGAATGCATGAATTATGATTTATGAGTTTTTTAGTCCCTTCAATTGAAGAGCAGGACTCTTATAAAATCGTCTCACATATCTTGTTATTTCATAGAACGAGTCAATCCACATCCTATATATAACTCAAAAATTAAATTAGAGATTGACTTATGAAAATGAGTTTGAAATATGTAGTGAGATTATATGCATGAGATAATTTCATATATAGGAGTATAATTTTGTGAGACAATTAGTTTCATACATATATATATATATATATATATTAGATACAATTTATACTTTTTACACTCTCTTTTGTAGCAAATACTGTTTGGACTGCATAGTATACTATGATTGTTGCTTTTTTTTTTTTGGAAACATTCACCTAGATCTACACCTAGAAAAATCGTAAAATTACAGTTTTGTTACAATAAATCTGATCTTCAATTAGTTAGTTAGTCTCCTATGCATCAGTTGCAATAGGGTCGACCCTAACCGAACTCGCACACTTTTTAGGTTTTTTTTTTTTGATTGATGTGTTACCTTCATGTTATATTGTTGTGACTTTTATATTATATTAGTATGACCCTTATATACAAATATCCTTACCTTAATGTAATATTATATTTAAAAAAAATAGAATTTTAGCATAATTTGTACATATATACATTTATGATTTATATGATATTACTCATATATTTATGTGATATTACTTATACCTTTATATTAATATTGGCATACCTTTACGTAATATATAAAGATGCAACTAACATAACTAAAATGTATGAGTACATAACTAAATGTATAACTAACATAACTAAAAGGTATAAAAAAATATAATTATATTGATATAAATATATACATAATATCACATAAAAGCATGTTGATAAAAAATGCGCTGAAATTGATTTTTTTTGGAGTTACAGAAATATATAAAAGTTATGATATTTATACTAATATATAAATATCATACTAATATAATATAAAAATAACACATGAATACTAAAAAATTAAAAGTACGCAGATTCGAGTCGGGTCGTCCCAATTACATGGATCCATGTAACTGGTGCATATGAGTTTGTGTAGTTAATATACCAATGAAAGCTTCAAGACAATAGCGAATCAAATTTGAATGGTAATGAATATTGCTCTAAATTTTATTTCAATATATAGTGGAGAAAAAGAACAGAAATACTGCCAGTTAGTCAAGCTTCTACTTTATAAAAGAGATTTAAAATTTGACGTTGATAAATTATTTAATTTGACGTTGAATCCTGAAAACATAAAAGTCCTATTATTTAAAAATAAAAACAAAAATAGAGGGACTGAATGACATTAATTAAATATAATGTATATACTAAATAATTCATTTTTTAGCTAGGTTTGAGTACACACGCCACCATATATACTAGCATACCAAACCTAGGTAGACTTAATGAAACAACGTTTAAAATCTTAATAATAGGTGGTGGATTAAATGGTCAATTAATAGAAGTGCTTTACTTTTAAATCTTAATTAATATTAGTGATTGCAACAGCTAAGCTATAGATAGGTAGGTAAAAAGTTGCTGCCTGTTTTAGTGTATTCGTATTCTAACTTTTCCAAGAAGATCGTAATATCAATATCTACACTATACAAACTCATTTTAATAAATTGATCATATGAAAATTTTAATTTTATTGTGATAACCCATTCGGCGACATTCAAGGTAATTATTGTTTGAAATTGTATCAAATTTGGTATTCACTGTCAACTTTATGTCCAAATGTAATATTTATCATTTTACACTGGGAAATTATCAAATGTATATAATTTCAAACATTGAGTACAATATTGAAAGTCGTTGGATGTGCATGAATTAACACAATTGAAATAAAAAAGTTTACTGGGTACCTGAAATAAACCCAAGTTAATAACAATTTTGTAAGTTATGAATTATGAGTTGACATGTTTCAAAAAATTTGATCCGTGATACGATCTAACAAGATATATATATATTTTTTTTCAATTTACCTCAAGTATACTAAGCTTATTTAATGACCATGTGAGACATTTTAATGTGCATCCACAAGTATACTAAGCTTACACATCCACAATGACCATGTGAGACATTTTAATGTGCATACTATTGAAGTATCAAATATCTAATCTAATATATATATATAAAAGTAAGATAAAGTGCCACATGGCAAGTCTATAATGTTTTCATATTAAATATGCTAATTAATTACTACAAATTTAATGTTGATAAGTAATATTATTATTACTATATAATAAATAATATAGAAATATTAATTAGATTTATCTAAATAACATATGTTAGAGTTCAATGCTAGATATTATTATATATTTAAAAATTTTTAAATTTAAAAATGTAAAGATAAAATATAAATAGATACAAAAGAAGAAAAAAACTAAAATAAAGGTAGGCAGCTTGAAAATTATTATTCAAACATATTAATTATGGAAATCAAATAATTTTTTGAATATATGCTTTAAAATAAACTATGGAATTTAGTTGTGAAATTTTGACTTTCATTTTTTATCATTTAATTAAAAATAAAAGTTGAGGGTTATTACAAATGTAAGCAATAAAAAACAAACTAAAACAAACGGTGGGTGGGTTGAAAAATATAGTAGGTATAACAATGTATATTCTTTTCAAAATAATAATAATTTTTTTAAATGATCATCTACAAATGCAACACATATCTTGACAACTAAATAATTATTTGATCATATCATTATATATGTAAAAGTAAGACCAAAGTGCCACATGACAAGCCTAAAATGTTTTCATATTAAATATGCTAATTAATTAATTACTACAAATTTAATGTTGATAAGAAATATTATTATTACTATATAATAAATAATATAGAAATATTAATTAGATTTATCTAAATGACATATGCTAGAGTTCAGTGGTAGATATTATTATATATTTGAAATTTGTTAAATTTAAAAATATAAAGATAAAATATAAATAGATACAAAAGAAAAAAAAAACTAAAATAAAGGTGGGCAGCTTGAAAATTATTATTCAAACTTATTAATTATTGAAATCAAATAATTTTTTGAATATATGTTTTAAAATAAATTGTTGGTCCCAAGTGGTCGAAGGTTCAGAGGGGGTGAATGAACCTCTATCGATTTTGTGTTTTTAAAGCTTTATAGTGAAATAGGTTTCTAATTCAACAGTGAATGCAGTAACCTGACTCGATTTAGAAACCTGGCAGTAAGCTGATTCAGGTTTCTTACTCGGTGATCATAGTATGCAGCGGAATAAACTTAAGATTGAGTTTCCTTTGAAAAACAATTTTCTTTTCTAAAGAATGCTTTTAACAAAAACCTTTTGCAGAATGCTGATGATGTATGCAACAAGATATATCAATGCAATGCAGCAAGTAGATAAAAACAGTAAACACTTATGGCTTATAGTGGTTCGAATGTGGTGTAATCCTTCTACGTCCACTATACTTCTTCTCAGAGGAGGAACTTCGTTAAGTCAGTTCGTTTTACAAGCCTCAGTTTTACAAACCTCTTCTTAACAAGTTTACCTACTAAAATCAACAGATTTCTAGGCACTATCCCACATAGGGTACAAAACTCACACAGAGTTATAAGCCTACACAAGACTAACACTTAGCAAAGATCTAATTTTATCAATTAAGTACACCAAAAATATAAAACAACTTAGCACACAACACAAAGGTTAAAAAAAAAGGTATATGTTTTCTTCAACTAGTGTAGCTTGAAGAGAGTTGATAAGTGTCATTTTTCACATATTTTTGTGTATGTTTATGTATTCATTTGAATATGTTTAGATACGTTTTTATGGTGATTTCTGTTATTATATTGTATAAGTTGCATTTGACGTGTTTGTGCTTAGTTTCATGATTTGAATAAGAAAAGTGCAAAGTTTCAAGTGTAATTGATGATCAAGGAAGGAATCACGGAAAAACGAGGAAGAATAGAAGTGAAATACGAGATCGCGAGGAAGATTGGTGGCGCACGGTCTGGTCGTGCCATGCAGCACGACCGTGCACCGTTGTACAGTGAGTGGGGCACGACCATGCCCCACAGTACGGTCAAATCCGTGCAAGAACCATTGGCTTATTGTCAGGGCACGGTCGACCATGCTGGACAGAACGACTGTGCCCGGATGAACAGGAGCTCGATTAGATCTTGTATAAATATATAATTATTAATTTCCCATCAAATAATCCCAGATAATTAATGTTATATTTTAGAAGATACATTAACATTTTCCTATGATAAATAAATAATTTTCGCAGTATACATAGTATTGAAGTGAGTATTTAAACATGAATATGACTATAATATTTTTCAAAATACTACTATTTTTTGATGTGTGATTTTCGTAATTACTTCCAATATTCCAGTAATATGTTGTACGCATATTATGTTATTTCCATCCGCCATGTTACTATCAACCAACATTTCTAATCCTTGAAAATGCATTTATTAGTACTTTAATGTTAGTTCCGAGTAAATTTTTAAAGAAAAAATTAATTATATATAATGTATGTATTTATATATATATATATATATTTATTTATTTATACTCCATTTATAGACTTACGTCTGAGTACCATACATATAATAATACGGCCCCTCTAAACTGCTATATATAAGTCGTGACATATATATATATATATATGTTATATATATTTATTGATTATTTAAGTATAGATAACTGAAGATTAAAAAAAGGGTTAGCAACCCAATTTACCACAAAAAATATTAAGTATGCCCAAAAATACCACCCAAAATAAAATTTGGCATTTTTTTACCATAAAATATAAAAGTGGGATACTTTATACCATAAAATTTAAAACTAGTGCAAAAAATACCACATTTTTGGATTGACTTTGATGACCACAATTATTATCTAATAATATGCATGGTCAAAGGGGATCTTGGTCAACAAAGTAAATTTCTCTCACCTCCACCCCAAACCAAACCCTTCTCTCTCACTAAACCCACGATTTACAGCCACCAAAATCCTCCATTTTCACCTTCAACCTCAACCAAAAATTCACGTTTACCACTTCAATTTTGTTGCTAAAAATTGACGTTTAACGCGAAGATGTCAAACGAAGAAGGAGAGGTTAGTTAATTACCCCTCTTTTTTTCAGAATTTTTTTGAAATGAAGCTTCGAATTTGCAATGCTTTCTTGCGAATTTGTTGATTTTGGTTGAATTTGTTGGACAAGTGTGTTAATACTTCGATTTTGTTGAGGATCAGTTGAAAAAATGGTGGGTTAAACGTGGAATTGTAATTTGGTATGAACCCTAAATTATTTAAGGATTAGGTTTAATTAGGTTTAATTTGTTATAATATATGCTTGAATTCATGTTTGGAATGGTGAATTAGGGTTTAATTTTGTATTTGATAGGGTTAATTTGTTCAGAATTAGGGTTTGAATTCATGTTAGAACGGGTTTATAGGGTTAAACGTGAATAAATTGAAAATTCACGTTTAACCCCTAGCTGCCGAGTTTTCTCGGCAGCTCGGCATGTGCTCTCGGCAGCTGCCGAGTTTTCTCAGCGCTAGGGGTTAAACGTGAATTTTCAATTTATTCACGTTTAACCCTATAATTTTCAATTTATTCACGTTTAACCAAAATTACCAAAATACCCCTACACTTAAAACGCCCCGTTTGAGCTCGTTTCAACTCCGATTGAGCTCGTTCTTTTTTTCGTTGTGACCCAAATTTCATCCTCTATAATATGAAAATGTACACCATGTCCTTGGCTCGGTTAAATCTCCGTTTAATAATCAACAGTTACTGCCAAATAATTTCCTAATCCATCTGTAATAATCCTCATTCATCTGCTGTAAATAATCCACCAAAAAAAGTACTACAACATAAACTAAATGGTTGTGAGACTTACAATTTCGTTTCAATTTAATAGTCCCCGTTTTCCCCCTTTTTTTTTTGGTAATTCAGTAATCCCCGTTTTATCTAGCTCAACTAATTTGAATAACTAAAACACCCAGCTTTATAAGATTCACATGTTGATTTTCTAGTCAGATAGTTAAGTCATATATTCGCTTGTGTTCTTTCAATCTGTTTAGTAATTTATTAATTAATATGAAATTTTATTGGTTTTTTACAGGTCTATTGGGTACGTGAGGATTATCAGACGAAACAGGCCTATATTAACTCGTACACTCGTGTTAGAGTACTCGGCTACATAAAGGCTGTCTTAAAGAAAACTGACACTGAATGTGTGGCTGAATTTGAGAACAGTTGTTTCGGCCATTTCTTGCGTTGGGCTACTCAGCCTGATAGTTGCAAGAGCTTTCTGCATGCCCTTATGTCACGTGAGGTGCGTGGGCCCCAGACCCCCGCCGATGAGGTGTGGTTCCATATAGGGGGGACCGTCGTCTATGTCGGTTCTCAAGAAGAGAGTTCGCCCTCGTGACGGGTTTACGGTTTGGCGACTCAGATTTCAAACCGGCTGTGCTAAAGCATCCTGAGCTGTCTGATGGTGTGTTTTATCGAGTCAGCCCTGGCGGGGATAGGATTACTGTATCGACTCTTCTGAGGAGATTTAGGGAGGAGGAGTTCGTATCTCGTCAGGCTGACACGATGAAGATTGCTAAGATCATCCTCCTATACAACATTTTACTCGGAGTCGACCCAGCGACCACTTCAGTTGACCCGTGGGTTTGGGATTTGGTGGAGGACGATGAGCGATGGGATACCTTTCCATGGGGTAAGATTTCTTATCTCCACCTTCTGAACAAAATCAGACAGCTACCTTCGCCCCTGCCGGACCCAACGGCGAGCAGGCCCCCGGCCTACCACTTTTACGGATTCTCTTTGGCAGTAATGGTTAGTATTAGTTGTCAATTTTTTTGGTTCCAAATTTTGATGTCAAAATGTAATGTACTTACAAATGTGAATTGTTGTTATAACTTTGTAGGTATGGGCTTTCGAGGCGATTCCATACACTGGAGTGTACGCTGGAAAGCGTCTTTCGAAGTCTCACAAGGTGTTGCCGAGACTTTTGAGGTGGTCGACGAAACTTCCACTGGACGACGTCTCGAGGGAGCTAGATCAGGAGGTATGTTGATTTCGGTCTTAGCTTATACACATATGTTTAATTATATTTCTTTCCACGTACTTACTGCTATTTCTAATGCGTTTTATTGTAACTATCACTACTGCAGGGTCTTGTGTGTTACGAGACTCTCAGGGTCGAGAGTCGAGAGACTCGACAGATATACATGAAGTATATTGACGATAATCTCACAGAGGGGGTTCAGCTTCCGACACAAACCCGTCGAGGTCGACCAAGGCTTTCGGCCCGGGTGGCTGGGGAGAGTTCTCGGCGGACGGCTCAACGCGACTTACCGGCCACTGAGCAGGGTACCGATGGTGTGGCCGAGCATCAGACCGAGGAGGACTATCAGGGTAGAGCATGCCACTACGTGGAGGTCCCTATATCAGATATGCATGACAATCCGATCCAGCGTGGTGGTTGGCTGCCCACCTCCAATACCGATGGTTATCAGAATGAGGGTTATCCAGCATATCAGACAGAGCATCGCGACACATTCTATGACCATCAGTCGCCGGTGCATCCTCCACATACATCTCCTACGGCCGACCAGCCAGGTTCGTCATATCCAGGGCAGTTTGATCCAGCCGGTGTTGGACAGATGTTTGATGAGCTGAAGAACATGTTCAGCATTGGCTTTGAAGCATTGGACACAAGCATGATGAGTATGAGAGACTACGTTGGGGATCAGTTCTCTGAGATGCGGGCCTATGTCGATGACAGTTTCAGACACCTGGATGAGAGCCGACGCGAGAATCTCCAACGATTGGAGTTGGAGATCCCGAACATGATTCAGTCAGGGATTGCGGACTACTACCAGCAGTCGCCCTCGTATCACGAGCAGTTTTATCCACCGGGTGAGCCAGATTATCGCGGCCGGGGATCCGAATTTTATCAGCCCACCTTCTTTCGATCGGATCCACCTTTTCAGCAGGATCTGGATGCACATGAGGATGTTGTCCCGGACTGCACTCCTGTTGCCCCCCCGACATTGGTGGATCTCACAGAGTTATATCAGCTGTACAGTTTGATTTGGGGAAGTCTACAGCTGGTAGTGCCCTGGTCCCCTACACACCGGCCGACACAGCAGGAGGATCCGAATATGAGAGCTCATCGTCAACTATCCCTCAGACGAGTGCTGGCATCCGAAATGTGAGATTGAGAGCCCCGAGCAAGTATGTCTGTAGCCCGTTCATACGGGATGAAAGACGGCCCAGATTGCTCGCAAAGGAGGAGGAGTTCGACAGATACATGGCATCCGGTTCTGATGCCAAACAGTGAGTCCCCTCTCTCGTCAACATACAACCGAAATTTTTAGTGACTTTATTGTGTTGATCAAATTTTCCTTAAAAATTTCAGGCTTAACGTGGGTACCGGTTACACAGTAGGACCTGAACTTTTCAGTGCATTCGTGGCCCCGGGTGTGGACGTCAACTATCAGGTATGTATTCTTATTACAAACTCTTTGTTCATAAATGTAGATATGCTTACTATTTGAATATGAGCAAACGGTGTGAGAGTACTGACGCTTGGTCTTGTGCTATAGCCGATTGATGCGTACCTCGGCATTCTTCAAACAAATGCAAAGTTCGTCGGCGTTAGACGCGATCGTGCTTTAGCTGGCAAGCTTCTCATAGTGGACACACATTTTTTAGTAATGCTCTTTCACTCAGTTTTGTAATTATTTATTATCCATTGACATAGTACTAACAATTAAATGCAATGACTTCTTTAGGAAAAATGCAAGGCTGTTTTTGAGGAGGCGCATGCTGGTGAGCCAGAACACAAAAAAAACGTTACGTCTGTCAAGAGGGAGAACTTTCCAGCTGCATCTTTGGAGTTGTTGATGCCCTACGTCAGAGGTACACATCCTAGGTGGGGGCGCATTAGACCTTGGTGGAGGGATGTCGACAGTGTAAGTGTAATTTATATCAAGCACATTATATTTAACCGTTTTTGAACATAACCTAGGTTGAATCGCGATCAGTTCAGATACGTTTATATGTCATTAAATTGCTGCAGATACTGACGGTGATTAACATCAACCAACATTGGGTCGCGTGTGAGATTCAACTGAGCCAAGGACGTGTTGTACTCTATGACAGCATGTTGCACACTTACAACAAGAGCAAGGAAAGAACCCGCTTGGTGCAGACACTGCCTCTCCGTCGTGTTCTCCCCCCCTTCTCGAGTACGCGTCCTTCAACGACAAACGGCGAGAGGAGAACTATGAAGCTTTTCCAATCCCACCTGAGTATCAGCTCTACGTAGGAGATGAGGCACGTTGTTATGTACAGAACGACAACAGTTCGTGCGCTATATTTGCGTTGATGTCCATCGAGGGTTGTCTGACTCGCACGTGGCCTAGACCCTATTTAGTCGATGGTGTAGACAGGATTAGGCGTCGGATGGGTCTCGACATCTACAGATGGAGCACTGATGGAGACACAGTGGCGCTCGATTTCTTGGATGGTTAGTGCATCACCGGTGACAGTAGATATTATGGTCCGATAATCCATCTTTTGAATGATACACTTCTCGTCTTTAGTTTCATTTATTTTGTAATTGTGGATCCTGAACAACATTAAATTTACTGATTTCTCATTCTAACATCTGATTGAAATTATCTATAAGTGTTGGCACACACATTTTAGGGTATCAAAAAGTATTATATGAAAATCTGCATATCTTCATTATCGTGACAAATGTGAATTGAAAACCAAATTCAAATTACATGTTAATCCCGAAGCAAACCGACACTGAATTATACCCTGTTCTAAAAGCACCGCAAGCTATCCCTCTGGTGAAGGATTGATTCGATAGAGAGGACACTTCCTTTTTGTATGTTCTTCAGACTGACACAAACTGTATTTTTTATGTCTTCTCGTCCTAACTTGCGGACGCCCTGCAGATGTATTTTCGTTATCGAATCCCTCTTCCTCTTCCTGTTCAGGTATGAGCACGACGTTTTCGGGGCATCTGACTATATTGTGACCCGAACCACCGCAACGACCACATGGCCCTCTCCCCCTTCTTTGCCCTGAAAACTCCCCCGTTGATGGAATTCGCTTACCTTTGGGTCGACCGGCCTGTTTTGGTTTATCAGGGGCCCGACATAGAACATCCCGAACATCGGATGACACGATCCAATCTTGTGCTTCGGGCACAGGGTTAACATCACCAGCCCACATCCCCCTCAGCGATATTGTAGTGTAGTAGGCAGACGCGTATTCAGTCACCGATTCATTTGAGAGCCTGCGAGGAGGAAATTTTTTTTGTTACGTTTAGTGGCCAACATAATGTCAAATTTAAACAGTTGGTATACTTGAAAAAATATTTTATGGTCAATCAGCTACCTGATGGCGGCACATGCGTGCGAACATGGTATCAAGTCCAGCTGGAAGAGGGAACATGTACACTCATTCAAATTGAGGTCAACGGTAAAAATTCTTTGACGGTCTGTGACCTTGAATTTACGGCGTCCAAGCCTATCCACATTCATATGTCGTCCACATCTTATATAATCGATAAGTCGATCGTGTATCACACTTGTTAGAATTTCTTCTCTATTCTGAGCAGCCGTTCTTCTTTCGTAAAACCACTTCTCAATTATCTTTCGAGCACCTTCCAGAAACGAACAAACCGGAAGCCTCCACACCCACAGGAGTCGAGCATTCCACGTCTCTGCAGCATTCGATGTCATGAAGTTGAACCTTCTGACCGGGCAGTGCACGCGCGACCATCTGTTGATTCCTACTTCCTTCAATGAATTGAGTGCACCCTGGACCTGTAATTCATTTAGCTTGTTCATGTACCTGAAATATTAAATTGCCAAATAAAGCCAAAAAAATAACGTATAAAAGTGCATGTGTATAGGGGATTCGAGTAAATCACTGATAATAAATAGGCTTTGTAACGTACCTCTCGAACTCGTCACGATCATAACAATAGGCAGCCCTCTTGAAAATTCCAACCAAATGTGCTCCATACCTCGCTAAATTTCGTTGAAGATGGTAGCAACACAGTCCTTGGGTTGCCTCTGGATATGCACCTTTTATGGCATTTTCAATGCTACGATGCTGATCGGACACAATGAGTAGCTGCTCTAGGCATCCAAAAGCTGCACGGACATTTTCCAAAAACCATGTCCAAGATGCATCGTTCTCAACGTTTCCCACGCCAACCGCCAGCGGAAATATTTGATCGTTTCCATCCAAAGTAACAGCAACAAATCCAATTCCCTTATACAAACCTTTCAAGTGACACCCATCCACCACAATTACCGGTCGTGAATATCTTACAAATCCCATAATTGAGGCGGCCAATGCATAAAACACGTATTTGAATTTTCCGTTCGAGTCGATTTCCAAGGCTGTGTAAGTTCCAGGATTCGTCACCTTCAAAACATGCAAGTAGGATGGAAGATTCCAAAATGACTTATTCGGATCACCGTACGCGAGGAACATTGCATGACGTTTTGCCTTTAGCGCGGACTTATAACTTACCGTCAAACCATGTCGCCGTTGCATTTCGTTAATGATCCCCCTAGGTCCGATAGTCGATCTCTCCCTCCGAAGTGTGTCCGCGTAGTACTCGTCGATGAAAGCAGAAGAAAGTCATCGTGGAGCACTACGGTTCAGATACGACGTGCAAGTATGTTGTAAGACACTCTTTGATATTGTCCAAAGGTCATATTTCTCGGTTGCATGGAGTGTGAAAGGACAGTCTTCGTGCCTACAACTCACAAACCATCTGTGTCTATCAGAATGGGTCACGCGATACTCTACCTGATTTTCCAGATGATGTTGGCCTACAGCTGTCTGCACTTCCTTTTTATTGAGGAAGGTGTTCCCTTTTTGTAAAACGTGTGTAACTTGCTCACCCCCCTCGAACTCCCCTTCATTTGGTAACTCGATTTCCCACATATCGGGGATAGACTATTGCGGTCTTAATATGTACGTACAAAATTGCTCATGCTCCTCTCGCTGTTCAGCATTCAAAGCATTCTCTTGATCAGTATTTAATTCGAAATCGTCAACTGCATTGTCCGAACCTACATACAAGTAGACATGAAACCGAAATAATACAACCGATGAATTCAATACAATCAAAATGAAATGAACTAATCAAGCGTGCAGGATTACCACTTGGATCATCATCTTCATGATCTGGTGTTGGATCACGACCCGTTTCATCAAATGCTCCACGTGATTGCACACCTTCTTGTCCGACCTGTGTAGGGGTGCTGTTTAAATTGAGTCTACCACCGAAATCATTTCGATCATGTTCTGGTGGTGAAGGGTCCCACTGCATCCCCGAAGAACTCCCAAACCGACTACTATCATTTTCATTGGGTATTCCCCATCTGGCCTGAAATCCATCATCAGATTGGAGTCCGAGGGGAACATAACCAAAATAGGGATTTCTTTGGTCGGTGTACACATAAGACTGCGGATCCGTGTAGCTAGAAGAAAACGGAACACTAATTTCACCACACCGGTGACTTTGGTCATCCGTTGTGATGGTGTCTTCTGGATGATCGTGGCAAGATGATCCCCCTGCATGTGGTGTACTTTCAGGCTCTGGAGACACGACAATATCGGATTGTCCAACGTCTAACCTCGTCAGGGTAACAAAAACAACAAGAGCCTCACCGATCACTGATAATATTCGTTGCAAAATGGTTGTATTCTTTATTTTTATCTTCTTCACCCTCCCGTCAGTTTCAATTAGTGAGTGAATCACATATCCCCACTGCGTCATGTCAGCACGGATAACTTCATGAATGGAGAACATTAAATCATATAGGGTTCTTTCACGAAGGTGAATGACCTCTTCAAAACCGTTGGTGTATTCTAAACCTTCCCAGTAGCCTCCATACCATACAATAACTTCAATTGCCATTTTTTTTATGGACACTGAAAAAAAAAATTTACAGGATTGTCAGTACCATAAAACACATAATAAATAACAAATAAACTAAAAAAAAACAACTAAATATTTCAATGTTGCAACGAGATATTATAACAATTGAGAAACAAACAATAGGTCCATAATAATTTTCTTATCAACAAACTAAATAATTAATAGTGGATTTTGCTGTCCAAACACAATAAATGATCGTTTAGATAAAATTAGATCTACAATCAAATGTCGGTTCTCAATAAATTAAAAAAATTAATTATTAACATTAGTAATAAATTATTAAAGGGGGATTACTAAAATTAATAAATTACTTCGAAATCAGACGCGAGATTCCATAGAGGCCTAAAGATCAATTCAGAAACGAGAATGAAAATTCAGTCTAGAATGCTAAGATGATAGAGGATGAAATTTGGGTGACAACGAAAAAAGAATGAGCTCAATCGGAGTTGAAACGAGCTCAAACGGGACGTTTTAAGTTTAGGGGTATTTTGGTAATTTTGGTCAAAGGATTGACTTTGACCGGGCCCACGACTCTCGATCATAGACTTCTCGTCGGCAGCTCTCGATGATGACGTCCGACGGAAAAAAAAAAACGGACATCCGATCGAAAATACGACGGGGCGCACACACACCCGGCGTCGGGTGAAAATCTCGGCGGCCTCGGCAGCTTCTCGGCATCTGCCGGGTTTTCTCGGCAGCTGCCGAGTTTTCTCGGCAGCTCGGCGGGTGCTCCTCGGGAGCTGCCGAGTTTTCTCGGCAGCTCGGCGGGTGCTCCTCGACAGCTGCCGAGTTTTCTCGGCACTTGGCGTTAAACGTGAATATTTCTACTTTTATTCACGTTTAACCCTATATTTTATAGGGTTAAACGTGAATAAATTGAAAATTCACGTTTAACACTGTAAAATCCGAATTTTATAGTGTTAAACGTGAATTTTCAATTTATTCACGTTAAACACTATAAAATATATTTCGACTTTTAATCACGTTTAACACTATAATTATAGGGTTAAACGTGATAAATTCCCATAATCACTTTAACACTATAAAAATCGAAACCCTAAACGTCGATTATGCCCGTTTTAACCGGTTCAAAAATGAATTCAAAATAATATTCAAACAAATTAACCCTATCAAATGCAAGATTATACCCTAATTCAACATTCCAAACATGAATTCAAGCATATATTAAAACAAATTAAACCTAATTCGTAATAAATTAGGGTTCAACGATATTGAACATACCTTTCTGATTTCAATGATATTTCTTCCAATCTTCCAAGAGCCAAAACGTCGAAATTTTTTTTCCGATAATTTGTTCTTCACAATGTTGTATGATAATTTCTTACGGAAATTATCAACATATATAGATGGAGAAAACACAGGAAAATTGCATGTGAATTCACAGTATAAAGTGAATTCACAGTAAATAATGAGAAGAAAAAAACAAAAAAAAAAGTGTAATAGTGACTCGTAGTTGCACAATAAAATTAAAACACGTGCATATACAAATGCAATGAACCCAACAATAAAAATTGAGAACAAAAAAAACAAAAAATTAGGTTGAATAGTTGCATGCCAACTTAATACTTGCATGGGCAAAATAATAGGTGCAACCCTAGCACTACACGTGCCCTTCTAATTGAATTCTTGCATGGCCAAATTAATTCTTGCATTGCCAAATTCAAAGTTGCAACCCTCACCCTACACGTGTAATTCTACTGTGCAAAAAAAAAAATATATTATTTGTCATTTCATCATAGTTGACTTTGACAAAAATTGTGGTAGAAAGTGGCATACTATTATATTTTGTGGTAGAAAGTGGCATACTATTATATTTCATGGTAGAAAATATAAATGATTATATTTTTCATGGTAAATTGAATACTTTCCTCTTAAAAAAAAAGTATAACTAAAGATACTTTAGTATAACATGAGTTTTGAAGTTCAAATATTACCTCATTTTTATAAAATTGTAGAATGTGATGATTAGAGTTGGTTGTCTAATCTATATTCTCTCTCCCATTTTTTTCTAACTCAGAAAAAAAAAAACTATAGTATAACTTATAGTAGAAACTCTATAAATTAATACTCATGGGACCACCAAAATTTATTAATTAAAAGAGTTATTAATTAATCGATAAATTAGTTATTAATTTATATATTAATTAATATTTTATTAATTTAAAATGAAACACTCAATTTACAAATATCATTCAAACTTCCACTTAATTATTGTATAATGCATGTATGTACATATATCAAATGAATGACCCAATTTGAAAGAACCCTTCAATCTCCCCACCTTATTATGCTTCTTGTGTTCAATGTATCACTTTATGGACATTAAAAAATATTTTCTAAAAAATATTATGGACATTAAAAAATATTTTCAAGAAATCTTCATAAATCATTCATGTAATATGTAGTATATAAGGAATTATAAATTTTTATTTTATATGGGGTCTATAGAAATTATCAAAAATGTATTATCTTATAATTTTAACGAATTATTAATTTAGCACCCTATCCCCAAGTCGGAACCGACTAAAAATATTATTTTAGAAAGTTTATTAAATAATCAAGTATTAATTTATCGAGTTTCTTCTGTATACAGTTTCCAATTCAAGAAGAAGAGTAGAACATGGCTTTCCTTGAAATAGAAAAAAGAAATTGTTGGGCCTGGACCAATGAGGTAAGTCCACGTAGCAGAGTTGAAGCCCAATGTATTTGTTCCAGTTTTAAAGATAAATGAGCCTAATAAACACATAATACAAAGCCACAAAATTTTCCATTTTGCCTTTATGAGTTATTACCGCAATTTCTTGGAAATTACCTTACTGCCCCCGTTCACATGCTGAGAATAGGGATGGTAATTTGGATCCGATTATCTTCATATTTAATTTACATATGTAATTAAATTGATATGTATATATTTTATTACATTTAGTTGTTATATTCTCTTGTATTTTGATGTCTTATTTTGCATAATTGATCAAATCCTAAAAGATGGAAAATGGGACCACAATGAGTTATTTTTGTAAATTGATATCATGACTCCTCATTATATTTTCCATTTTTTTTAATGAGTTTGGAGAGTGGAAGTGAGTAGATAATAAAGACTAAAAAATTTGTGTGATTCTAATTCAAACCCTGGTCATTATAATTAAAACAAAATTTATTTTAAAAAACAATTATTTTTCTTTTAAGTGAAGGGTGTAGTACTTTTTTCACTGGCCATCTAAAAACATTTTCTTCCATTATACTTAAGGTTATTACATAAATTTTTAATATCTTGTGAAGCTCTCTATTAGCAAATCTATACTACATATAAAATGAAAGAAGTTGACAAATTTTACAAATTTGTCATTTTCCCTCCCAAACTATCAACCAATAAAAAAAAATAAAAAAAAAAAAACTTTGAAGTATCTTATAGAATAAGCTTCACATATATCTTATATAATAAGCTATCTTATGAAGGGTTGTAAAATGTTTAAAAGTTTAAAACTATTATAAAAATATTAAAATAATAATAAAATCTGAAATTAATAATAATAATAATAATAATAATAATAATAATAATAATAATAATAATAATAATAATAATAATAATAAGAAGAAGAAGAAGAAGAAGAAGAAGGAGGAGGAGGAGGAGGTTGTGAGATTAAGTCTAACAATCTTAAATCAACAAATAAAATTTAAAAAATAATTCAAATATATATGTAATATTAATTGTGTAAGATATAAAAATCAATAAATTGAATAAATTTTTTTAAATAAAAATAATAAAAATATTTGATAAAATTTATTCAAAATTATTTCAAATAAATAGATATAATTAATCTAAAAATTATTTAAAAAAACTATAATATGTTCCAAAAAAATCTGAAAAATGATTTCAAAAATCTAAGAAATATTGTTTTAAAATTTAAAATTAATTTAAAACCTAAATTTATAAATATAAACTAATTTTTTTTGGAATAAATATAATGCTTTTTGAAAAAATCCATCTAAAAACAATGCAGAAAATTATTTATAAATTCTAAAAATAATTATAAGATATAAAAGAACAAATATATGAACAAAACATATTAGTTAGTATAATTAATCACTTCTTAATTATTCAGAAATTAAAACTCACAAACACAAAGCTATTATTATATTATGTTCAATTTTATTTTCATATTTAATTGTTGAATATTGATATTATCAATAAAAAAATATGGATTTTTACAAATTTCGAAATAATAAGATGTCATGAATAACCTTTTAATATAACAATTTCATTATATTATAGCAAATCGTATATATATTGTCATAATACATAATAAACCGCGCATCGCGCGGAAGTACTACTAGTATACCTTGAAAAAAGAGAAGAGAAGCTTATAGTACAAAAAAGACAAGAAAAGCTGGGTAATGCTTTTCCATTTTGTTTTCACCACAAAATGAAGACAAAGATACATGTCAATGTCCTCATCAAAGATCCATTCTATTATCTTTTCCAATGCAATTTGCGTAAGAGTATCATGAGCTGATCAAGAGGAGCTTCCACAGTCCACATATTGTAAATGTTATAGAATCAGAAACCCCACTTTTTTTTTTTTTTTTGGAAATAAAGAGAGTCCCTTTGAATCAAAAACTTGACAAAATCCCTTTCTTTTTCTTTGCTTGGATCCCCTCTCCCCACTTGAAAACAAGTCAATATATTTTTACTCAAAAGCTAAAGAAGTATGTCCTCTTCTGGGTCAATATTGCATCATACATAGATTCTCTGTGTATTTTTTTCCATAAAGCACATACATATATTGATCCAAATTCTCAATTATTTACATGAAGCCAAGAAAGATATATAATGGGTGATAAAAAGAGGCAAGTGTGACCCATTCTTTATACTTTGAGTAACTAGCTAAGTTATAGAAACAAAAACACTTATTTTGAGACGAAGGGAATCTATATCCAAGTAATTAGATATTTGGCTTGGTGGGGCTTTCTATTCCTTTAGTACTCTTTTCCGATTTCAATGAGCAACAATTAAATTTGCAAGGATCCGCCTCGATTAGCTGTTGAACGACCTCGTTCATGGTTGGGCGGAGCGTTGGAGCCTTGTTCGTGCAACGTATGGCAATCCCGAGGAGCTTGATCATATCCTCTTCGTATAATCCGGAGACACGTTTATCTAGCACCTCTTTAGCTCCTTCTTTAGTCTCTACCTTAGTAGAAATCCAACATATGATGTTCTTATTCTCACCAAACTCTGCCTCCACCGGCTTCTTCCCCGTCACTAGCTCCATTAACACTACTCCGAAGCTATAGACATCATGTTTCATGGTTGCCTTGGATGAATACGCATACTCTGTCACATAATGATAAGAATCAAGAAGAAAATCATGTGAGATAACTAAGTTAGAAAAAAAATCACTTGGAGAAATTGATTTATACTAGAGATTTTCCAATAGGATTAATCACCTGGTGGCAAGTAACCATAGGTTCCGGCAATAACAGTAGTAGTGGAATCCTTTGATCCTCTGGCCTGTAAGACTTTAGCGATTCCAAAATCAGCCACCTTTGCTTGGTAATCGACATCCAAGAGTATGTTGGTAGACTTGATATCCCTATGAACAATGGGAGTCATCAGATCGTAGTGGAGATACGCTAAACCTTGAGCAATCCCCAATGCGATCTGATGCCTCGTTGGCCAATCCAACATGGCTTTTCCCTGGTGAAGCGCGTCCCAAAGGTTCCCATTTGGCATGTACTCATAAACCAACAAGCTACAATCAAGACTTGAGAAATAGCAATACAACTTGACAATGTTCTTGTGCCTAATATTCCCAAGAGTCTCAACCTCAGTCATCAACTCCTTGTCAAGTAACATCTGCTCATCTTTCTTGTTTTGACTCCAAAGCCTCTTCACAGCAACAACTTCACCATTGTTGAGCTCAATCTTGTACACTGTCCCTGATCCTCCATAGCCAACTATGTTCTTATCCACCATAGCCTCCACAATCTCTCGTTGATCAAAACTCAAGCGATGGAAGCTCTTAACGTTGTACGATGAAAGACACGAAGACAGTATGTGATGAGTATCCTCATGCTCTACAACTTCCCTATCTTTGTTCAACCATCTCTTCACAAACAGGACCACTCCAACAATCACTATTCCAACCGAAATCCCAATTACCCAAACATAGTTCATCTTCTTCTTATGATTATATTTTTGAGAACACAAAGGAAATTTCGGAACACTTGAGTCCACATTTTCAAGCACACATAGGTTTGGATTGCCTGAAAAGCTCTCCAACACACCTCCCTTTATGAATGGGAATGGAATTCCACCAGAAAGCTGATTGTTCGAAAAGTTCAACGAATTAGGCAACAATTTACAAAGACTTTCCGGGATTTCCCCTGTTAGGCAATTGCTTGACAAATCAAGAACATTCAGAGACTGCAAAGAAGAGAGAGAATCAGGTATAGAAGAGTTTATCCTGTTCCCTCGCAACATCAAAAGATTGAGCCATTTTAAGTTGCCAATCTCATCAGGAATTGGACCAGAGAGAAGATTGTTGCTGAGATCAATCTTAACCAAATTTATAGCATCACCAATCTCAGGAGGAATCACTCCAGAAAACCTGTTCTTCTGCATCAACAGCTGTGACAAGTTTCTTGCATTCTGAATCTCACTCGAAATCGAGCCAGTAAAATTATTACACCCCACATCAATGATCCAAGCATAGGGGAGAGAGAGCAACCCTTGTGGGATTTCACCCCACAGATTATTACTACTCACACGAAACCGAACCAGAGACTTGCATTCCGCATAGCTTCTTGGCAGCTCTCCAGAGAACATGTTGTCAAGGACAAGAAGGTAATTTAACCTACCACCATTGCAGAGCCCTTCAGGCAGCCTCCCAGAGAGGCGATTCTCAGACAAGTCCAAGGCAACCATGACAGATGACCTTCCAAGGTCCTGTGGGACCTCTCCTGTTAGAAAGTTTTCGTAAAGGGACAACGTATTCAACGTTGTCGAGTTTGCTATAACTCCTGGGATTTCACCTATCAGATTGTTGGTGTACAACTGAAAGACTATTAACTTGGGAAGGAGACAAATGGATTCGGGTATTCGGCCATTGAGTTTGTTCACCGACATGTCTAACCCTATAAGCCTCGTCAAGTTCCCAATCTGCCATGGAATCTCGCCTTCGAGCTGGTTATAGTACAGCTCAAGGAGCTCCAAGTTCTTCAACAGGCCGAGCTGTCTCGGAATCGGGCCCACCAAGTAGTTCCCCGACAGCTCAAGATCGACGAGTGACGTCATGTTTCCGACAGAATTAGGGATTTTTCCATGCAACATGCACGAGGACAAGATCATTGTCTTGATCTTACCCAGTTTAGATATGTTCTCAGGCAACTCCCACTTGTCGAACTCCACGTTTTCGTTGAAGTTCAAGACCTCGAGATCGGTGAGATTGGTGATGGAAAGAGGGAAGTTGCCTGAGAAGAGGTTGTGAGAGAGATCAAGAATTCTTAGCCATTTCAATGGCGAGAAATCGGGCAGTGATCCGGTGAAGTATATGGAGCTGAGGTTGAGCTCTTCCAAGGAAGTGCAGTTGATGATGCCACGTGGCAGGTCTCCATGGAAGGTGTTATGGCCGATACGAAGGACACGTAGATGGGGGAGATAAGAGCATGGTTCTTGAGGAAATTTACCTGATAATTTCCAGCCTGAGATGTCGATTTGGACAATGTTTCGTTGCTCGTCACACAAAACCCCGGTGTAGTTGCAATGCTTGTTGCCTTTGCTCGAATCCCAGTTCGATAATGAATCCCCGGATGCCATCTTCTTCATAAGATCAAAGAACTGGGATTGAGTAGTAAGGCTTGCTAAGCATGGATTGAAAGCACAAAACACGAGTGTAATAGCGAGAAAAAGGCGATCGAAAGCCATGGAAACAAGAATTTGGGAGTGGAGAGGAAAATGGTGGTTTGTTTGTTGTGGTATAGAAGAGATAACAAGACATATATAAGAGCAAAGTGATGGTGTAAGTCATGAAAGTATCATAAAAAGGAGGTTCTTGGGTGCAATTTTAGAGAGAGAGATGCATATACTTTTGAATAAAGAAGCTTTAAGTTTATCCCTCCATTGATTCTCTCAGAGAATAAGAGATATATTGTGAGACCATCGATAACAAAATAGACGTGTTTGTTGGAAGTAGCATGCATGAGTCATTTGTTGTGTTTGATTCTATCCTCTCTCTACATGTTTATCTCTTTATCATAAACTTTTCGTATTGCAATCTTGCTCTAAAACGTTCTTAATAATCTTCTTCTTTATATTTCACACATTAAATTTATAGATCGGATGTTTTATTACATTTTGTATTACATCTTATGTTTCATAATATTTAATATACAATATTTGTTAAATAGTAATGTTATCAAATACATATTGGTGTGTGAGATTATTTTGACATAAAAAATGTAACTAACATGTGTAAATGATACATACTTTTTTTTGTTTTGTTTTATGCATTCATATTTCCTCCCATAGATGAGCATATATTAATTGTAGATATATGGGAACTTAATAAATTCTTTATATATAAAATGTTGAAACAATTATCACGATAGACTACTTGCATGCTTACAATATATGAATTCAATTATTAGGCCTTTGTCTTTATGAAGCTAATTTGTCCTATGATAACTCTTTTCTGTCCTAATACTCCCTTTCTCTTTGAAATCTTTGATTCGGAAATTATCATTCTTTACACCTTTTTGAAGTGCATGTGTCCGTTTTATGTTCTTTATACGTTTATAAGCAGGCACGTCCATAAGTGTTGTTCCAAATAAATTTTACTTTCTTTGTAATCTAAATATACTAAAAATAGCATATAATATCCCTCTTAACATGTCCTATACCTATATGTAAAGGAAAAACAAGATTGAACCCTACATATTTTATTGAATCTTCCACACCCTTGAATCACAAGCTTATCTAGATAATTTTGTTACACTAGAGAAATGATGAAAATCACAATAGACGAAATTCATCACAAAACATAATCTAAGTATTATTTTTTAGTGAAGGAGAATTTACTTAGTGTGTGTTTTTCGATCGATATATACCCAAAAATAATGAATATTTCTACATTCTATAATTTTTAAAAATTATATTTGTGTATAAATATTACAATTATTCATATATTAAAAAATAACAATGTTTTTTGAGTAAATAATTTGATATAAATTAAAAAGTAGAACTTACATTTACAAGTTACAAAAATACTACATTACAACTTATAAGTTACAATTTCAAGAATTAGAAATTACAATTTCAATTCAACCAAATACAAACCATAAACCTAAAAAAATTACAACTTATAATATAAATTAATAGTAATAATCAATACAACTTAAAATTAAAGAGTAAAATAACATAAACACATAATATTATTTATATAAAATATAAATTAAAAAAAAATAGATAAACCGCCGGTTCGAACCGCCGGTTTATGGTTTGAAATATGCCCAAACCGAAACCGAACTGTCGAACTACGATTCGTGGTTTCGGTTTGGAACCGAAACCGGGTCAACGGTTTTGACCCCGGTTCAGTTCTGGTTCGGTTCCGGTTTTCCAAACTAGATGAATACCTCTAGGCTTGAATTCTATAATTATTTGATGCATTAATAATGAAAATGACTTAATACACTTGTTTGGAGAAAAAAATTGTATTTTGTGAATTTTGTAGGCTTTTCATAATTGGACTGAGGAGACATAAGAAAGAGGATTTTTTATTTTGGCTTTTAAGTTGCTCGAAATTGTTTAAGAAATATAATGAAAAAAAGGTATTAATCATGGTTAATTAGAGAGAGTTAACATTTTGATGATGTGTACTAGAAGGAAGCTTATGTGACAGCCACATATAAGCCATGTAATTTAATTTTGACTCAAAACTTGATTTGACCAAAATAACAACAAATTCTTAAAATTATGGATGAATTGACAAAAATAAAAGGATTGACGAAAATAGCAAAAACCTGAAAAGGTTTGGATTTTTTTAACTATTTGGCCTATATTTTATAGTTTGTATAATATTTCTATAGCCTTATTTATATTTTATGTTTTATATTATTTTATACTTTATATTATTTTCAAATTTCTCGGTTTAATTCTCTAAGTTTAAATGCAAGTTTATTTTTTTCTAAAAATTCATATTTTATAATTTTATAGGTTTTTAATTGGCTTTTCATAAACTTTAGGCCATACTTATCCGAAGAAAAAAGACTTTCATTTACAATTGGCAAGACTCGAACTAAAAAAGTCTTTCATATATAAGGTCACCAAAAAATCTAGCGTGATTTAACATATTCCCCTGCTCTCGGAGAATTTAAGATTTGTAAACTTATATAAATGACTTGTGAATCTTCAGGACTTCAATATTTATTTAAAAATTTCAAATACAAAATTAACATAAATTTATATTAAAATTAAAATGAAAAATTAATATTAGTTATTTTAAAATTTTATTATCAAAATTAAATTTAAATTCTATTAATTAGTTTACTATATTTTTAAATTAAAATTCTGAAATTTAACAAAAAATAGATATATAATATTAATTATTTTACATTTTTTTAACTTTACTTTTGTATTTATCCATTTAGTTAAAATGATTCTTCTGATAATAGTTTACAAAATTTCTAAGTAATGTTCAGATTGATTATTATTTCAAATTTATTATGTTTTTTTTTACTTCATTTGTTTGGATTTTCTATTAATAATACATGATTTATTAAAGAAGTTTTAAATTAAATCATAATTTTTGTATGTAAAATATTTTTCAATTTATTTTTTTAATTTATCATTTAAAATATATTTTTTGTAATTAATTTTTTTAGGATTTTATTATTTAGAATATAAATTTTAATTATTATGAAAAATCGATATCCTTTGATTAATGTATTTTAAATTCTTTTAGTGGTTTTATATTATTTTTATTTGTTTTCATGTAGATTAAATTTATACGTGGTTGCCACATGTAAGATTATCAATGAATTGGGCATTGACCGCGCGTCGCAACGCGATAAAATTATTAATTCCTTCCCAACCCAACCAACTAGTAGCTAGGACAAGTAAGATGTCGATCCCACGAGAAGTGATGATTAACTATGTCACCTATGTTCAATTCAAACAATTAACAGATTATGGGGGTTTTGAAATTGATTATCTACCACTAAAAATACTAGTAATCTAGAAAGCGAATTAAATAAGGATTCAAGATATGCAAATATTCCAGTTAACAGTTCAATTATCCCCCGATATCAATTATTCCCTAATCAACGTATTACCCCTCTCTCAGATTATCATGGAATTATCATCCCTAGCCTAACACTACGCGTCATTAGACCGAATCGTCTCTTAAGATTAGTTAATTAGGATACGCTCGCTAATTAACCCTATTTAACTGAACAACCTAGGATACGCTCGCTAGATTTAATTCATTCAAATGCATTAATCACCAAGACGATAGGATGAACAAGACTCCAAATCAACACGCGTGATTCGATAATTCTAGGATTATGTTACCCTAGAGATGCACGACCTCTAGTTTACTACCTTATGAAAATTAAACGGCGCAATGACGCTTTAAGATTCTAGCAGTCAATTATCAAACACTTAACCTAGGTGATCAGGCTAAATCAAGCATTAATAATTGAAAACATTATGCACAGATAACATAATCAATTCCAATCAAACATCGAGAGGGTAATACGGGATTAATTAGAAAATAATAGATAAACGAGTTCAACCATCCCTACTAACCGAAATTGAGAAATTAGCCGAGCATCTTCCGAATTGAATCCACATAAGCAAATCCAAAATCCATCTAAACTAATCTAGAATAGAATAATGAAATTGTTTTTCTCTCTCCCACTCTTCTGTCTATCTCTCTCTCTTTGAATCTAATTGCTGCGTGAATAGCGACTTGGAGAAAAAGTCAAATATATACAGCTGCTTCCTTGTTAGCGGGTAAACACTCTAGGCCGCTTTTCTTCAAGTCATGGGCCTCGACCCATTTTCTTCCCTTCACGTCAAGTAGGTAAGTCCAAGTGGTTGATTGTTTTGTTTTGGGCCTTTTTCCTCTTTCAATTAAAATTTGTTTTTTTTAATTCTTTAAAGCCCAATTGACTTCTCTTCGTCCCATGATCATCTTCCTCAACTCCAAAATACTTCAAAATTTCTAAAATAATCAAGAAAATAATATATGAAGTATTTGAAGGTCGAAAACATATATAAGTACAAAAACGGTGCATTCAATCATCAAGAAGATTATAAAATCACAAATATACCCTCAATAAAATATACCTATTTCATACTTATCAGGCACAAAAAGTTCGAAATTAGGGTTTTACGTGCATTTCACATGCGATTTGAGTCTAATTGAACATAATTTTCGAAACTTCTAAAGGCTATCATCTTAAATTGCTAGCTCGATAAGTTACAGTTCGAACTTGCTGGACCCCATCAGTTAGTGGGCAAAATGAATAATGAACTCTAGAATTAGAAGGTGTATAATATCTTGTTAGAAAGATAATTAAGTAGGTTTTCCAATTCCATATACCATGCATGAATCTGATTTTTCAGAAAAAGTTATGACCAAAATTTGCCCTGCATTATAATGAAAGTGTGGGAACCCATATTATATATAAAATTGAAGTTCGAATTATCGGATGTGAGAAAAGGTTTCTAACACTTGGTGTAAATGTTTGAACTTATTAAAAAAGTTGTAATAGCCATCCCAGTTCATGTCTTGTACGGTGTACCTATCATTGGCGCTCCAAATTATATTTTGCAAGATGATGGAGATATTGAACAACATATTTTCTGGGAATCCTACAATCAACAAACTAGATTACACTCAAGTAGTTATAGGGAGAAGTTTATTCTATAGTTGAGGAGAGAAGAATACAGGACATATCCAACAACTATCAAAATGTGATGGGAAATTTAGGTTGTATTTGGACGGAGGAATTCAAGAAAAGATTTGAAATTTATAGTCGTAAATTCATGGTGTATAGATTGATATGAATTTGAAATTTATCATTTTCCTTTTAAATTATTTTTTAGCAATATGTGAATTTTAATTCTTCTTGATTTGACTGGACATAAAATTCATTCTATTTCAAATCTTTTATTTCAAATTCATTTATCCAAACACAACCTTTGAGAAATTAAATGTTTCATTCATTGTTGTTGAGTTATCTTTTGAGCTTGTTGACGTGTAAAAACCATAAAAAATAATTATAATCTTACAATCAATGTATTGACGTAATGATCGAGATAAGTGAGTTTTTGTAGGTTGATCGAGTGAATATTGACATAAACTCTGAAAAGATGCAAGTAAATGGCCTCGGGGACCTTTGCTTGTATTAGTTTGAGATTTGCTGGACCAGGTCGGTCAAAACAACATGAACAATATGTAGCTTTGAAGTTTTCTGGCAGCTACTTAGGAGTTTTTCTATGTAAAATTGCGAATTTTTTTTATTACGTTTATAATTGTCAATTATTGGAAAGATTTGTATATAAGTCTCTTGAATTAGGGGAACCACCATGCTTAGCCTTCCTGTTTTGTGTATGATTTGATGTTGATATGACAAATTTCATGCTTGTTGGTGGGGGTCGGTAGAAATTGGTGAGAGGATCTTCTACTACCTTACCCCTATATCAGAGTTGGAGGTCAGTCTTTCATCGGATCTTTAGCATAAGGTGTAAAGGAACATTCTTCGTCGTTTCCTTGACCGAGCTGAGGGCCAGCTTGGTATTCAGCTTCGTTGCTTCGTCTCTTTTCTTCAGCGAGCTTGGTGATGTGGTCAGTTTGAGTATGTTACCGACCCTGTCATGAGCTCGGGTCTTCCATATTTTTCTCGAACCAGATACGAAACAAATATGATTACTTCGATAAGATATTCCCTTCATTCGTCCTCTATGTTGTTTATGGAAACTAGTTCTTTTGGGGTTATAGTTGATCATTGTTTCAGAATTCCACCTCTATTCTCTACTACATAATTGGACGTGAGAGTTTCGTCTCATCCATCTCTACTACATAATTGGATGTGAGAGTTTCGTCTCATCCAGCTCCTTGCAAATAAAAGAATTCAAAATTGGATTTCAATTAATTTGAATAGAAATTTTTATAAGCAGAGCTTATTTCACAAAGACCTGAAAAGTATTTGTATGTCACATGTATAATCTTTCTATTAATTTCACATTATATAATCTAAGAAAATACAATATTTATATATGTTGGGCATCTGAGCATTTCACAGTATTTAATATGCATACTCATTAGCTATGGACATGTGAGCATTATTTACAAATACCATCCTTATTTCATTAACTCACTCCATGAAAGATATTACCAAATATAAAAGAGGTGAAGATTGAATAAAAGATTTTAATGTTTCCTGAAACTGGAAAACGACAAATAGAATGGAACAATTATAAAAAGACAGAACGGAACTGAAGTAGTAAACCATTATGGGGTCTATTCATACACTTGAATATGAAAGGAAGAGCACACCACAATGCCTAATTAAACATATCTCAACAAGTTAAAATCTAATTAAGTACATACCCAATAAAAACACACATTAAGGAAATAAATTAATACCTCAAATTAATGGAACTCTAAACTGAAACTTGTGTGTAAAAACCCACTGCTAAACCAAAAAAAAAAAAAAAACAATTCAAGAACAACTAAAGCTGACAAAAAATTATCGATAAGAAAGAAACCTAATATATACATTTTCCACCATACAACTAAATCCAACTCCTTAGCCACAATATCCTACACATCAGAATCAAATAACCTGAGTTTCATCAATGATGTACTGCTAAAGATAACAAGCAAGAAAAGCTATATAAGAACACCCATTTACACTCTGTGATGATCTAAGATTTTTGCCTGCAATTTCCATGATTGTCAGACCACTTTGCTCCACATCGGTAGCAAAACTGATATTTACACCTACAAACCATATGCACACAACCTTCCGTTTTCTCAACATAAATCTTGCATTTGGGGCATTTTTGCCATTTCTTCTTCTTAGCAAGCATTTTGAGGATCTCATCCTGCTTCCCCCTCTTCTTTGCATACAGCTTTTGAAACTCCTTGCATGTGAACTCGGAGTGCCAAGGAACACGGCATTCTGCACAGAACGATCTCTTGCATACAAGACATTTTATCTCCCTAACCAAAGTCCCAGAATCGTTAACGAGCATAGCTGAACAATCACGAAAAGGGCAATACAGTTTGTGGGATTCGGGAATAAGGGACATACAGAGCATCTCATCCCATTGAACAAGGATATAATCTGGGATCATAAGCCTACAAGTATCAAAGTTTAGAAGAGCCTTGCAATTCAGAGCAGGGCAAGGTATCTCTTTCACTTTGTCTTCGATCTTGGCCACAATATGGCTGGTTGTGCAGTCGTAACAAAAGGAATGAGAACATTTATCATTTGAAAACATCTCCCAGCCCTCTTTATTTTCCAAACAAATCTCACAGAAGCTTTGTTGGGCTTGTTTTCCAAGTTCTGTGCCTAAAATAGGTCGTTGCATGGACGAAGATGGACTGTTCTCTAATCCCGAAATGAAAATAGAGGCTAACAATGTTTCTTGCAACTGAATTTCCTCTGCATAATCAGCATCGCCAGCTGTGGCTTCAATTGCATATGCAGCATCAGAACCACTGAGTATTTCACCTATTATTCCGCTAGAGAACTCTGGTGAAAGAAACAAGAAATAGGAAATGTTTTTAAATATCCATTAGTTCGAAAAAGAACCTTCAGATACATATGAAGATAACCCTCATCTCACAATTCACTCTCAACCAAATATATTTTTACAAACTAAAACCTTCATAAAGAACACAAAACTGTAATACTAACAACTGAATGATAAATTCCTACATTAAGGGTATTTTCTTCCCAATAAACTCATAACAGGGTGATAATGATTGGTGAACTCAATCACACTTTATGCATTAAATCTCTATTCTCTAATGACCTACTGAGTAAAATTAGGTTAACTCAATCACACTTTATGCATTAAATCTCTATTCTCTAATGACCTACTGAGTAAAATTAGGTAATAATAATAGATGCATTTAAATCAAAGCACTAACATTTTTAAAATAGGGCAATCAATGAACTAAAAGCAATGAATTAATGGGAAAAATTGGAGCACAACACATGGGTAATACATCATCAGAAACCCACACTTAAATCCATAGAAAATGATGAAAAATAGGGCCAAATAAATTAATAAATTCCACAATCCACAACACAATCGGCAGTTCAATTTCTTCACAAAAACTGAAATGAAAAATCAATACAAAAACGAAACAACAATAATGAAACATTACCACCTTCATCCATGGGTCCAACAGTACGCCCCTCCGGTGAGCCGCCGTTGACCTCGGCCTCGAAATTAGGCGCAGGAATTAAGGGTTTATTGATTTTCTTCTTTCTGTTGGAGTATATAAAAACACATGCAGGCAGAGTGATCGCGAGAAAAGAACCAGCAGCGTAAATTAGAAATGAAATTAATAAGACGCCGGATTCTGACCGGAAAAAGGCAGAAAGCTGATGGAATCGAGTAATTAGGGCTTCGAAAGTCGCCGGAGTTTCATCGGGAAAATTGAGGGGCGAAGACCACCGGAGAGACGCTAATGGCGGTATTTTCAGTGAAACCATAGTCTTAGTCTGTGTTGGATTAGAAGCAACTGTCTCTGCTGTTTTAATGGTAAATATTTCCGTGCACGTCTTATATCTTTTCTTCTTTATTATTATAATAACAATTATTATTATTATTATTATTATTATTATTATTATTATTATTATTATTATTATTATTATTATTATTATTATTTTATTTTTATTATTATTATTTGGAAGAAGTCTCGGGTTTGTATTTTGCATTAATTTATTTAAGTTGTGTTTTATGGAAATTACAGGACAAGGGATGTCCATTCATAAATTAAATCATTGATTATTAAAAGACTGAATTTCTATCTCTCACGTCACCAAGGATGAAAATATCCTTATATACGTGCGATATATATACGATATATCCGTATTTTGAAGGTTGTGATATGGATATGGGGGTAAAAAAAAATTTTTGGATATTCCGGATATATCGCAAATATCCATATCCGTTCAACTCAGTGTAAAATTGAAAAAATATCAGGAAATATCACGAATATATCACAAAATATCAGGATATATCCAAAATATCAACAAAATTTTTCAACGAAGGAAATCCGAATCCAAAAGTAGCAACTATGGTTCGTGAGAGTGGTGTTGATGTGAATTAGGTGTTGCAACAAGAAGTTAGTACCACTTTTGGTTCAGAGTCTTCAGACTCATTTACCAAAACGAATAACTCAACTGATGATGGAGGAAATGGTGGAAACAGTGATGATGGTAATGGCGGACCAAACCAAGAAGATTATTTTTCAAATCAAAGACCATTGAGTTCATTCACAGGTGAGAATGAGTTCACTCATGCAACACAAGACACAGATCATGGATCAAGAGAATGAGGATCAAGAGAATGAGGTTCGGATATAGGTGCAATCGAAAAGGATTATACAAGGAAACATGTTTGGTATGAAGATGAAAGTTCAAATGCTGATATAGATCAATCACTTTCAATGAGCTTTGACTCAATAGGTATGAGCACCAATCAAAATGATATGTCTCAAAAATCATATACCCATGGGCATGACACATATGGGACACATATGGGAGTTCAAGTTTGATTACACATATGAGAGTTCACAGTTTGATTGGAGTACTCAAAACGTATTTAATTATTCACTCCCTCAAATGTCCTATGGAAGCATGTACCAACAAAATGATGATTGACTCAATCCACACTATCCAATTTATGGTGAAACCATTGGACCATTGGAAGAGATAGAGTAACGTACCAACAACATGTGCATAATTATATTCATAATTACTCAAATGTGATGGGTTGGTACCAATATTGTTTGGACAAAGATAACATTGCACCTATTATTTTTTAACCTCATAGATCATCATTTTGGCTCTAGTGATTTGGTTGTATCAATTAATTTTGAATAAATCTCAATTTTCGTAATGCTTTTGTATGTTTATTATTTATACGTATGTTGTAAACATGTCATTTTGTTGCGATTTCAAATTAAATATATGTATTTTTGGATGATATAATAGTCTGTAAAATCTTATGTAAAATTTCCAATTTTTTAATAGAGTTTCCATAATTTTTTTAATTTGTTTACGATATCGATATATCCGTAAAATCAAGGTTGCGATCACACGATATGGATATTTTCATCCTTGCACGTCACACATTAAATTGTGTTGATCATAGAAGATTCAAGTGTGTATTTCGAGTTTGTAACAATACAATTTCCAGCAATTTGATATTTAAAGATATTTACTGATATTTCCCCAATATTCCATCTATATTTACTGATATTTTCCTGATATTTTACTGATTTTATTATAATTTGTACCATTAAACCACCAATATTGAAATCGATATCAAAATTTATCGATATTTTGCCCATATTTAATGATATTTTCCCGATTCTTCATCTATTTTTCTATAATTTGTACCATGTAGCCATCAAAATCGAAATTCATACCGATATTTATCGATATTTTACCAATATTTTAACAAAATTTCTCGTTTCTTTACCGGTTATGTGAAAAGAATAAAAATATCAGAGATATATCGTTGGAGCCCGTTTTATATTGATAACGTGAAAAAAATGAAAATATCAAAAAATATGGAATATATTTCGACATATTTTCATCCTTACTTGATTAGTTAATGAGCTCTCTTCGCGCTACACTTTTTTTTCTCTCTTTCCTTTGAGATTATAACTTAGTTTATAGGGTGACGTACAATTATCAATCTTAGGGCACATTTTGTTCTTGTGCGTTGGATTAGTTAAATTAGTTGTTCTTTTTTTTATAATAAGTTAGAGTGGAAGGGATGGAACAAATATTAGAAAAACTTGTGTGATTCAAGTTCGAATTCTAGTCATCACTATCTCTAGTCATCACAATTTACATTTTTATTAAAGGTGGAATACCATTGAGCTACAAGACTCATGGTAGATTAATTAAATTAGTTGATTTGTTGTGGATTCATGTTAAATTGAGTTAACTATTTAATATGTTTTGTTAGGATGTTAAATGTTGGGTTTGATTTTATATTGTGTTTGATTTGAATATTATAATATTTTTTAAAATGGATTAGAAATATAAAAAATTTATTTGAATCAAGTATTTGTTGTGAGTTTATATAAATTTGAACAATATAGAACATTTTGAACAATATATAAATTTTGAATAGTAAGGGAGAAATAGAACATTTCACACCCCTCCCAAAAGTTAGCTAACTCAAGTTTAATAAACCCATTCATTTTGGGGATTTATTTAATCTATTATTTAACTCAAAGAAACCATTTTTGGGACCGCCGACTGGATATTAACGGCCGATTGGATATTAACCGTCCATCGGACATTAATTTGGCAGGCCACTCAACATAGATCCAAACAAAGTTAAACCAAGTTAAATTGTCATATCCGACTTTGAAATTCTAGATTTTTGAAATAAAGGTGAATAGTTAAAATTTATTTTTGTTTAGAGATTTTATATGGTATGATTGATACTGTAGATGTCAAATGAATACTGAAAAAAGTGTTATTATGTAATATTATAATGTTAGTTGATGTAATGGTAATGATTGGATGATTGTAATAGTAGATATTTAGGTGTCTATTAAAATTTATGTATTAGTATGTTATAATATAGAATTAATGATTGTGATTTTATTTAAATAAAATATAATTTTGGTAGATTTTATAACCCCTATAAACTTAAAACAAACGAGATTTGAGATTTTTTAAATTTCAAATCGTAACTCACAAACACCAATCCAAACACTCCCTTAAGATTTTGTCAAATTACCAAATAGATATAAGGATTTGTGAAATTTACAAATCAAACCATTTAATTGTAAAAAAACCTTTGCAACGTGTCGTTACTTTCTAAGAGTAATTTGATTTCAACTCCATTATTTTTGTTAATATATCATTACATTATTATATTTTAAGTTTAAGGGGTTCTACATTGAAAATTTGATCATCGAAAGTTTAATTGTAATTTTTACAAACTTAAAGGTCGGTATATAAATTTGATCAAATCTCAAGGTGAATAAATATAGACGAGCCTACTTTATATGTATTATATAAACAAATAATTTGGCATCTTTATATAATAAACTATGAAAACAGATAATTTGACAAATGTTCAATTCTTAACTTAATATATATAGGGTTGATTACATAAAAACACAGAGTTTAAATCGAATTTCGTTTACAGTGTGAACTTTTATGGTTAATGTTATATAATCATATAGTTCATTATTTCGTTAGTTTGCTTTTACATATAAAATTTGAATATGTACATATATTATTAATTATGTATACATAATGGTACTGGATAAAATTATAAATAATGAAGGAATATTCTTTGGTGCACCAATTCTGTGCAAAATTGTTGGAGAAAGTCTTTGAGTGGGTGCCAAATTTTCGCATCTGCCAATTAAGTTTTATTGATGATGTAACTTTCAATCAATTTGATAAAGAATGGTTGAAGATGGTTCAACTTAATATTATAAAATAACTTATTTATATGGGTTCTCTTTTATTTATTTCTGAAAATAAAAACCATCTTCTTTGGTTTATAAATGAGAAGTTTGTTATGCAATTCTATTGATCTTCGATACATTTGATTTCCCAACTTCAACTTAAATTTTCTCTGTCTTTCAATAAAAATCCCGATTTTCTTCGATCAAACTTCCAAATTTTCTGATAATTTTATTAACAGTATATTATCATAAAAAATTTATGAGACCGTTAATTAATTTTTCAAATCTACTATTCTTATTCAATTAATATAGGGTTAATTTTATTTTCCAACATATACTATGCAGGTTTTTTAATTTTACATTTTAAACTTTTTTTTTTCTCTCCGATCACAACTTATACTATACAAAAGTGATTTTGCAACTTCCGTCCAACATTTTTCGACGAAAAAGGATCCACGTGATTTTCACTGCTAACTGATGGTTATTTTCATCATTTGCACATCTAAAACATTAGTAAATTCAGTTCTTCAACTATTTTTAATGATAAAGAGATCTTATTTTTGTTTGAACCTCAATTACATGGCGGAAAAATTAGAGCTAAATTCGGTTTTGGAGGGGAATCAAATAATAGCCTAGGAAATGACAAAAATAATCCTCAATTGGCATGCGAAAAATCATGTGGAGATTTGTCAAAAGTAAATAAAACGTGTAGTATAGATTGTGATCTGAGAATAAAATTAATTTAGGATGCAATATTAAAAAATGTAAATAGTACAGGATGGAAATTGAAATTAACCCATTAATATATATTAATTGAATAAGAATAATAGATTTGGATTACGAAATATTAATAAAATGGATTGAGTTAAAATACATGATAAATCATCATTTTTAACATTTTTTTCCTTTGCAACATGACCCTCAACTTTATAACCATAAATAATCACCTTCAATTTTTTAACAATCTGATACATGATTGGGTATTTCGAGTTTCAACTGTTGCTGATGTGGAGGTCAAAATTTTAAAAATTATTATCGTTTGTGGTCAATGTAACTCTGGATCTTGGACTCCAAATTAACAATTGGAGCCTGAAAATCCAATCATATATTGAATTGTAAAAAATTAAAGGTGGTGATTTGTTATGATAAAAGATCATGTTAATTAGAAGAAGTCGAAGGAAAGTAACCCTTATATTTTAATATTCATAGGTTGTACAAATTAATGAAATTTAATACTATATAATGTTGCATATATTTTAAAATTTAACAAAATTTTAATAATTAATGATAATATCAGAGTAAAGTTTTTATAAATAAATACGAGTTAGTCTCTTATAAAGTCGTTTCACGGTGTTAAGATTTTAAGAGCAATTATAGAAAATTCGATATGAACGAAAAAATAAAACACAATGATTTGTTCACCCAATTTGTCAAACTGACTATGTCTGGGGCACTACCAAACCAGAAGAATTTACTAATTTTCATGTGTTAACAAATACAATGAATTTATGATTATTTATAGTCAAAACTGGGCCATAGCCCTAAAAGCTCATTCAACCTGATGGGTCCAAAACAGCCCAAAAACTTTTCCTCTTGGGTCGTTACATAGACGATCAAGCTCCATAACTCAACACACAGATCCCCTTATATGAGATGATCTTATTTGACGTCTGCTAGTTTTCTTACACGGCCTACAACATCTTTTGTCTAACATTTCTATTATTGATTATCATCTTTTGCACTATATTAATGATTATCTCAATTATTATTTTTTGAAAACATTATCTTATTCACCGGACCATTTTAGAATGCAAAAATTAATAGTGCACATTTTCATTTTAAATATTAGATTTGGAAGAATATTAACAGTCAGTTTTTCAGGAAGTTCAATCCACGACGATGCGATGACGATGAATCAACCGTTAGAGGAATTTTTATTCTCGACCAATTTGAATTTATCATTTTAATCTTATTTATGTATAAAAATACATGTACTCCGTTATTTAATTTATGAAGTACCTAAGAATAAAAATGCATACTTATAACTTTAAAATACATACTTAAAGTTGTCATACACATGCTTAATACAAAACACTTACTTATATAGCAACATAACAATTAGAATAAAATATATACTTATAGCTTTAAAATGCATACTTATAGTTGCAAAACATATACTTATGTAAAATGCTTACTTATATAACAACATAACAAAAACAAAAAAATGCATACATAAGCTTTAAAACGCATACTTATAGCAGTAAAATGCATACTTATATTAAACGCTTACTTATATAGCAATATAATAATAAGAATAAAACAACATACTTATAGTTTTAAAACGCATACTTATAGCTGCAAAACACATACTTATGTAAAAATGATACTTATATAGTTACATAACAATAAGAATAAAAACACTTACTTATAACTTTAAAAGACATACTAATTATAGTTGTAAAACACATACTTATATGAAACACTTACTTATATAACAACATAACAATAAGAATAAAAATGGATACTTATAACTTTAAAACGCATACTTATATAAAATACTTATATAGCAACACACATAACAATTAGAATAAAAACGCAAACTTATAGTTTTAAAACACATACTTAAAATTGTAAAACACATACTTATAAAATACTTATATTCTGTATTTTAAAGCTACAAGTATGAAAAAAATCAACAATATATACCAAAAAAATAAAAAATAAAAAGTTGACATGAATATTAAAAAACCTCTATGAAAAATATAAGTATATCATTTTATGAAAAAAAAAAAACCATAATCCCATAACAGCATATCATTTTCTTTGGGTGCATAATACACGCCTCATTTTCTTTGGTTGTATTGGGTTGGACTGCTTCTAGGAAATTTCCTTTAGGCTGGGTTAGGAACCTCTCATGCAGTGCGGGTCGGGATAAAAATATCACTCATGAAATTAGATTTGTAAGATGGATCTTATATGAGTTTTTGCAAATAAATAATGTGGGAACCCACATTTTTAACCACTTTTATTTATAAACATCCTTTTTTGTTAAAATTTTATAAACTGTTCTTTTTTAGCGAAGATAATTTTTTTTTACTCCATTATACCCTTATAGTATTAAAATTATTCTTTTATTTTATTTTTTTTCCTTTCTCTTATCTCTAATTCATATCTCTCATTTATTAACAATACATAATATTCAAAACCCAAAAAATATTTTTCCATGAAAGAAGGTGATGGTGGTGGATCTTAAAACCATTTAATTTGTAAAGTCTATTCATTAGAAGAGGTATTAATTGATTCATAAATCCATAATTTATTAACCTATATAAAAGATATTTATGAGTAGGGATGTTAAACGGGTCACCAAGTTTAAATCCCAAAAAAATAGGATTAGGGTCAAATATTTTTAATCCATTTAAATTTTCCTCTTTAATCTGAAACTCGTTTAGTCCGAAATCTGTTAGTGTCAACATGATGATGAATTGATTGGCCTATTAGCCTATATTTTTTAAATATTTTTTAAACTAGATCATTTTTTTTAGTTTTAAGTATATAAAACATAATACATATCTTAAATTATAAGTTTATTATCCTTAGTTTGATGTCTTCAAATTCAATTATGGGGACCTCCATTCTTAACCATCTTTACTTTAAAACATTCTTTTTCACAAAAACCTCTGTGGGACGGTCTCGCAGATAGTTTTCGTGAGAAAATCCTTTTTACCCATATTTCAAACCCATTTTCACAAATTTGTATGTGAATAGTGAATTGTTGGTTATGGGTTGACATGTCTCACGTAAGATAATTCGTGAGACGGTCTCACATAAGACTCACTCTTCTTTTTTTGTCACGTTATTAAATTTTGTTCTTTTTTAGCCAAGAAAAATGATTTTTGCCAAACTATACCCTTCTAACATTTGTGATGTGATATGATGGACGGGCTACATTAATTATGGTACAGATGTGTATTGTAATGGTATGAACTACATTAATAATGGTACAAGAGTATAATATGGTGGTACAAAGTATATTAGTTATGATATGTGAGTGTACTATGTGATACGAGCTACATTAATAATGGTACGAATACATAATATGGTGGTAAGAGTTGGTACGAGGTGAAAATGGTGGTACGGGCTGGTACGAGTCTAATTTCATTAAGGATACAATAGTCCAAAAATATATTCTCTTGGCTAAAAATGAAATTCAAAATCTTGGTTAAAAAAGAATGTTTATATCTATTGTGGGTTACTTATAATTTCATCCCGATTTGATTTATAAGAATTAAATATATGAAATAAATTAAATAATTTATAGACTATATAATATATATCAAGCATTTAACTTATAAATAAGTACAAATAACAAGTGTACTCATATTATATTACAATTTATAGTTTTTTTTTTCATCCATGATTTGCAACAAAAACATAAATTCTTAATGTTAGTGTAATTTTAGTGATGTTTTTGTAAAGAATAATCTCAAGTCAAAAAAATGTGTTGTGTGATAATTTTAAAATCCGAAACTTAAATGTTAAAATATTTTGGCTTAATTGTTGTTGTAATCGAATTAAAAACTGTGTGTAATTTTATTATTATGAATCATTTAAATTGTATGTAAATTTTGAATATTATATAGATTTTAATTCAAATTTTTTTCACTCAAAATCTAAATATAATTTTTTTTACTAATTACCTGATAGTTACCCATTCAACTCGAAGCTCGATAGAATTAGGATTAGGTTCACAGTATTAGTTGTCCATTTAAATTGGTTCACTTAATAAAAAATCCGTTAGGACTAGCCCGACCACTAGGGCAACTAGTTTAACATCCCTATCTATGAGTACTTTAAATATATATTTCACAACTAAAAGTTTGTTATATTTTTCTCATTATAAATCAATTTAGTTTGTACTTAATTATATTGAAAATATTTTTGTATGAGTGGGTCTTGCATGAGACCGTTTTCCGTGGGATGAAACCCGACATAAATGTGACTAAGCATTGAGTTATAGTGATAACAAAATATGTGTGACTGTAACATAAGGTTTTAGTGAAAAAAAATATAAATATTAATAAAGAATTTCAACAATAATGGCAACTCTGTATTTTGGTGACTAATTTTATAATCACACTACTTATAGTTACCGACAACCTAAATAAAAGATTTTTTTAGTTACTACTCCCTCCGTTCCTTTTTAAGTGTCCCATTTTATCCATTCACACAAACAAATTTTTCCATTAATTACTTCTCTTTTACTTTTACAAGAATTGCAGTATTCCACCATGTTCATTTATTAGGGTAATTGATGAAAAAAAGAAGGTAAAAAAGTATCAATAATGACATAGTGACAATTAAAAAAGAACGTCATATTGGATAAAATGAGACATTTAAAAAGGAACGGAGAGAGTAGTAGTCAAATGTGCAAATTCCAAGAAAGTATTTGAAGAATTAGTTATATAATACACAAGTTATTAGACTTTTTCAGTTACTAGTAGTCAAATGTGCAAATTCCAAGAAAATATTTGAAGAATTAGTTATATAATACACAATTAGACGCTTGAATAGCAACTGAACTAAAATTTGTATGATGTTTAAGGGTCTGACATGCTCAAATAGAGTGGGAGCTCCCTCATATTATATATTCATACTACATGTGATTTCTACGATTAAGTGAGTGATTGAATGAATCTTTATTTCATATATCATTGTGTGAGACTATATCATTTCTATTCACAGTGCACAATAGAATTTGTCTTTATGGACTCTCTCCATATTCTTTCTCTCTCTATGTAATCTGGAGAATCGCCATGGGCTTTGGAGATGAATAGGTATGAATAAGTGTGCATAGATTTAGTAGTTATTCACCACGCATGAGAAAGATCAATTTGCATGTGTTCTCTCTCGAGGAATTATTATGTCTACATACATTCTTGAGAATCACCATGAACTCTGAAGATGATGAAGTGTGCATTTGTATAAATAGCTCTGGTAGTTATTCATCATCACAAAAAAAATCAATATATATATATGTGTGTGTGTGTGTTCTTCTATCTCTAGGAATTATTCTCTCTACGTATATAATTTCCCGTAGAATCACCATTGAAGAGATGTACATACGTGTGTAGTTCTAGTAGTTATTCAATACTATGAGAAAACTCTGACTTAGAAATAATATTTGCATGCATGATGCATATCCATGAGTGATGCTAATTTTGGAAAAACTATCAAGATGACATAATATACTATTTTGTAATAGCAAAATCCAACTAAGATTGGCTTGCAAATATTAAAAATGAGAAGTAATTAAATGTATCAACCTCCTTATGTTAATGCACTTTATCAGTCTGTAGCAATGAAAGATTATTTGGATAATGAGGTCCAATTATGATATGATCAATATATTCCGTTATTGTTAAATGTTTTCAGATGGATGATTATTAATTTTTCTACTGGTTAGTGGTTTAATTTAGTTATTTTAGATGGCTTAAACCACAACCCAATTGAATTATTTATATGAAACAATTAACTAAGATATAATATAATAGGCTGATTGGAACTAGAAAAACTTGAATATCATACATGACAGAGTTGACAACTATGTTACAACAAAGCTAACTTTGTGAATTCACATATTGTTACAACTATTTCATTCCCTTTAGGGAAAAATACCTCGATGAAATATCTCAACCTTAATTATTTTCTCACAAAAACTTGTACGATACATCGGACAGTCTCGCAAGAGTACTCGTAGTCTTACTTTTAGTGGATCATAATTTCTCATTCTCTTTGAAATCCTGTTTTTTCCCACCACCATCTTTACTAACAATAATACTAATTAATTTACAAGGATTAGCATCCTCCAACATTTGAACCACTGTTCTCATTGTAGGCCTTGATATTGGAAGCCTAGCTGTGCATAGAATTGCCACTTTCAAAACCTTGATTGCATTTTCCTTATAAAATTCAAGAATGGCTGAATCCACCACACTTAGCACACTTTCTCTTGTTTTCAATTTTCCACACACCCAATCAACAATGTCTTTACCATCCCCAAACTCCGGCTCGATTGGCCTCTTCCCTGTCACGAGTTCCATCAGTACGACTCCGAAGCTGTATACATCGCTCTTCTCGGTCACTTTGTGTGTATACCCGTATTCTGCGAATTCAAACAAAATTAGGCACAATGTTAGAAAAACCCTAATAATTTGGATCATCTGTTGTGCACAGAATCAACGATTTCGTTACCTGGGGCTATATACCCATGTGTTCCCGCAATGATGTGAGTGGATTCGCGAGTCGGGTCCGATTGAACAATCTTGGCAAGTCCAAAATCAGCGATCCGAGGCTTTAAGTGTTCATCTAATAATATGTTGCTCGACTTAACATCACGGTGGAGCACCGGTTTGTCACAACCATGGTGGAGATACTCCAATCCCCTAGCTGCACCAAGGGCGATTTCGTACCTCGTCTCCCAATCCAGAACCAATTTATTACAAGTATGCAATCTATCCCATAAGCTCCCATTAGGCATATACTCATAGACCAACAAGCTTGAGTCCTCACTAGTTATGCTGCAATACAGCTTCACCACATTTATGTGTCGTATCGAGCTCAACGTTTGAACCTCGGCTTCGAATTCCCGGGCCTTGGATCGACGCTTAGTCAATATGGGAGTCGAACTACCCATCTTCTTCCCCCCGTTGTACTCATCAGAGTGCCAAATGTGTTTCACTGCAAGATCTTTCCCATTTCCCCCCATAACTCGATACACGTTGCCTGATCCACCTTTGCCTATCAAATTATCTTGCTTGATCGAATCAAGAATCTCATCCTCCGTGAAAGTGAGGACATGGAACGACTTCAAGTCCCACGAATCTTCCTTCAAAGATCGCTCATTCGCACGTTGGCTCTTCTTTTTCAAGTAACAGAACCCTCCAAGAGAAGCAAGCATGGCAGCAGATGCTATCAATAAGCAGAACAAGACCATGCGAAGATGACGTGGCATGCTGGATGGCGGTGAGCATCGTTGGAATCCCCTGATTGTCTCACTGCACAGACCACCATTGCCCGAGAAGCTGCCATTGTTGGCCTCGGTTAAAAGGGACCCGGGTATAGGGCCCGATAACCTGTTCTCCGAAAGATCAAGCAAGTTTAGCCTCAGAGAGGATAAAGGCCCGGGAATTGGGCCCGAGAGTTGGTTTCTTGACAAGTTCAAGAAATTAAGAGCTGGTAACAAGCCCAGAGACGGTGGAATTGGGCCCGAAAGGGTGTTTCGGGCCATGTTAATATCGTTGATTGAACGACAAGAGCCTAACGAATCTGGTATCGAACCAGAGAACTTGTTCCCCTGCAACTGAAGAGTTGTGAGCTGCTTCAACTCCCCAACTGCGGGCGGCAATCGGCCCGAAAACTGGTTGTTGCTCAAATCAATCAACACCAAAGACGAAGCTTTCCAAATTTCAGAAGGCAGTTCACCAGAAAGCCCGTTATTGGACAGCAAAAGCTGAGCCAAGGACTTTGCATTGCCAATATCAGAAGTAATAGGCCCTTCAAAGTAATTTTCAGCAACATCGATCAATTGCACGTTAGGTAGCCCCCATAAGCCACTAGGGACCCGCCCCGAAAGCCCATTCTTGCTGACACGAAACCTAATCAAGCTCGTGCAACTCGAATAGCTCTCCGGAATTTCTCCGGTGAGATTGTTCTGCAGCACTAACAGCTTCGTCATGGTTCCTTTCTTGCACATATCAGGTGGAATTGGGCCAGTGAAATGATTCTCAGAAACATCGATGAAGTGAAACTCGGCCCATGACCCGAGCTTCGATGGAAGCTCCCCTTTTAGCTTGTTCATGTAGAGCGATAAATTGACCAGATTTTTGAAGTCTCCGAGCTCCGCCGGAAGCTCGCCGGAAAGCTGATTCTCGAATAGCTGTAAGCTTTTCAGCTTATTCAGGAATCGAATTTCGGAGAGATTTCCAGAGAGATTATTCGTCGAAGCATCGAAATACTCAAGGTTCGTTAAATTCCCAAACCCTGGAGGCAATCCCCCCGTCAATTGATTCAAATAGAGTTCGAGCATCCATAGCTTACTCAGCTTGGTAATCCCCGCAGGAATCTCGCCGGTGAGATAATTTTGAGATAATTCCAGATCGATTAGGTCAACGAGATTCCCAATTTCATCGGGGATTTTCCCCTCGATGCTGCAATTGGTCAGGTAAAGCCAATTCAAATTCGTGAGATTCACAATCACAGAGGGGAACGGCGTTCGATCGAAGGGATTATCGCCGACGCTGAGAACTTGAAGATTCGTTTTATTCTGCAGAGAACTCCATGGAAACGCTCCAGAGAATCCGCTGCAATTGGCGTAGAGAGAGACCAATCCGTTGAGAGAGGGAATCTTCGGGAAGCTTCCAGAGAAGAAATTGTTTCCGATATCCAAATACTTGAGCGATGAGCACTGGTTCAAATCCTCCGTGACGTCACCATGGAGAAGGTTGAAGCCGAGGGAGAGCTTCTCCAGTGACGTAAGCTGGCAAATCAGGCTTAGAGGGAGGGAGCCAGTGAGATTCTGACGAGAAAGCTCGATTTCGTTGACGAATCCGTTGGAATCGCAGGTGATTCCAGAGAAGTTGCGGAGTGGGGAATTGGAATCCCAGGAATCGAATACTTTGGTGTTGGAATCTCGGAAGGCTTGTTTGATGGAGAGGAGGGTTTGGAGGTCGTCGGAGGCGGCTAGAGAGAGAAGGGAGAGGAGAGAGAGAAGGTGGAAGGCCCGCCGGAGAGCCGCCATGGTGGACGGTGGTAGAGAGAGAGAGAGAGGATTATATATTTGTCTCTGGTGGTTAGCGAGAGAGAGAGAGAGCGTGGAAGCAAAGAGCAAAGAGGGTGGCACCGTTTTATGAGAATCTCTTCATTCACACTTGCTATATTTTCAACTCGACAATGATTGATCATTTTTTAGTGTTCTTATTTTTTAGTGTTCTTTATTGGTCTTGGCTCTATTCTTTAAAGGAGGATGGATAGTTGAGTTGGAAAATATTTTGTTGGTTTTATTTATTTTTTTTTTTTTTTGGGATTTGATTTTGCTTATAAATTGTAATTGAGATTTTATTATTCTTAAATTATTATACCACATTTTTACCGATTCTAATTTTAGTCAAAGATTCAAATTATTCAATAGTTTAGAAGAAGAATAATCAAAACACTTACGAATAGTTTCAAGTATAGAAGAACTATTTCCTTTTATAGTGAAATAAAAAATAAATAAATATTAAATTTTATTATCTTAAAGTTTAATATTTGTATGATTATTACAGATATTACAAAAAATTGATCCAATCTTAAGCACTTTTATAATAGTATATATTAGATTAGATAGATAATTTTGCAAGAAAGAACTGTATCAACCACAATCTTAATTCATGATCACAATTCAAATCTTTTTAAAAGTAGAATGATTCTCTATTTTATTTGAAGGATGATTTGGGAGGAGAGTGGAAAGAAATTGAGTGGGATGTTTTGATTTGCTTTACTTTTCACCCCCTTTGATTGGGAAACTATTACATCATGATAAGGGAAATAATCCAAACTACAATTTTATTATGTGATCTTTTTAATTTTTTTAATAATAGTTCAAATGTTTAATTTCGTTTTAATACGAATTTGGTAGAGGGTGATTGATATCATGTAAATATAGACCTAAATAAAAATTCATACACATTCAATATGATTATAGACAAATAGTTAGGTTTTCAGGTATATGTTTGGACTGAAGTTTGTAAATTTGGATTTATCAAGTTCATTCCTTATTTGTGTTGGGATTTACATAATTTCAAGTTCATCCTATTTAATTAACACAATTCACCCTTATTTTTTTAACTTTTTTTATTATAATATTACATCTTAACTATAATCATATATAATATTATTCAATCATGAATATTTGATTTTGACAATCAAGACTTCCAAATTCACAACTTAAATCTCAAATTCAAAAATACAATTAAAATCATACATCTATTATCCATTTTTATATATACACGATTGAGATATATGGCACATTATTTAGTAAAATCATGACAATTTTGATGGTATGTACAAGTAAAACTTGGAATGATATTATAAATAAAAATAAAATTCACCAATTGGTTTGACTGGTATTTTTGTAATGATTGGAGATTTTTGGGGATAGAGATTCATGCTTTCGAGAGAGAGAGATGATGATAACTGGAGGATATCTCATTATCAGTGGAAACAAGAATGTGGAAATTTATGTGTTAGTGATATGAAACGATGGCGCATCGAAACTTCTGTGGCCGCCCTCTTTGACTACTCTCTCTCTCTCTCTCTCACTACTCCACGTGTCACTCTCACTCTCTCTCTTCCCAAATCCACTGCTATCCTTAATCGCTTCTTGCTAAAAAACAAAATTTTGAACATTATCTTCAAATTTTGTATCAATTCATGTATATCACCACGGACTATATTAAATTTAGGTATAAAAAATAATGAACTTTAGGATAAAATTCTACATTTAATTTGGTAAAAAATGACACAATTCTATACTTATATTACTTAGATGATATTGTATTGTGAATTGAAATAATTTCCTCAAACCTTCACCAATCTCACTTTAATTATTATACACTAAATCACAAGCTAAAAAATAGTTCAAATGTCAGTACAATGATATCACATCATCTTAGTGTTCACAAGAGCTTCCATATGGTAATTATGAGTTATTGCAGGTGAGGTTTTATGCACATTGTTCGATAGCATCGAAATCCTTTATTACAAAATAATAATAATAATAATAATAATTATTATTATTATTATTATAAAGTATGTCCTTATTTTATTTAAATATTATTCAGGACATAAATAGAAAAATGGAATGCTAGTTGATTCACTTGATTAACTTGAGTTATATATAGAATCGATTAATGATTGATGATGAGGACAAAGCAAGATTAATTGGTATGATATTTTCCATTCTATGGTTAGTAGAGTTGTTAAACTACGTAATTGATGTAACATATGAAAAATACATAAAAACATGCTACCTTTCTTTTTATTGCAATGGAAAGCATATTAATAGATAATGTTAATTTGGAAATAGACATATATGGAAGAAGAAGATGAATGATTCTTGCACGGATGCAATTGCTATAGTTAATCAAACTGATTGATGATGAGAGCACTTATTTCACTATTATGGGAAATTAATTCCTCACTTTTCGCGAAAATAGCAATCTCACATCATATTACACTCTTTTATAAGTAAAATGCTGCTTTTTAAGTTCTAACCGTTATGTTTGTGCTCTTTATTTTTTTTTATATTTAATCTTTTTTCCTATAGGATGATGCTTATTTTGGGACAAATTTCTTTTGCTAAAACGATAATTATTTTGGGACGGAAGAAGTAGTTATTAAAAATATACGAGGATATTTTGATAGAAAAAATAATAATATATTTTTGGATTAATTGTTGGAAAAATTACAAACCTTAACTTGGATTATCGTTTTAACCGAACTTTTCACTTTTAGTCAAAATAACATAATTTTACATACGCACTATGTTATTTGACCTTGATTGGTTTTTTAATCACAACCAGGTTGCTGGACACATCAACGTTTTTTGTTTTTCAAAACTAATTGTGTTAAAAAAAAAACATACTACATATATAATAAAATTATGTTATTTTGATTAATAGTGAAAATTTTAATTAAAATGACAATTTGTGTAAAGGTTGCGATTTTTCCGATAGTTAACCCTATATTATTTAGAGTGAAATCCATTTTACATACCATACTTGAGATTTGATTCTTTAGGACAACGTAGACGAGACTATTTCAAGGAAGTAAATTACCAATAAACCTCTAATTAGTTTGTGGAGATTAGAACCAAACTCCATTGTGAAAACCTAAAAACTCACATAATGTTTCAACTTATTACTATGATAATTTAATTAGAATTCACTCTTTTTTTTTATAAATATCATACTATAATTTTATATTTTAAATTCTTAATCGATCATATATTAAAAATTTGACTGTTGAAGGTATCTAAATGTAATTTTTATCTGTAAATGTTGTTTTGTTGTGATTAAAGGAAAATAATTTCAGTTAAAAGTCTTTACTCACTACAAGAAAAAAGGGCTACGACAAGTGTTTTTAACCCTTGTCGTAGCCATATTCAAACCCTTGTCGTAGCTGGTGTTGTCGTAGGGTCTGAAAAAATCCGCTCTACGACAACGGTAACCGTTGTCGTAGCCATATAAAACTCGTTGTCGTAGATCATAGTGTTGAAAAAAACCGTTGTCGTAGCCATATTGGGTCTGAAAAAATCCGCTCTACGACAACGGTTTTTAACCGTTGTCGTAGCCATATAAAACCCGTTGTCGTAGATCATAGTGTTGAAAAAAACTGTTGTCGTAGCCATATTAATAAATAAAACAATATTTTGCCACGTAAGCTTGCCACATCATCACACATGTCATGCTAGGGATGACATCATCACTGAAATCATCATAATCAATATTATGCGTTGTGAGAGATTCGAACCTGAGTGGCCCGGTGGTACTCTAACCACTAGACCATTGATGCTTCATGTGACAATGTCTTGCATATATTTCTTTTATAATATATTTTTGATATTTTTCAATTTTCTATTATTAATGCATTTCTTTGTTAACTTTTATAAAGTACCATTACTTATTAATATAAGTAATTGATTTCCAATTTTGATATATTAATATATATATATATAATTGAATGATTAATGACTATATTAATAATAATTAATATAATTTTCAAATTATATATATAATGAATATATTTATAAAATTAATATATTATTCAAATTATATATATAATGAATATATTTATAAAATTAATATATATTTCAAATTATATGTATAATTAATATATTTATAACATTAATGTATTTTTCTCAGTAATATATTTATAAAATTAATAATCTATTGTACATATTTTCTAAAATTTCTTTATAATGAAATAAAATTTAATTCTCAAAATTAGTTTATTTCATCAATTTTATTCAACAATATATAACATTTCTTCTTTCATTTAAAAAAAAATTGTAATATTTGACTTTTTTTTTTTAAATATTAGTCTACGACAACGCTTCTACGAGGCTACGACAACGTTAGAAAACAACTCATGTGACATTGTCTTGCATATATTTCTTTTATAATATATTTTTGATATTTTTCAATTTTCTATTATTACATATTTTTTGTTAACTTTTATAAATTAAGTACCATTAGTTATTAATATAAGTAATTGATTTCCAATTTTGATATATTAATATATATATATATATATAAATAATTCAATGATTAAAGACTATATTAATAATAATTAATATAATTTTCAAATTATATATATAATGAATATATTTATAAAATTAATATATTTTTCAAATTAATATATGTATATTAATAATTAATATATTTTTCAAATTATATTTATAATTAATATATTTATAAAATTAATAATCTGTTGTACATATTTTCTAAAGTTTCTTTATAATGAAATAAAATTTAATTCTCAAAATTAGTTTATTTCATTAATTTAATTAATTCAACAATTAATATATCCATTTCTTTGTTAACTTTTATAAAGTACCATTACTTATTAATATAAGTAATTGATTTCCAATTTTGATAGATTAATATATATATATATATATATATATATAATTGGAAGATTAATTAATGACTTTATTAATAATAATTAATATAATTTTCAAATTATATATATAATGATTATATTTATAAAATTAATATATTTTTCAAATTAATATATGTATATTAATAATGCATATATTTTTCAAATTATAAATATAATTAATATATTTATAAAATCAATATATTTTTCAAAATTATATTTACAATTAATAAATTTATATAATTAATGTATTTTTAAATTAATATATTTATAAAATTAATAATCTGTTGTAAATATTTTCTAAATTTTATTTATAATGAAATAAAATTTAATTCTCAAAATTAGTTTATTTCATTAATTTAATTCAACAATATATAACATTTCTTATATCATTTTGGAAAAAAAATATTGTAATAGTTGACTTTTATTTTTAAATATTAGTCTACGACAACACTTCTACGAGGCTACGACAACGTTAGAAAACAACTCTTGCCTTTGCTTTTCTCATATTTCTAATATATTAGAAAGTCTTTTTATTATTCCTATTTTATTTATAATTAATTTTAAGTAATCCAGGTTTTATTTGTGTTAAGTAATTAGCATTTTTTGTTTAATTTAAGCTTATAATTTGTGGTTTATAATTTGTTGTAAATATTTACAAAATTTTATTTATAATGAAATAAAATTTAATTGTCAAAATTAATTTATTTCATTCATTTAATTCAACAATATATATCATTTTTTATATCATTTAATTAAGAAAAAAATTAAAATAATTACCTTTTTTTTTTAAATTTCAGTCTACGACAAGGGTTTTAAAATGGCTACGACAACGTTTTCTAACTCTTGTCTTAGGGGTCCTAGGACAACACGTCTACGACAACGGTAGGTTAACACCATTGTCTATGAGAGAAGTTTTCGGGCTATGAGAACGGTTTAAAAATGTCTACGACAACGGTAGCTAAAACCGTTGTCTATGAGAGAATTTTTGGGGCTACGACAACGGTTTTGACAACGGTTGCTAAAAAACCCTTTTCTATGAGAGAAGTTTTTGAGCTACGACAACAGTTTTGACAACGGTTGCTAAAAAACCCTTGTCTATGAGAGAAGTTTTTGATCTACGACAACGGTTTTATCTACGACAACAGAATTTTAGGCTACGACAAGGGTTTTTAGCAAAAACACATGTCATAGGGGTGTTGTCTATGAGAGAATTTCTTGTAGTGACTATTGTTTTATTATTGTTAACATTTTATCTCAAGCCAGAATAAAATAATTAGCAAGGGTTGATACTCATATGTACGTACTTGAACCAACTGATTCTAGTGATTTCCAGTCAATCCTAATCAGTTTCGGGCTAAAATTTATTTAATCTGTCAATTTAAATTAAATAACTAGAATAATGTTTCGGGCTAAATAACAATCCTAATCAGTTTCGGGCTAAATAGGCTCTATCAGGTTTTGAATGAGACAACTTAACATAATATTTATATCCAATTAACTTTACTTTTAAGTCAAACTGCACATTTTAAAAATATATATCATATGCTTAAAAGTACTTTAAATCATACAATAAAGTGCTACAAAATTTATAACCTATATACCACTATAAAAAGTAGTATAAAGATTCAAACTTTTAAGTTTTAAAGAAAAAATTAAGTACACGCACATCACATTGAAGCTATTCAAGTCCCTAAATTTAAGTTTGAATCGTAGTAAATTGTTATAATTAAAGTGCAACTACGTTAAAATTTTAAATCATTTATATAAGCCCTAAATATTAGTGCATTTAAATTTTAAAATTTAATTTTAAGTTCTCAATTTAGGTATTAGAATTTAATTCATCTAATATTTCTTGAAACCTGAACCTCAATTCATGACCATTCTTTGTGTCTTTTTTTTTTTTAAAACTGTAATGGACCCCTCTTTCATATTTTTTCATATTTTGCAAGGGTTAATTATAGGAATGAAAATTAAAAGTTAGAATGATGTTTTAAATGTCATATACTAATCATATCAGGAGTTCTATGGGTGATTCATCACACCAAACAACTCATTAAGAAATAAGGTGGATATCCCATCATTTTAATATACCAACCAAATAAATTAATACTCACATCAAGCATATGCAATCCAAATTAAAATATTATGTGGTAATAAACCTCTAGTGTAATTTTATTCTCAAACCAAAACGGCCCTTAAAGGCCTAAATAAGTTATTTTAAAGGATTACAGTATTCCCTCCATCCCAATTATGTAGACTGATTGGATTTTTCATGAAGATTAAAAAAATAATTGGAAAAGCAAGTAAATTTCTATTATGTTCATATTTAATGAGTTTAATTTTTCAATTTTTTTTCAAATTTATTTTTTCAAAATTAATTAATAAGGATATATTAGTAAATGACTTAAATAAATTTTATCATACATAGTAAATGTATTATATATTTGGGACATTTTAAAAAGAAATACAAGCCTATATAATTGGGCAGAGGGAGTATATAACTATTTTTATATTTAAAAAAAAAAAAAAATCGAGGCTCTCAGACCAACCCAAGGGTTGATCGATTAAACGGACTTATAAAATTAAACCTTAATTCCATAATTAATTGGGTTAAAAGGTACAACTTTATATGCTGTGTTTCTCAACAACGCAAACTTTGACCAATCATTATTGCATACTCAATCCCGAGACCAAACGTGTGAAATGATTACTATTTGAAATTATTTTCTACTTCATGATTAGGAAAAAGGGAACCTCAAACTCCAAGTAAAAAATTTAATAATTAATTTATAATGAAGAAAAGAACAATAATAAAAAAGAAAATTAGAGAAAAAAGGTTTATTTAAGGAAAATGGTACTACTTTTGTTTCAAAATAACTAAAAATAAAATTTCTTTCAATTTACCTGTCTTTTTTTATTATTCAGGAAAGTTACTGATTCTTTTTTCCAATATTACATCAGTATTGTTTTTTATACTAAATTTTTTTTAACACTATCAAATTAATTTCTTTATTGAATATTAAATAATATAGTCTTTTTATATATACATAATTACAATTAATAAATGCTTTCTTAATTTATCACAAACAACTATTTTGATTATACCCGTATCTAGAATGCCACAGGTTCAGTCACTTTTTATAATAAATCCAACTACACATCACTTGCATCTTATTTTATTTTTATTTATTATTTATTTATTGTCATTACTTGTCCAAATCAGGAGTCTTTTTTGTGAAGAAAAACCTTATGTTAACTGGTATTAAGTTGTTCCAAGTAGCGGCAGCTAGTATTAAGTTGTTTGACTATAACTAACTAGTGTTTGTTATTTGAAATGTCAAAGTGCCTGCTGGTATAATGCAATTAAAAAATTTATACATACTTTTTTTTTTAATTTTTTGTTTTTTCTTTGGTAATAAAGTAGCTGGTAAAAGAATTTTATTTGTGACATTGATTTCCATATCTAAAAAGTTCCGGTCATGATTAAGATTAAGAGTGAGTCTTTTATGAGACGATCTCACGAAATTTTATTGCATTATGTGAGACAGTCAACCCACAACCTAAACCCTATAATTTACATGTTGTTTGTGGGTGATGGGTTCCGTCTCACAGTAACTATCTGTAAGACCGTCTAACATGAATTTTTGTGTAAAATTAATTTGGAGTGATTTTATTTCTTATATATATATATATATATATATATATATATATATATATATAACACAATTATTTATCTACAGAAGGTACACGGGTCGAGAACCGTGCAACAGGGACGACCGACCCGATAGTGTTTTTCACGTGCCCACACACCGTGATAAATTATAAATTAAATCTTTGTACAAAAGGTGTTAATTAAAAAAAATTAAATCGAAATTCACTACAACATAATTGATTATATACAACTTTTTTTTAGTGAGCTTGCGAGGAGGAAAGGGGAGGGAGACTGACTAAATACAACACTTAAAAAGCTCTACGAAAAATATTTTATAAATATTTTATAACACTTCAATGAGTCTTATACTATTATATACCATTTTATGTATTATTTTTAATTAACTTATTAATTAAGGAAAATTATGAGTGTTACACCATGACTTCAATTGTAACAATTTATAGCAATACTTAAAAAATGTAATATATAAGCCATCATAAACCATACATAATCTGAAAATTTTATTATTGAAACCGCACCCAATATATTATTTAATTTCGAATCAAAAATAATGTTCACCATAATTACCCTTATGGTGAATATCTAAAATTATGAAATAATATAAAAATAACAATGTTTCCCATCCATCATCATGAGTCCAAAATTCAAACCCGACTGCCACATAGGATGAGATCAATCAGAAGATATATTATGTTGAAACAACCAACAAAACAAATGAAACTTCAATAATTTTGATACAAATTATAACTTAATCACCCATTTTAATACAAAAGATGTCATTTTCCCTTGGATATTATTGTCACGAGTTACTCAACATAATAAATTAAAATGTTGATTGAAGTATGAGCTAATGAGTTCACCTCCATTAATTATTGGAGTCGTCTTGGACGGTTTGGCAGTATTCGGCCATGGTCCATGAACATGTTCTAGCCACTATACCAACGAATTAAATAAGTACCAATGAAAACTTGATTAATGAATTTTTTTATGTTAAAAAAAAAGTGTTTAATCACTAGTTCTAAGTTTTGAATTCGTGGTAAGTATTTAATCTTAACATCGATTATTAGAGCTAAATATTTTAAAGGGTTTGATACTCCCAAATAGTTGTCGTTAACCATACCACTACAAAAATGTGGGCGATAATATATACCTTATTTATAATTAACGATGGGTTGTCACATTAATATTATGCAATTGCAAAATTATAAATTTGTACTATAATATATTTTAGTTCAAGTCTTTCATTATATTTTATTTATTAGTGACTTTAGTGATCAGCATTTATAACAAAGTGTAGATAAAGTACTATAATATGATATCATCATAATATAATAATTATAATGCTCATAAAATATATAAAAAAAGAAACAATTGAAGCACCTTAAGAAATTGAGGATCCCATGTGGTTACTCTCAAACTGAATAATTGATGGTAGTAATGTTATTCATATATTAATTCCTTAATAATGGAGAATGACAACGAATATAAATATTTTCTCTTACATTCCGATTGCTTTTCAAATACTCATGTCGTATTATCACAATCTTGCCGACTAAGTGATAATGTATTGACATCATATAATTTTTCTAATTATAGCTAAAGTATGCAAATATTCTTGGAAGTTAGAACTTATTAATTAATGCAGATTGTACTTTTTTCGAATAGATATGGACTTTATTAAAAGAAATAATCAGTCTAGTTCTTAAATAAATAAATAAGATAAATCAGAATTTTATATGAACCCCAAAACATAATAGTTAATGTTATGGGTGTACAGTGAGATTGCATACTATGTTTATAACATCCGTTAACTCATTAATCTATCCACTGATACATATTCATTGTTAATTTATCAACATTCTAACACAATTAATAATTTCACAACTCATATTTTTAAAGATGAAATAATTACAAATTAAAATCTAGCAATAAATGAAATATTCTATGCACAATTGCTTAGGAGTCATCTCCGACCTTTCAATAAAAAATTCTAATTTGATGTATTTTACTCCAATAGTGTTGTACAAGATTGCGTCAAATCATCTCAATAGTCATCTATATATATATATATATATATATATATATATATATATATATATATATCAGGTTAATGCAAGATCAAAACCTGCAATTTTTTTCTTATTTATTTCCTTTTCATTTTCTAATTTATTTTTTCTTTTGCATTATTTTCATCCTTTTGATTCGGTTGGGATAGACTTTGTGGTTTTGGATCTGTGTCCCCTGAGTCGGGGTATTTTCTTTTCGTTTTCTTTTTGTTTTCTTTATATTTAGAGTATTATTTAATGTTATAAATTTAATTATATCACAATTAATCTGTCAAATTTTAATATTAAAGTTACATTATATGCACTTCAAATGTTAAATAATAATATATATTATTTGATAATTTGAATAATAGTAAAAATCATGATTATTTAAAGCTACTTGAACTATATGCACTTAATCATGAAATAATTTTCGAATATAGATATCAACTCAACTGATATCATATCGCAACATAACTGATGTGGATATCGATATTCATATATGAATAAGTTATATATCAACATATAGATATCTTTTGCAACTGATATGATTATAATATGGACATTGATATCTATAATGTAGTGTTGGAAATTAATAAGATTTAATTATATACAAAAACTTATATTAAACGGTCTCACATATACTTATCATGTGATGAAGTTTCGTTACCCATAAATAACATGTGAATTGTAGGGTGTGCGTGGTGGATTGACCTGCATCACCTAATGAAATTCGTGAGATGATCTCACAAGAGACTCACCCTTAATTATATTACATATTTTTATAAGTTATAAAATAATAAAAAAAAAAAATTAGATGAATTAAAAGTAATTATAAATATTAATAAATATATGACAAATAAAAAAATTCAAAATAATAATAATAATAATTAATATTGTAGAATTTTTTTTAATGCAAAAATAGTGCATAATACAGAATTAAGATGAGTGACAATTTTTACATTAAAATAATATAAAATTTATAATATTTCATTGTGCACAACTGAAGATGTGCATATTATATATGTTAAGTTATATTATTAATTAACATTTCATATATATTAAATTCAATTCAAATAAAAGTAAAACCGACATGTTCATGTCTCAAATAATGTTTCAAATTCAAGTTTTCCTTCACGAATCATAAAAAAAAAAAAAAGTAAAAGATAAGTGTGTCTCGTCAAAGAAACAACCTCATTTATTAAAGCTTATCGATGTTGTCAATTGAAAATCTATCACTTGATGATTTATAATTATCATATAATTTTTGTGAGAATGTTTCACGCATTTTATTTTTAAAATTGATCAATTCATATATTGTAATCAAGAAATAAAAAATTATTGTACAAATAAGTTTAGATTATATACAGTGAGACTCCATCTCACATTTCATATTTTAGAAGAATTAGATATTTACATTTTAACGATGAACATATTAAAACATTCATATAATGAACATTTGAAGCATTATTTTATAATTATATACTTATATCTATATTATTTTCTTTTCTTATCACCCCCACACAATCAAATGACTTTTGTTTTCTGGTATCTCGTTATATCAAAATCTACTTCTCCCACACCCAAAAAATAAAAGTCTTGGGGCATAGCTTAATGATAAAGAATAGTGTTGCTGGTCATGATAGATGTTAACAGTGTGTTCAAATTCTAAAAATAATAAAATTGTGTTTTCATTTTGAAGTTGAGTTTGTTTGTAATACTAGTAGAGAGACTCAACATCAAAATCGAGTTATTGAGACACATTTTATGATTTACCTAATACCAAATTAGAGATGCTTATAAACAAAACAAAAAAAAAAAAAAAAAAAAAGGAAAAGTGAGAAATTGAACCAGCATTTCTATTATTTATTTTATCTTGAAGGCTGAAGGAGAAAACTGCAATAATTACTTGGTCAGAAATGGGGACATATATTAGTGTTGCAGTCAACATATATGGAGCATTGTGATGTGGAGATCCAATTATCAAAGGCACCCAGATTGAATTATTGCCCATTCATGCTTCTTCAATTCACTTCTACTATTCTTTGACACTTGTATCCTTCGGCATTAAATAAAATGACAACCGAGAAAAACGAGCTCTCAATTCTCATATCTTTGAGAAATTTCTTGGCTTCACATTAACAATTGTGCCATTATTATACAATCGTCTCATAAATTTAGTTTAATAAAATTATTTACATCAACTCTTATTAATAACTCGTAAAATAATACAATCGTCTCATAAATTTAGTTTAATAAAATTATTTACGTCAACTTTATTAATAACTCGTAAAATAGAGATTGATTTGTCAATAATACATCTATCATATGTATTATTAATATTTTAATAAACCTGCATATTGATGTATTGGAGTGCGTTTATCATGTAGACTGCGTTGACCCATATTGACTGAATTAATTTGTTTAGATTTATATAAAGAGTTTTATAAGACGGTCTCATATAAAACTTATTCTAATTATATTTTTAATTAACATAGATAGTCATAGTAGTAGGATCTACCTTAGTCACAAAAAAGTGATTTTAAACAAACATGCTACATAAACATACATAAAGAGACATTTTTTAATTTTTTTAATATATAGGAGTGGGTATTCTAATGTGAGAGTATCGTCTCACAAATCTAATCACATAAACGGGTCATCCCATAATTCACACTTCACAGATCATATATAAATTATAAAAATGAGTTTTTTTGTGACTCGTCTCACAGTAACTATATATCTGCAAGACCGTCTCGTTAATGTATGTGTGTGTGTATATATATATATAGCTCAACTGCATCAATTTTTAGTTTCAAAAGTGCGGGGCTAACAAAAGAATATGTTTGACGGAAACATATGTTTGATCAACAATTACATATGTAATAGTAAAATTATAAATATACCTTTGCGGATTTAATAAATATTAATTTTTATTTTATTAAATTTGTATATAAATTTTTTTCATTGGCCCTGCTCTAGTGAAGTATATTATCATGAAATATTAATAATAGGATGACGTATAATTATCTTTGATGTTCAACAGAGAGAGAGAGGGGAAAAAAAACATGTGCACTACAAACATTTCCCCTGGTGTTTTTATTTTTATTTCAAAAGTACATACCCACCAGAACTAGTATAATTTTTTTTAGGGAAGTACTTGTACAATATTAATTTTGTTGAATTTTTTGGTCAAACTTCTATATGTATCTCTTAATAATATTTTCAATTACCTAGCTATTCAAATAAACATTTTACAAGCTAAGTAATTAATTATTTAAGAGGTATATGCATATTCATCCAGTACATATGATATCGAATAATCTCATTCAAGATACAAATAAATCGACTTAATACCCTTCCATTTCTTATAAGAACTGTAGTTCTGCAACTTCTGTTCATTGTGAGATATTACGAGTCATTTAATTTCCAGATCCATCCATGCACAAGCATACCTTTTCTTTTATTGTCAAATGAACTTGAAATTCTATATAACAAAATGTAATTCTTGAAATTGTGTTACCTGTTTTTTTTTTAAAGTATAATATTATATATATATATATATATACACGTACTTATATTGTGTGTATATAATATGATATATGCACATAAATATATATATATATATACTCGTATATATAGCGTATATATGTGAGTATATACGGTAGTGGCCAACGTTAGTGGAGTTAATAGAAAACTCTCATCCCACTAATAAATTTCTCTCAATACACAGACACAGAACACGATAAAAATATAAATTCTATTAATTCTAAAAATACATAATGTCTGCAATTGAATTGTGAAACTCAAAAATGTTTATGTTAAGAATAGTGTTTGTGTGCACCAAATGTATGGATCATGATCCATGCAATTGAGCATGGGTGGTTGGGTCTGGGCGCACCCAATATTTTTTTTTTAATTTATGTCATAACCTTTATGTTGTAATAGTATAACATTTATGTACAAATTTCATAACCTTTCAGTGAATTAACTTAGATTTTTTTCACTATAAAAATTCATATAGTATAGCTGAAACCTTTATGTTATAATAAATTAACATTTATGTTATATTAGCATAACTTTTATGTACAAATATCATAACTTTTATGTACTTAAAGAATAACATAAAGTTATATATTATTATAACGAAAATGTTAAGTTATTATGCATAAAGGTTATATTATTACAACATAAAGGTTTTGAAAATGTATTATAAGTCTATCATACACTGCAAAAGGTTATGTGAACATAACTAAAAGATTATGCGAATATAACTAAAATGTTAGGTTCGCCAAACTAAAATGTTAGACCAACATAACTGTGAAATTAGGGTTTGGGCGTGTGGGCATGCATGTGGAGGCACATGTAGGATGCGTGAAATATGTAGAATTATTGTAATTGATTCTTTCCTTCTTAAGGTAGTCTATATTTATTAGGATCCTCTAATTACGGACCTTCTTCTTCTTTCTTTATTTAGGCCAGATTCTTTGTATTATAAAAAGGATCTCTTGTACATTGTATTTTGCATCAATAAGAATATACATTACAATCCCATTATTTCTTTCAACATGGCATCAGAGCGGAGTTTCGATCCTCTTGTTTGAGTTGAACTTTTGTTCTCATCATATGCCATGGTCGACCCGACAGAAACCGTCCTCTCACAGACCTCAAAATCCGAATTGTCAACCTTAACCCAATACCTTCAGAGAAGTACAATGAATCAGAATCAAGCAATCGAGACATCACCATTGATGGTGAATGTAAAATTGAATGACCAAAACTATGCAATTTGGTCCAAATTGATGGGAATGTTTATCAAAGGGAGGGGACGGGGCAACCACATCACAGGCCAACCTCCGGCACCCTCCATCAGTGATCCTAAATTCCAAATGTGGGATGCCATTGATAACGCCGTAAAAGAATGGATCATCAATTCGATCGAACCAACTTTGGTTCCAAATTTTCTGCAATACCCGACAGCCCAATCACTCTGGGAGGGCTTGAAAGCGACATATAATAGTGGCACAAATTACCTGTGAATATTCGAGTTGATGACTCGAGCAAGTCAAACCAAACAAGGGAGTCAGACGCTGGAGCAATATTACAGCAATCTTCAAGCCACATGGGCTGAGATTGATCAGAGGCAACCGAACAAATTCACAGGAGATGAGAACATCCAATTGTTCAACAGATTGACTCAAGAGGGAAGACTTTACCAGTTCTTAGCCAGAGTAAATGACCGATTCGATCTCGTAAAAAGGGACATCTTGAACCGAGATCCCCTTTCCTCCCTAGCCTCTGCTTATGCGATGATTCGACGGGAAGCACTCCGAATCGGAGTTATGATGTCCACAGATGAACAAACAGCAACTGATGAAGTATTCACGGCAAGAGGGGTCTCCGGGGGAGGGGGACGATCAGCTTCTCAGGGGAAGTCATCATTTCGTCAAGCCGACAAGGAGAAGCTCCGATGCACCACTGTGGTGGAAATAAACACACAAAGGATATGTGTTTTCAGATTCACGGTTACCCGAAGTGATGGGATGAAAATCGCCACCGACAACGGAACAGTAGTGGAGGAAGGGCGATGGTGGCCGCTACCTGCGGCAACACCGACAGGGCTACCAGCGGCGGTGCCACCCAGTAGAGACATAACGCCGATGACGACCAATGGTGGCGCTCGAGCGCCACCTACCGATCGAGGCATGATAAGCGGAGTCGCCGCTTTTATTCACGGCGGAACCCCAGGAGAATGACAGAACAGAGGTGAGGCAGCGGGAGAAGATGAGAGGAAAGTGATTTCGACGAGAGGTATGGAGGGTGAGGGGAAGGGTTTTAACCCTAATAGGAGTGTAATTCCTATTTTACCCTCACCCAATTATCAAATTACTTCATTACCTCAAGTATTAATTCAAGTGCCTTAAGTGTGAACTGTGATAAAAATAAACAGTGGATCTTTGACTGTGGGGCCACGGATACAATGACCTTTGATCAGAATGATATTATTAACCCATCTCAACCAAATAGGGCTTTTATTAAAAATGCTAATGGAGGTTCCTTTCCGGTTCTTGGGGCAGGATCTGTTGAAATCTCTTCTACAATTAAACTGTCCAATTGTCTTTATGTTCTCTCCTTATCTTGCAAGTTGTTATCTATCAGTCAAGTGACGAAGGAACTTAACTATGTGGCACTCATCTATCCAACTTTCTATTTATTACAGGATATTCGTTCGAGGGAGATAATTGGGCGTGGTTCTGAAAGGGATGGACTGTACTACGTTGATGAACTGTCTGAAGGAGGAACTGCTTGTTTGGCTCATGGCTCTCAAAACTGACAGATCTGGCTGTGACATCATCGGTTAGGTCACCCATCAGATGATTATCTTAAGCATTTATTTCCTTCATTCTTTTCAAATGACTATCGTACTATATGTGATATTTGTCATTTTGCTAAGAGTCATCGAACATTTTTTGCTTCTGCTGATAATAAAAACTCTGTACCATTTTCTCTTATACACTCTGATGTTTGGGGTCCGACACCAGAGTCAATGGACACTGATTTTCGATGGTTTGTGTTGTTTATTGATGACTGTACCCATATGACTTGGGTATATTTTTTAAAACAAAAATCGGAGGTCTGCAGTAGGTTTGTTGATTTTTTCAATCTAGTCAAAAATCAATTTCAGAGCACCGTACAGATCTTACACTCTGATAATGGGGGGAATATGTTAACCATGAACTTCAAACTTTCCTAAAGAAAAATGGGGTTATCCACCAAACCACTTGTCCTTATACACCTCAACAGAATGAGGTAGCAGAACGAAAGAATCGTCATATTTTGGAAACCACACGTGCTCTTTTGCTTGAATCACTGTACCATCTGCTTTTTGGTTTGAAACTGTTGCTTCGTCTGTCTATCTTCTTAACAGATTACCCACATGAGCCTTAAAATTCATGACCCCTTTACAGGTTCTCTCCTCAAAATTTACCCTACCCTCAATTCTCATGTTACAACCTCAGATATTTGGTTGTTCTGTCTTTGTTCACATCCCAAAAGTTCATCGAAACAAACTTGATCCATGTGCTGTGAAGTGTGTTTTTTCTTGGATATGGAATCCATCAGAAAGGTTATTGGTGCTTCAATCCTATTACTAAGAAACTCTATGTTACTATGGATTGTGACTTTCTTGAGACAGAATACTATTATGTCTCTCCGCAATCAGATGTTGAGGAGGAGAAGAACAATCAACACTCTGATTGGCTGTTCAAAGATAACTGGGAACCGAGTTCTGCTGAAGAAGTACAGTCCATCCCAACTAATCCCAGTCCATTAACTCTCTCATCGAATATCTCGGAGGTACAAATTTATGATACTGAAACTCTTAGTCCTTCTCCTATTTCGGTGTACTTTCCTAACACCGCAAGTCAAAGTGAGAATACATATTCTCTTCCACCAAGGCAGAATAGAGGAATTCCTCCTCAAAGGTACAACCCTGAATACAAGCCGAAGAAATCCAGATATCCCATTGCCAACTTTATCACTAGTGGAAACGAAAAAATTCAACGTTTTAGAGACAAGTTGTCTGCTGCATGGATTCCCAGAAATGCAGAGGAGACACAAAAATATCCAGAATGGAAGGAGGCTATGAATACAGAAATGACGGCTTTAAATAAAAATGAAACGTGGGACAAGAGCAGACTGCCACAAGGAAAAAAACCAGTTGGTTGCAGATGGGTCTTCACAATTAAGTACAAATCGGACGGAGAAGTAGAGAGGTATAAAGCACGACTTGTGGCCAAAGGATACACTCAAGTGTATGGAATTGATTATGCAGAAACATTCTCACACGTTGCAAAGTTAGATACTATTAGAGTATTGTTTTTAGTGGCAGCAAACTGCGATTGGCCTCTACACCAGTTTGATGTGAAGAATATTTTTCTTCATGGGGATCTAACTAAAGAATTATATATGGAGATTCCACCAGGCTTTGAAGAAGAGTTTGGAAAAAGGAGAAGTATGTCGGTTGAAACGGTCTCTATATGGGCTGAAATAGTCACCTCGGGCATGGTTCGGAAGATTTACATCGGCTATGAAGAAATATGGATATACTCAAAGCAACTCAGATCATACACTATTTCTGAAGAGAAGGGACTCTAAAATCACATGTTTGATCATTTATGTTGATGATATAATCATTACAGGATATGATGGTGAAGAGATTAAACTCCTTCAAAAGAATTTATTTTCTAAATTCGAAATGAAGGATCTCGGTGGTTTAAAGTATTTCCTAGGGATAGAAGTCATAAGGTCAAAGGAAGATATATTATTATCTCAAAGGAAGTATGTTCTGGATCTCCTTGCCGAAACAGGACTTCTTGATTGTAAACCAGCAGAAACACCGATAGTTGTAAATCATGGATTAAGAGGAGATTCGAGTGATAGGCCGATAGATAATGAACAATACCAAAGGATTGTTAGTAAGCTAATCTATCTCTCACATACGAGACCAGATATAGCTTATGCAGTTGGGGTCATAAGTCGGTTTATGCATAAACCCTTGGTGGAACACATGGATGCAGCCATAAGAGTAATTCGGTACCTAAAATCCTCTCCTGGAAAAGGTATCCTCTTTTGGAAAAATAAGCATTTGGAAGTCTCCGGGTATACTGATGCTGATTAGGCAGGAAACATCATAGACAGACGATCTACAGCAGGGTACTTCACCTTTGTAGGAGGCAATCTTGTGACTTGGAGGAGTAAAAAACAAAAAGTGGTAGCACTCTCGAGTGCAGAAGCAGAATTTAGGGGGATTGTGAAAGGGATAACAGAATTACTTTGGGTAAAGAAATTGATGATTGAGATTGGTCTATTACAGACGGGAGCTTTCAAACTCTACTGTGACAATAAAGCAACCGTGAGTATTTCTCATAATCCTGTCCAACACGATAGAACCAAGCATGTGGAGATAGACATTTCATTAAGGAGAAGTTAGATAATGAAAATATCACTCTGCCATTTGTCAGATCGGAAGACTAGCTCGCAGATATTCTAACAAAAGTTGTCTCAGGGAGAGCCTTTCACAGAGTTCTTGGCAAGTTGGGTATGTGGGATCCTTCACCTACCAACTTGAGGGGGAGTGTAGAATTATTGTAATGGATTCTTTCCTTCTTAAGGTAGTCTATATTTGTTAGGATCCTCTAATTACGGATCTTCTTCTTTCTTTATTTAGGCCAGATTCTTTGTATAATAAAAGGATCTCTTGTACATTGTATTTTGCATCAATAAGAATATACATTACAATCCCATTATTTCTTTCAACAAAATACACCCTGAATCGGATCGATCCAGTTGCATGGATTTAGAATTTGTACACTTGATGCACATAAATAACTGTGTTATCTTAAATACCAGTAGAAATATTCATACATTGAAATTATGAAAATATCAAAAAGATATATGCAATGTTGTGTATATATATCCAAACATTTGTTAAGTTGTTGGTCTGGTTAGCACAGTCCAATCTAGGAAATAAGCGCTAGATGGTTGATTTTGAGATAACTAAAGGTTATTGCAGATTATTTTGTATTTATAATATATATAATAGTCTAAATGGTTATGCTTATCTTAGATAGTTGTCATCATTATAGCAGATGGCGATATTTCATAGTGTAGTAAAAAACAACTTTGTATAGTATCATGTGTGAGTGGGAGTGGTAGATGTAAGTATAATATTATAGATATACTTATATTACATATAATATATGACTATATATACACACACATGCATACATATGTGATGTATATGTGGACTGGGGTACTTAACCAAATAGTTAAAGGGGAGTTAATAGAAAACTTTTATCCCACTGTTAAGCCCAAATAACCCTCTTATGAAAAATACACAATTTCTTGCACGTTAATAACACGATTTCCCCCTTTATGAAAAATACACAATTTTCTGCACGTTAATAACACGATTTCCCCCTTATGAAAAATACACAATCTGAATTGTGAAGCTGAAAACATTATAATTATTTCATTTGTGACCGGTTACAGATGAGCAAATCCGGTTAATTTCGTTTTTTTTTTTTTTTTTTTTTTTTTTTTTGCGAAAAGAAATTACTACTTCTTTCGAATTATATTAAGAAGACTGTTTAGTTTTAATTATTCAACATTCTTTTTGTTTGGTAATTAATTTAGTGTTTGCACATAGATGATGTGTGTAAATATGAATGTGCAATAAAAAATCTTATCCATAGTAGAAAAGTCATAATGAGGGATCAAAAAGCCTTCAACATATAGTCAATGTCTTATTAAACTACTAATTCAATTAATAACATCAAATGTGACCGAAATAAATCGTTCAAAGCACTAGATTACAAGATAATGAAAGAATTAATTTACATTTTATAGTGGTTTTTATTTCACTAATATTATATCGTAAGGCTAATGGCTGCTTGATTTTAATTTCAAATGATAATATTATTGTAATGCCCGGGACGAAACAACACATAATTTGACGATTAAATAATTTAATCTTAATTGTGTGATTTAATTTATATGCGTTTCAGATTAATCGAGAAGTGAATGTTCTAATTAATAGAACATACGATTATTTTTAACGGAAACGTAATTAATTTGGAGAGCCTATGTTTATATTTATCGAAAGTTTAATTTGATTGAAAACGTAGAATTAATGATATGAGAACGATCGCGATCGAAAAACGAAGAAAATGAAACGAGAATCGGGTCGATCGGAGTTCCAAGGCCCAAACGAGGTCCAAGTCAATAATATGGAAGATAGATAAAACACACACACACTTGAGAAATTACCACACTTTGGCAAAAACTAAGGTAAAAACATGAAATTACTCTCTCTACCTCTTTCTGTTTTCCGGCGTCCGACGGCCGGAGCGCTGCCGCGTCGCCGCCGTGCCGAAGGTGGCGCCATCGCCGGCGCCGCCGCTTCTTCTCCCCTGTTTTCGCTCATTTTATATCAAAACATAGCCCTCATCGAGCCCATCACAGAACCGGGCTCGGATCGTCGAGCCGCCGCCACCTCCGCCGAAAATCGGTCGGCAAAGGCGCGACCTTTCTCTCTCTTCCCCCTATTTTCTCTCTCTTCGTTTCCTCTCCGATCCTTCTCCGATTCGACTGATTTACATATGTATGTGTAGCTCTTACTGAGCCCGTCACGAATCCAGGCTCGGATCATCGATCGGTCTTCTCCTCCTCCAACAATCGCCGGTCAAAGTTCCGGTTCTCTTTTCTCTCTCCTCCCTCTTTCCTTTCTATCTCTTCTGCAACTCTATTCATCTCTCTCCTGCAACTCTCTCTCTCTCCCTCTCGCCGGAGCTCGCCCTCGGTCGCCGCTTGGTTGTGTTTGTTGTGGACGGAGACGACGCTAGGTGGCGTCGTCGTGGTCTTGTGTGGGTGTGTGTGTGTGTCTCGGTGTTGGTGGGTGTGTGTGTCGTGGGCGGCACTGGTGTGTCTCGGTGGCCGGCGCGGGATGCGCCGGCGTGTGTGCGTGAGTTTGGTAGTGTTCGCTGGCGACACGGTGTCGCCGGCGAAGTGTTTGTATGGCGGCAAAGGGTGGCGATGGTGGCGGAGTGTGTTTGGAGGAGGCAAGGGCCTCCCTACAATTTTCGATAGTTCAGGGACTCAATTGAAAACCTAGAAGTTTAGGGTTCTCTCACTTTCACCCCAAAACTTTCATTTAGTTCATTTTGGTCCTATAACTTCTGGAAATTATATTTCGACCCCCAGAATTTTCAGAAACTTCACTTTGACCCCAAAACTTCTTTGTAATTACAGTTTTACCCCTGGTCAAAGTCAACCTTGACCAGAATTTACATTTTTACCCCTAAAACCCTAAAACGCTTCGTTTTAACTCGTTTCTTGTTCGATTAAGCTCATTCTTTCGCCTATAAAACCGTAATCGAACCCCCTTCGATATGTGATCAAACTCCAAGCTTCTTGAATCGCTTTTCCTTCCATCATCATTTCTTTCCGAGAGAGTTCTTTAAAAAGTTTAATTAACGATCATAACAGCAACTAATGGATTACGTTTGCATGTGTAGGCTATCGCAATTAGGAGCGTTCGTGTTTTCATTAATGCTTGCATCACACGAAGTCAAACACCACCTAATCAGGTGGGAGTAACTTCTAAACTCTAGTAACTTACATTTATGTTACATTAGTATAAGTAGTAATTTGATGAACGAATACATGAGTATGAGCCTTGATGAGATGAAGCGAACTATGATTATCATGTTATATGAACGCTTGATAATGATATGAGCCTTAGATGTAATGTCTTATGAATTATTTGTTGTGTTAAGTTGCTGTGAATATGTGGGCTCGTTGTATAAATTTGTTGTGTTTGGTTTTGGACTGGGTCGTCCATAAAAGGCACCGATAATTGTTTAAGGACTTGGTCGTCCGTAAAGGTACCGATGGGAGAAAAATCTCGTATTGAAGGGGTAAGACAGGCTATTCCTGCACCTTCCGGATTGGGTCATCCGTTAATGCACCGATTTACGCGTTATGCATTATTATGTGTTGTGTTTACTCAATGTGTCGATACTTGCTTGCGAAATTTGTATATAAACATATATATATATATATCTGGAAATAAAAAATTACTCCTACGAGTGTATTCAAACGCACTCACCCCTATCTGTACTCACACTACAGGAAATGATGACAATTAAGACACGCAGCGAAAGGGGTGCCTATCCAGTGTCTCTTCTGATTTAGTTTAAAATTGTTTACATTTTGTAAAACTGTTTGTAACTTATGATGGATCCTGTTTATTTCCGTTGTTAGTATAAAATGTTTTCTTCCGGCGATGTGCCGATATTTTGGAGAAATGTAAAAGATTTATAAGCTTTAACCGAACTTTGTTGTTTCTATTTTGGATATCAATTTAAATCGTTACATGTCTATCCTATTCATAAGTCTTTAAAAGATATGTCTCTTTCTTCATTTCTTCCTGCATGCCCACACGTAAACTCTGATATTTTAAAGTATGAAAACGGGGCGTGACAATTATGATGCTTGATTAATTTTAAAATAATTATAATAAGAAGAAGAACAATAACGATTTCTTGAAGCACTAAGGTATGTTTGTAATTTAGACTTAAGTAGGTCGGGGAAATCCTAACTAATTTGAAATTCGTGAATAGTTAGATTTTTATGAATAATAAAATTGATATGGTCGAACTACTTCGAACCGGGTCTTGGATCGAATTAAGTCGAACCGAGTCTTCCCTCTTGAAGACCGGAACGAAGTCAAAATTGTGTATCTGAAGGACTTTTAGGAATCAAACAGTTCGGACACCGTTGACGCGAACTGAGAAAATGCGAACTAGGGTAGTTTTAAAGAGTAGTGACGAACTGATCCAACTTCGGAATAATCGCGAACTGAAATAGTACAGACTTGTTGAAATTCCGGGACATGTTGTCGAACTGGCCGGCGATAAGGATAAGACGAACTGTGCAGATTAAATCTGATCGTAACAAACTGCTATTTTCGTGGAATCAGTAACCTATTTTCCTTATTTTTCGGTTATATCTCCTATTTTTCATAGGATTTCAACGGATATATCTCACAGGGAGTATAAAAGGGTGTAAGATTCATTCTTTTTATTTTTTAAGAGGTAAATTCTCACAAATACATATATTCTCTCCTTTTTTCTGACTTGAGCGTCGGAGTCCCATCGCCGGGAATTTCTCCCGGTGTTTGTTTTGCAGGTAATCAAGTTCAGGGTTTTGGGTTTTTGACTGGAGAAGAAGAGCGTTGGATCGGAGCAATATCAAAAATGATATGTTTGTTTTTTTGATTGTATGTGTATGTTAGAATGATATTAATTCTAATGTGAAATAGATATTGGAAACTCTTAATGATTATAATATTATATTGTGATAAGATACTAAGATATGTTAGGTAAATGTAGAATATGGATGAATTAAATTTTATAAAAAATTATAAAACATGTATTAATAGAGATACATATATTATATAAAAATAATAAAATATTCATTATGAGTAATTCTTAATATATTTATCGATAACGTATAATGATCACATCTTCTAATTATATGGAAAATGAAATTAATAAATATATTGGATATGTGACACATCAATGGTGAACACATGTTAATGTTAACATGTCTCCATAATGTATAAGGTAACATGATTGATATATTTTTTACATGTAGGATTAATTTGAGTCTTAAAACAAACATTGATTTCAGCTTTTAATATCTAATTAAATCCATCCACATCAAGAGTAAAACAAACATACCCCAACAAAGGCACCTTTAAAGCCCAGTCAATGCATAAATATATGAAATGATTGGAGAGTAAAATTCATAATGGTCATGTTGGTCCAATTGTTCTAGATGACTACAAATAAACTACTACTAATTAGTTTTAATATGTTAGCTGCATTAAATAAAGGGTGTAGTGGAACACTGACATAAAAGAGATAATTATGGACCGGAAAATCCAAGGATGTCTTTTAAAGTGAAACATTAGTATCTATCATCAGTGTTATTAATTAGCTTAAGTGGAAAGAAATTACCATAAAACTAGAAATGGAGTAATAAATTGGATAATTAGTGATACAATGTAGAGATTATATATAATAGTTCGAGTTTATTATTCTTTTTATCTGCTAACTTATCAGGTCCAACAATTCTAACCATTAATCTTATAGGCTGACATTTTTATTCTTTAATTTTAAAAATTTGAAAATTTTGACCAATTTCAGTTCAAAAGATAAATTTGGACTAAAATTAGGTAATTATGCCCTAATTTTGGGCTATTTAGCCCAATTTACTAATTTCGGGCCGAGAAATTTATACTTTAACTTTTAATCTATTTTTATTTTTATTTTACTTTTATTAATACTCTTGTATTACTTTTATTGTTATTCAGTAAAAATTATTAAATTGGGCCGAATAGCCCGAAATTAGTGATTTGAGCCCAATTTGCTCTTTCGAGTTGAAATTGACCTAAATTTTCAAAATTTCCAAAATCAAAGGATAAAATTGTCAATTCAAAAAGTTAAAAATTGAAATTACCAGACATGATAAGTTGCTGTGGTAAAAAAAGATAACAAACTCTAATAGTTCGACATAGATCATCTCATGTGGTGAGGTAATTAACAAATTATAATGGCTTTTATATATATAAACTTATAATGTGAGGTGAAATATTACATTGTCTCTCCTTTGAGTTATTTCTTAAGGAGAAATAATGTTTGAGACAAGATTTTTCTCATATTCAGTTTCAAAATTTGTGAAAGAAATCGAATTTAAAACAAAGACTGTTTAGACTTAGAGCCAATTAATTATATAATATGCATCCAATCAATATATCTATATAATAACACGATCACAACCTAAATTAGAAAGCTCGATTTTCTCAATCCAAAATCTCTTTTTATTTTTGATAAGTTGACTTTTTGTGCATTTGCATTTACTTTTCCCTTGGTCAAATTTTTAAATCTATGAATAATTGAATTAATTAAATAATTTAACTCTTAATTGCTTATTTTATTATGTGTGTTTCAGAACGAAATGATCACGTAAATTATAATCGAACTTTAGATTATAACGATTAAATGATGTTATGTGTCAAAGCCCAAAATTTTTGTAAAAGGGATAGCCTTATCCGAGGTCCATAAACCCAAAAAGGAGATACATAAGTAGTGAGTTGGAACACACTGGGGTAAGTTTTGAATATCATTTGAAAAAGTGAGCTCTCTCTCGGTGCGCAGCTCCCCATCCCTCTCTATTGCTTCACCGCTGGCGTGGCTGTTGTCTGCCGGCCTCTTCGGTTGGCCCGAAAGGAAGCTTCTGCCAAGCCCGTCGTGGTTCTGGACTCGGCGTCCCCATCGAGCACTATGTTCGCTGTAGATTAGAGGCGAGAGAAGCGCGCCACCGTCGTCCCTCTCGAGCTCTCCCTTCTCTTCTTCTTCTCGGCCTCCTCTTCCTTCCTTCCCTCCTGCCGTGAGCTGCTGCTGCCGTAGTGAGGGTCAGGCCGGTGCAATGGGCACACCGATGAGTCGTTTGTGAGTCGTCGCCGTGAGCAGCGATGGGTGTGTTTTGTATACGGGGTGCGTGCGTTTTTCACATTGTGTGTGTGTTGGTGTTAGCCATGTGTGTAAGTTCGCTGGGGTGTGCGGGTGACGTTGGGTAGTTCATACAAGATGAGTACTCCGAAGAAGAAATTGATGAAGTACGTTCGGAGTGGGCAACATGTGTCCAGCAACACGTACAAAAGTACTAGCTTGGTAAGTTTATTCTTCTGGTTTAATTTATGATCACAGGTTATAATTTTTATGATTTTGTTGAAAAGCAGAAATTATTTAATTTGTTTGTTGTTTATTTGTTCTTTAATTTATGCTACTTTGAAGGGGTTGTTTAATTGATTACTTTGATTGGTTGATATAATGAATTATACTTTTTTGAATGGATTTATTGTAGTAAACTTTACATTATGTTTGTAACGCCTAGGACGAAATGATGCATAATTGGTCAATTAAATAATTTAACCCCTAATTATGTGATTTAATTACGTGTGTTTCAGATTAATCGAAATAATGCATGATTTAATTAATCGAATTTATAAAAAATTATCGAAAGCATAATTGAATTGGAAACATAGATTATATATAATAAGAAGGTTCGCAATCGAAAGACGAAGAGATAGAAATGAGAATCGGGCCAATCGGAGGTCCGAAGCCCAATCTAGGCCCAATTGAATAATATATGAAAGATAAAACACACACAAGGAGAATATTTTACCACACTTTGAAATTTAACCCACAAGGTAAGAAAATGCTTCTCTCTCTCTTTGGATTTTCCGGCATGGCTGGCCGGAGCGCCGTCGTGCCGCCGCCGTCAGCACCGCTCATTCCTTCCCCATTTTTCGCTCAATTTTACATAAAAACAAAGCCCTCGCCGAGCCCATCAAGGATCCGAGTTCGGTTCGTTGGACCGCCGCCTCCTCCGCCGAAGAAGGGGCGACAAACCTTCTCTTTCTCCCCATTTTCTCTCTCCTCATCTCTTCTCCTCTCTTTATCCGTTTTTTATCGATTTATACACTGTTGGGATATTTCAGTAGTTATCTTGATAAGACAAAACTGAATGCACAATAAGAAAAGAACAGTTTGCTTAAGGTATCAATACCTAGTTTCCATACTGTACATGATCATAAGCTTATTCTTCTCTTGTGAAAAGATCATGTAATGGTTTTCCAAGTTATAAGGAAAACCAACCTTAAAAGAGATAAGAATACTTATAAGGATCAGCAAGCTGTAGGGAACAGCAAGCTGAAGGAAGTATCTGCATATGAAGCAGATAGGATACTGTAAGAAGTAGTCAGCAGACTATAAGGAAGCTGTTTTGAAAGCAGGTTTCAGAAAGCAGAAAACTGCACAAAAGAAAGATGGAAGCTGGAAGTAGGAAGCTGGCAGCAGTTAAAAGCAGGATGCAGGAACAGGAAGCTGGCGCGGAGCAGAAAGCAAACAGATAGGAAGATGGCTGCAAGCAAGAATCCTGGTACGAAACAGAAAGCAGCATTGAACCACATCCTGAGCAGCAAGCAAGAAGGACCTACTGCTGTCTACAGAGGAAGTAGGAAGTAGCCAACGAATCCTTTGAAAGATAAAGCGTTATTCTCCTTCATGCAGTATTAGGAAGAACATGCAGCGTAAAGAGAAGCAAAGCTAACTGACATCAAGTAACCTTTGCATGAACTTCGGTCATGGACCCATACCGACTAGACAGGTCAGTAGGAATGTCAAAGAGATCTAGAAGCAAATAGTGGGCGCATTAAAAGCTCATGTCAGGAGCAACCTAAATGTATTTAATACGACTACAAAGAAGATCTTGGAGATCAAAGCTTGAACTCAAATAGGAGAAACATCCCTCTTCAACGGATACTTCCCAACGGACAAATTCTCAAGATCTACAAATAGAAGGTATGGCTGATTGAAGAGATTACTGAACAGAGTCGAGAGGAAACTTATATAATTCCCAAAGCTTCTCAAGCTTTTACATGTTCAGTCACTCAACCTTCTAGGAGCAGTCTACAACAGCAAAAGAACTTTTAGAGATCAAGACTGTCTCTCACCAGTTGAAGAAACATATACTTTTAACCATTATGTTGTGTGCTAGATTGTTTTAGTTTGGTGTACTTAGTTGATAGGATTTTATCCTTGCTAAGTTTGTTAGTCTTGTGTAGGCTATCTTTCTCTGTGTGGGAGTGTGTTCCCTGTGTGGGAGTTTGTAAATCCTATGTGGGTTTAGACCTAGGAATCTAGGATTCTAGTAGGTTTAACTTATTTTGGAAGAGGTTTGTAAAGACGAGTCTTGTAAAGTAAACTGACCATAACGAAGTTCCTCCTCAGTGAAGGAGTAGAGTGGACGTAGAAGGGTTACACCACCTTCGAACCACTATGAGCCATAAGTGTTTACTGTTTATCTTATTTGCTGCATTGCATTGGCTGCATATCTATCTTGTTGCATCTATCATAAGCATTCTGATAAACGTCTGTTGTAAAATCATATTTGGAAAAGAAAACTAGTTTTCATCAGAAACTCTATCAAGTTTATTCCGTTGCATTGCATTCTGATACCGGAACAGTAACCTGATTTTGCCTAAGGCCAGGTTACTGATTTGAGACAGGATATTGTCCTCTTAAGTGACAGAAACCTGTTAATCAGTTATATGTTTTAAAAAAGTTTGAAAAATCGATAGATGTTCATTCACCCCCTCTGAACCTCTGACCATTTGGGACCAACATATACCAAATCGAAGCTCTCACTGAGCCCGTCACAAATCCGGGCTTGAATTTTCAATTGGCCGCCGCCTCCGCCGGCAATGACCGGTCAAAGTTTCGGTTTCCCCTCTTTCTCTCGCTTCTCCATTTTCTCTCTCTCGCTCTCTCTCCCGTCGATCTCTTTCTCTCTCTCACCGATCTTCGTCTCTATCGTCGCCGTCCTTCGCGTGTGTTGTAGTATGGGTTTGAGTGTTGTTGGCGATGTGGTGGTCGCTAGCCATGGTGGTATGTGTGCATGTGTGTGTTTCAGTATGTGTGAGTGTGTGTTGGGGTGGGCAACGCTGCAGCGCCGTCATGTGGTATCGGGCGAAACTCAGAGCAGCGCCGCCGTGTTGTTGTATGTGTGTGTGTTGAGTGTCGGCGACGCGGTGTCGCCGGCGTGTTTGTCGCTGCGGTGGGAGGCGAAGGGCAGTGGCGGGAGAAGTAAGGACCTCCCTGCGATTTTCAGAAAGTTCAGGGACTGGGGTGCAAATCCTAGGTTTTTGGTGAATTTACGATTTGGTCCCTGAATTTTCTCAAAATCTTGTTTTGGTCCTTGAACTTTTAAAAATTATGTTTTGACCCCAAAAGTTTTCAAACTTTATACTTTAACCCCCAAAACTTTCAAAAATTACATTTCGACCCCAAAGATTTTGAAAATATCAAGAAGGCCCCAAAAGTTCTCTGTTATTATAAAAACGCCCCTGGTCAAAGTCAACCCTCCTGTAGAATTTACGAAAATGCCCTTGTATCTTTAAAAGCTCTGTTTTAGCTCGTTTCTCGTCCGTTTTAGCTTATTCTTTCACCTATCAAACCTTAACGATCCCTCTTCAACCTCATGACCTCTAAAGCTTCTTTCGATCCATTTTCTCTCTTACGTTTCTTTTCCGAGAGAGTTCTTTTAATAAAATACATAATTATCATAACAAGAAACTAATAGATTATGTTTGCATGTGTAGGCTTCCACTTTTAGAGACGATCGTAGATATAGAGTTCAAACCATGAGGAAAAGCACCACCAAACTAGGTGGGGGTAACTTCTAATCTTTAATCGTCTTTATATTTCCGTATTTATTATATAATGATGATGATCAAATGCATATATGTAAACCGATGTTATTGAATTGCTAGTGGTTGCTGTGAATTGTTAAACTTTATGTGCCTTGAATTACGTGTTGTGTTTTAGATGTTCATGCATATGATATGATTATGTTATACGAGGACGAAGGTCCTCGATTATCACGGAGGGACTGGTGGCCCGTAAAAAACACCGACAGTACTGAAATCGTTCATAGGGTAAGACGGGCTGCTCCTGCACCTATATGATGTTATGTGCAATGCATTTTTATGTGTTGTGCTTACTTGATGTGTTGATACTTACTACATTTAAATGTTTATATAACTCTGAAAATAGAAATTGTTCTCATGAGTGTATTCAAATGCACTCACCCCATATCTGTATTCACACTATAGGAAATAATGAGAATTAAGACGCGCAAAGAGGGAGGTGCCCTATCATGTTTCTCTTTTGCTTTTCAAAAGATTGTTGTTGAATCGATACTTTTAATATTTCACGTTTGTAAGATTAAACTATTTACTTTTGATGGATCATGTTATATTCCATTGCTAAGTTTAAATGTCTTCTTCGGTGATATGTCGATGGATCTGGATATGTAAAGAAATCGTATGCTATAATTATTTTTCACTGTGTCTGATTTGTATATCATTTATAATCTTACTCGGTTATCTTATCTGTAACTTTTAAAAAGTATGTTTCTTTTTCTCGTTTCCTGCACGCCCACAAGTAAACTCTAATATTTTAAAGTATGAAAACAGGACGTGACAATGTTGATCGATCTTAATAATGTACAAGATATTGATAGTAATGTGACGATGGTTTTGATTACGATTAAAATTTCAAATTCATACATTTTTTATTTACGATTTATTGATTACAACAGATTATAAAGGTATTGTTGTAAATAAAAAGGACAACACAAAAAATATAGGAGAAAAACCGTTGTGGAAAAAGAACTTGACAACGGTTATTAACCGTTGTGCCAACCGTTGTAGTTATTATATACAACAATGGTTAGAAACCGTTGTAAGGTCGTTGTCTTTTATGTCAACTACAAAGGTTATTAATCATTGTGCTCATATTGTAAATGTGCGCTAAAATACTATAGTTGACCAACTATTATGCCAACCGTTGTCGTTATTATCTTTGACAATAGTTATTAACCCTCGTAAAATGGTTGTCGTAGACCTCAACGACAACAGTTATTAACTTTTGTGCACGCGTTGTAGATGTGTGCTCAAATACGACAGTTGGTTGACTGTTGTCTCAACTGTCGTTATCATCTACGACAACGATTATTAATCATTATGGTTGAGAGGGTCTACGACAACACAATCTTCCACAACGGTAACAAATGATCTACGACAACGATTATTTACCGTTGTCGATGTGCGTTTTTGTTGTAGTGTCCATTGCAATTTGTATAGTTGCAAACCAGCTATGCATTGCTTATTTATTAAGTGGAGAAAACTTCATGTGAAACATTTTATTCTATACAAAATCCATTGCAATTTGTATAGTTGCATGTCATCTATACATTGCTTATTTATTTCATGGACAACAACTTAATGTGAAATATTTTATTCTATGCAATATGTTGATGAAGATTGAAAACAAAAGAAAGGAATTGAATTGAGAGAGAATGCTACATTCAACATTATTTACTCAATGGAAATAAAAAATTAAAAGACTCAAAATTTTCTAACTTCCCTCCTTTGTAGGTTATTGACTTCATGACCGTCACTTTAAAAATTCATAACTCTCTGAATACTTAGAATCTAAAAGATTATAATATATTTTTGGAGAGATAATTGAATTAGCTTTCTAACTAGGCAAACCACACATAAATCGGAGCTTTTTGTAGGAAGTTAGGATCCAATTACAAAACATTGGTCGATTCAAAGGAAATGTATTGCATCATGCATTGTATAATTGCATACCATCTATGCATTGCATCTTCATTTTATGGAGAACAACTTAATATGATGTGAAATATGTAACCATTGCTTCAAAATAGAATACGAACGTAGATGATTGGGATGAACATTATTGTAAACATTGAAGTTTCAAGATGTGTTACCAAAGCAAACCAATATATATAAATGACAATTTAATCTGGGAAGAACACTGGCAAATCCGAACTTATGGGTACGATCAATCCTCATGAAAAATTCATGAATCACACAATAATGAATCTTAATAAGACCGTCTTCGTATTCTGAAGAAAACAATAACATTCAATTCATATATCATCCACGAAATCGAATACAAATCAATGGTTTAGAAATAGATGTAAAAGATTAAATTAGACTACAAATTTTATGCTTTTAGACCATACTAGTTTTAGATCACATGCGTTGCACATAAAGATCAATTCAAATTAAGGAAAGAAATAACACAAATATCTTATATATTAGAGTTCTAATTATAATAGGATTTTATAGGATTTTAAATTAGCATTTTAATATAAATTTATTTAACTGTGAAAATTTTAAATTACTATTATAACCTTAAATAATAATATTTGATAAAGATATATTCGGCAATTCATATTTTGTAAAAAACATCAACACTTTTATATAAGTAATAGATATGTAGGGTTTTATGGTGGAAAAAAAAAAAAAGGAAAGGTAAATAGGTAAAATCAAAATTGCCACGATTTCAGCACTTTTCATCCAACGGTTATCATCACCAGTGTATGCATACACGAGTGTATATTAGAAGGACCCGATATTATTGTGTGTTGTGATAGAAAGAGATTTTACTATATTTGTTATATTTTTGTTGTGATATTTTTGGGTGCTATCCCTAATTATTATTTTACTATATCAATTTGACCAATAATCAATGTGACAGGCTGGCGTTTAGTATAAACGGTTTGATCACAGCCGATGGTAAAAATGATGGTTAAGAGATACAATTGCTGAACCTTTTTTATAAAGAAAAAGATAATATTTGGGTGCATTAGTTTGGTCTCGAATGGGTTTATTTGGGCTGGGGGTTGGCCCATGTGGGTTAAGATGTTGGGCTGAGTTCAGAGATATTTTTTTAATGAATTTAATATTTGTGTTGTATTTTAATTTTTGAGTTAATTTAAGTATTTAATATTATTTGGGTCATTTGTGGTAGATGTTTAATTTATCATGGGACACTTGTTTTGCATGGGCCTTTTCTTAGTAATTACATTGTATTATATTTTTGTTGGCTAAATTCAACTAAAATATTCTAATCTTTAGAAACTAAGAAACAATCTATTTGGAAAACATAAATGAGACATTATGTTGAATGAAAACTTAGTAGTTTAAAAACACAACTGTTTCTTTTTTATTAATAAAAAGACTGGTTGAGTTCACTTTAATGAATGTGAATCCGTCGAAATTAACGTATCTGCAATTAATTGTTCTTTTTAGAGGACTGGTTTTTCCATCGAGTGACTAAGAGCATCATCACGCTGTCCTGTCCTAATTTAGTTCAATATATGTGTCCATGGTAAAATTAACTACATATTTTTAACAACAAAAAAACAACTAGAAAATGATTTCCATTTCAGATTTCTAAGAATCAATGTATATACTATATTGACAAAGTCCGAGGTATCAAAAGTCCACAATTATGGTTTTTTGGTGTGGATTTTGTGTTTGAATAATCAAACATTTTACTTCAATCCGTGCACACAATTAACACACTCATATTGATCATTCTCACTGTGGGAGAATTAATTCAACATTGATGCCTTATATTAAAAGCAACAAATCGTCTTACAGTTGTTGAAAAATCTAATTGTAAGGTGTAATATATATAATAATGTCACGAATAAAACTGCTAGAACTATAAGACAAATTTTTGGTTAATATTTTACTAACGATTTTATCCCTTATTTTTTAGGCATATCCTAGGTTGTTTTCCCCCACTTGCAACTTTAGTTATTATTATCACTCTCTTTGTTTTAAAATAAATATTGTTTTAAATGTTTATACAATTTCATTCCCAAATTATACCTATTAATATTCCTTAGCTAAAATTTAAGGATTTATTATGATATTTTTTTATGGAATTAATTTTATGACAAAAACATCAAAACAACACTTATTTTAAAATGAAATGAGTATTATTATATTTTTTTCAATTCTAAAAATTCGGTAAATCTACTTGACTAGAATCTGTCTAGCTAGAAACATTAAATAATATATTAATTGTAACCTATTTATGAGGAAATTACTATTTTAGCCTTATGTAATTTGGCTCTAAAATTCCCTCAAAAATATATACGATTATTTTCCCTCTTATTTTCCACAAGTGCACACACAAAATTAATTATTTTCCTTCCCAATATCAATTTAATCCAAGTTTCTTTGATAAGAATAGTTTCTGCAACTTAGAAGAAAGAAATAAGATAGTCATATTGTCCCAGGTACATATATGACTTTTAATAACAAAAACTACTTTCAAAATATAAAATATTTTTTTCCATAAAACAATAAATGAGATCATTATTTTGTCAAATAGTACATATATAACTTTTGATAATAAAACCTAGTTTTCAAAATATAACATATTTTCTTCCATAAAACAATAAATGAGATCATTATATTTTCAAGTAATTTTTTATTTTGTCTTACATATTATATGTGACAACAAGCAAATATAACATTTCTCTCCCTTACTACTGGCAGACAACTTAATATCTATACATTACATATATAATATTGTTTTTGATCTCGTAAATGTAATCCCCATTTATTATTTCATAAATTAAGAAATGAATTTAATAAATTTAGAAAATCCAATTATATATTTATTTAATATTTTTAATTGAAAGATAGTGGGTAGATACACATAGTTAATTCCAAAGATTATTAAGTATTAGTATATTAGATTAAAATAATATGAGTAAGTCTTTTGTGAGACCGTCTCACGGAATTTTAATACATTGTGTGAGATGAGTCAACCCATAATCCAATTACCTACCAACCAAACTCTACAATTCACATGTTGTTTATGGGTGATGGGGCTTCATCTCACGGTTTGTAAAATAATATTTAGTATATACTAATTATAAAGTTGAACCTTTCGAAACTTTTATTCTTCTTCATTTTTTTAGTTCTAATATTCCCTCCAAAAACATGCAATTACTCCCCCCCCAGAAGTCCACACATAAAAGGATGTATTTTTTTTCATTTGATGGACGTAAATGAAGAAAAGAAGCTAACTAATATGTTGTGGATACATCATCTTGAATGAAGAAGGGACACTAACTAATATGTTGTGGAAGAGGAGCTTATCATGAAATTCATGATATTGTAATATTGTTTTTATTTGATGTTGTAAGCTTTCATATTACATATCTCGTCAAAAGATTTAACTTGTTTTTATTTGATTTTTAGGAGACTTAATTTTGAAGTGGTTTTATGTCAAGATTGTTTCATTTGATTGGTTGTCAGAAAATTAGTGATCAATTCACAAGTAAGGAAAATTGGTTGGTTACAAATCCTACATTTATTATGAGAGAGAAAATAATTCACAATAACTCATCTGCCTTTATTATGAGAGATAAAATAATTTATAAAATTTAAATTTAAATTTAAAATTAAATAAGAATATATTGAGAAATTTAAATATATACTTTTATATAAATTACTATTTTATCCTTCCTTTATCCTTTTCTATCAAGATGATTCTATCCAAATTGCAGCCCCCTAAGAGCATCTATATTAATAAACAAAATTAACAAAATTTTGTGATTTACAACATTTAGAATATTTTAATAATAAATTTTAAGAAAGTTGTTTTTTTGAGGCTGCAGTGTTTCTCAGTAATAATATTATTGAGAAGAGAGAAAGATGGAAATCACCATCAAGTTGATGTGGGTATTTTTTTTTTTTTTTTTAATATCTTTTAATAATATTATTAACACAGTAATATTAATTGATATGGTTGCCCTAACAAATTTGGCTTTCCCAACAAAAAAGGGTAGTAAAGGCTATTTTAGTATTTTTAACTAGGGACGCGCAATTACATTGTATTGCTAAATGAATATCAGAATATGCTTGTTTTGAATTTGAGCAGTGGATCTTTAGTTTGATGTTCAATACATAAAGTATTTAATGTTATAAAAATGGTTGCCTCATTTTGTCCAACATTTGTTTATGGGGAGTTTTGTTTCTCTTATTTGGTGTTTGTATTTATTTTGTGCAGAAAGAGGGAGATTGTTGAGGTTGACTCGGTCTAACACATTTATATTTTCTCTTTCTTCCTTTTATGTTTTATTATTCACATTAACTTTTATGCATCATTCGATCCGATCCGGTCTAGACACGTCCAAATGCATCTCCACGCGCCATCCACGCATTTAGGTGGGTGTGCCCAAAAGGATCTAAATTCGTTTCTAGATATTATACATTTATATTATATTAGTCCTACATTTGTGTTATACTAGTCATACATTTAGGGTTTTTAGTTCTACCTTAACATATTTTTAGACAACTATTAATATATTTCATACATTTTAGTTATATTAGTCATATCTTTTAGTTATATGTTAGTTGTACATTTATATATTATATAAATGTATGATTATGTTGACATCAATGTATAATTAATATTACATAAATGTATAAGTAATATCACCTAAAGGTAAATATGTACAAATTGTTCCGCAATTAGGGTTTTTTTAGAGTTAAAGTATTACATAAATGTATGATATTTGTACATAAATGTATGTCTAATATAACATAAATGCATGACTAACATAATATAAAGGTCAGCGTTTTTTTTTAAGTTAAAGTATTGCACTAAGATTATGATATCTGAATGTAAAAGTATGACTAATATAATATAAAAGACATGACTAACATAATATAAATGTTAGGAAAAAAAAAAGGAAAAATGCAAGGATCCGAGTCAACCCGAACCTGAACCCGACCCTACGAGTTGCATGTGTAATAGATGCATAGGAGAGTTATTTTTTATTATTAGGGACCATTTGGTATGTTTCAAGGAATTGGAAAAGAGATGGTAATGATAGTAGTAAGGAATGAAATGAATATTCTCATAAAATTTGTGTTGTTTGGTTGATAATGAGAATGGCTATATATTTGGAACAAAGTTGTGGAATGAAAGTCATTCCTTAGGAAATTCTGAGCAGTCATGATTCCTTAGTTTTAGGATTTAAAAGTAATGTAGCAGGAATTAAATGTGTATATCAAACACTCTCAATTCATTCAATTTATATTGCTTAATTCCAAAGTACCCTACCAAACGGCCCCATAGATTTTTTTTTTCCTTTTTGAGTTTATATTTAGAGGGAGATTTCCTTTAGTTTTCTATTTTCTGCTGAAAGGAAAAATGGAGATTGTTAGAGTTGATATTGTCAACATATAAACTAAATTTTTATTTCTTTAATTTTTGCATAATTTAGATAAAATTTGATAAATTGAATTAATTAGTTGATAGAGTTGATATTGTCAACATATAATCTAAATTTTATTTCTTTAATTTTTGCATAATTTAGATAAAATTTGATAAATTGAATTAATTAGTTGATAGTTTGCTGATTGTTAGAATTGATAAACTGCTGCGGATTTGATTTAGTTGGTTGACCGAGTCATGAAGTTTATTTCCCAACCCGTTTAGAAAAAAGTTTATAATTTTGTTCTATATATGTAGGTTAGGTAATGAATATATTAAAAGAATTATTCTAATACATACATTAAAATAAACAAACAAAATATAAATTAGAAGGGAAAAAAAGCTGAATGAAAATAGATAGAAAATTAGAAAATAAGAAAAAATAAAAAATGTCAGAAAAATACAAAATATATTAGGTTATTGAGAGTTAATGCAGAATAATGAGAATGGTGGGTTCCATAATTATTAACACAAGATTACAAAAAATAGAAAATAAGAAAAAAAAAATTAAAAGGTCAGAAAAATACAAAAAAATTAGGTTATTGAGAGTTAATGATGAACAATGAGTATGGTGGGTTCCATGATTATTAACACAAGAAAAAATCCACGACACTCAAATTTGAACTTGCGTTGTGGGAGAATTTCTTCTCATATCATTACAGATCTAATTAATTTGTTTGTGCCTGAAGATATTTAATATTCTTTTAGTTGGAAGATTCCATGTACTTTGCGAGAGAGTCAATTTTATAATGACGTTATATCACTACAAGAAAAATGACATTTAACAACCCCTCAAAGACAACCTTTTTTATGAATTTGTGTTGTCTTTTTGAATTAACAACCCTTTTTGCAACGCAAGCGTTGTCTTTGTTCAAAAAATTCGACCAAAGACAACGCTTTTTTTGGATAAGACAACGTTTTTTTCATAGAGTTGTTAAATAGCGAATTTTTTTAAAAATAGACAACGGTTTTTTTGGATAAGACAACGCTTTTTCGTAGGGTTGTTAAATAGCGTTTTTTTTTAAAATAGACAACGCTTTTTTTGGATAAGACAACGCTTTTTCATAGGGTTGTTAAATAGCGATTTTTTTTTAAAATAGACAACGCTTTTTTTGGATAAGACAACGCTTTTTCGTAGGGTTGTTAAATAGCGATTTTTTTTTTAAAATAGACAACGCTTTTTTTGGATAAGACAACGCTTTTTCGTAGGGTTGTTAAATAGCGTATTTTTTTAAAAATAGACAACGCTTTTCTGCAACGCTTTTTTCAAAGTGTTGTCAAATAGCTTATTTTTAAAAAAATAGACAACCCTTGTATGCAACGCTTTTATGCATTGTCTTTTCATAGTTCTTTTTCGCCAATAGACAACACATTGTGCAACGCTTTTATTATGTGTTATGTTAATTATAAATTAATTGTTTTTTAATTTAATTAAATTTAAAAAATTTAATTAATTTATAATGTTTTTCTATATTATTTGCATTAATATTATCTTATATGAACAAACTCATAATTTTAAAAAATAGTATTTTTATAAAATACTATTTTGAATTAATTAAGAAACTACACCTAAAATATTACTATCACCCTTTTATATAATAATATAAAATTTATATATTATTTTAAAACATAATTCGAAAATTATGTTTTATAATTCATAATTCATAAATTATAAATATTTTTCTAAAATAAAAATAAAGATAGAATGAGTTTGGTTTTAAAATTAATGCAAAAAACATAAATTATTTTAAACAATTATTTTATAAAGCAAAAAAAAGATATATATAAATCATACCAATTATATGTATATATTGTTAACCTTTTAGAATATATTAAAAATACAAATAATAAAAATTAACAAAAAATATGTAATAATATTAATTATTTTTTAATTAAATTAAATTTGAAAAGTTTAATTTAAAAATAGTATTTTCATAAAATATATTAAAAATATGCACTAGTATATTTTATAATTATCTTAAAATGAAATTAGATTAAACATTACTAAACATATTAATTAGTCATTAATCTTCCAATTATATATATATATATATTTAACCTTTTAAAATATATTAAAAATACAAATTATAAAAATTAACAAAAAATATGTGATAATAGAAAATTGAAAAATATCAAAAATTGAAATAAAAGAAATGCATGTAAAATTTTATAACATAAAACACTAGTGGTCTAGTGGTTGGAGTACGTCAATGACTCTCGGGTTCGAATCCCAGCCAACACACATTATTTATCATGATGATGTGTCTACAATATGGTGACATGTCATGATGACATGTCATGCCACGTCAGTGTGCTGATGACATCAGCATCCTATTTAATATTTAATTGAAAAAATATTTAAAAAAGACAACACTTTTGTGCAACGGTAGAAAAGCGTTGTCGTATCTACATAAGACAACGCACGCGTTGTAAAATGGCGAAATTTTTTTTTGCAATCCTGGCTACGACAACGCTCAAAAATTGGCTACGACAACGGGTTTTACCCGTTGTAAAAACCCAAATTTCTTGTAGTGTATGTTAATTTCCAATTTCACATGCATCTTCAAAATTTTCCAAACAAATCCAACATTTATAAAATGTCCTTTTCATAGTGGGGCCAAAAATCTAATCCGTTTATGATTTTTATTCCGTAGTTTAACCATGCAATCTAAAGATTGAAGTGTGCGATAGCTTTCAACAAAATTCCACCTTATTATTTTTAATGCATCATATTAAAACTTTTTCTCGAAATTCAGTCATCAAAACCAAATACACAGTATGGGCCAAGTAACTCGTTCTCGATATAATTTAATTTTAAAATAAAATTATAACATGAAATTGTATAAACATTAAAATTGGAGGTGCCGTTTTAAGAGGAGCAACTAAAACGTGCCATTTTTTCTTCGTTTTCTACGGTTGAAGCAGCCCCCACCTGCATTCGAACGTCATTTCTTTGCCTTTATTATTGTCGTATCAACTTAATTAAATTTATGTATGTTATTTAAAATTATTTTAAATTTTGTTCAAGTAACCATTAGAGTCCAATGTTGTTTCTACCACATTTCATATAAAAGGTTACTTTTTACTATTTATGATAGTTTTGTTACTTTTCTACTACAAATCAGAAAAATTGACAAAATAAATTTTGGAATAAGACATTACATGAATTTTTATTTAGACGAAATTATACCTTACATGAAAATAGAGAAGAATACTTAAATTTTCTTGTGTAATTACACTAATTACTTTTGTGATAAGGCATTACACGAATTACTTTTGTGTAATAAGGAATTGGAAAATTTTCGTGTATTATTAAAGCTATCATCACCTTACACAAAGTACAAGAATACTTAAAAAATAATTTCGTGTATTATTAATACAAGTACAATATCACGAAAAATACAGAAGGGTTTACATGAATTTTTGCCAATACATCTTTACACGAAAAAATTGATGGAAGGGCTTAGAGAAAAAAAAATTTTGAAATTGGCATTACACGAAAAAATTGAATACACATTAAATGATTTTTTTTCATTTATCAAGAACAACTTTATTTATTTTCTTAATTTGTGATTGAAAAATAACAAAATTAAACAAAATTATTATTTATGATAGAAATGTAAAAAACTATTTTATTTTGTGGTATAAAAGTCTATACCATCAAACTAAATACGAATATAAAAATGCAACTTGCAAAAGGGTATAATAAACTATAACTAGATTTTGAATTTAATAAAAGCCGAAGAAAATACAACAACAGAAACATTTTGGGAACATATAACTCACACACACACACACACGAGTCGAAGACGCTTTTAGCTCAAACTCACACTATATATTCTGGCATTCAACAAAAGCTCACAAAGAAAAGAGACCACATTTTAGCAGAAAGTCAAGTCAAAGTCAAGGCGGAGAAGCCTCATACGGCGCCGTATTATCCCTCTCAACATCCCTCTCCATCCCCCACCTCCTCGCCTGAAGCTGAAACCGGGCCAACGCCGCCAGGAACTTGACGCATTGCACCGGATTGAGCACCTCCGCCACCTCCGCCACCGTCCACCCCTGCAGCGCGTCGGCGTTCCCCACCACCACCAGCATCGCCGCCTTCAGCTCCTCCATCGCCGCCTCCAGCTCGGGCGTCTCGCCGTCCACCAGATTCCCAAACTTCTTAATCAAGCTATACACCGGCTGCTCCGCCACCGTCTCCTGAACCCTAGCCATCGCCTGCGTGATCTCCTTCTCCCTCCTCCGCGTCTCCGCCTTCACCTCCTCGATCATCCCCCTCTGCTTATCGGAAAGCTCCTCCGCCACCGATCCGTCCAGGATCGGGAACAGCATCGACGGCCGGAAACCTGAGATCCACAGCAAGGAGCGCTCGAAGGAGCTGAGCCACGGCGGCGATATCAGCAGAAACACGTCCTCCTCGGCGGCGGCAGCCTTCTCTCGGTAGAATTGCTGGTAATGAGCGAAGATCCTCGGAATTATATCGCTGCATTCTCGATTCTGATCGAAGCCGTCGGCGGGGGAGAGAAGCGATTCGAGCTGCCGGAGAAAGGCGTCTTGGCGGCCAAGCCAGGCATCGAAGAAGGATTGGAAACTGGTATTGGCAGCCATGTGCGAAGAATCATAATCAGAAATTGAGGATATAAATAGGCGTAAAATTACGTGGATTCTGGGAATCGGAAAAGAATATTTTGAATTAGGGATTAAGGAATCAGAATTAAAATAGAAAAATTAGGTTTCATCAATTTCTTCAGCAGTAAGGATTAGGTTTTGCCAGGGGGGAAATATTTTGGGAAAGCGGTGCTGAGCTGAAATGGCAGAAAAGAAGAGATGACATCTGTACTCTTTTTGTCGTTTTCTCTAAGAAAAACATGTTACATTACTTGGATACATCTAGAGCCTAGGTTACAGCTTGCATATATCAGTTTCTCAAGGAGAGATTTTGACTGTCAAAATTGGAAATCTTATTCTTGTATTTGTTTTGTATTCTTGTATTTAATAATATATTTTTATTGTAAAATACATACATGATACAACAATCATTAGTACAATACATTTTTCATAATAAAATAATACAAATATTAACTATTTGTAGATGTAATCTGATATCTACAATACTTCATCTCTCATATAATTCAAAAACAAACATATATTTTTTACTATTCATCTTTTATACACAATTCAAGAGTTCAAACTTTAAAGTTTTCTGATTTTCCCCCCAACCCTTTTAAGCTAGAAACAAGTATAGCCTAGAAGTTGCCTATAGAGACACGTCAAGTTGGTTAGGTTTGTGGTGATTTGGGGTACATCTCCTTGCAATGCAACTTTGATCTTCATTATGAGAAATATTTCTACTAAAATATCATGCAACTTTGATCTTCATTATGAGAAATATTTCTACTAAAATATTGTTGATGTTAATTTGTTTTGAGATGAATCATGTTCGCTCTCTTCGACAAGTATTAGGTAGGTGTCTGTCACTCAAATATATTACTAGATTTATAATATCCCACCAAATTGAGGGGCCAATGATATGGGTGGAGATGGAGAACTCTTCCATATCTTCCTTATCAAAAATATATATAGCCTACAAATATATCTGTCAGTCTCTCATATTCATTAATTTTCATTTCATCCAACTAAGATATTTGCCATAAACCAAACACACACACATATATATAGATATATATATTAGTATAGACCCCATGTGATGCACGGGGTTTTATCTAAAAAAACATTAATTTTGTAAAAGAATTTAATAAAATAATTATAAATAAATATAAATAATTACCTTAGTATCATCTCATTTAATATTTGAATAAAATATAAATTAAGTAATATGTATTATATTTTTCTATAACTGTGTGTATGATACATGATTTTTCAAAATTAATAATTTTACAAAATGAATATAAATGGAAGAAAACATTTATACAATAACAAAAATGTGAAATTTTCATGATTATTTTAAATAATAAAAAATAATAAATAAACAAAATTTAATTTTTAGAAGAATAAATCTTAACTACGATTTTAATTACTAGAGTTGATTCATTAATTTCATAAATAAATATTTCACGTGATATTAATACATGTATCTAAAGACTTTAATTATCAATTATTATTATTATTATTATTATTATTATTTATCTAAAGACAAAGTCTTGCGTAAAACCGTCTCACTGATCCTATTTCCGTGAGACGGGTCGGGTCGGGTCGGGTGAACCCTAATTAAAGAAAATGGTTCCAACCCAAAATTTACAAGCATAAACATGTTTCTGCTTTTTTACAGCACATAAGCGTGTTTAAATTTAGTGTGTGAGAGGTGAAAAGAAAGAGTCGGTGAAGGTGTTAGGCTTCAGAGGAAGAGCCACAGCCAAGTTCAGAGAGAAGATCGAAACTTGCAGAGAGAGGAGGTGGTTTGTTTATCTCTCTACCCTCACTTTGTCTCTTTCTCTCTTTTGAAGTTTGAGTTCATGTAATTATCATACACCATTTTTCATGAAATGACTGATGAGTTTTCCACCTCAATTTTCTGTTTCGTTTCATCCCTTTCCAATTGGGGTTCAACAGAAGACCAAATACTCTGTAAGAATTTGCAACCTTAGTAAGCAATTTCATCCCAAATTTCAACAATGACATTCCCGCTTCTTTTATTGTTCTATTTTGCAACTGTGTTTGATGTGACTATTGAGACAGATTGATTTTTTTTTTTGGAAATTGGAGATGGATTAGGGTTTTCAGTCTCTGTCGAGTTGAGAGTGATTTGTGCACCTTAGATGAAACTACGCTTCTTCTTGGTGTGTGGTTGTTGCCTGAGATTTACTTATTTCCTTATTTGACTCGTTGTGAACATACATTTTATTAGAATTTCATATAATGTTTCATTTCAAAGTATGTTGAGGAAGATTGAGGCCGTGAGAATTTGAATTATTCTACCATTAATTTTTGAGTGTGGAAATTTTCTAAAAACTATATAACAAACCTATAAATGACATGCTTTTATTTTGGTTTGGTTCTACTAATTCAATTAAGATAACAATTATGATCCTATGTCAGTGGTGGAATTTAAATAGAATCAATGAAAATTTGAAAATGGAGGAACTGCCCCTGTTGAGAATCATAGTTATTCTAGCTAAATATACCATGTCTTTTTATAGTCCCTTATGTTCAGTCTTGATTGCTGATTGTTGATTGCATGGGACCTTCTTATGTTGTAGTTTTAATTATTAGTCACTCTTGAAAGATTGAGTTGGTGTTGCTTCAGAAATTTGTACAACATAACTAATTTTATTTTTGAATGAACTTTGAGCTTTATCTGAAATTGGCATCACCAGTATAGTTGTAGTAGATACTGGCCGCATCATATAATTTCTTGAACATGTTCCCTGTGCTTGGATCGTCTATTGTTTTACACATATGCATTAGTACATATTTTACAACATATTGTAATAAATATGACATTGGAGAAAGATTTGTTGTCTCCTAAAATCTATAACTTAGGTATTACTCAAAGATAATTTGTAATCTTATACGTTCTGGTCTCTCCCAGACCAGCTGTAGCTAAATTAAAATTACCAGTTTGACAAGATAAAGGGGTAAGGGATTAAGGAAATTGGAGGGAGTTGGATAATTTGTCATTGTTGTCTAAGTATAAGATGTACCAAGCCAACCTTCAATACCCCCTCCACTTATGTAATTCCCTATATATAAATATATATATTTCAATTCTTGTATGTGAATATATAGTTCTTGATTTACTTTATAAACTTCTTGAACTTGTAGTATTTATGTTACCTTAAACAAATAATCTTGAAATCCAGAAGGTGTGCAAAAGATTTAAATATAAATTTGACTTTACCATTGATTTGTGTCATGCTTAATTGATATCTTTTACTTGTTGGTCTTTCCCATTGTTTATGCATCTGCAATATTGTCTATTTACCAAGGTATTTATCATTTTCTTATCAAATATAAATTTGTAAACCTTGAATGTTCTTTCTCTTAATCTTGTGGAATTATTTTTTATTGTTTGATTAAGTCTGCTAAATGGTTAGAAGGTGTTGAAGAAATATGAAAGAAGATTCCAAGAAAGCTGCATGAAGTCAATAAAATGATGCATGAGAAGAAGGATGTAGTTCCTGAAGAAAAAAAGGGGTGAGAAGAGAAGTTGAAGGATTGATGATAATGAGAAGTTGAAAACTGAAAAGAAGAAAAAATGAAGGAATGAAGTAGAGAATCTTAATGGTGCTCAACCGGTTCACAAAACTGGGAACCGGTCGGTTCGAAATCGCCGGTCAACGATTTCGAGAACCGTTGATCCAGTTCCGGTTCGAACTGGAACCGGGGTCCACCAGTTCGGTTCCAATTTCAACTTTTCCAAACCGTTGAACCGACGGTTCCAACCACCGGTTTACCCTTTTTTTAATACGAAATGCCACGTATAAGACCAAGATTAAAGAGTCGTTGATCAAAATATATCCGTTGCAAAACCGTAAGTAAAAACCGGCGGTTTGAACCTGTCCTAAACCGCCGGTTTGTGCATGATTTTGAAATCAACGGTCGTGATCACACAACCGTTGATAATCGACGACAAAGATCATCTGAACCGCCGATTCAAACCGGCCCCTAACCAGCAGTTTGAACCGTCCAATCCCTATATATTTTTTTAATTTTTTATTCAACGTCTATAAATACCCCCATTCCATCATTTGATTTCTACACCAATCTCTCTCTCAATTCTATAATTTCTATTCTCTAAAGCTCACAATTTCAAGTTTCTAATCTCTCGATTTTAGTTTTTGTAGTTCTTCAATTTTCAATTCGTTTTCAATTCTATTTCATTTCCATTTCAAAAAAAAATGTCTCGAAGAGCTTCTTTATACGCCGGTTCATCTCGTGGGAAGGGAAAGAGTCCGATACCGCCACCACAATCTTTCCACGACGATAATGATCTTGATTATATTGATTTGTATCAATGTAATCAAGAAGATATGGAGGCGATGTTGGGCCCTAACACCGCCGCCGTTTTTGCCGAAGAAGAGGTGCCGATGAGAGAAACACAAGAGAGTGGAAACACAACACAAACCACTACTCCTCGACAACCTTTTACCATTCGGAGTGATATTTTCTCCTTCCATTTTAAGAATGAGAAATTACCAAATAGCGCCAACAACTACACTGTGACGTGCAACTATTGTTCGAAGGTTTACAAGTTCAAGCATAGAGGAGGTTACGGGACTTTCTCCAACCATGTGATCAAAAAACATCCCGATAAGGTGGGGTTCGATCGAGGGCAAACGCAACTTCGGGGATTTACCGGATCTTCTCAAGATGGAGGTATGGATGAAGTTACTTTTAAACTTAGTCAATTAAATATTAGGAGAGACGTAGTTGAATTCATAGCCGAAAAATATCTTCTATTTAATTTTCCAACCGATGATGCTTATGAAAAAATCACTAGTAAATATTTTAATCCAGGAAGTAGAAAAATCTCTAGAAACACCGTTACTATTGATATAGAAAAAACCGTATTAGAATATAAATATAAATTAATTGAAGACTTAAAAAATTTAAAACAAAAAGTTTCTATATGTAGTGATTGTTGGAAGGATCCTTATAAGTTGCATGATTATATGAGAATTACTTGTCTTTTGATTGATAATGCATGGAATGTGCAAAAACGTTTAATTGCTTATATTGATTTTGATGATATACATTCGGCATAACATATTACACATAAAATTCGACGTGTTTTAAATGATTACGGTATTGTAAGAAAAATATTTTTGATAGGATTTGATAATGCTAGTAATAATACGACGACTTTACTTTGATTGAATTTTGTCAACCTCCGATTGAGGACAATTTTTTTCATATTCGTTGTATGTGTCATTGCTTGAATTTATGTGTTCAAGATGGATTAGAATCATTAGAAAAATATATTAAACCTATTAAAATGACAATTTATGAAATTGCTAACTCTACGGTATTGCATAAAATGGGCAAGATTTTGTAAAAGAAATGGTGTTGAAGTTAAAAAATTTATAATGAATGTTAAACATCGTTGGAATTCTACTTTTTATATGCTTCAAGATTCGTATGAATATAGATCAATGCTATGTAAATTTTATTTAGAAAACCCAAATGATTATGTTATTTTATTTGAAACTTCATGGGATGCATGTTTTAATTTAATTCAACTCTTAAAAATATTTGAAGAGGTCACCAGAGAATTAAGTTGTTATTATCCTACTTCTCCTATAGCTTTAGATAATTGTGTTAAAATTGCTCTAATTTTAAATTTATATGCAACATGTCCAATTTTAGGATCAACCGTCTTAGTAATGAAAATAAAATGGTTAAAATATTTTCATGAAATATCCGATGTTTTTTTATGTGCTAAGTTATTAGATCCTAGGATTAGAGAAGATGGATTAGAAGAATTGCTAAATTTATATTATAATGCATTGTTTCCAAATATGGTATTAAATTATTATGATTTATGTGATTATATTCCTATCCCTAGTGATGTTGTAAGTAGAACTAAGAAAAATTTATATAATTTGTTTAAAGAATATAAACAATTGTTAGGTGATGATTGTAGTTATGATATAAGTGATCAAAATGTAGGAGGTTGTAGTCAATCATCTAGTTTTGATTCCTTTGTTTTGATCAGGATACGTAGACAATTTCATTCTAAGTTTGGAAGTTATATTTTCAATTTTAGAATGAAACTCAAGTTCTTTCAAATTTTTTTTCCTCTTCTTCAATCTTATAATTGTAATTTGTAATATGTTTTATTATAATTTTTTAAAAATTTGAAGTTGTAAATTGTACATTTGTAATGTTTTACTTGTACTTGTAAATAGTTGTAATAATTGTATTTTATTAATGTAAAGATGAGTTTATAAAGTTGTAATATATCTAATAACTTTTTTTTTAAATTTAATATTTATTCATACATTATGCATTGGTTATAAATTATAATTAATTAAGTGATTATAACCATATCTTTGCTACATTCTAAATGCTCTAATTAATAATCAAATTCTAAATAAAGAAAATTATTATAAAGTATTGCTATGATTTTCGCTCAATTTACGTTTCTTTTCCTCATTTTTTCGTGAATTTTATTTTCTTTCGAATTTATGGACTATTAAACAATTTTTGCAAAAAAAAAAAAATGAAAAAATCGAAAATCGAATCGTCGGTTTCAGTTTAACCGACGGTTCGGAATCGGAACCGAAACCGTGACCCCACGGTTCGGTTCTGATTCGCTTCCCGGCTGTTAGCCGAATCGCCGAATCGGCGGTTCACAAACCGTGAACATGTCTAGAGAACCTGGAACCTAGAATTAAATTTACATTATGTTTATAAAAGTATTACATCAAATTCACGAGAGAAGGATTGCATTTTATTTAATAAAAGTTGTCACGACCACAATTCTAACATAGCTAGACGTAATAGATTTTCATATTAAAAGACCTGCAAGTGAGTGTGTGACTTTTTTTTCTTTTTAAACGCTGTAACAAATAACTTTTCTTGCACCCGAAACTAGATAAGAAAATATATAGTATGCTTCGTAGCATTTATCATAAAGTCAATCCACACCCACTTCTATATTTTACATACTTATTCCCAACAAAAGTAAAGATAAAACAGAAATCCATGTTTTTCATCAAAACATTGGTTAAAGCAAAATAAGCTCATAGTGTAGCCCAACAGATCGTCATCCATGTACACCATCTCCGAACCCGTAGGAACTCAACAACACAGTCAGTAAGTCCATGAGCTTATACATCAGCATGTTCACCTACAATGCATGAACTATATGAGCTAATAAGCTCAGTAAGCAGAAATTATGCACATAATATTAATGATATGGAATGATGCATGCTAATGAATGAAAATATTTATTTACAAAATCATTTTCCTTCATTGGGCCCCTTGACCACCTCGCTACTAGGCACCGGATAAAGCTCAATATAACATCATTCATCATTTTAGCCATATCTATGTTTCACATGCCACCGGCTGAACGGATCAAGCCATATCCATATCTCACATGTCACCGGCTAAGCATATAGTAATGGTAGTCATATCCATATCTCACATGTTACCGGCTGAACGAATCAAGCCATATCCATGTCTCACATGTCTCCGGCTACCCATATAATATATCGTAAGCATGGTTACATGCCTCGGTGCTAGTAGTGGTCAATAAAATATTTTTCATATTGAAATCATGTCTTGCATGCATAATGCAATAACTTTCATTTTTTACGTATGCACGTGTTGATGCTCGTGATTGATATTCGTAATACATCACATATATCTTCACATAACATCACTCAAACACATCATTCTCAAGGAGATATAAAATCACATAATATCACTTAATCAATATATACATATATATATATCATGAAATATTATGTTCATACATTATAGTTGCAAATGAATTTCTACTTACCTTACTTCCACATGAAATTTCTTGTCTCTTGTGTTATCAAGATTAATCTAAAATAACAAGTTAAATATTTTATTAAGATATTAAAACTAAAACCACACTTTACCAAATTAAATAGCATAATTTACTGATTTTATTCCAAAAGATACAATATAAGACATTAATAATGAGTTAGAGAAATTTATTTATACCTTCAATTAAATAATGAAATATTATAAGATTATTGTCAAGCTTAATAAACCCCAGCAATTAATTCATATTGTCTACATCAACAACTTAGGCTTCAGTTAATTAAATATATATGTATATACATCCTTAATCAACTTTAGTAGTTAGATTAGAATTTATACTTAACTAATCATTTTGAAAATATGTACTTTCAGTTACACCATGCAAATTTAACTGAAATAAATTAAAGAAATTAATTGGCGTAGCTTTAATTAGTTTCATTAGTTGGGAACAAAATTCACACTTAAATAATTATTTACACTTAACAAACAATTAATCTGATTCCATTAACATACATGCATATAATCTAAATGATGTGAAATTTGAATTTATAACTCGTAATCATAAATTACCTCACGTTTGTTTGTTGTTCCTTTCTCTTTTCCTTTCTTCTTAATTTGTTGTGTTTTGTGTTTCTTTTTTTTTATTATCTATTAATATGAATAATATAAATACATGAGTCACCATTTATGGGACACTTGTCTTATCTTTCTTTACTCCTTAATTAAGAGTCATCCCTTTAATAATATATTACCTTTATTAAATCTCTTCTTTTCTTTTATATAACTATATTCATATAACTATCTTTTTAGTTAGTATATGGAGTACGTACATATATATGACCAAGTATAACACCCCATTAATTAATTAATTTAAGATGTAAAATTTTAATTTTTGGTTAATAAGTGGATTATGCATAGTTAATTAACACATATAAATGGAAAGCCATGTGTATGAGAGAAAAATGGCTAAGTCATCACCTAAGCCTTAAAGCTTTGACACATCATGGCTCAATTTCTCTCTCCTCACAAATCTTTGACAACACACTTAGCCCATGTCTTACTCATCACCAAGCTAAGGTCTATCAAGGCATTTCTTTATGGAAGAAGGAAGGAAGGGTCAAACATACACACTGTGCACCATCTCTCCCTCTCCATCTCTCGCTCTCTCAGTTTTTTTTCTCTCTCTCTCCAAGGAAGCACCGGCCACCATCTTGTCGGAGTACTTTGCCACCGTCGTTCTATTTCGGCAAGTAACCGATGTAACTCAAAGCTTTTATCGAGCTTGTCGTGGGTACAGACTTGACTCGACTATCTGATGTCGGCGCCGCTGCGTATGGACTACGTGAGGGGGCTGCCCTTTCTTCCTCAATTCCTCTTTTTCACCTCTGGAAGCCCTCGTCTCCGTTGCCGCTGTGTTGATTGAGACTCCGGCAGCGACGGGAGTAGTGACGGGGAGCAAGGGACGGCAGCGGGTGCCAGGAGTGCCGAAGACTGCGCGCAGGCAACGCTCGACTCGCCGTTTGAGGTGCTTATGAAAATGGGATCGGAAACCTGTTTTTATGGCATATACTAGAGTGTATGGAAAAGGTCTCCTCCAAGTTTGATGGCCATCCGAGGTCGGAGAACCGAGGGAGAATTTTGCGAAGTTGAAGCTACAAATCTGCATCCGAACTGGAAACAGTTACAGAGCAGAAGGTCTTAACGAAAGTGTTTTCTAAAACTATTCATATGGGATGTTCTTCAATGTGTTGAGAGCATTCCTACCAAATTTCACCTTAAGGCGAGTCCGTTTGAGGGGCCTACGATGCGTCGAGACACAAAGTGGCAGTGTAGTGGCGCGATAGTGAATTTCAGCCTATTGCGAGGGCAATTTCTAGACGATTAAAAATCGGATGGGCTTGAAATTTCATGGAATTAATATTCACACCGAGAGCTTCATTACGGACTTTCTGGATCATAAATCGGAGCTCAGACAAAGAAGATACGCAACGATGGATTTGTTTCCAATTGGAAGTTCAGGCGAATGACGCGGTTAATCATGCTTAGCACCTAGAAGCTCACTGAGACGTTAATCACCAGAGGTAGGGGTAATTTTCTTATTTTACATTTTTAAGTTCCAAACGAATTATGACATGAAACGATGTGCTTACGTGAACGTATGTGTTAATTCGATGAATGTTGTGTTATATGCTTTACTACGTGATGTATATGAAATGTTGTCAAAGTGGCTAATGAACCACATCAAAACGGCTAACGAACCGCATCAAAATGGCTAACAAACCACATCAAAGCGGCTAACGAACTGCATCAAAGTGGCTAACGAACCACATCAAAGCGGCTAATGAACTGTATTAAAGTGGCTAATGAACCACATATATGTGTTTAAGATTTCGTATGTTCGTCTGTTATTATGTTATGTCTATTTCCTGAAACCCACCCCATTGAGTGTCTTTATGCACTCACCCCCCTTTTTATGTCAAAAATATTTTCAGCTTGAGGAATCTTTGAGCGAGACCCGCGAGCGGTGGATGCTGGTAGCCAGGTTTTAAAAAAGGATGCGGGAAAATCACATTTTATTTCATATATTTTAGAAATGTTCCTGGTTTTAATTGTCTTAATTATCATGAAAATGTGAATTTTGTACGTCATGCCTTAGTTAAAAATTTTCTTTATACAAAAGAAACAGGGCATTACACCAAGTATACTAACACACGCATACAAGACACATAAATTGAGAGACATTTATATATAATCCATACATTCCATTTCCACCTATAAAATTTTATTCTCCAAACAGCTAAAAATATAAAAAGTATTAACACCTAATCTCTCAATCCTAATATATTCTTTAACACATAAATTGAGCTTTCAATTACTAATAATAATAAACAAGTATCATATAACCAACATGCAATAATTCATAAAATGCATGGATGCGTGCATTATATTAGTCAATGAGTCACGAGGGGCTCGGGTCTCACAAAAGTGTTACATTCTATTGATAAAAGATCACATGATGTGAACAAAAATATTACCTCATCTATGGCTATAGTAAAATTATACTTATAAAAGTATTACATTTTATTAATAAAAATATTACATGTTATGAACTAAAGTATTACCTCATTTGTAGTTATATGTAATATTGCATTAAATTTATAAAGGTATTGTGTTATATTTAAAAAAGTATTATATTATGTTTATAAAAGTATTACATTCTATTAATTAAAGTAGTACATGTTATGAACAAAAGTAATATCCTCATTTATGGCTATAGTATTACATGCTATTAATAAAAGTATTACATGTTATGAACTAAAATAGTACATCCAATTCATAAGAGAAGAATTACATTTTATTTTATAAAAGTAGTACATTTTGTTGATAAAAATATCACAAGCTATGAACAAAAGTATTACCTCATTTATAGCTATAGTAATACATTATATTTATAAAAATATTACATTTTATTAATAAAAGTAGTACATGTTATGAACAAAAGTATTACCTCATTTGTAGATATAATATTACTTTATATTAATAAAAGTATTACATTCTATAAATAAATGTAGTACATATTACAAACAAAAGTATTACCTCATTTGTAGATATAGTATTACATTATATTAATAAAAATATTACGTTCTATTAATAAAAATTGTACATGTTATGAACAAAAGTATCACATCCAATTCATGAGAGAAGCGCTACATTTTATTTGATAAAAGTTGTACATTCTATTAATAAAAGTATCGCATGTTATGAACAAAAGTATTACCTCATTTATAATAGCTATAGTATTACATTCTATTAATAAAAATATTACATTTTATTAATAAAAGTAGTACATGTTATAAACAAAAGTATTACCACTAGATATAGTATTACATTCTATTAATAAAAGTATTACGTTCTATTAATAAAAGTAGTACATTTTATGAATAAAAGTATCACATCCAATTCATGAGAGAATCACATTTATTTGAGAAAAGTATCACATGTTATGAACAAAAGTATTACATCATTTATAATAGCTATAGTATTACATTCTATAATAAAAGTATTATGTTTTATTAATAAAAATAGTACATGTTATGAACAAAAATATTACCACATTTGTAGATATAGTATTACATTCTATTAATAAAAGTATTACGTTCTGTTAATAAAAGTAGTACATTTTATGAACAAAAGTATCACATCCAATTCATGAGAGAAGCACTACATTTTATTTGATAAAAGTAGTACATTCTGTTGATAAAAGTATCACTTGTTATGAACAAAAATATTTCCTCATTTATAATAGCTATAGTATTACATTCTATTAATAAAAGTATTATGTTTTATTAATAAAAATAGTACATGTTATGAACAAAAATATTACCATATTTGTATATATAGTATTACATTCTATTAATAAAATTATTATGTTCTATTAACAAAAGTAGTACAAGTTATGAGCAAAAGTATTACATCCAATTCATGAGAGAATGATTACATTTTATTTGATAAAAGTAATATATTATATTGATAAACGTATTCCATGCTATGGATAAAAGTATTACCTCATTTATAATATATATAACTAAAGTAATACATTCTTTTATTAAAAGTAGTAGATATTATCAAATCGGGTAATTCTATAATACACCGTTGTATTAATACATCGATATTTTTTTAATGTGGTAACTCCTTTTAAATGTAACTTTTGTATTTTGGGATGTTGGATGCATTGGGCCTCCTTATATTATATTTAATTTTGGGTTGCAATGCAAGTAGGCTTTTTAATGATTTTGTATGTTGTTACATGCATTTCATTTCATTATTGTTGTTACAAATATTACATGCATTCCATATGTCTAATTCACAATAATTATTTAGTCATTTAATTAATAATTTAAATTAATAATTTTAACATTATTTAGTCATTTAATTAATAATTTAAATTAATTATTTTGCGATGTTAATTAAAATCATTATAAGTAAATTATCAGAAAATTATTGGTTTATAATCCTAATTCGTAAATGACATAAGAACAAACGATTCTAATTTCACTAGGCGAAGTATGCAATAGTAGTAATAGGTGTCATTTACGAACAAACGATTCTAATTTCACTAGTCGAAGTATGCAATTATAGTAATAGGTTGACATTAATTATGCGTCGTTGCCATAACTGTTAATTAATTTGATTTTATGCATGATAGAATGGTTTCAATTATATATTTATGTTAACATCATTTATATATTATTTTAAATTCATACAATTTGGATCAATTCAATAGTTTATATTTCATATTTAAAATGAAATCTATATTTTATATAGATTGACATAATGATTTTTAATGATAATTATGTATTATTGCACCCATATCATAAGATATGATCGATGCTACCATTGTTTTGGATGATTCCAAAACGATGATTGTTAAATGATGAAATCGAATATGTATTTTATAGATTGCATATTTTATTTTAATAATGATATATTAGTGGATATAATTTGAAACATGCATATCAAATCCAAACCTTCACAAAATTATGGTAACTTCAATGGTAATTTATTGAGTATGAAATCATAAACAATGGTTTAAAATACTAAAATATATTCAAATCGAAATCCAAGTATATCTTCCTAAAATTATGGTACCGATAAATGTAACTCCTTAAGTATTAAATCTTACCAACGACTAGATATATTAAAATGTATCCAAATCGAAATTTGTATCATCAAAAGATTATGATAACGTTGATTGGCTTATTATTAAATCATCAAAAATTTCAATATACCCAAATTCAGTATATCGAGTAGCCGTACCGTTTCATATTGATAAATTTCGGTATATCGAAATTTATACCGTTATACCAAAATGAAAAATATATACTGAAACTTCGGTACACCGAAACACCGTTATATCGAAATGAAAATTACATATCGAAACTTCGGCATACCGAAATGAAAAATATTATATTTTATAATTCATTATTGTGGAATTAATATATTTTTTAATTAATAGTAATATTTTTCATATTTCGGTATATACCGAAATACCGAAACTTTGAAAATATCATACTGATATTGTATCAAAATTTTTGGTATGGTATCACACTGTACTGAAATTTCAGTATTTTTGATATTTTTTTGGTACGATAAGCCCGATATTTCAGTAATTCGGTATTTTTCTCCACCCCTATTAATAAACATTAAATAATTTTTGGAGGGTATTAAATAGAAACCACATACTTTATTGATATGCTCGAAATTTGGAAATATTAAATTTTAAAAATTATGTCTGAAATTTTGAAAATAAAGAACTAATAAATTTGAAAATTATTGTAAAATTCTACAAGATAAATTTGAAAAATAATATTAAAATCAGAAATTAATATTAAAAATTACATATATAAAAACATAGTTTAGAAATAGGAAAAAATGTTTAAAAGTTAGAAGGTTAATTTAAAAACTAAAAAATACAATGAATGTTTGAATAATAATAATAATAATAATAATACGGTCTCTGATTAAATCTCAAAATGTAAGATACAAAATAAAATCTAAAATTTGATTTATATATTTATATATTTAATATTAAGTTTGAAAAAAGAATCAACAAACAAATACCCAAACATATCGAATATGGATCTCAAATGATTCGTAATAACGAGATGCATAATATCAACATATTTGATTGCGGTTTTATGGTTGCAGGTTATGGCTATATACAATCAACGAAGAAGGTAAATATTGACTACATTGTCCATGTTCTTTTAGTTGTTGGGTGAAATTCTTAGTTTTTACTGTGGTAATTTATGAAAACAGGTAAAAAGGTTAAAACATAAATAAAGGGTCAGGATGCAATCATTCAAGATCTAATGGCTGAAAACATTGGTGTATTAATACAATAGTGTACTATAGAAGGACCCTATCAAATCAAGCTAATTGTTTCGTTACAGAATTGCCACAGCCAAAAGTTCAAGATCCACAATAAAAAACATGAGCTAGTTTGTTGTTTCCAAGGCATCATTAATTAAATGAACAGAAAACAAATGGCCCTTGTTGTAAGGTTATTACTTCTAATTCATGCTTAACTTTTCAATTTATGAAAATCTTCGTAAAGTTTTGTTTTAGTTTTTGTTTTTATTTAAAAGAAAGCAACAGAAACAAACTTCATTAAGAAACATGTTGGAATTTTAAAATGATTTAAACATCCCAAAAGGAATTAAATCGTTTATGTGAAACTTTATGTCAAAAAAAGTCTACTTCGTATGAGAACTTAGAAAAAGTTTAAAATCAATTCCGAGGTTCCACTGTCACCACCAATCACACTTCAGTGCTGCTACCTCCGTGCATCACATCTTACATTTGTCTTTATCTGCAGTATGCGGTAAATACTATAAGCAAAATACTTAACAAGTACATCACCTATCTCACAAAACACTTTTCTTTGAAACTTTTGAAAAGACAAGAAATCGGCTAGTAAAATAAATATATACAACTCTTATACTTGAAAATAATATACTATGAGCCCAGACATGGTACCAATGTGCGCAACTTTAAAGAATCCAGGGTCGCAAGCCACCAAATCTAAAGGGAGCAACTAATAACTGATAGGACGGTCTAGAAACCCTTAACTTCTTCTTGTGGATGGTCTAGGAGCTCCGTATCAATCTCTTAAAAATATATGAAATAAAACTATATATATATATATACACACTATCTCAAATACTTTTCTCATCTATATTTATATTAAAGTAGGAAAGTTAGCAAAAATTACAAGATTGCCACTTTCCCGCCTAAAAATGTCATGTCAATAAAAATAAAAAAATAATAAAATTGTAAATCTTACTTGATAAGCTATTCTTTAATAATAATAAAAAAATATCTTACTTGATAAACTATTCTTTAATAAATAAATAAAAAAGATTAATCTTACTCTAGAAGTTATTCTATAATCTATATAAAGTTAAGAGATGAAGAGAGAGTTATAATGATTTCTCAAATTTATGTAAAACTATAATCTATATAAAGTTAAGAGATGAAGAGAGAGTTACATTGATTTCTCAAATCTATGTAAAACTAAAAAATGAAGAAAAATATAGTGATTTCTGAATAAAAGATAGATGCATAGAGAATGAAAAACAAAAAATAAGATATACAAGGAATGAAAAATAAAAAACAAGATATACAAAGAATGAAGAAAAAAAAACAAAAAAAAACCATAAATATAATTATTTCTCAAATCTATATAAAACTAAAAAAAATGATAGAATACAAGATTTGCTAAACATTCAAAAATATAAAAATTCTTTCAGATCTTATTGTCTAAAGAAAAAAAGAACAATAAAAATTCGTAATTATTATGATTTCTCAAATCTATATAAAGCTAAAAAAAAAATGAAAGAATACAAGATTTGCTAAACATTCAAAGGTACAAAAAAGTTCTTTCAAATCTTATTATCTCATATCTTCATTTAAGGAGATCCCACCAAATTATCTTTGTACACTAAACACAAATTTAACAAATAATTTTGTGAGAGAGACATGAAGAAATGACGTAAAAAAAACTATATATGATGATTCAAGTATAAGAGTGAAATATACAAATTATAAAAAATATAAAAGGAAAGATTAATTATTATAATTGAAGGAAATATTATTGTATATAATAATTTCAATTTGACGGAAATATAAATCAACAAATAAAATAAAAATGTTAAAAAATAAAATTAACAATTACAATTATTAAAGTTATATGATAATTCGTGCAACGCACATGAATAATATGAAAAATCATTTGTATATGATACATGTTTTAAATTAAAATAATAAAAGATGTTATAAATAATCTGTTAGTTTATACAACTTCATTATATTATTACACTTGTTAAATATTAACACAATAAATAATAAACCGCGTATCGCGCGGGTGGACTGCTAGTTTTTCATAAAGCAAAAATTAACTAACATCTTATACTTGATCAAAAACACATGGAAGCATATCACTTAGCAAATCATCTCTTCACATTCATAGAATAACATAAATAAAACTCACGAAACACTTAGCAAATTATTAAAACATATTCGTAAAAAACATAAATAAGCATTCACGTAAATTTTGCATCAACGTTAAACAAATAAAATAAAATTATTCATACTGCAGGTGAGAGATGTACTTACCTGAGATTCTCAAAATTCATTCTACCTCTAGATCCTTAAACGTCTTCTAAACTTTCTCAACTGAATCTAAAACGTAAATGGTTCATAAAGAAAATTAATTAGAGTTTAATCTTCTAATACTAAGATTAGTGTTAATCTATTTTTTTTTTAGCATCAGTTCGTTTTCTTATAGTTTTAAGCTTCAACATAATGGCATGACTAATATACATATGTATATATGTCACCTTCTAATTAACTTATAACTTGAATTCTATTTAATCACTTCCAACAATTAATATGTAGTGAAACGGGAGCTACTATAATTCTATCACCAACTATCACCAATCTTATCATCTATTCTTAATCTGAATGTTATGAAAACTGAAAAGTATTACTGATATCAACTAATTAGACATGACTAACCCATTATGTATACTAGTTTGATAATTTCAATATGAAAATAATAAAATTCCTAAACTAACCAAACCAAATAAATTATGAACTAAACCTGTAAACCATGCCAACACTTTGCAAAAGTATTGTTATTATCATTATTATTCATTTTGTCCTAATTCAAATAATTATTCCTTTTTATGTTGATATGATAATATAGTAATAGTACTAATCTAAATTATCGATACAGTAACATCTTCATCAATTTCTCTTTAATTTTCCTTTTATCTTACTTTATGAAATATATGCAGATTCAATTCCAATTCTCATCATTCATCATCATTACTATCCTAAGTTAATATATTATATATATAAAGAAGAAGAAATAATTAATTTCAAACTGAACTATTCTTAAAAGTTAACTAAATGAATATTAATAACTAGGTTACATATAATATTATTATAATTCCAAGGGCATTAGCTATTTACTGTTATTAGTCTTACAATTTCCTAAAACTTCATAAATCCAACACATACAAAACAATATTTATGTTAGCTAGGTTCAATTAATTATTGTCAGTATTCTAAGTAATTAAATTATCAACTCAAACATTATGTATTTACATTTTCTAGTTAACACCATAATCTGTCGGCCACCTACAAAATTATGATATAAATATTTCATGCAAAATCTCTTATCACTAGTCAAATTATTCAAACTAGAAATACGTAGTACACACTATCAAATAGAAAAATAAAATAAATATTAAATTACGTTACTATCTTTAATAAAAAAAAAAGTTTTTAGTTGTGACTCTAAATTAATTTAATTATGTATCGACAGTATGAAAAATGGACGAATCATTCATACTTATATTACAAAATAATAATCATAGACATAGATATATATTATAGACTAGTATATGCCTGTGTAATACACAAGATAAACTAAAATTAGAAATTTTTTAAATATTAATTATATGAGAAAAAAAAATATTTCTGGGTTTGTGAAATAATTTTCTCACATAAATTTTATAGATTATTATGAAATATATATTTGCAAAAATTATTAAATTTCAATAATTAATAAGTTTGAAAAGTTTGAATAATTCTTTTTAATCAACTCATCTTTATTGTATTATTATTATTTTTTTTTAAATTTTTCTTTAAAATTTTTAAATTAAATAAATTTCAAATTTATAAATGATTTCCATAGTTGAAATTTAGCATATGTTATTTTAACAAATTTAGTAAAATTTCAATATTATTTACCAATGTATATTGTCAACATTAAATTTGATATCATTAAATAATCATATTAATTAGTTTTAAAACACTATTTACTATAAATTTAATTTGTACAAAAAAAAATTAATATAAAAAAAAATGTATGATTGACATGTGACACATATAACCTTACTTTTATATATATAAAGATTTGGCAACCCTCTTTCTATTTACGCAACTCACAAACCCCTAAAATTTAATTTTCCCGCCAAAATTCCAACCAAAGTGAGTAAGAAAATGGAGATTGAAAAGCCCCACAAAAATTACTGTGAACGGCTATGATCGGTTAGTTAATCTAAAGCACCCTTACGAGCGTATTGAATTATGAATTTGCATGGAAACCTGATATTTGTAATTTGTATGAGATTACTGCATAATATGATTTTGAAATCAGATTCTTAAAACTCGAATTGTGCCCTAATTACTCGTGTGAGCTTACTTGTTCCTCATGAGGTTATATAGATTTTGTGGTGGGATTAAACTTGGTTGATGCTAAAATTCGTTTATCCTCTGTTCAATTTCTGTATTAAATATGAACTAGTTCATGGGGATATTGATACTGGAATTGGTGAACTCTGATTAATTTCCGTGCTCGTATAATAGTCTGAAATGAGAGCCTTATGTTACCTTTGGTATGTGTTCTATTTCATGATAGTTTGTTAGCTTTTTTGTTCTGAGGTTATTGCTTTTAAAACTAGTTTTGGCCCTTTTCTCTCAATTTCACCATCTGTTATGAAGATTTTTTAGTTTTAGTTTTAGTTTTTGTAGAATTCAGCAACAACATTCTGTGTACCTGAATGTTTCCATAAAGACTGTTTTTTGTTCTTCAAGATATAACCATAATAAGCAAAATTAAAATAAAATGTACAGAACCAATAGCTGCAAAGTGCTATCTTATTCAAGCAATTAATAACAATTGCGAATCGAAGTAACTAAGATTGCTGGGTGAAATGATAAGTTCAGTGATTCTTGGGATTATATATAGGTGCTTCTGGGAAAACTCTTCCAGAAATGGGGTGCTGGTTCTAAATCAGCCTTGATTTCTAGTTTGTAATTTGTATATGACATATATGGACATTCAAATAACAGACAAGATTGGTTGCTATGCATAGCTGGCAAATTCCTAGCTTTTCTCTACAGTTTGATATCTCACCAAGAGCAGAATTTGTATGCCATGTTAATATACAGGGTATGAATTTGTGATTGTAGTATGTAAGATTCCTTAATGGACCGGTCAATGCTGATTATGCTAGTAACTATGGTAGAAGGCTGTAAATTCAATTATGGGGACTTTCGATTTTCTAGAATTTTCTAGAATTTTCCATATGCATTGGCCAATGCTCATATTGAAAATCCAGGATAAATGAGGTACCAGCATTTATCCCTTATAAATTGAGTGTATTTCATTCAAGAACTTAAGTTTTGAGTTTATAGTTTAAAATCCTCAGCATCTCTTAAAAAGGAAAAAGAGATACATGGAATATAAAACATTTGCTAATGTAGATATTCATAGTTTTATATGCATGCTAAATGGGAAAAATCACGATTCACATATCTCTGGTATATGCTACGGATGTTTATACCAAACATGTTCTTGTAAATAATGATTGTGGATGTGCTTGTTAAGATATTTGTATAATTTTGAGATGATGAATACTTCATTCTGATGATTTATTTGGACACTGGCTAATACAGGACATGACATAAGTGTGAGAAGCTTCTTTTGAACTAAACATTATGATGCTATAATATCTCATACTACCTTTGTGCACGCATAATTTCTTTTCTTGTTTCTAAACAATTAATCATTATTGTGCAAATCATTCTGTTTAAGCAGAAATTCGGACTTCATTAGATTAGAATTGTGCAACAAGTAGTTCTTTAACATGACTTATAGTACAATAACAATCTGTTGTGAATCCCCTTGTATTGTTCATTAGTTGCATTATTGTAGCTGGTAATGGAACTTCCAGTATTGAAGGCAACTAAGCACCAAGGTGGTGATGAAAACTTGTGTATAATGCTCATTATTTCGAAATGATGATTGAAAGATTTTAGAAAAACAAAATTATAAGAAAGAAAGTTCAAATACTCATAACATTTGTCCAATTTCATTTACGTATTTATTAAACACAATTAACTCTGTCTGTTGTGTTAATCACTAGCACAGATTAAGGAGTTCAGGTGAGAATCTAGTTCAAGGCATGTAATAGCCAACGGGCAAGTAGTGGAAATAGATGTTAATGGTGGGTTCAAACGATGATATTTAGACTGACTTGGATAAGCCATGAAAGAATGAGTCGTCCTCGATTGAGCATGAGTTGGAAAAAAGGCTTAGCATTCTATTTAAAAAACTCTTAGTGTTTATTAAAATTCTGCGTAGTGATGATCTGGTTGGCATGTTGTTGATGACAAGTGAAACTTATCGAAAAGCAAACTATCATTTTTACATATCTCATCAAAACACTTAATAGTCATTCCTATTAGAACATTCATGAATTTGTTCTATGCTATGTGTTTTGTTGTTTCCAAAGTTCTTAGGTGAATAGAGAATCTGTCAATCATGATTTAATTTAGATTTATTCAGTTAATGAATCTTTCTATTTAAATCTGCAAATAGGTTCCCAGCCTTTACAAGTGTTTGAATGCCGTGACGAGGTCAATTGATGGCTTCTGTTAATTGCTAATTTGCTGTCTGAAACTGATGTTCATATCGAGGCGCTACTTTGAGGTACTCGTTTCTATTCAGTTTTTCTCTATCAGCTTAGAGAGTTATATCTGATGGACATCTGATTTTGCTTCACTGATTCTGAACAGATTGTGGTTGTTTAATGCCATGGTTTCAAAAAGTTGGACTTTTGAACGTAGACAAAACATTGCTTCAAAAACACTGTTGCTTCCACAGTTTTCTGTAATTCAGTTTTGATGGATTTATAAGAGATGTTTTTGTAATTTTTTATGCTACCATTTACTTCACTGCAGTTTTAGTTGTGTGAAATGTAAATACCTTTGAGATAATTGAAATTTCTTGATTTTTTCCTTTCTTTATTCCCTCATGGTGAACCACATAGACATTATCTCTCTTTGATAATAAGTTAGGTCATACATATGAACAAATAGTGTCACATGTAAATGTCTTCTAGTATATGTAAAACTAACAAGCAGTGTTTTATGGAGTCCCATCTAGGCCCCCGTTACGTGCTAGGCGCCCACCTAGAGCCTAGTGCCAACATGAATCGCGTCTATTCTACAATCATTAATTAAAGAAAAAGAGTTTTCTTGCATCTGGCATCAAGAATGGGGGAGTTAAGGGTAATTTTCAATTAGTAGGAAATCAAAGATTGTGTCAGAAATTTGCTCAACTATGTGACAATATATAGAATCTTACTGTTTTTGATGTTAACCTAAGGTGAGAATGATGATGAAATGATATAGTGAAACAATAATAATCATGGTAATACACAACTCTGCAAGATTTTCAAATATGTAAACTATTTTTGATGGATATTCCCTTTAAGTAGTGATTGGTCTCTTTAGTGAAAAATCCCAAATCTGCCAACATCTTAAAAGTCCTTGAATACACTATTCCAACAAATACTGGGAATTCTTTACATAACCCATGATTGAAACAGGCCACTCAAGCAAAAGTTGTTAGTGTAAATACCAAATTGATTAGGATGGTTGGTTGTGACTTTCTATTGTGCTCAATAAGTTAACTAGAATCGGAAGCGACTTTTGCACGACATCTTAACGGCGTGATGTAACGTAAATTAAATTAAATTAAAAGTAATGTTAGCTAGATGAATTGATCCTAACATCATTCTCAACACTACTTTAAACTATTAAGATAAGCTGCAATATACTGGGATTTATTCCCAAAAAAATGAAAATATCATGCCATGGAATCTCATGCAAGTTGCAATGAGCTTCATCAGATGACATCTCATCGAATACGAGTTTCCATACTCTTAAGTTGTCTTCACAAAACATGACTAGATTTTTCTGGAAATGCTACTTTTCTTTTGATTATTGCATCTTAACTTTGGAATAAATTCTTGTGTTTATTGCATTATCAGTATCTGTAAAGGCTGGTTTGCCTTGTTCTGAATCCTGTTACATACAATCACACACATACATCATCGACCTGGCTTATACTGTACAAAGGTTCATTGAAATACATATTATGAATTGGGATTAATGCAGTTATCTTGTCTCTTTTATATTGCACTATATGGCTCGTTAACTTTTTGCATTTTAATTTCCCTAAATACATGCATCAATAGTGTCACGCACATGGAAATAAATGGACTGAATTTTATACAAGGTGGTTGGATTAGGAAGTTCGCCCCCGTCCAAGCCCGAATTCATTAGCCCACTTGTAAATAAGATTCTCTAATTTCTAGAGAGTAGGAAGACTTTGTATACATTTATTTTAGATTATTCTTATTTGTGTGTAAGAAGTATGTATGATTTTCTAGAACTATTCTAGAAGATCCTTAAAGGCTTGAGGCAGAGTTCTAGAGAACCAACCCTTACATCAAATAAAAATCTCCATCATCCATTAAAGAGGTGGTCTAGTATAAATATAAAAATGTAGTATTTATTTGTATATACACTACCCGAAAGAGAGTCTGACCTAGCCATATTAAAGAGGTGGTCTAGTATAAATATAAAAGTGTAGTATTTATTTATATATACACTACTCGAAAGAGAGTCTGACCCAGCCATACTTAGGAGAGGGACGGACTTAGCTAAGAAATGGGTTAGGTGGAGAGGGACGGACTTAGCTAAGAAAGGAAGGAGTTAGGTACCGAGCTTGTCAAGGGAACGAGTCCGTAATAGTAGGCAAGCATGTGGAAAACAAATATGTAGGGATGAAGCAATATGTGAGGAGGGCAGGTATTAATGATTGAAATATTTTTGGAGCTACGTATTATGTTTTGGAAGGGCTTCAATATTTTATATTATCTCACTAGTCTTAATTGCTATATATTGTACATAATTTTTGCAATTATTCCATCATTGTGTAATTTGATGTTTTGTTTACTCAAACAATGCATAATGTGATGCTTAAATTCTTGTGGCACCCTTGAAGAATATAATAGTGGGTGCATATCAATTTTTGTTTTCTTTAGAATTTTGCCCATTTTCAACACAAAATCAGGGGTTTTAATCCAATTTGGTGAACCCCACTTATAGTTTATTAGACCAAATTCCTAATGTGCTATTCTCATCATACATATAACAAACAAAAAGTACACCGATATACTGATACTTTTAGTCTTTGTTATTTTACTATTCGTAGATATCACCGTGTGTAAAATTACTGCAAAAAGAGATGAGATGATCTAGTTTTTAACTAGTTTTGGTTTTGCCTGTGCAGGATGAGACAGGGGAAATTGTTGTTTTTCTGGACTGTCTATTGAGCTGGAAACACGAAGGATGCTATTTTTCGAGATAATAAATAATTTCGAGATAATAAATAATACATTACTTCTGTTACTCATATTAAAGAAATAGATTATATCTTGTAGTTTTGTCCACTCCTGCCTATGGAAAAACAAATAAATGAATTAAAAAAGAGAGAATCAATGGTGGTGGTGTTGGTTTCAGCGTAGGATTATAAAGAGGTTCTGCTAGAAAATACAGTCTCAGAGAGGCAGAGGCACAGGGGTGAAGGTGGAGAAAGGCCCCCACTTTTAGGCACTTTGTTGTTTGTTTTTGTAGTGGATATATTTGTGATATGAAAAAATAGATTAGATAATTTAAATGGTTACAAATTCAGCACGTAGTAGTTGGGAATTACCATGCATATCTTTCAGATTGTGTTTCCTAAAATCCGTCTGCTGGGTTTCAGACAGCCATTTACTGTATTCATTATAGTGGTCCCTTTCTCCATATTATGGACATCCCATTACTTGCTTTCTTTACCCCGACATTTAGAGTTTTATCGATGTTGTATCTGCTGAAATACATTTGGTGACATTTACGATTTTTATCGATGCTATATTGAGTGACGACATTTATGAGTTTTATCGATGTTTATTCATTACTTGCTTTCTTTACTCCGATATTTATGAGTTTATCGATGTTGTATCCATTACTTGCTTTCTTTATTCCGACATTTACGAGTTTCATTGATGCAGTATCTGGTGAAATACACACTGTATAGTGGTGACATTTACGAGTTTTATCGATGTTGTATCCGGTGAAATACAAGTGGCATGCAATTGGGTGTAGTATATATGCTATGTGAACTTAAACTCCAAACATGAGATTATCTCAAGGAAGATTTGTAAATAAATACAAGCTGTTTGATGAGATTATCTGAGGCAGGATTATAATGAAATAGAAGCTCGAGATTATATCTCTTTGATGAGAGATATAGTAAAGTTAAAAAGGGCAATTCAAGAGGCCCACAAGAAAAGGATCATGTAGAATTGACAGGCAAAGTGGATGATGGAAAATCTCTCTTTCTAACTTCCACCACCACCACCACCACAATCTTTTTTTCTTTTTATTTATTTGGTTTTTTTCCCCTTTATCCTCTATCAAAATTCTAAGGCATTGCTAATTTGAGAATATTGAGATGGGATCTTAAAGGGGTTTGTTTGGGTGTTAAGAATATGTTGGAGGGACAACATAAGCCATGCTCCAATAGGGGTGTATCACATGGAGTGATAGGGAATGTTTGGCAAGTGGAATGAGCCAATTTAATATCTCAAATTGGGCTACCAGCTAAGGCTGTGTTTGGCTGTTAAAATAAGTTAAGAGACAACATAAGCCATGCTCCAACTGCAGTGCATCACATGGTGTGTGAGAGAATGCAACATGGCATATGCTTGCTTCAGCAAATGCCAACATTTATACCATGTCCAAACACTACTCATCTTCTCTCTGTTTCTGTGTGTGTATGCTTTTCTTTGTAGTTATGTGATATGGATATTAAAACACACACACATAGATACAATATGCTGTGTCACTTCAAAACACAAGTAGAGGGAATTGAATTTTCGGTTTGGGTTTCTTGTCAATCCCATTCAATCCTTCCACTTACCACTAAAGATAATCCTTTTTATTCCCCATGTTTCTTTTGAGAGAGAGATGGAGAGAGAGAGAGAGAGAATTAACCTAATAAAAAGAGAGGTTTAAACTTTAAAATATTATCCTAGATACATATATAATAGGATAAAAATCCCACCATAACAAAAATGCTCAAAAGAGGAGAGAGAATCAATTAAACCAAGCTTAATTACTTGGTCTCAAATTTGATGGGCGGTTAAAAAAAATTGCAAACTCCACCAATCATGTACACACTAAATATATGCTACTTAGATAAGATGATGATTGAGTTTTGGCCTCCACAAATACTAACACATGTCTATCCTTAATTTCACCACCCCTAATCCTAAATGGTTAGAAAAGAAATTTTAAAAATTGCCAAATGCTATAGTACTCTTCCAAGATGCATGAGTTATATATTATTATTCTTATTATTTCTATTGTGTGTGTTTGAGAAAAGTGTTAGCCCCCACCCCACCACCACCCCCACCCCCTATTAGAATTTAGAAGTAGTAGAGAGAGAGAGAGAGAGCCGTTTTCATATATAGCACTAATATTCTTGGATTGCTTAGTATTTCGACACGTATAGTACGTGTGGAAGTAATAGTACCCAATCCTTGTATATGTATATATAGACAATCAATGTATGCCTTACTTCCATCAAGTCTTGCAAAAACCAAACATCAAAATCCCCTTTTTTTTTGTTGTTTTTCCTTTTTCATAGTATTCACATTTTGTAGCAAGAAAGAAAGAAAGATTGGTAGCTATGTGCAACCCAAAGCCCTCTTCTCCTTCTCCATTTCTTTCCACTAATAATAAAACCCACTTCTTAAACCCCAACAAACCCATGGTGGATCCTTGTACGGACGATCAAGAACAACTTCATAGGTGGCCTAACACTTCCGAGGTACATCTCAATTCAACTAACTAATTATAACCAACCTAATGCAACACATACACACACATTGTTGTGTGTGTGTGTGTGTGTGTCTCTCTCTCTCTCTATATATATATATCTTCAGATCATGACTCTTTGCTTAATTTGCTTATTGATTCTTCTTTCAGGCCCTTCATGAAATGAAAGAGATAGGCAAAATCTCAGGGCCAACCGCCATGACAGGGCTTATACTATACTCAAGAGCCATGATTTCAATGCTCTTTCTTGGACACCTCGGTGAGCTGGAGCTGGCTGGTGGCTCACTTTCTATCGGCATGGCTAACATCACCGGCTACTCTGTCATCTCCGGTTTAGCCATGGGCATGGAGCCAATTTGTGGGCAAGCTTATGGAGCGAATCAGATGAAGCTCCTGGGCCTCACTCTGCAACGAACCATCTTACTTCTCCTGACCGCCTCTCTCCCCATCTCCTTCATGTGGCTCAACATGAAGTCCATCCTTCTATGGTGCAATCAGGATCAGGAAATCTCCACCGTTGCTCACACCTTCATCGTCTTCGCCATCCCCGACTTGTTCTTCCTATCTATTCTTCATCCTCTCAGAATCTACCTCAGAACTCAGAGCATCACTCTCCCACTCACCTACTGCTCCACCATATCCGTCCTCCTTCACGTGCCATTGAACTTCCTCCTCGTCAACTACTTCGACATGGGGGTTTCTGGAGTGGCCTTGGCGATGGCGTTGACCAATCTCAATCTCGTCCTCCTCCTCTGTTGCTACATATTTCTGAGCGGCGTCTACAAGGAGTCGTGGGTGTCCCCTTCTCTCGACTCCGTGCGTGGATGGTCGTCTCTCCTCTCCCTCGCCGTCCCCACCTGCATCTCCGTCTGCCTCGAGTGGTGGTGGTACGAGCTCATGATAATGCTGTGTGGCCTTCTGCCCAACCCCAAAGCCACAATTGCATCAATGGGGATTTTAATCCAAACCACCTCCTTGGTCTATGTTTTCCCATCGTCGCTCAGCCTGGGGGTCTCCACCAGGGTGAGCAACGAGCTGGGGGCCCGCAGGCCCGCCACGGCCCGAACCGCCATGATCGTGTCCCTCCTCTGCGCGGTCGGGCTGGGCCTGGGGGCCATGCTCTTCACCACGCTGATGAGGCACCAGTGGGGCCGGCTGTTCACCGATGACATGGAGATTCTTGAACTGACCACCGTGGCATTGCCGATTGCGGGCCTCTGCGAGCTCGGAAACTGCCCGCAGACCACCGGCTGCGGCGTTCTGAGGGGCAGCGCGAGGCCCACAATCGGAGCCAACATCAACCTCGGATCGTTCTACCTGGTCGGAATGCCGGTGGCCTTCTTCATGGGCTTTGTCATGAAGATGGGCTTTCCGGGCCTCTGGGTCGGGTTGCTTGCGGCACAGGGCTCGTGTGCTTTGCTAATGGTGTTCGTGTTATCGAGAACCGATTGGATTGTTCAGGTGGAGAGGGCGAAGGAGCTCACAGCCGCCACCCAATCTTCTTCTTCTTCCTCGTCTTCTTCTACGTGCTTGTTGCCTGTTTCGAGTGAACCAGGCAACAATGGCAGGAAGAAAAGTGATAAAAATGTGCATAATCTTGATGAGATTTTATGTGATAATGATGAGGTTGTACACAAGTCAGCTTCAGTTGAAACAGACCCTCTCATCATGAGTTAACAAAATATTTCTGCATTAAATTAGGGTAGTTTTTTTTTTTTTTTTTCGGGGTCCTTGAAAGCATGATGATCATCAGAAGGGCCTATATGAAAATTCTTGAGTTTGATCTCTCCCGTTACATGTACTTGTATGATCTTCTCATTTTGTTCCATTAATTAACAGTGTAGAGAATTTTGATTATTCCATCATCCTTTTAATTTCTTTGTATATTATTCAAGACAGTGCCTTTCTTTTAATTAATCTCTTGTAATAATAATAATAGTATATGTGTGTAATGGATTCCCAAGATTCTGGTGTGATATTAATATGAATTGAAAATGAATTTATCACTCATGTAGATATGTATAAAATGAGGAGAGAATATTAGAAGCAATAAAAAAGGTAAAAATAAATAGTAGTTGAGTTTATAGTGTCAGAGATTAGAGAAAAAAGGTTAAGCTGTCGGTTGTTTTAGAGGCGTGGGAAAAGGATTCGCCTGCCCTTTACATCACGTTTCCTTCCCAATTAGGTTACAACATTCTCTACCTAAAATGGAAAAATTAGCATCTTCTCCTCACTCCCATAATAATTCTTCTTTTATAACACCACCTACTTCAATCTTTTTTTTTTTCAATTAAATAATAAATTACACATGTTGTAGTGATTTCATTTTATTAAATATCTTTTAATATTCATGCATGACAAAACAATTGTGGTTTTAGAATTTTACTGATCACAAATAAAAGAAAACTGATAAAAAAAAGATAAAAAAAATGTCTTATTTAAGCTGTCGTTTTCAGCCAGAAAATTAAACCAAAATGTACGTTTTCTACATCAAAAAGTTCTATCATCAAGTCATAGTAAATCCATAAATCAATTTATAGAATTCAACTCAATTCAAGTTCAATTGAGCAAGAGTTGAAAAAAAAATTGAAAACCCTGAAATCAGAGGGACACATGCACCACATGTGCGATCTAGTTTGAAATTTTGAAATTTCGGGTTAATTTGCCTAGAAATTGACCGAAAGAAAAAGTTAGTATCATAATATCGATGCTCTAAAAGTTAATGTGCTTAATTAATGGATAATCAAAAATTAATGTTATAAATTTGTAATTTTTCCAATGTATGATTCAAATGTATCAAATTCCTTGTTATGCAGATAATCAAGGGTTACATTTGTAAGGCAAATAAGTTATTACTTTCAAAGTTTCTTCTTCATCAATCAATGTGCTTTACAAATGTTTCCACATGCCATTTTTGGATTAAAATATGTGTATTCTTTTGAATGGTTTTGATTGGAAGCATAGCTAAAAAGAGTTGGCCACTTATGCAACCACAAAAAAAGAAGAAATAAAAGAAGAAGAGGTGGCCAGTTCATGATTTACATGTACACACTTACTTCTTCATTATTTGTTCTATTTTAATGAGTTTGAATGCTTCAATTTTTCATTTTTTTAAATGTTATTCCCATACATTAGAGCAATTCTTGCACTTTTTCATGAGCATATTTCCGAATTAGGAAAAGGTGGATGAGCAAACGCTTTGGGGTTTATTCGTTGTGTTATTTCGTGATTGAGTGTCGGTGTTTTCTTTTATATTATTGGATCAACTTTATAATAGTTTATGTTATTTTCATGAATGTATGTCTGTCACTTTATTGAGCCTACACAATTTCCCAATAAATTAATAATAACACTATAAGCAAACTCCATTATTGATTGATTTATTGTTTATCTTAATTGGAATTCACATACATTAATATACCTTCATATAACTAATCAGTCTCTCTATCTAATATATGAAAATATGATCCATAAGGTGATACAACCAAAATGATTTTCAAATTTAATTATATGATATAATATATATATATATATGTTTTTAGTTTTAGAAAAATTTATATAAAAGGAAATAAATACTATAAAAACGGTGGGCAGATTTGAATATATGTTTGTCAAACATTCCCATCAAAATTCTGCGACAATATATCTAATTAATAGTATTGATTATTAAATAATGAAAGACTTAATTAAAGACTCACTTGAATTTCATTTAAGTGTCATTTTAGAGGTTAAATCATTCTACACAACTTTATTTCAAAATCATATTATTATTCCTTAGTTAAAGTTTAATTAGGAATTTGATATAAATCAACTTTAATTCAATCATCTTTCAGAAATTAGATTTTATATTTCTTAATTATTTAAGGATAGTCCAAATTTTATGTTCATCAAATCTCTTAAACTAAAATTTAAATGAAATAGGAGGAAGTATTGATCAAATCAGTCAAACTTTAGAAAACCAAAAGAAACACTCACACTAGCTAGTTAATTAATATAAATAATAATAATAATAATGACAAATATTGGCATCAATATAAAGTGGGACAATATCTATATTTTATTACAGTTTTAATTCGTTGTCACATACAAATTTTAGGCATTACTATTATTTTTAGGACACTGAGAATTTAAGGTTAAATTTCTAGAATAAATTTGTGTTCCAAATTTGCCACTCACTTCAAGTAATAATATTCATATACCTTTTGGTATTGCACAATTAACATATTCCCAATTTTTACCAAACTGCAACCAACTTCAGCTAAGACTTTAATCTATTGGTAAGGATGAGGTACTACTGTATATGCATATGAGTTTTCTCAAATAATTGACTATTATAAAGTGAAGCATCTGTTCCATGTGAAATTTTATTTTAGACTTTTATATATATTTTATATATATATATATATATATATATATATATATATCACATATTAATTAATGATGTCATTTGATACACATACATATCATGTGATGATTACTTTAAAATACAAGATGAGAAATAGAATATCATAAAACATCTTATATAACATTATACGAACTTACAAAATCTTTTATTAATCTTTAATTCCATAGTATGTTTGAATTTATATTTTATTTAATCAGTATCGGTTATGTTTATATGTAGTATTATATATTTGAGTTGGTTTTGTGTGCACTTGGTGTACATGCAATCCGGGTCGACCCAATTTTTGACCCGGATCCGCGTGTTTTTGAATTTTGCTTCTTTTTTATTTTGCTTCAGGTTGTGACCTTTATGTTATAAATGTGTGACCTTTATGTACAACTATCATAACCTTTATGTACTGTAACTTAGAAAAAAAATGAAGATTTTCAATATAATTTGAACTGTACACCTTTATGTGATATCAATGTGACCTTTATATTATATTATGTCACCTTTATGTACAAATATTCTGACATTTATATAATATATAAAGATGCATAAAGGTCAAAATATTTGTACATAAAGGTGACATAATATAACATAAAAGTCACATTAATATCACATAAAGGTACATAATACAAATTGTGTTGAAAATCTTCATTTTTTTCCCAAGTTACAGTGCATAAAGGTAGAGATAGTTGTATATAAAGGTCACACATTTATAACGTAAAGGTCATACATTTATAACATAAAGGTCAGGACAAAAATCATGAAAAGAAAAATAAAAAAAAATTAAAAACTCGCGGATTCGGATCGGATCGACCCGGATTGCACGGATCTTAGATCCGTGCACCTGGTGCACAAGAGTTTTTGTGTATATATTTTGTATTTATAGAAAATCTTTGTTTTATCTTATCTTTATTTATATATGTACATGCTACATGTATGCATGCAATCATTACACATCATCATAGTATATGTGGTGTACATGTAGGGCTCTAATGATACAATATCAACTGTTCAAACTTATCTGAAATATTATTGACTTTCAAAATTTATGTTTGAGCTTGTAATCAATCAAGTCGAGTTTGAACGAGCTTTAGTCTAGTCGAATACGAGTCGAGCTCGAGTAGTTTGATATTTTTACACTTATTTTATCTTTTTACTATAATTGAGCTCGAGTTTGAGCCGAACTTTAAATTTCATCAAACATAAAATATATGTTCAAACTTATTTAATATATCTATCGAATTGAGTTCATACGAAACTTCTACCAAACGATCTCGAATCGAGTATCAAATAATTTGTTTGATTTTTAGCCATAACTGTACATGTAATAGTATACTAAAATATAATCTAAAATAGTATTTGGAAGTAATGACTAATTTTGTATTAATGATTAAATTACATCATCTAAAATTAGTTGAGTAAATTTACTTTTAAAACCTATTAGAGTTTTTTCTTTTCCCACATAAGTCGAGCTTTCTTTAAGCATATTCGATTTGTTCAATTTCCAACATTTAAGTTCATATATATCAAGACCCACAAGAGAACAATAAATTAATCTCTCCGAATCCCTATTCAATTTTGTATTTTCTTATTTTGTCGCTTTTTATGATTTTTTTTTTCGAGTTAAAAATAATACAAACCATCATTCCAAGGAGGAAAAAAAAAAGAAGATAAAGCAATATATATAGATAGAGTATATATAATTAAAAGAAGTGAATTTAGAAAGCAGGAATTATTTGTGTGTTGTGTGTTTGTGGCAAGGTGCGTGTATCTATATTTGTACGTATATGTGTCCAAATTTCAAACAGAGCATGCACGCAGATGCAGTGACAACTGATAATTGGTTGTGGAGTTCAACAAAGTATCTTCCAGAGAGAGATAAAAAGTGTCATAATCTAATAATAAGATGAGAGAGAGAGAGAGTCATATGTATTATTTAGTGTCAAAATAAATGAAGTTTTGGCAAAAGAATTTTTTCCAAAATAGGTATGATTTTAGAATTTCATAACATAATTATTAATAATCTTCCAAAAATATCTTCATTTATACCTATCAAAATAAAGATGATTATTTAGAAAAAAGAGAAAAAACTCTCACAATAACTATATTTAAATAGAGGTAGATTGTTTTAGCAAAAGAAATTTGTCACAAAATAAATGTCGTTTTAGATTTCAAGACATATTTTTTAATAATCTTCCAAATATACTCTTATTTAATCTTACCAAAATAAAGATGATTGTTAAGAAAAAAAATAACTCTCACAATAATCATACTTAATAACCATACTTAAACAACAAATCGAGTATCGAATAACATATTTGATCAGTCTTCGTATCACATTTTTTGATTTGTCTAAAAACATCTAAATTAACCTTTATTTTGAAATAAAGGAAGCAATAAAATGAGAGGGGTGGAGAGAGTTTTATTATTATTATTATTATTATTATTATTATTATTATTATTATTATTATTATTATTATTATTATATATTTTTTCTTTGGAGGGGGTGGGGTGGGTTGGGTGAAGGAGGGGGGGCCCTGGTTGCAACTGAAGAAACAAAATCCAGCTATATAGCGCCTGTTTACTCTCAGAAGACAAAAATTTGAGCAGTGGCTCTGCACAGCAGTTCTCAGGCCCCCCCCACCCCCCTCCTCCCCACGCCACCTACCCCTACTCCCACCCCACCCCTACCCTGCTCCCTCAATTTCATCCTCTTCATAAACTTGAAACCAAATTTTGGTGTTTCCGTTTTCCTTTTTCTTTCGACAACTAATGCATGCTATTTTAAGTGAAACACTGCCAGTTTCTAATATAGGTTTACCTTGATTTGATATGTGGTGAAATAAATAGTTATTCAAATTAAAGTTTTGAGTATATTTATGTAATAATTCCTATTAAAAGTAGTGAATGAATTAGTGGCTTCAGAATTTCACTTTTACAAGAGGGGGAAAAAGATCCTTTTTGAAGACAAGAACTCTTAGTTTGAGGCATTTAGGAAATTGAAATGCCTAAGTTTAAAGTAGAGGGAGTACAAATCCAAATCATTTCTCCTTTATGATAGGTCATCATTGTGGTGTGTGTGTATATATATATATTAGAGATTGCATATAGATTGAAAATATTAGAGTATTTCTAATAAATGAAAATTACCTACTTAACTCCAATATCTCTGAGGATATAGTTGGAATGAATTAAGTGGGATATATAGGGAAATTCCAACTTTAAAATTTTGAAATTTGAAAATTTCAATAAATGATGAAAATGTATGTTTTTTATAAAATTTTATAAAATATAATTTTATCATAGGTGCAGTACATTAATTTTGTAAGTTTATCATTAAATAAATAATCAACTTGGTTTAATTATTTGTAGTACTTTAAAATTTCAGGTTTATTCTATAGATTTTAATTGGATATTATCCTATTTTAAAAGATGACTCTAAATGTATATAGTGTTGTTCTCTTATACAATCATCTCATGTGCGATGGAACCACACATGGTCATGCGTAAAAAAAAAAAGACACATACTTATAGCCCTAAAAGACATACTTAAAATTGAAAATTACATACTTGTGTGGCGCACGGTCGACCGTACTTGGGGCACGACCGTTTGCCACACATGCCGGTGTATTATCGGCCCACGGTCTGACCATACTTAGAGCCTAAAAAGACATACTTGTACACTGTTGTAGCGCCTGATAGACCGTGTCCCGAGGCACGATCGTGCATATTGCCGTCGCACATGAGACGGTTGCATATGAGTTTTTGTGATATATATATATATATATATATATATATATATATATATATTCATTTATTTAAATAGGAATATGGAGAAAATAGAAACCATTTTCCCACCCAAGTCATTCTTAATTACCATATCTTATAGTAAACTATTATAAGAAACAAATTCCCTGTAAATTCAATATCTTAAAAAGTTAAATCTTATTATTTACAGAAGATAATAGATCGTATATATAAAAACATATCAAAAAATCAAAATATTTGAATACCTTTAGCTATATGTTTTAAATTTTCAAATCAGTAACCATGAAAATCTTCAATCTTTCAAATTAAGATAGAATAAAAAAATTATGTTAAATAAAGAATATTAATTTGGATTGAATTGAAATTTTTACTGTAGATTAAAAACATACCCGCTAAAACTTTACAAAATTCATATATATATATATATATATATATATATTTGAATTTTTAAATAAGTAATAGTAAACATCTTAAATCCCACGAAGAAGAATTATAAAAGTCATATCAAATAAAGTAAGACTTGAATTCACCTGAAATTTTTATAGAATTCCAATATCATCATAATGCATAAAATATTAAATTTCCCAAAATTATGAGATGCCTAAATATAATTTTGAATTTTATGAAATCTTTAGCATTAAACATTTTAAATCTTGTGTCAAAGAAATTAGATTGATTGTAACTTTTACTGCATCTTATAAAGATAGTAAGAGATAACATATTAAAATTTCATAAAATTTGGAGGTGTTTTACAAATTTGAATTTTTAATAGAAAGAAAATGAATATCTAAACTTTTGGAGATCAAGGTGGCAACATCAACTTCCTTTATTGTGTGGTTGAATTGAGATGAAAATGAGGATTTTTAAGATTGATTTTATACATGGATGTTTGGTTGCTGAAAAAAATTATGGTGTGTATATTTATAGATGTAATTATCTAGATTTTAAGAAAGTCCAACTAAACTAAGATTCCTATTTCTTGTTCTACAAAACTTATCATATAGAATCTGACTTCATTCAATGAAACTCAGATCATGTCTCCTTAGTGAACCGTGAATAGTAACTAATAGGTCAAACATAAAGATATAAATTTATCTCGTATATTTTTAAATGAGTATTGACAATATTTAATGAGCTTACATACCTACGTTCAAATGTGTTTAAACATTATAAGATTTGAAATTAATAATTATGTGCAAACCGAAACATTAATTTATAAATTCGCTATCATTATCATATATAATTTAATAACTTAATTAATTCTTATATCTTAAATTCGGGATATTATAACTGCTATATATATATATACGATATATATATTTGGGGTATATAATAACCGATCACCTAAGAATTTTTTTTTGTATACCTCACTAAATAAAAGATTGTCCCCGTTTGTCATGGAAAAAATAAATAAAGATATTAAATCATAATCTAAATGTTATCTATTTCTTAAAGAAATCATCAAAAAAAAAATAAAGATATTAAATCCTAATCTAAATGTTATCTATTTCTTAAAGAAATCATCACAAGGTTGACACATGAAAATTCTTCATTTTCATATTTATATACAAAAACAAACCAAAATAATTAGGACTTGTATAAAACCACTTTATACAGAGAATTATCTATAAGATATTTGTGAAACCGAATTAGTGATTGATCTATATCGATAAATAGGTGAAATATGAAATATCAGTGAAATATTAATTTGAATATCGGTGGCTTCACTGATATTCATGGTACAATTTGTAGGAAATAGGTGAAGTATCGGGGAAATATCGACGAAATATCAATAAATATCGGTATTGATTTCGATATCGGTGGTTTCATGGTACAAATTATATGAAAATCCGTGAAATATCATGGAAATATCGATAAATATCGATGAAATGTTGGGAAAATATCGGTAAATATCTTTAAATATCGGAAAAATATCGATAAATTTATGTACCAATATTTCCACAGATACCGATATTTCCACGCTATTTTCCTAAAACTAAGATATTGCCGAAATTTTCATCATTGCTTCTTATGAAGTTAAAATTGTAAGACGCTCTTATAAGAATCTATACTTAAAGAATATAAAATATTTACTATTTTTAGGGTTTTAGAAAGCAAAATTACAAATGAAAAAAAAACATAAAATTGTAGCTTATCCATGTAATTGTGTCGCATAGATAGGGAGATATATATGGATCGATATGAAGTCTGACATTTTTCCTTTCCTTTTATTTTATTAGGCCATATCATACGCTTCTTATCCGTTTTTTTTTCCCTCCTCACATTTGCTTGTGTGTATCTATCATTTGCCATATATATATATATATATATAAACAATTTTTTGTAGCAGATTCTATGTTCCCATTTTATAAGATAGGTCGGGAAGAAATAACTCGATCAACATATCTTGATCAATATCTGTCTTGTATGATATGATGTTATATTCTTACGTGTATATAATGTAATATATTGGAGAAATTGTTATTTAACTAACAAGTAATATTTTGTAATATTTTTGTATATATCAGATGACTCTTTTAGTCCTACCATGTAAAATTTTATTATACAATACTTTTGTTTGTATTAGATAATATTTTTATGAGTATCTGATAATAATTTTGATTCCATAACTTCAAATAAATTATAAATTTGAGATATTGTGATTTGATAAGTAATACTTTTATTCTAATTATGTAATATCATGTGTATATCATTTAATACTTATGTGTATTATATAGTACTTTTTGAAAATATTATATGATACGCATAAAAGTATTAAATGATACACATAAAAATACTATTTATTTTATGAGTTGATTTTTGGTATCTGCAATCATTGTTGATCATGTTGAACCGACCCATCTCATGAAATACTCTGACATTACACATAAGGGTAACAAAATTCATTGCAAATTTTATTTTAAGAATATGACAATTGCCACGATGATTTGTTTAACACACAGTAACACAAAAAAATAATTAATCATATTTAACTATGTTTGCTTTGTTTCCTCCAAAATAAAAACTAAGTTTCGTTGCACAATGTTACTAATTAGTAAATCTGAACAAAAACAAGTTTTTAGTAATATCTAGTACATATCTTCAAGGATAAAATTCACATTACTAATTAAATATTAATTATAGAGGCTATGCTTTTTTTTTTCCTAGTGGGTATGTAGAAATACACATAAATCCATACTATCTAAACATATGGCAAGAAATTTCTTGAAATTGTGGCGCTCTAGTTGTTTGCATCATGACCACTATTCGCTTCTTGGAAATTAATTGGTTGGGCGAGAAGTGACTTTATGACACCAAAAACTACGAGTAAATGTTACAAACTATAATTAAAATTTTCACGCCCCGTTTTCGTAGTTAAAATATCAGAGTTTACTTTGGACATGCAGGAAAAGAAAGAAAGGAAACATACTTGTAAAAAGTTCAGTTGCGATAAACAAGTCAAAAATTAAAATACATATATAAAGTCAGGAAATTCGGAAGCAGTCAAGGTTACGATTTTTACATTTCAAAATACTCGGCGACAAGTCGGAAGGAATCATCGAAACCAAGCAGTGGAAAAACACAGGATCCAAAAGAAAAGAGTACAATTTATCTTTACAAACGTTGTAAAACATTGTTTTAAGAAATATCCAGAAAAACGAAGTGTAAAAGGGGTCACAACCGAAATATCCAGAAAAACGAAGTGTAAAAGGGGTCACAGCCGATACGGCCCCACTCTCTCTACGCTTCTTCATGTTCACTTTTACCTGTAGCGTGAATACATGTGGCGGTGAGTGCGTTGGAATACACTCGTGGGAGTAATTTCCGTTTTCAGAGTTATATAAACAATTAACTAAACAAGCCAGTATCAGCACACCAAATAAGCTAAGCACATAAAAATGCATTGCACATAACATCATATAGGTGCAGATATTTCCCGTCTTACCCTATGAACGGTTTCAGTACCGTTGATGTTTTTTACGGACCACCAGTCCCTCCGTGATGATTTTTACGGACCATTAATCCCTCCGTGATGATCGTGGACCTTCGTCCTCGTATAACATGTACATATCGTATGCATGAACAGATATAACACAACACGTAACCCAAGGCACATAAAGTTCACAAATCACAGCGATCACTAGCAATTCAACATCATCAGTTTACATACATGCATTTGATTATCATCATTATTATACAATAAATACGAAAACGTAAAGGCGATTAAAGATTAGAAGTTACTCCCACCTAGTTTGGTGGTGATTTTCTCGTGTGATGTGAGCTTTAGGTCTAAGTTCGTTCTTAATTGCGAAGGCCTACATATATACAAACAAGTTTTATTAGTTTCTTTTTATAATAAGTTCGTATTCTTTAAAGAACTCTCTCGCAAAAGAAACATCAGCGAAAAGGGATCAAAAGAAGCTTTAGAGGTCATGAAGTCGAAGTGGGATCGATAAAGGTTCGATAGGCAAAAGAACGAGTTAAAACGGAGCTTTTAAAGATGCAGGGGCATTTTCGTAAATTTTGGATTAGGGTTGACTTTGACCAGGGGCTTATTTTGTAAAAACAGAGAAGTTTTGGGGTCTCTTTGATATTTTCAAAACCTCAGGGATCGAAATGTAATTTTTAAAAGTTTGGGGGTCAAATTCTAAAGTTTGAAAACTTTTGGGGGTCAAAACATAATTTTTGAAAATTTGAGGGCTAAAATGAAATTTTAGAAAGCTCAGGGACCAAAACGTAAATAAACTAAAATCCTAGGGTTTGCAATTGGGTCCCTGAACTATCAAAAATTGCAGGAAGGCCCTTGCCTCCCCCAAACCACCCCACCACTGTTTCCCCCCACCTTCGCCGCCTGAAAACCCTCACCAGCAACACCATGTCGCCGACCAACACCCTACAACACATACACACTTGTCGGCGCACCTCGCGCTGGCCATCACGACTCAAGCGCCGCCCACACTCACACACACACAAGACACACACACATACATTACCGCAACGGCACACAGTCGACCGCGGCGACTCCGACGACGCACGGCGGCACAACGAGGAGCCGTCCCAACCAAGCACACACCACAACACACCTGACGGCGGCAGCAGGGCGGAGAACCGGAGAGAGAGAAAAGAAAGAGAGGAGGAGAGAGAAGGGGGTTTGCTACCCTTTCTCCAACCGATTTCCGGCAATGGAGGCGGCGATCCGACAAGCCAAGCCTGGATCTGTGCTCGACGAGGGCTTTGATTTGACATAAAATCGAGCGAAATGGGGAAAGGGGGTGGCGGCGGCGCGAAGGCGCTCCGACCGTCCGGCCGACCGAAAAAACCAGAGAGAGAGAGAGTTTAACCTTGGGTAAAAAAATGTGAAGTGTGTAAAAATGTTACTAACCTTGTGTATATCCTTTTATCTCTTACTTTGTTTTGGGCCTGGATTGGGCCACGGGCTCTGATTGGCCCGATTTTCGTTTCTATCTTTTCGCTTTTCGATTACGCACCTCCCTATTAAATTATAATCTATGTTTTTGATCCAATTAAGCATTCAGTTAATTAAACATGCATTATCTCGTTTTTTTCTGAAACACACGTAATTTAAATCACACAATTAAAGGTTTAATTATTTAATTAGCCAATTATGCATCGTTTTATCCTCGACGTCACAAAAATATAATTTTATTACTCATTCAGCTAATATAAGTTTTAGTTAGTCTAATTATGATTAGTAACAAATGTTTTGTTTTGTTTTGGGAAAAAAAGCTTTGTTTAATTTTTTTTTAGGGTTAACCGTGGAAAAAATCACAATTTTTAATCAATGTCGTTTTAAAAAACTTTTCATATTTATAAAAATAACACGATCCTATATATATATATATGTGTGTGTGTGTGTGCAATTTCAATCCCCAGTCAGTATTAGAATTTCATATTTGTAAAACCGTCATTTGCGTCTCATTTTTTGTCTCTTATTTCTTTTATGTTAGACGAAAATGACATTATTTCATTAATACATGAAACTTTTTTTACGGCACTTGTATAAAGTGAGAAATTTTATAACAATTGTAAAGGTGTTGATTTTTTTTTTTAATATCCATGTGGGCAGATGATGTGTCAAGACAACTGGACATGTCACCAAGGAAATACTCAAACGTTAGCCGGTCATTGAATTCCATTTTTCTATATATAAGGTCATGTTATTTTTGCAACTATCCTCCAAAGTTTTGGTTAAAATTGTAATTTTAATAAATGTGGTGATTTTTTCAGAAGTTGTGAAGGTGATTAATTTTTTTAATATCTATGTTTGTTGCTGACCTATCCTGCAACGGGAGACGTCAAGAAGGAAAAAGTCACATGCTGACCGATGGTTGAAATTGTACATATTTTGAAAACATCCAAAAGTTTTGTTAAAATGTATATTTAACTAGAGTTTGTTATGTTTACAACAATTATCCCATTTTTTTTATCGTTGGAAATTAATATAAAAGCGGGTAAAACAAAAATTAAGATTACTTATATTACTCTATTCAATCTTCTTTAAATGACTTCTTAGAATCAATAAAAATTTGAATGCACTATCTCACGAATCGTAATTTTAGACGAAGTCCTAAAATAAATGAGTTAGTTAGTCAACACTAATTATTATAGTTGATGATTTCTCACACTACACTTGGGTACTCTTCTTGCAATAGAAAAAAAAGATACTCTAACTTAGCTTCCTGATTTGTTGAAGTAACTTGAGAATGAAAAAAACTATTATAGTTGTCAAGATACACTCAAATAAAGGAATACAATTATTCAATCATGTTATCCCGAACTATTGCTCAAAGTATGACATCCTACATAAGCTATCTACAACCAAAACTCCACAACAATATGAAGTCGTTGAAATGAGGAACTGAACACTCAAAGAAGCTACTAGGACTATGATTATTGAAGTGGAGTTACATCTCAAATTTTGGGCTAATGCAATAAATGTAGTATGCTACACCCATAGTCAAAGTATGATCTTCAATTGCCATGACAAAACTCCATATGAGTCTTGGAAGGAAAGAAAACCTAACCTGTCTCATCTTAACATTCTTGATACTTGATACTAAGTGTTTCATTCCGAACATTGGGAAGACTCACTTGAAATTTTTTGCTTCACAAGTAGATGAGGTTTATTTTTGTATTATTCATCTCAGGGTTTTTATTAAGACCACCAAAGTTGTTAAAGAAACACCTCATGTTATTATTATTATTTTTTAACACATAAACATAGATATCCAAGCAATTATTGAAATCTTTGTGATGTCATCAACATAGATTTGTATAAGAAGTATATTGTTTCACCTTAATTGGATTCTAAAGATACAGAGATGGTGTATTGTTCCAAACTCTAAGGTGCTTGTTTGAGTCCATATAAAGCTTTTTTCAATTTATGTACACTTTCTTTTCAGGTTAATCTTCAAAATTAGGTGGTTGTTGAACATATACTTCCTCTACTTAGAAGACAATGTAGAAATGCATTTTTCACATGCATTTAATATAAATTGAAGTTCTGGTGTGCAACGATTGCTTCCAATCTAGTTACAGAAACAAAAGTCTCATCAAAATCAATGTATTCTTATTGACAGTAACAACTAAACTAACATTATTTCTAACAACTTGACCAGACTCATCAAGCTCTTGTTCTTAAATACTCACTTGATATTAAATCGTACATACTTTCAATCCTTATTAATTGTAGTAATTTTATGTTTTCTCAAACAATAAAAAGATGTATTATCTTATCAACTTAAGTCCATAATGACTAAGACAATGTCAAATTAACAAATATATATATATATATATTATAATATAATTAATATGAATATTTTATCCATTTTTCATAATTTTAATTTTAATCATCTATCATATAATAATTAAAAGATGTAAATAATTACGTAAGATAGAGTCCATCCAATATATAGAAATGTTATCACACTTGAGATTAACAATATAAAAATACAAAAATTTCAACATTATCACTAATTCCTAAAACTTCACTGAAATCATGTGGAATCGAATTGTTTGCCACATGTCATGGAGAAAATTGATGATTCATTAAATTAAGGTTGATCTATTAGATACCACGTGGTTCTCACTTGTTAACAATATCTTCACTTGGGAAGCTTATTAATAATAATATATGACCATTATCTCTTGTTGACCAATAAATAATACTAAACAAATTTAACCGATGAAACGATCATTCTTTAAATGAAAAAGAACTTCTAATCTTAAAATTAAGTATATATCAAGTCAAACAGGAACAATTCTGATGAAAGTGAGTTATACTACTATTATATATACACATATTTATGCACTCAAAAAAGGTGACATAAAGAAAAATAATAATAGTAATATAATAGGGAGATAAATAATTAAGGAACCGCCCCACACCATTGGTGCATGAAATGGTAGGGTTATGCACCATTCAAAACTCAACAAAAAGAAACAAAAAGTGGGAACATAGAGTTGATAAAGATGTAATGTATATATATTGAGAGAACTTTTTAAAGTAGAAACCTGCCTAATATTTTTAATGCTATTTTACAAAAAAAAAAAAAAAAGTGTGGACATCAATGGATACGTAGTTCAGAATAGGGGGTCTTGTGAAATATCGAGTATTATAATTATATTTATTAAATATAAAATATGTTGTAAATGACGTACACTTGACATGTATCCATGAGTTTTCAATATAAAATGCAGCATCAATGTGAAGTTGAGAACTAAAAATCTCGAAAATGCACTGTTGATTATTAAATTTTATAATATATTTAATTGATAGAATAATACTAGATAACAAAAATAAATATATTTAAATTCGATGTGTTAAAAAAGTCACACAGAAACTGCAATGAGGCATATATACTCATTTCCATATCGATGTGTTTTCAGAATCACCATTGTTCATGAGAGAGACAGGCAAAGTGGCTTATCCTCTGAGAACACTAAATATTTTAAGTTAGAAATACAGATATTGGGAAAGAAAAGGGCACTCACTACCTACAACAGATGTTGAAAAAGAAAACCTATTGTACAAACATCATCTTCAATTTCACTATAACTGATTTATATTCCAATATAAATATCTCTCACACGCTTTATATATCAAGTGATAATATTAATTAACACAATGTGTATTAGCAGTAATTAAATACAATATGAAATCCAAATATAATATTAGATGGGACTACATGGACTCTAATTCTACCCATTACCAAAAGTAACATTTCCATTAACTGAAACAACATTACTCATCATTATTACCAAATATTTTCCTTCTTCAACAATGACTTAGCACATGATCTAGCGATTATTACAAGGAATGGTATGGTTATAAGCCAAGACTATTTTATCGCAATGATATTATTACATTCATTCTAAAATAAATGTAGTTAAAAGAATATAATGAATTTCAAGAAATATTCGTCCATATTTTACCAAAACCGCCTTTATTTATTTCTCTCAAATTAAATGAGATGCAAAGTTATTAATAAATATTTACCTATAAAAAAGTATAATCGAATAAAGATACATAGAAAAATCTTTTTATCAGCTTCTTAAATTTGTGTAACCACAAACCTTGTACTTCAAGTGGTACCTCACCTTTATAAAGGTTTATATTGTGATAATCAAACAAGTTTTCTAATCTGTATTCTCTTCTTTCAACTCCTTCTAGCTCATTAAAAAAAGTTTCTTAAATTTTGTGTGCAAATCCTAATTAAAACGATATTTATTTTTGAAATGAGAGAATATATATATATATATATATATATGATGAAAGAAATGAAGAATAATTAATAGGAATAATTTTGTATATATGCATGAATATAATGATAGTAGATTAGATTTCCGTATAGCAAAGCGTACGCCAAAGAAAAGGTGGAGATCGAGATGAGGATCCAACGGTCAAGAAAGCGTCGCGGTCATGTCATTATATATAAGGATAATTGCATGCACTAACGCCTTCTCATATTCATCAATCTCTACTATTCATATAGCTACCAATATAGCATGCGTGCAGAGATAAGAGAGAGAGAGAGAGAGAGAAAAGAGAATTATAATAATAATAATTAATATTGTAAATTAGAAACACTGAACATGCAATAATAATAGTATTGGGAAAAATGTGATTGAAAGATGCGAATCGTGTGGTATTGAGCAAAATGACAGAGAGCCGTATGGTTTTTCGAAAATAATATTGGTCATGTAGAATAGTTGTTATCAAAGCAAAGGGCCACTAAGTTGGACCATCTCTCTCCCTCTCTATTCATCTTCCTCTTCTTCTTCATCTTCTGCCAAAAAACCAATATCTTACTTTTTTTGTGGGGCCCTTTTTCCCTATTCTGTGTTTGACAATTCTATTGAATTAGTTCTTGTCTCTTCTTTTGCATAATTAGAACCCGAACCCTGAATGGGAATGTCTACTCAACCCTATTTACTTTTTTCTCTTTTTGTTTTGGCCCACGTTTTTGTTCGTTGGAATGAAGTGGACAATTATATGCATCTTTCTTCATCATATCATGAGAATTCAAGGAATTAAGTTATTATATATATATTGTAGCAATAAATTTTGTGTATGCAATATATAAACAAAAAAATATGATACATTTTAAATAATTTTTGAATTAAAATCAAAGTGGATACAAATCTTTATGAATTCCTCTGATTTTTCTCTTTGAATGAATATGACTTTTAAGTTGAATCTTTGATTTGATCTTCAAAAATAATTTTGGAAACCTCCGCGAAAATCGCCTTGAGTGCGCGACTTGAAAAACACCGACAAGAGGGGCTTAGCACCTTGATCTCTGAGTCTTGAAATCTTGATTTGTCTTTCTTGAATCTTGAATTATGAAAATAGACTCCTATTTATAGATGTAGAATATAAACTTTTTTCCATATATACTTGATGAATGATGCAATTTGATTGGTCATCCATGATATGAAAATATATTTTCCCTAAATCAAAAGATGTGATTTTATTATCAAATTTATTAGTATATCACTTCCATATTTGTAAGATTTAATCTTGATTGCCAATTAATATGGTTTGGACAGTTATCACCATTTGATTGGTCAAAAATATATATTAAAAATTTAATTATTTATCTATTTACTTTAGAAATTAATTTAATATCCCAAAATATAAATAAAAATATAAAATTGATTTATTTAATATATCATCTTACACATGACATCATTTGATTGACCAGCAAAATTTGACTATCTACACACATATATATATATACATACATATTTTTATTTAATATTAGCTATATCATCTTTGCTTGCATCTTCAAATTTAAACATGTTTATTATAATAATTACAAAATGCTCCTTAATCTTATAGTACTAATTTAATAGGGGTAATTTCAATTTTGGTCAAGTATGTATGACACTTTCCATTTTTTCGACAACCAAGTATCCATTCGTTTTTCAATTTTGGTCCTCTATATTTTAAAATTTTCTAATTTCAGTCCAATTTTGATTGTAATTATCCAAATCACTGATGTGGCACCATTGAGTCAGTAGAGTTTGGCATTAAACATTAAATATCGGAATTTGGTTGTCACATCAAAATCTCCGACATCCATGTCAGGAATTTTTAAAAGTCCAATCAAAATTGGACTTAAATTGAAAAATTAAAATATAGAGGACCAAAATTGAAAAACGGATATTTGGTTGTCAAAATGTATATTATAGATTATTCATGTCACAATTTATTTCTTTGCAACATTGTTTTCTCAACTTGAATCTTTCAAACTTCAAGCATGAAACTCAATTTGTGAAAATTATTGGATACTCCTTTGGTTTTCAATATATAATACGTTTGCCTGTCACTGGGTTCATTCTTAATTTCTTCATGTGCCAGAAAATGATGATTTAATTCATCAATGGTACGTCATAGACGTTTAATACTTGAACTTTCAACCAAATTTGTATTTATGGTTCCGTGACTTTAGAGGGTGAAGACTTTTCAGTCCCATAAATCCAGGTGATGATAATTTTAGTTATGTACTTCTGAAACTTGTGCAACTCAAAGGATAAATGAGTTAATCATTGCAATTTAATTCCCCTGGATTATTGGTTATTAAATTTCGAATTTCTGACAAACATTAGTGAAATATTGCAATGTAAGATACTGCAACTTTGATCATATGAGATCTTCTATTACTCTTAATGTTACATTTCATATTCTAAACTAATAACCACACACCATGTATATCATATGATATCAATAATTAACATCCAACGTGTATTAAATAACATGAATCATGATATGTAATGCTAAATGTAATAGAATATTCGTACCAAACTTTGATGTAATTGACTTGTTAGTTCTCCAAAAGTTGTTTAATATATATAAACGTTACCACATATAATATAATCATAATTTAGTAAAATATTAAAATTCTCGAGCATTCAAAAATCTGAAACTTTCAAAGTAAAATTTCAAATTAAATAAAATTTTAAAATGTATTTGATATATCTTCGGACTACATAATAAATTTGAAGTATTTTATGAACCAAATGCAAAAAAAATTATAAATTATAATAATTAAAAATAAAAAGTATAGCATATGTTTACGAAGTCTAAGATTAATTAAAAAGTTTTTTTTTTTTGGGTATTTTTAATATGGAAAATGTCATTTTTTGTCTTGTAACTTAGGATATCTTGTCCATTTTTTTACCATCAATTTTATGTGATTCTAATTTGGTCCTTTTACTACCTTTTCCAATTATTGACTAATTTGTCTCAAAATTTCAATTTTTACCTCACGTGTATGTCAGAATGACAGAATTTCTTATCTAAAATCAAAAGTGAAAATCCCCAATTTATGAAGAAAAAAAAATGCTAATTTGCCGAAAGGATTTGTGTCATCATTAAATTGTGAACAAATTACAAACCACAATACGAAAAATAAAATTAAAAACAAAATAAATTATAAATTTTCAAACAAAAACGAAAACATGTAAAATTGAACTACAAAACGTGAATGAAAAATAATAAATTTCTATAGAAATTGATACTTTTGATTTGTGGAATATTTACAAATACCTGTAAGAAAACAAAGTCCAAGAATGAGGGTTAATATGGTTAAGGGCTGGAATATTTGGTGCATCACACAAATCTTAGATTTTGATATTAAGCCCCAATTAGAATAATCATTTGGTTTATATATATAGTGAATATAAAGTGATCAGAAGGACAAGGCACAGATTAGCTAGCAAGTAGTACAAATGCTGGAAAGAAGAAGGGCCAGGACCCTCTCAAGTTCTACCTATGTCTAACACTTCATCACTCCTACTATCCTTTACAACTACCTACTTCAATTTCCAACTCATCAAAAAGAAAAAGACTCCATGTTTAATTTGGTTATATAAAATATAATTAAAAAGGTTATGGGACAATAATGCAATATTATCCTTACAATTGACTTTTGTACTATGAGAATGTAGCATCTTCTCAATACGCGGATATTAAAAGGATGAACTCATAATAAGCTTCTTAGAAGTTAGAACCTCTTATAAGATATATGTTTAAGAGCTTATAAATTCTTCAATGGTGTTTTGTAAAATTTAAAAAAAAGATTTTTTTCATCTTAAAATGAGATGTCTGGAGCTTATAAGTTTTTAATTAGGATGTAAAAAAATCATTTCAATTTATTTCTAAAATAAGATTTTATTTTTTATAAGCTCTTTCGAATTCAATCATTTAAATTACACAATCGAGTTCCACTGTTTTATTTATTCAAACACATCAACAATGAGTTTGTTATCTTTTTTACCTAATAACTTATCGCGTCTGAAAATTCCAACTATTAACTTTTCGGGTTGACAATTTTTATCCTTTAATTTTTGAAAATTTGAAAATTTAGGCCAATTTCAGCCTAAAAGGTCAAATTAGGCTCAAATCACTAATTTTGGGCTATTCGGCCCAATTTAATGATTTTTACTAAATAACATTATAAATAATAAAAGAGTATTAAAAAGAGTAAAAAAAAAAAAGATATATTAAAAGTTAAATGACAAAATTGTCAGCCCAAACTCAACAAATTAGGCTGATTAACATGAAATTAGGGCTTGATTGCCCAATTTGAGTCCAATTTGGCTTTTCGGGTTGAAATTGACCTAAATTTTAGAATTTTAAAGTTCAAAGATAAAATTGTCAGCCAGAAAAATTAATGGTTGAAATTGTCAGACCCGATAAGTTATTGGGTAAAATAATAATAATAATAATAAACTCCATCAATAACTTATTTTTAAAATAACATAAAACATCTTATAAGACAGAAAAAAATTATATAATAAGATTTTTTAAAAAAGTTTTTTACCCAAACATCCTCTAAAGAAGCACAAATTTTCTAAATCTCTTCATGTGGTTCACAATAGTTAAGACACTTATAAAGGAGTTTAAGATAATTAATTCACACTCATTTAAAGGGCAATTCAAACTTAGCCTGCAGAGTTTGAAAACGAAGTTTTCTTCACTATCACTCTCATAATATAGTGATCACGAAAGCGTCTCTCAAGCTTTTGTGGATGTCATTAGCTCTAGATATCAATTTTTGGACAATAGTGTGCAATCAAAAAATTCTTGAAATTTAACAAGGATGAAGTCATTATAGATATTTGATAATTAAATTTACATATATGTGCTTACTCTTCTCTTGGTATATAGAACTATTACGAGATGTGGATATTTACCACAACTCTTGTCCAACTAAATATGTTTATTTCTTTCTAGTCATATTTGTCAATTATATTATTCTACATGTGAATACAACAATTGATATAAAATGAACAATTTTCTTCTGTTGATAGGAGATAAGATGATCGATCGGATCTTATGATGATGTGAGTATACATGGTACAATTTAAAAAGGAAATTAAAACGTTCAAAACTAATTATAAATGACAAATAGTAAATTATGGGTAGAAAAATGTTCCCTAAATATTAATGCATATCATAGTTCATACATTATATTTGATGCATTGAAATTTACTTCATTTTCCACGGCGCAATAACTATAAGTGCAGTTTCGCAACTAAAATAAATACATGAATATATACAAAGTCAATTTGCTTACCCACTCGTGGTAATATTAGAGATAATTTATAACCCGATTGAAAATGCCAAAAATATAATAATAATAATAATAATAATAATAATAATAATAATAATAATAATAATAATAATAATAATAAATTATTACTAGTAATAAGAAATAAAAAAATCTTGTCCCATCGTTAATCTTAGATAAAAAGATAGGCAATTGTATGTAGTGCAAGATAGTTACGTGGAGGATTAACTTTAGCAGATGTAGACTTGGTCGTTAGTACTTAGCTTGGAAGCGAGTGTGAAGCAATTGAAAGAGAGCACGCAGAGACTAATTTGACAATTCATATGCCTTTTCTTCAAACAAGATCTTATGTCCCATAATCCTGCAAACTTTCCACTAATGTATGACAAATGAGTAGTTTTGCGTAAGATCATTTTATGGAATTCCATGTCGATCTTGAGATAGAGCGGTTCAGATTGGGTAATACTTTGCTTCGTATTATGTAATATTTTTATTTATATCGTGTAATACTTATGAAAAATAATAATTTTAATAAATAATATTATCATAATACAAATATATTACATGATATATAGAAAAATATTACCTAATATATACAAAATTATTATATGTTGTACAACCCACGAGTGAGGGAGAAGAGCACGCGACAATGCTATTGGGATACACATGTTTTTAATAACCCGACTCAACCTGCCTCATGTAACCTATAATACAAAAACTATACCTGATATACAAAAAAATATTACCTCATACACACAAAAGTATTACATAATTTTTTATAGTCTGACCCGTCCTAACACGCCTCATGCATCATATAATACAAAAGTATTACCTAATATATAAAAAATAAGTACATAATATACATATTTTTTTATAGCGCAAACCAGCCGTCTCACAGAATGAAATCCGTAATACCGTCTTGTGCAAGACTTTAAATTATCAGACGTAAGTCAAAATTAAATTTATTCAAAGTTCTAATTAACTAATAAATTAAATTAGGTCGTTTGGATCGTGGTACTAATTAAAATGAGATTGAAACACAAACAATAATAATCCTAAAATAATATTGTTCAAGTGGTTTTTGACTATGATTTTGTGGGTAATAAAAAATGGGGAAAATGAACGAATGAGAGGAAGAGAAACTGGCCAAAACAGTAGTCAAAGACACATAATGGAAAAGGATGTCCTAAACACTACATGCATGCTTACTAGTTTCATTGAATAATAATTTAAAATTATGTACAATTGTCAAGTGTCAACATCACAACCGAAAAAGATTAGTATATAGGCAAAATGAGTATTAATTGATGATGAGTTGAGGATCACTACAAATTAAGACAAGCATAGGTTACACACATTATACAACAACTATGGACATGATGATGAACATCTTTTGACATTTCCATAGTTGCATATGAATTACTCCTGCAATTGCAAACACTAGATAGGTAGATGTTATCATATTTGGCACGTTACCCTATCTTAAAAGCAACAATCAAGAAAAAACATTCTTCCTCTATTTTGGTCGGCAAATTAATTACTAGTCCAAGGAATATTTGGACTTTGTGTTTTTTCCATACAAAGAAAACCCCATTGGAGAAATTCATCATATCATGAGGAATTTAACACGACATTCTCCAATGCAATCTTTTTCTACTACTTGCATTGCATCATGCATGTCTAGATAATATATATCTTGAAATGGAACAGATGCTAACATACACGGGTCATCTAATACTACTGATTATTTTGAGTGCATTAATATCAGTGGACGCGTGACAAGTGTTGATGATAAAAAAATCCAACTCTAATTAATTTTTCTTTAACTTTACCACAAATCTTATAATTCAAATAATATCTCACATTTATAAAGATGCATGCAGATTGTGATGATCCAGATTTCAAATCCAGGTCATACGAGTTTTTTAATCTTTATTATCCATCTCCCTTCCACTCCTCCCAAACTTATATAAAAAAAAAAATTCTTTACCCAAACTTATATAAAAAAAAAAAATTCTTTAACTTTTTTTCATATGACACATGTCACACATCAAATTATGTTAGTACACAATAGGATGCGATCGCATAAAATTTCCTTTCCACCCTTTCCCCACTACACACGCACACCCACACACACGTATATATACAGAGACTTTATATGGAACCTGATACTGGATTTTATAGTGCCATGTTGAATGGATTGTATTTTTTTTTCCATCAATATATAGTTGGGTGTTTTTATTACAATGTAAAGTATACTAGTAATTTTCGTTCACATTCAATCCATAAGAAAGCAAATACTGGCTCATTATCAGGACCTTATGTTAGTGCTAATATGGAACAATGTTGGCTTCCTCATAAAGCCCAAATACAACAAAAATTACCAATAATCAAATACAAAGTATCAATTTTTAGGATAATATAGTAATTTACATCTAAGTTTTGCTCGATAAGGAAATCCAGTACTGAACTCCATATCAAACCATATGTGTAGATATCAGTCACAAAATCATGATTTATTATTCAATTTTGAAAATTGAGAGGTGTAAATTGCAAAACTCCAACAACCGTTTTACAAAAATTACAGCTCATGAATCGACCAAAATATGGCATCACTGTACACAGAAAATCAAACCTCTAATTTCCACAATCTTATGAAGGCATAGGTAAATAATCTAACCTAGCAATCCAAAGCATTAAATAACTACAATTGTCAAGTGGGCTGGCCAATTTGGGCCAGCATGCACGTTGTGGGCCGACTCACAACTAGCTATAATTATTTCAAAAAACAATTTAGTTTTCAAAATCAAAGTTCATTTTTTTATTAAGATTTATATTAGTTTTTTTAAGATATATAAATGTGCTTAAGAGTAGTAGTTATATTTTCCATGTTATATAAAAACCCTTCATTTAACGTTGATAAAAAATTAAAAATTATATTATTTCAAAATGAAAAATAAAAAATTATTTCAAGAAACAAAATCATTTTTTTTAATGGAGGGAACATATCGTATTATAAATTGATGTAATTGTTTCTTTGATAAAAATAAACTTGTATAATGTTTATTCTATACATATAAATTTATTATATGCAAGTATTAATTAAATATGCTATTAAGAAAATATCTAATTGATTAGCCCACGAGCCTACATAACTGTGGCTTATTAATGCCATAGCGCAGTCAAATTCAATCCACCTCGTAAGTGGTCCTATATGAATTCGACCTATATAGCATGACCTAAGCAGACCTATCAAGATGGGCACATTGCTCCACTTGACAACTATTGTCTTAACCATTTAAAAGTAGTTCAGATGTTCACTTCCATGACTTGCAAATCATGGGATCGCTCATATGCCTGTCATGTTAATGGGGAAAAGATGCGAAGAGCACCTATTGCGTTTGTATCAAGGTGTATATAGGGGTGTTTGCAAGAAATTTTGACAGTTTTTCATTACTTATTTAAGTTTTATGAATCAATTTTTAGTATTTTAATTCTCTTCTAATAAATTATAGAATCTACTAGAATCTATAATCCAGAAGCGGGCTGGGAATTGCTTTGACAAATTCTCAATTAAATTTTAAAAAAATATCATTTTTTATTCAAATTTTAAAATTATTTTGCAAACACAATCTACTTTTGCTAGTAAGTGATTTCTCCATAATCACTAAATTTAATCATTTTCTCAACCATACAATTTTTTGCAAACACCCCTATATACTCATAAGCTAATGTTTTGTGCTAGCATTTGTAGCAAGATGCAAATTGATATACCCCAAGTTATCTTTATTTTGATAATAATTTTGTCAAGTTTATTCTTGAAGTTTAAAATTACAGTAAATAAAAAGTGCAATGTTAAGATTAGTATCTACTCTTAAGATTAAAATCAAAAAAAAAAAAAACTTGTAGCTCATAAATACAAAAATTATCTGTATTTTCAAATATTTAGGTTATTTTTTCCTATTTTTCCTATTAGTAATATTATACATATCCACTTTTAGAAGGAAAAAAAAGCGGGCACAATCACTATGAGCATCTACAACAGAAGATTTTATACTTACATATTTAATTATTTACGTTAGGAAAATTGTAAGTTAAGTTTTAATAATATCATAATAGGACAACTGATTGTCGCATATGCTTAGATCAATCGATATTTAGAAAAAGGATATTCACTTGTGAAAATGAATTTGAGTTGTGGATGGTAAATATTTGTCTCAAAAACTTATATTCGCGAGATAGTCTTATGTAAGTTTCTATGTAACATCTATTAGTAACTTATTGCTTTAAAAATTGGATTAAGTATGCAACAGATCAACTATAGTTAGTTGATCAACTCGTATAGACATCTCAGACAGCTCATACATTTGAGTTGTAAAAGTATGAAGGTCGTTTGAAGACGACTAGCCTATATATTTTATTGTCTAGATAATTAAACAAGCAAACAAATCATAATTGGGTTCAAAATCAAGAACTTGAATTAATAAAATCAAAGATCCATTAAATTTTGAATTGGACTTCTTACAATCTTCTTAACCCTATAATATTATCTAGACATAAATATTAAAAAATTCATAGATAAATTGGAGAATATTATAGTGTACTTTGATCTTAGTGATGAGTGTCAAACCAACAAAAATAATTTACCTACTCTGAGATAAACAAATAAGTATAACAGTGAGCATGATCGATCCTCAAGAAATAAGACTTAATTCTTTTGAATAGAAAAATTAATAAAAAGGGGAGATTTTTTATTATCTAAACTAATGAAGCTAAAATGAAACTAAGCAATCGAATAATGAAAATAAAAATTAACTAACAACGAAGAAATGAGAATTTTACAAGAGAAAAATTATCTTACCAAACTCCGATTAAAGGGTACTAACATTCAATTGTATTATTGATTATATGCTACAAATATCATCCTGTACATTTAAGTATTTACCCTTAGACTAATCACGAAACCGTAGAAAAGTCTAGCATTTTTATAATTTAATTAATGAAACCATAAACTGGTTATGAACTAATGAGCATGCTTTCCAAATTAATCAACAACCACATTAAACTCTTGTGATTTTCTAGATGGTCGTCGAAAAATCTCACATGATATCGGCGATTTTGGAAATTCCGACCAAAATTGGACTGAAATTGGAATTAAATTGAAACATACAAGAGCAAAATTGGAAAATTGGATTGAAATTGGAAAAACTTGAAACATACGGGACCAAAATTGAAAAACGTATACTTGATTATCAAAAAATGAAAAAGGTCATACATACAAAACCAAGAATGAAATTAAGTCTTTATCTTTTTAATGTATCCTTTATTTTAGGTATATGTATAAAAAAATTGAGTTATGATGCGTATGGATGTGGGCTTTTGTTTTCCATAAATTGGATTTAAATGGGGTCAATTGATATCAAATCCAGAATTATATATCGTTGCTTATGTTCTCTAATTTAATTTTTTTACAATATCAAATGCGTATTTCATAAGCATGTCACGTTCCATTTTTAAAATATATTTTTATCAAAGTTGCATACTGGGCGTGCAGAGAAAGAAAACAAGAACATACGTTTTATATAGAAAGAAGAGGATAGAAGACGAAAGGAAGATTTACATATACAATACATCGGAGGATAGAAGACGAAAGGAAGATTTACATATACAATACATCGGAGGATAGAAGACGAAAGGAAGATTTACATATACAATACATCGGCACCAGCCGAAATAAAACGTTTGAAATCTAGAGCAGCGGAAAAACCTCAAACAGGATCCATCAAAAGAAAATCAGAAACATTACAAACATGAAATATTAAAATATAGTTTTGACAACAAGTTTTGAAAAGCAAAAGGAGGAAACTTGATATGACACCATCCTCTCTAAGCATCTTGACTCTCGTCATTTCCTATAGTGTGAATACAGATAGAGGTGAGTGCGTTGAATACCTCGTGGGGATAAGTTCCATTCTTATCGGTTATTAAGTAGTTTAAACAAATCAAACATATATAAGTTCGGCATTTAGACACAATACATAGAATGCATAGCACATAATTGCAAATAGGTGCAGGTGCAACCCGTCTTACCCTACATAACGGTTTTTATATCGTTGGTGCTTTCTATGAACCACCAGTCCCTCCGTAGCATACATAACGGTTTTTATACCGTTGTTGCTTTTTACGGACCACAAATCCCTCCTTAGCGTTTTTTTTTACGGATCATTAGTCCTTCCTAGCATGAATATGGACATTAGTCCTTTCACAATATAATAAGATGAGCACAGTATTCACAACATATAATCACGGCACATAGGGTTCAACCATTCATATATCAATTACAGAAAAACATAAACATATAGAGATCAGAAGTTACTCCCACCTTATTTGGTGGTTATCCGCGTGTAAAAAAAGGTATCAGTTTTAAAGTGTTCGTTCCAATTGAGAGTTTACACATGTAAAGAGGTTTCTTAATTTCGTTATTACGATAATTACGCATAATAATTATTTAAACTCTCTCTTGAAGAAGAAATGATAGAGTAAATGAAACAATACAAAAGCTTTAGAGATCAAAAAAATGAAGAAAACGAGCATGGAAGGTTAAACATGTGATCATAGGGTGAAAGGGAAACGATTAGAGTTTGAACAGAGGAAAACGAGCTTAAATAGAAGAAAAACGAGCTTAAACGGAGCGTTTAAAGGTGCATTTACCAGGATAAAGGTTGATTGTGATCAGGGGTACTTTTGTAAATTTAAAAAAGTTTTGGGGTCTTTATGAAATATTCAAAACCTTTGGGGTCAAAGTATAAAGTTTGAAAATCTTGAGGGTTGAAACATAGTTTTCGAAAGTTTGAGGACTAAAACGATATATTAGAAAGCTCAGGGACCAAAACGTAAATAAACTAAAAACCTGGAATTGCACCCAAGTCCCTAAACTATTCAAATTTTCGATCAAGTCCCTGCTCCCAAACCCCCCACCCCGTCGCCCATGCCCGTTCCCCACCGCTGTCACGCACACACCGATGACACCACGTCGTCGGCAACCAACACCACACACGCCAGCACATCTAGCGCTGGCCACGCACACATCCTTGACGCACGGCGGCACGTCCAACACCGCATCCACACACTTATACACACACAGAACACACACACGCGACAACAAACACGGCGCCGCTCACAGCGGTGCCCCCACACCATCACACACACACTCCGAGCAGCAAGGCAGAGAGAGCGAGAGAGAAACAGAGAGAGAGCAGAGGTAGAGAGAGCGATAGAGAAACAGAGAGGGAGAAAAGAAAAGAGATTAAAGAAAAAGGGTTGGCCGCGCCTTTGCTGGTCGATTTCAGGCGGAGGCGGCGGTGGCTCCGCGATCCGAGCCTGGATCCGGGATGGGCTCGGCGAGGGCTACATTTTGACGTAAAAATCGAACGAAACGGAAGAGGGAGTGGCGCCGCCGCCAGCAGAATGGCGGCGGCGCTGCGGCCGCCGGCCGGAAAGAGAAGAGAGAGAAAAAGAAAGAAAAAATCTTACTTTTTTACTTTTTCGATCGAATTATGACTTTGACAACTCGTTTCGCACTATATATACATATATTTTGATTTTTCATATTATTCATGTTTTTTGTCCACGAACCCTTAACGAGTTGTCCTTTAACGTTTTAACTTGCGATTTTTTACTACGATACCCTTGGGTTTCATTTTACGATATCGTTATTCAATTATAACCTATGCTTCTCGATTTAATTATACAACCGATTAATTAATTATGTATTATATCATTTTTTTTGAAACACACGTAATTAAATCAAACAATTAGGGGTTTAATTATTTAATTAGCCAATTATGCATTATTTTATCCTAGGCGTTATAAAGTATGATTCCACATATATCTCTATTTTCATCACATTTATTTATTTATTTAATTTTTACAAATATCTTTATTTAATTGTGGGGTAAGGATTTCAAAATATCATAAAATAATTATTTTGTGATGATTTACTCCCATTGAGAAATCACAATGACTTAGGGGGTTTACTATAGTTTCACAACAATTGTTGACAGAGTTGAAAACATTTCATCAATGTGGTATGAAGCATGCCAAAGATGTGCAGGAGGAACTTACAAAAAAAGAGAAAAATTAGTTTGTAATAGATGTGGGACAGAATCCAATTTAACGTCGAAGAGGTAATACTTATTTTAATACATGTATGTTCAAAAATTTATTTGATGTTTGTATTCTAAGTTTGTGTAGTTCAATATTCATCGACTTGCATATATATATATATATATATATATATATATAATAAAGTTAAATGTAGTGCAAGGGAAGTACAATGCACTCATTACACTATTCATTGAAACTGCACCAACATATATCGGATGTTCTATTGAAAAATACATTGCATCAATATTAGAGGTAACAAATTTCTAAGTGCATAATTAGCCCATTCATATTGTTATTAATCATGTTGTTTTTGTCGTTAAATGTCATTTAAATATATAAAACCAAAATTTATTGGTGTAGGGAGAAAGTTCATCGACATACTATCAAGCATTGAATTTGCAAGGAAACATAAAAGATACGTTTCCTCATACCGCTAACCTAGAAAATAAAAGTTTTGGAAGAAAAGTTGTACGTAGTTGTAGAAGAAATAAAAAAGATTGAATAAGGGATATCCAAAAAACAAAGAACTGAGTGTGAAGACAAGATAGAAAAGAGAAACCTCAAAAAACTTCAAAACGAAAAGAAAAGAATAAGAGAAAAATATAAAAGAAGAGACATGAGGACTGTCTGATTGAAGAGGGTGGAGAAGAGATGACAATCAAAGAACTTCTAAGAAAAAGAAAGAAAAAAACAAAGACCTCGAGCAACAAAGCTTGCAAGAAAAACAAAGACAAAAAATAAAGATAAAATATTCTAATAATGTAACGCCTAGGATAAAACGGTACATAATTGGTTAATTAAATAATTAAACTCTTAATTGTGTGATTTAAATTACGTGCATTTCAAAAAATCGACATAATGTATGTTTTAAATTAATCGAATGTATGATTAAAATTATCGAAAGCATAATTGAATTAGGAGCATATGTTATATTTTAATCGAGGTTTACGTAATCAAAAAATCGAGAAGATGAACCGTTAAAGGGCAGCCCATTTAGGGCCCAATTAGGGCACATGGCCCAAGTCAAGATGAATGGAGTTAGGAGTAAGATATTTTTTTTTTCACCACACTTGAATTTACTCACCAAAGGTAAAATTCTCTCCTCTCTCTCTCTAAGTTTTCCGGCACGGCTGATCGGAGCGCCGTCATGCCGTCGCCGGCACCGCCATTTCCCTCCTCCGTTTTGCTCGGTTTTTATATCAAAGCGAAACCCTCACCAAGCTCATCCTGAATTCGGGCTCGATTTGTCGGACCGCCGTCTCCTCCACCGGAAATCGGCCAGAGAAGGGGCGGCAAACCCCATTTTTTCTTTTCCCCGTTTTTCTCTCTCTCTCGCCGGTCTACCTGCTGCCGCCGCCGCTGGATTGTTGTGATGTGGGTGTGTTGAAGCGCCGCCGTGTATGGCAGCGTCATGCGTGTGAGTGGCCGGTGTGATGTGTGTGTGTGTGTTGTGGGCGGCGCTCGGAGCAGTGTCGCCGTGCATGCGGGTGTGCGTGTGTTGTGTGCCGGCGATGCGGTGTCGCTGGCGTGAGTGTAGTGGCGGTAGAGGACGGGAACAGTGGCGGGGTGCGTGTGGGGGAGGTAGGGGCCTCCCTGCAATATTCGGATAGTTCAGGGACTTGGATGCAAACCTTAGGTTTTTAGTGTATTTACGATTTGATCCTTAAAATTTCTCAAAATTTCATTTTAACCCTCGAACTTTCAAAAAATTATGTTTTGACCTCCAAAAGTTTTCAAACTTTTGACTTTGACCCTCAAAACTTTCGAAAATTTCACTTCGACCCCAAAGGTTTTGAAAATATCAAAGTGACCCCAAAACTTCTCTGATTTTACAAAAAAGTCTCTTGTCAAAGTCAACCCTGATCCAGAATTTACGAAAATGCCCCTGCATCTTTAAAAGCTCCGTTATAACTCGTTTCTCGTCCATTTTAGCTCGTTTTTTCTCCTATCGAACTCTTATCGGTCCCTCTTCAACCTCATGTCCTCTAAAGCTTCTTTTGATCTTTTTTTTCTGATGTTTCTTTTTCAAGAGAGTTCTTTAAAGAATACGAATTTATCATAGCAAGAAGCTAATAAAACTCATTTGCATGTGTAGGCTTCCGCATTTAGGAACGAACTTAGACTTAGAGCTCACGTCACATGAGGAAATCACCACCGAACTAGGTGGGGGTAACTTCTAATCTTTAATCGCCTTTACGTTTTCGTATTTTTTGTATAATGATGATGATCAAATGCATGTATGTAAACCGATGTTATTGAATCGCTAGTGATCGCTATGAATTGTTGAACTTTATGTGTCTTGGGTTACGTGTTGTGTTTTAGATGTTCATATATACGATATGAATATGTTATACGAGGACGAAAGTCCACGATCATCACGGAGGGACTAATGGTATGTAAAAAAGTCACGGAGAAACTAGTGGTCCGTAAAAAGCACCGACGGTACTGAAACCATTCATAGGGTAAGACGAGAAATACCCGCACCTATATAATGTTATGTACAATGCATTTTTATGTGCTGTGTTTACCTGATGTGCTGATGCTTGCTTACTTAGTTTAATTGTTTATATAACTCTGAAAACGGAAATTTCTCCCACGAGTGTATTCAAACGCACTCACCCCCGCGTGTATTCACGCTACAGGTAATAATGAACACGGAGAAGCGTAGAGAGAGTGGTGTCGTATCAGCGTCCCTTTTATTCTTCAATTTCTGGATATCTCTTTAAACAATGTTTTTACAACATTTGTAAACATAAACTGTACTTCTTTTCATTTTGGATCCTGTGTTTTTCCGCAGCTCGATTTCGATGTTTCCTTCCGGCTTGTCGCCGAGTATCTTGGTTATGTAAAAATCGTAACTTTAACTGTTTTACAAATTCCCTGACTTTATATATGTATTTTAAAACTTGACTCGTATATCGTATCCACATATTTTAAAATGTAAGTTTCCTTTCTTTCTCTTCCTGCAAGCCCACAAGAAAAACTCTGATATTTTAAGTATGAAAACGGGGCGTAACAAATAAACATAATTTTTTTACTTTTTCTAGATTAGATTTTTTTTTTCAAATTTATATAATATTAAATTTATTTTTTTAAATAGCAACATGAACATCATATTTCTATATTTTATTACGTTTTTTTTAAGTTTGCATAGAAAAAGAATTATAATATCAAATTAATCCTTCTAGAAAAAAGTATATCCATGTGCAATACACATGTTGAAAATTAGTACATGAAAATCATGCAATCATATATAAAATATGAACAAAATATACTCTAAAGAAGACTAAAGTGTACTCAAAATAATACAAAATTAGTACATGCAATCATATATAAAACGTGACCAAAATTTACTCTAAAAAACACTTAAGTGTACGCAAATAATACAAAATGCGACATTTATCTACATATATGGTTGAGTTGAATTTGTCAATTAAAGTTAGGGGACTAAAGGAAACCCACCAACTTCTAAAGCCACCTCATTTTTTTAAAATACAAATTAAATAGATATTAAAAGACTAAAATATCCTTCATAAATATATCCTTTCTTTTGCAATTTTTTTCTCTTTTTTTTATTCTTTGGTGTTGTTTCTTAAATTTTTTTGAGGAATTGAATACAAAATTCATATTGAGCATCTCACGAATTAGTCAAATATATGAAAATCGTATGAAAATTGAACGAAAAAAGGTAAAAAAATCGATTATACCCGACCATCTCTGTTCGGTCCTGGTTGGCCGAACACGCAGGAGAGCGTTCAGCTACTATGGCCGAACACACTATAACATGTTTGGCCATGGTGGCCGAACACTCTCCTGCGCGTTCGGCCAATTAGGGCCTAACAAAGATGGTTGGGTTTGATCAATTTTTTTGCGTTCTTTTTTTTATGTTAAATCTTTTAATTTTTTGAAGAATGTAATATCAACATAATGACGAACATTTCATGGATTTGTTAAATGTGTGAAAATCGTATGAAAATTATAGAAAAAAACGTAAAAAAATGATTGAACCCAAGTAGTTTCGTTCGGCCCCGGTTGGCCGAACACATAGAAGAGTGTTCGGCCACCATGACCGACGTATAGAAACATGTTCCGCCATCATAATGGCCGAACAGAACTAATTGAACAAAATCTAAGGATAAAATTGATAATATATTTTTAAAAATTAAATTGAGGTGGGCTTTAAAAAGGGTGGGGTGTCTTTAGTTCCACCCTTAAAGTTAAAGTTAACATGTGTTCTCTAGTCAGGAACCACCATTCATATGTAAATTCACAAAACATTAGTAAACATAACAATTGAAGATACTATTAATGGTAGTAAAATACATTATTAAAGTAGAAATGTTTAATTTAATTTAAATTAATTGTGTAGGAAAGTTAAAATAGAAATTATGAAAAATGAACAAAACTTAAAATTATTCATACTTATATAGTAGTGTATATAAATATAGATATGAACATCAATTAAAAAAGTTAGAGTAAGTCTCTTGTGAGACCGTCTCACGAAATTTTAATGCATTGCGTGAGACGGGTCAACCCACAACTCAATTACCCACCACCCAAACCCTACAATTCATATGTTTTTTTGTGGGTGATGGGGCTCCGTCTTACGGAAACTATCCGTGAGACCGTCTCACATGAGTTTTTGTGAAAAAGTTATCTCATGCAATATTTTGATTTTAATTCTTATAAATAGAATCATGTGTTCTTTAACTTTCTTTTATTACCCGACATTCATATAAAAAAATTATATACTCCTTCCATCCCAAGATAAAAATAAAAATCATGTTTCTAAAATTATTTTTATCCCAAAAAATAGTTAAAAGTTCTTTTGAGGTTCTACATCGTTTTTATTAATTAAACAAATTCTTTAGGTTGGTGGATAAATGCATTTGTATGTTATAAGTCTCTGTTTAACAGAAGATTGATGGATAAAGTTAACCGACATAAAATCGTACACTGAACAAATAACTCCTCTTTTTTTTTTGGACTGGGGGAGTACTAATTAACTACTCAACTAAAATAGTGTATCATTTTCATAATCCTACTAAAATATATGAATCACTTGCATCGGTTCCTAGCATGATGAAAAAATCGCAATATTTCAACGATATATCGCTAAAATATCGTGATTTTCATGATATCAAAAGAAAAACGGGATGCAGGAAAATTTTGTCAAAATATCAACGATATATCGAAAAAAATCGATAATTTATCGTTATCGGTAAAAAGTGCGTTATTTTGTGTGATATCTCCGATATATCAACTGTACAAATGCCGGTGCAATTTCTGATTTTTTTGAGTTATTATTTTAAATGTATTAATGTTAGAGTAATTTATTGTTTGAATCAAGATGACATGTCATCTTATTCATTTCAACCTCATAGAAATTCAAACTATTACTAGTCCATGTATTAATTTTGTACAAAATTTGTCATTTTATCATAACAAACAACGTTTACGTAATAGTTTATCTCTATATTTATTGTAAACATTTCATTTTATTTGAAATTTAAGTTCAATATATATATATATATATATATATATATATATATATATATATTAATGTTAGTTATAATATTTTGTGAACTGCTAGATATATCTTTCAATATTTTTACAAAGTTTCAATATTTTTAAAAAAAATGTCCGATATTTCCATCAAAATCGATATATCCGTCAATATTTCCGTAAAATCAAGATACCGATATTTTTACCGATACCGATATTTTCGTTCTTGGTTGCTAGTACTATAAAAATGAATTATAGTGATTACAGATAATGCCTGGGAAGAACAACAAAAGTATAGTAACTGGAAACAGAAAACAAAAGATCCAACCAACCCACCCCACCCACCCCCACCGGAAAATCCCTTTTCCGACCATGGCCAGATAGAAAAAACCCACCAAAATACTGGATTCCAGAAACAGCTGTCAAACCCTGGCTGTGTATCAAAATGTTTCACTTTGGCAGCAAGATGTGAGACAGACGATTCCTCCATCCGATTTTGATTTGATTGTAATGAACGCCGTTTATGGGTTTCCTATTTCATAACCAGATGTTCTATGTTGATGTGGGCCCGTGAAGCGAAGAAGATCGAGGGTCTGAGGCATCATGCAAAGAAGATGAAGTATCATGTGTCTGTGTTTCAGATGCAAGGCCAAGAAGCACCAATGTTGACCTGCCACAGTTTCAAGCATTATAAACTTTAGCAGATTAGAACACTTCACCATAATGCAGGTCAAGCAGAAACACCGCAATTTATTCAATACGTAAATCAAAAGAAATGACAAAAAAAGCAAACGAAATTCCATCCAGAAGCACTCATCGTGAGCCTCACCCTACCCATCTATACCATGACCAATGTACTGCCATAAACGATTTAAGTTTTAACATGGATGATAATAGTGCTTACGAATCACTAATTTGTATCCATAAACTTCAAGTGAGAGACCATTATTCATCACTAACAAATACTGGAAGCACTACAATTACAAACAGCAGCATCATGATCTCTAAAAGTCCCATCACTTTCCTTACCCAGAAACAAGTGTGAAAACCTAGATGCACTGGAATAATCAACCATAGATCTGCGTTTATTTCCTTGTTAAACTCCACCTTAGATCTAAATGCATTAGGTGATTACCATTTTAACCTTTTTTAACAAGTCGAGCTATCACAGTCACCTAGGAGAAGTAAAAGGGCTTTACATCTAATGTAGGACCATCTATGATCTCAAAAACCTCTAAAACAATCAGATTACTTAATTCATTATTTTGTGTATCAATCAACTAAAAGAGAAGAAGAAACTAAAAGCAGCATTTGCTAGATAACAAGTAGATTATCTATGCCATAACATACCTATGGCCATTTAAATTCATTATTACTCGACACTATTTAACCAGCGAAAGAATGTGGAGAACAATCAACTATCTGCGGATTCTTGACAATTCCATTTGATTTTTTTCTCAAACAACTTCTAAGAGCATCCACATCAATGGGTGTTATTAACACCCATTGTAGTGGGTCCCACATGACACCTACCCAATTTAGAAACATCCCCTTTTTAAAAACACACACTTTAATCAATTAACATCAAAACATAATATATTCTCTCTCTCTCTCTCCCTCCCCTCTCTCTCACACACACTGGAGGTGTTTTTGGTGTTTTTCATGGAAAACACAAAAAAACCCCTCAAAAACACACCTAAAAACATGCACACAATAATTAACAAAAAAAGTATTTTAGTTAATAACACTCCTTAAAACATCAATGTAGATGCTCCAAGGATCATAAAGCCATAAAATTTTTAGAGCTTTGAAACTAATGATAATTGCAGTAAAAATCTAATTCCGGCTTCCAATGACATTTTTCCTGATAAGAATTGAAGGATATTTAGGTACAAGTTCACATACCTAGGCACAGAGGTTCTCACATTTGATTGGTTCACAAAAGCAGTAAGTGGACCACGAAGACTTGGATATTTGTTCAGAGCACTTTCAAGCTGAGGAGATGGCAGCTGCAGGCAGAGATAAGAGAATTGAAATGTATATCCAGAATGACAAGGGACCATGAAAAACAAAACGATGCAAAGAAAAATTACCTGTAACAAAACATGGAAGGAACGTGGCTGTGTCTGGGAGATGCATTTCAAGACGCCTACCCATAGTTTTGGCATTCTCCAGACCTGTCTCATTTATAACACAATATGAGTATCTCTTCACTTTTCTACTGGCCACCAATATGATCAATTATCACAACAGCAACACATTTAACAGAAAAGACAAACTTCGCCAGACATACCTGCCTGTTGACAAGCTTGGACAGAATTTCCATGACAAAGTCCACCTGGAATCAATAACAAATGTAAATGGGTCCCTTGTGCAGAATTAAATGACTGATAAGTGATAAGATATATCAAAGTGCTATTACTAACTAAAGGAAGCCATGTCATAATCCAGGTATCATCAGTTAAGTTTCAGTGAGCCGAGAATTTGAAAATAACATAGTCAAGACATTTAAATATAAACAAGAAAGTTAACAGCATATGCCAAAGAGAGAACTATGATTTGCTAGGATGTCTTTCTCTGTATCTTGAAATAGGTATCTATTGACTTTCTTCACAATGGATTTCTTACTTTCAAGGATAGAACAAGCTCTTATATGCTTAAAGGAAATCTTCTGAAGTCACATCTCAAATTCAATTAAAGACTATGTCCGGCTCTACAATACTAAAGTTTAACATCAAGGAAGCCTGGCAGATAAGTAAATAACCATCCATTAAAAGTTAATATTGAACCACTCTCAACACAACCATGACATGACTGACAAAGATAAATACCACAACAAGACACTACACGGAATGTTCAACATGAGCACGACACAAATTCTCAAATATAGTTAAAATTATACTTATTTTATGTTTAAGAAAACAAAATCAATACCAGAAATACAGGATAGCATGACATGAAAACACGAATTGCACCCCTACATAAAATATCTAGTTGCTAGTCCAATTTTCATTATTATTACTGCAGTACAACTCATCTCATGACAAAATATTATATCTGGCATTGAGGTGAGAGAACACCTAGATACGGTTCCAGAACACAGCTTAGGATCAATGATCACTTGCATATCTATGATCTATTACATCCCCATAATATCAGTATGATGCATGCCAATTAAGTAAAGCCCTGAAAGACATGTTTTAGCTCAAGAAACTTCATGAGAGGCAACTCAATTTACCAGTGTCGGGAAAGCATCAATTGCCTGGATCACAGTTCTCATGTAGAGCAGTGGAAGTGGAGTTTGGTCAACCTAAAAATGGAAAAGAGCAAACTTGATACAGTGCCACTAGAAATTCTTGCATTCATGCTACAAAACCTTTACATACCATCTGGTTTAAGGCCTTTGCCAAGACTTGTTGTGTGAAAACTGTGCGCTGCTCAAAACAAGCTGAGCAAGCATCTGTGATCTGAAAACAATTTCACGTCAGAACACCCAAAAAAAAAAAAATACATCCAGGCTCTGAAAAGTAGTCAGAAATCAAGGAAGTAAACTTTATGTTGGAGAAGTATTGACAACATGAGCAACTTTTACAAGAAAAAATGGGTGCCCTAGAAAACTAAACTAAAGTATCAAACTGTCGCTAACCACAAATCATATTGCGAATCTAGTTCGGCTGCTTAAGACTCACTGGTGCATCTAGAAAAGCTAATTACCAGAGCCCATATGCTTTTTCCTTAAGGATGTCAAGAATAATACACTTTCTGTATACAGGAAACTGAACAACTTTTTAGTTCGCATAAAAGACAATTTCAAGGAGGCTCAAATAAACACCTTTTTTAGTGGAAGACCATCTCTCTCGGGAGAAATGTCGTGGATTGCTACCAACACTTCAACAGGTGTTAATGCAGGACCTGCATTAGCAGAACCCTGTAGACAAAAGCAGGCATGAAAATCTTAGAAATATGAGAGAACACTTTTAATCTGATTAAAAGCTCAAAATCCTGTAATCAATATCCTACACTTTCATATTAACTTTTACATAACAGGTATGGATACAAAATCCCTCCAAACAAGGATATATAACAAATCAAACAGTGCACAAATGGGAGAAAACACAGATGATCGCCAAACTGTTAGTCAGGCAAATCATTATCAAACACAAAAATTTTCCCCAGGGCTATAAAAATATGACCATCCATGATGGCGCTTCTCTTCTCCCTTTCTACAAGAGTTGATCAGTCCACAAAACTATTACCTTGAGAACTCATTATCCAGTAAAAAGTGTCTCCCAAGAACTCTATTTCTATCATTGTCAGTGTTGGTGCTGAGAGATGTAGATGCCTCTCTATCTCCAAGAGTTCATTAGTCTACCAATTCCCTCCACCTTATTTCATTCATCAATTTCATCAAATAACTTCAACAGTGCGTGAAGTTGCATTGTGGACAACGAATATCTGCTTCCATATGTTTCAGCACTATTTAATTCACACGAAGATCTTTATTTTTCTTAAGAACCAAGAAATTGGGAATCTAAATTTTAAGAAAACCAACTAAACCAAAATGCAACTAATTTACTAAATGGTAATCGGCAAAACAGATTTGCAGTCCTCCAATTTCTTCAAATGCCAGAGCAAAAGATGAAAGAACCAAACAACAAATACTTATTCATTAAAGCAATTGCATGTGTACCTGTAAAATATGAGCCATAGCCATCTGAAACTTAGGCAATGGAAGCTGGACAAGCCGAGGGAAGATAGGTAAAACCTGGCATCAGATAAATAACAAACAATTATATTTCAAAATTGCGAAACGGTGTAATGCTTTTATTGAAAACAAAGAGAAGCTAACAAAAAGAAGAACAAGTTAAATAGATATCCGAGAGCATTTGTTAACTCTTCCAATAGTAAAATGCTCTGCACCTTCTTATTTATTATGAAAACTGAATATTAGGGTAAAAGTAATAGTGTTTGCTAAGATTCAAAGTTTGAGGATGAAGATAGCTATCAGGTCTATTGATGATAAAATATTATTCAGTGAAAGTCCACAAGTGAAAACATTCTTGCAGACTATTTCTCTTCAACAGGTAACGTAACTATATTGGAGTTACATCAAGAAATCAGTGTTTTCTGGTACCCAACACTCATGAAGAAAGTGTAAGAAGATTTTCGTGCTAGAAAATAATGAAACAAGGTCTGATCAGGAATCTTTTCTTTAGTGATTTCCGAATGTGCATCCCTCTAGACTTCAAGGAACACTAGAAGTATCAGATCTTCAGATGTTAACAATCTTCAACTAATAAAGGTGTGAGTAGGTTCTTGTGGATTAATTACCCTTTTGTATATTTTCATTATTTCTTTGATAAGAAACAAAAGCTTTATTTGTTAAATAATGGGATAATTACTAGTCGTGCATTAGATCAATGTCTTGTCTCCACACACATCCAACTTGTGTGCTTACAAATCCTAAAAGCAAGCTGTCACATGAGATAATGTCTTGTCATTATAATTGAGATCCTGTGGATTTGAAGATAAAACCAATACTGCACCTTTCATGTGCATGAAATTTTCTAAGAGGCCAGATTTTGAAAATATTATAAATGGTCCATATTAGTAAACATTCTATCAGGCCATTATTTCTTTTACGCAGGACATAATTTTGTGCCACAAAAAACAATTTTAAGCATTATTTGTTTTGTCAAGAAATTTAATAAGTTCTGCATCCAAGCACCAGAATATTAAATCAAACTAAATCATCATTTACACAAAAAAACGGGGTAGAAGTGAGCACCTCATCTCTAGAAAAAGCTGAAATAATTGGTATAAGAATAGCAGCATCCTGCAAGAGAAAAATCTCAATGTTTTATTGCCATGAATAAAAAGAAGAGAGGGCACAACAAGCACCACTGAGAACCTTTAGTCTGGTTTCATATAAATGTTTGACAGTCACCACTAAATCCGGAGGTGGCGCTCTCCCTTCAGACAATAAATGAAGAACCTTCAGGTAAAACCAAAGAATAGTCAGCAATATAGGAAGAGAGCATCAAAGAGGAAAGATTGCAAAAATTTTGACAAATTTGAGAAGATTAGGATAAGCAACCTGTATCAATAATTCTTCACTTCCTTGTGGTGGATTGGATATTATATGAAGCAATTCAGAATATGATGACTTCAGGGCCCTAATAAGAACATGCATATGACGATGCACAGCCTACACCAATGAAATATAGAGACCTTATTGAGAAAGGTTAACTAGTTAAAAGCTATGAGAGACAGGTGCACCATAATGAATGACACCGCTCCTTGTAATCAAAAGCAATAAAAGTCTTTATATCTGAATGCTTTATTTTTTTAACATCTGGATATCTATAAATAACAAACTCCCTCACACAAAGAAAAACCATCAAAGCCAGTGGTCAATTTGGACAGAGTCGACAGACTGGCACTTGGTTGGAATTGCCCACAATATTCACAGACCAATGCCAAATGAAAGATTAGGAAAAACTAAAGATCAGCATCAGGCTGACAAAAGGTAGCAGCTTTAGCTAGTTGCACGACCTCATTCCATATGTTGGTTAAGACATGACCTATATCTACGAGAAAAAAGTGCAGTAAATGTTCATTACCAGAAGCCCAGAACAATGCAAATCTGTAGACAGGCTTTATGGTACATGGATTTTTCTTTGAGGCAAATCTCATTAGCACTATTTACATAAACAAAAAACCAATAGGCCGGAAAACGAAAAAAAACATATGCAAATGGAGGGCCATTAAATCCAGGAGTCCAAATTAACAGATGACAAATCAATAAATGTCTTTATATGAGATTAGTAACATATAAAAGATAACATCTAGGAGTAAACACCAACTAACAATTCAGCTGTAAATAATTCCCAAACAATTTTTTATTTAAGAAAGCATATCTTTGGATTCCAAACATGGACAAAATCAGAAGATACCAGAAAATGGTAAATAACTCTGCAACATATGTTTCTTGTATTTCTACCATGTTGTTGGTTCTTTGACTTTCACTTTCACATTACATTCAACAAAGGACATACACAGACACACATATATACATATACATATATATATAAACTTAAGATGCTTCCATGGATGGATTTATAGAATCTGAAACTGTTTACGTAACAGATAGAGACCTGCTTAACAGACTTTGTGGCACGAGCATAGTTGTCAAAAACCAGTTTCAGAAGACTTGGTTTCTACAAGAAACAGAAGAAACATCAGCAATGATTTTAAATAACCAAAAACATAAATGCATCATCTCCACTTATCAAAGGAGAATATCCCACCAACCTTAGCGCATAGTGCAAAAAACAAGGACATGAGCCTGTGGGCTTGAGAAAATATACTTGATGAATCATCCAGTGATGCATCCTGGATTCCTTTTATAGAGTCATTTTGAAAAATTCCAGGCTCAGAAACTTGAGAACCACTTATGGATGTTTCCGTAATTTCTACCTGAATATTTGAATAGGCAGGATGAAATAAAGGGACAGTCCAAATAAGCAACATGCACTAAAAAAAGTCCATGAACTAAATCTTTCATATTCAACTCCAACAGATGGCCTGTTTTACATCCAAGCACTCATTGAAAACTCTATGATCTTGCTATGTAATAACAGAATATTAAAAAGGTGTCTTTCCCTTTCAAGGATCAAGGAATTTATTAAGTCAATGGGAACTCAACTCATAACAACGTCAGGAGTTAAATATCATTTCAAACATTAGACGGTTCAGTACCAAGTAGTGATGCATGTATACAAGAAGCATACAAACGTTTAACAAGGCTTCAAACTGAGCATTAATCAGTGGTTAAAAAGATCAAGAACATAAAATATTGATGATTTCACTTCAAACACCAGGCCACAGAATATATGGGAGTTCTTTTAAAAGATGAACTTTTACTTGAACAATTGGCAACAGAGTGAATGTGGTAGTCAAATGCGTGGTGGCAGTATGATCTAATGTTGTTAAAGTGTTTTACATTTAAGGAGCATTTGCTGATAGGTTACCAACCATATACACCATGAAAGACTGGAACACTAAAGAAATTCTAGCAAAACTTAATAGGAAAACATAGGTAATTTCTTTCTGCTCCATTAACTTCAGATGAAGGAAAGAATCAAACAAAAGCATTCACATAAAATATGATAGTAATAATTTTAGGAAGTGTCAATTCTATAGGTAGAATGTCACTTTGTTCACTACACACAATGTTGAATCACCAATGTGTTAACTCAGTGGACAAAAACTACGAAAACTAAAATAATACAATGCATCTATATGATTAAGCCTACAACTAGTACAATTGTGCAAACACATATTTGTAGAATTAGTATATTTGAGAGAGAGATGACAGATCAAAACAGAATAATGGAAGCACCTATATTGTCTCTATCCTCCAAAGGAAAAACGTCTTTGCAATATGCACTCATGTATAGACAGACAAACACATCCAACTCTAATTCCATAATTCAATGGTCAGTAAGAAAAAAAATTATAAATGAGGAACTTACAACTAATATATTGGAGATAAGATTTCATAGCATAATTTACTGATTGCTCTAATAGACTGAATCAAATCAACATATATAAGATATCAGTTCTACAGTGAAATTGCCCACAACAAATAAGTCATTCCAAACAAGGAAATCCATCTTCCTGTAGAGTGACATGAAAACAACGTAGAAAAAATATGTGCGAAAATTTCACAGTATAACAAATTTTATTTTTAAAAAATGAATAAAACGAAGCGAAAAAGGAAACTTCTATATCAGCACAATAGAGAACAGCAAGATAACATCCAACACACCTGTTCTCCAATTCTTCTTTCAGACTCAGCAGACTGTGATAATGAATCTGAATAATGCTGATCTACAGCAGACAAGAACATACTTGTTGCAAATTGCTCAATGTTCTCAGAAATGTAGCTAACTGCATATAGTTTCTTTGACACCTGACAAAGGCACAGAAAGACACGTTTTGCCATGGTTTCCAACCGATTAGACAGTCTCTTAAAATATGCTAAAAAAAGATAAGACTTGCTGGTTCTCTCACCAGGCGTATGGCTTTTGCTTGAATATCATCCTTTGAGTGAACAGTACACTGCCATGTGGAATTAAAAAAGAAAGAAGTCACTTTGGCACAATCAGCAATAAATCACAAACTGTGAAGGAAAATGTACCAAGGACATGCTAGTTAGAATTAGCACAAAAATGGATTATCAATTGTCAAAGTTCATCTGCTAACATCTGAAATGCTACAAGGGTATGCTTTAGATAGAAACAGACAAGAGCTCCAGATAAACTAAGGCTTTAGGATGATTGTTATTTCAAATATAGTGTTTCTAAATTAATGATGTATTCACAATTTCACATGCTGAATACATCACTCGATGCATGACCAGATCTCAAATATCATGTCCTTCAAACATTCTCCTCCAATTCTGTTGTAGAAGTTAATTATCATAACTTCCAAGATCCGGATTAAAGATAGGTTTCTCTCTGAAACTCTTTCTTGTAATGTTTATGATTATCTATAAACCCTGTTTAGGATCTTGTATGAGGCTCCTAATCCCATCATGAAGGCCAAACGAAAGATACGCAGGGTGCAACACTATTTGACAGACAATTTATCATTATGTCAAAGAAATGTATCAGTTGTAAATAATTTTTTTGGTATTGTTGTGTAATGAATGATAGGAACAATAAATAGAAACATGGATAGTTTAAAATTATCATCTTGGAGTGAACTCAGGTTGAATTCCACCAGTGTGGAACAATAAATTTGAACCAAGATGCCTATCACCTCTGAAACAAAAGGCATATGCAGTTTATTATCTGTTAGTGAGAGGCTATAGTGCGGGACATGAATCCTATTCAACAAACAGTAATAGCAAGCAATTTGTTGTTAGAAGCAATGAGGCTTCAAATATATGAGGATTCATTTCAATAACCCAGTGCAACTAAGAAAAAAAATATCAAGAGACCATATGCTACTCAAACAATCATCTATACTAGATTTCTCTCTGGCCATACAACATTACCTTGACCAGCATTCCTTACAATTATAAGAATTATGAAAGAAATCTATTTTTGTCTGCATATCACTCTTCCAAAATAAAATGATTTGAAGAAGCTACTAAAATCAAGCAGAAACCAAAGGTACACATAAATGAACCCGTCAATAAGATAGTAACTTCATCAATACACCTCACTCTCGCATTAGCTTGACAATGAAACCTCAATAAGATCAAATTTAGAAAGCAATATTGTTGCACTGACCCAACACCACTATGCAAGAACTAGAAATGACATTTTACTTCTGTAATATTTAGTTAGGAGAAGAAGAAGAAGAAGAAGAAGACATATACCACAAAGTCACTTCCCAGTGACCTCATGCAGAAGTTTACCTTCAAGGCTATATCTAAGCATGCTTGACGAATGAGAGGCCGCCCCAAAATCAAGCTCCACACCGCACCGAGGCCCTGAGTTACACGATCGCCATCACGACCATCAGTTCCAGAATGACTCTTGGTACATATGTCATCCAGTAGCCCCAATACAGAATCAGGTACACAAGGAACTTCACCAAGAAGTCGACTGAAAGACTTGTTAGATGCTGGTAAGTCAACTAGCAAAGATTTTGCCTGCATTTGAATTTCAAATATTAATAATTTTCGCGCAACAGTAACGCAGGGCAGTTGAAAAAATATCATACCACTCCCAGAAGGAATTTGTCATATACAGCAGCAGCAGATGATGCAGAATCTGAGATCACAAGACTATGCAGATGGTACAGGATATGCAGCACGAGCTCATGTCCCTGAGAATCACAGCCAAAAAAAAAAAAAAAGCTAAACCAATAAGGCTTTTAAACATACGAGCAAAACTAAAAAGACTGACACCATTTATTCAATTTTCAGTGGCTACACCATTTTAAAGTGCAGTGGTATTTTGAATCTTTATCACACAATTTGTGTATAATGAAAGGTGGAATTGCTCAGAGTGTGGCCAAAACACCACTAAAAAAACACTCAGCAGAAAGTCAAGATTCAACTCTTGGCATGATGAGTCTCAGAAACTAGCATTGATGAGCTTTCGGAGGTAACGATCTATATATTGGTTGAATCTTGACTATTATGACTCTGCCAAGAAGTCCATTTCTTTTCTATCTTTTCATCATTTTCTTTCAAATTCCTCCTCTACCTATCAAGTTCTCTCATGATCACCCCCATCGTCGTCTTCCTTCTATCCCTTCCGGCCTTCCCCATCTTCTTTAATACTCATCATCTTTTCTTATTCTTAAGATTGACCAGTTGTTTTCATTGTCTTTAATTTACTCCGCAGCCGAGGTAATTCAGGCAGCATGGTACTACATGATATTTTTTTTTAAAGAAGAAACAGAATTTTATTACTGCAGAAAAAGGGGGATGAGAAAGTCCCTCAGAAGGATACAAACAACAAAAAGACCATCCAACTAAGACAAAAACACATCAGAACCCACATAACTGAAACAAGCCCTTAACTGAAACTCTTACAATACTAAATCCCAAACCCTCATAAGGTCAGAGAAAAAGAATCCTCTAAATGAGCTATGACTCGACGCCCAAAGACTGACCCTAAGCTTCACTCTGCCCCAAAACATCCTCTAGGGATTCGTGTTATTCTCAAAAATTCTGTTGTTCCTTTCTAACCAAATAGACCAGCATACAGCAGGCACAATAATTCTTCAAAGCAGTTTCCCCCTTTTGAATTGGTATCAGAAAATCCAAAACTGAAGAGGTCATTTAAGATAATGATAATAATAATTCAACCAGCGCCAGATTGGATCTAGCCAGGACCTGAAATATCCTATCTGAACCATAACCCCATAGGATAATGATCGGAGATATTAATAAAGCACCAAAAAAAAAATTATATGTCATATTCGTATGAAGGTATCTTGTATTACATCTGAGCACAATAAAGAGAGGTTAATTTATTGTAATATTTTGAGTAATTAAATTCATTAGTAACTAACTTATCCAGTTACAGTTTCATCTATTAAGCAAATGAATTTCAGTAACCTATCTGTCATTGAGAATCCAGTAGGTGAACAAGATCACAATCAGAAATCCATTTTTGACAAATGAGAGGCTATAATGCCAGAGCACAATCAAAGTAAGCATGTTTAAACCAGTAATTAGTTCTTATCCTAAAAAGAATTATTAAATGCATTTTACATTGGACCCCTACAACACTGTTATTAGAAATATTAAGCAGAATATACTTACAGAAAAAGTTCACCCAATTCTAAGGACAGCAAATAAATATCCAGGCATAAATTTAATTTCAGTGGGCAACTTTGACAGGATTAATGCAAACAAGCAAACACAAGTGGAATGCACATAAGATTTGTTAAGAGTGTGGTTAAGCTAAACGAAAGTGGAGGGGGATGACAGAGGGGGAGAGAGAGACCTTTTGCTGTTCATAATCTGATACGATAAGTTTTTGCACCATTCCCATCACATCATTGACATCAATCTACAGAGAAACAGAAGAATAAATTCAGGATCACCAATAAAAACAGATTGTGAGCACCAGAATTTGCATAATATATGTAAGAGATATAAACACTAGCTGCATAGCTACAACACATATGGCCTGTAGGGATTCATACATCATTCTTTTTGCTTATTCCAGAAGAGTTAAATTATAACAGATTCAGGAAGTAACACAAAATACATGGGAGTTAGAAAACCAATCGTTCATCAACAAAATGAAAACATAGATTATAGTTTGCCATTTAAATGAGCCTTTTATTTCAGTCAAGTAAATTAATACATTCAGCTGATCAATTATCCATTAAAAAGTTCAACACTTGCTTGCTTCTATTCTCTGTTTGAAGAAAGAAGAGATGCACAGCAGGTGGGTAAATTAACACATACATACTGAATTCCTCAGGGCCAAGCAATTCTCATTGTATTCAGAACAGCATATCCCAACAAAACCAATCCTCTGAGCTCAATTCCTCAACAACCAAAACCGCTTTCACTTGATTCTATGAACACAAACTGCTTTGACAGGATAAGATATCATGTAATTTTGCTAAGTTTGGATTAATCTAACTTTACCAACTGGAGATGTCTTTAGAAGTGTAGAATAAATCACTGCAACCAAAACACCTTATGATATATTTGTGGTCATGAAATTTCGGTCCCAGTGATCCCCACTATTTAGTGTACAAACCACAATAGCTTTCCCTTTTCAGGAATCCTTCACATGATCAGAGACACTTCCTTCAACTGCTAACATAGCATATATGGGCTTTGTAGAGATCCCTTCCTTCCTCACATTTATAGTGCAAACATAAAATTACAAAATCAAACTTAGTTTCACCTTTCAATTCACAACTCAGGTTGAACAAAATGGACTTCGTTTTAGGAAGCGGACACATCTGTATCAGATTATTTTCTATATGCTTGTGATAGAAAGCTTGCTAACTATATGTTTACCCTGGAAAACTCAGTACACTAAATCTGATTTTGCCCACAATACAAACTCAACATTATAACATATTCACACAAACGCCTGGAAAGGAAAGTACCTTTAAAGAGTTAAAAGCAATAATTTATATTTTATAAACAAATAGAATATGCCACTGTTAGTTTCCAGTGTCTGCAGCAAGAAAATGTGAACATGATCTGGATGTATACCAAAGGAAAAATGCATATGTAGTTTCAAAACCCCAATCATAAACAATGACATTTACATTAGAAATTCTGTCATTGATCAGGTTATAAGTCAATACAACTTTGGTAAATTCCTATTTCAGACACAAAACTTAAACAAGCAGGGGAGGAAGTCCCGCTCAGGAAACTGGAAACCAACACAACTAGAGATTGAATTAGAAATATTAATTTCAGCCAACAACAAATTGAACAAAGGGATCTTGGGACCTGCCTGTGCAAACAATCGGGCGACCAATGCAATTTGTGTTTCCTTAAAATCCGTTATCTGTGAATTCTGGTACTTATTAATTATCCGTTCAAGTGCCAATCTTATCGCATGTCGTTGATGGTCATCAGATAGCTCAATGTATGGGGGAAGCACTGGCAACTCTGCAGATGCAATCTCAGATCCTCCTACATTTAAAATATCTGGTGAAAGTTGGTCAGCTTCTTCTGATGAAGACGAATAGGCTTCATTGAGCATGGCAACATCCATTGATGCTTCTGCAGCAGTATCCTCAACTTTGCTAGTAAGGGATGGCGAAAGATGCAAAGAGTTATTTGCCTCCCTATCTGGAGTGAGTACGCTAGGCTCCACATCCTGACCTTCATCTCTCCGAATAGAGTCTTCAACTTCAGGCATTACAGGAGATTCTGATAGACTTAAGTCAGATTGAAATGTGGGCATCAGAAACTGAGAGGTACTTTCAGACAGGGATGGAGGTAATATATGAGCACCAGAGGTGCTAGCAGCATCATATTCAGATTGTACAGCTAGATATTGGGCAGAACTAACGTTATTTTCCACAACAGATGTCGGTAGCACATCAACAGGAACTGCACTGCGTCTCGGGTCAAGGCGACGAGGATCCTGCAGCATCGATCAAATGTTAAGAACAGCTGGAGACAAAATCAATGATGACACAGAAGAATGATATGTCTCATACTGTTGCCAATTGGAAAACCTTACCCTTCGTGGATCACGTTTGGAATCTATAGAGAGATTAGCCGAAGCAGACATATCCGAAAATGGCAAAGGGGCCGTGTTTGATGAAGATGCAGGTAATTGAGCCGAAAGGTCCAAAGTCTGTGAAGAGGTTGCAAAACCATTTGATTGGACTATCTGGGCAGGATCAATAGAATCACTAGGACGACTCAGAGACAAATTACCATATCTTGTCAAGGGAGGTGGATTCTTCGGCAAGTGCCTCATATTCGTTATGACAATATCAGCGAGTAAATCGGCATGAATATTGGATATAAGAATTTCCAGAGACTCAACTCCTCTTTCCCCTTCTGCAATTAAAGCACCAATCATGGCAATCATCTGTTCAACTGGAGTCAAATCCCCATCCAATACAGGGAGCTTAGGTGATATCCCATTGGCATGATCCTGTCCAGCATCACTAATATTAATAGAGCCAGTTGAATTCTGATGAGGGCCATAGCAAAATCTCTTAGAAGAGATATCAAAACTATTATTCTGATCATCATTGTCCAAAGGCACAGGTCTTTTCTTTGTCAAATCCCCTGAAATATGCAACTGACTCGGCAGCTGATCATCCTAAGAATAGAAGGAAGAAATTACAACGATATGAATTATAGCTGAAATCAGCAAGCAATGAGACTAATCACACGATTTTCCTCTTCTTCGCATATACCTTAGTCAACTGCATATCCCGTGAAGCACGCTCATTGTTTTTCATCAATTTATCCATTTGTCGGATAACTTGATCAGCAGCATCACCAGCATTCATTACTCGCAACTCCTTAAGCAATCTCTCTCTTGACTGGGGAAAAAAACATTCCAAAAAGAGTATTTCACAGCTATTAAAAATCTATTTTCATACTAATTTGTCAAAACATGGATGCATGTCACAAGAAGATAGATAAATTTCATACTATTACAGAATTATTTTGGTGCATTAATAAAAAATGATTCATGACCTAAAAATTGTAAGGGGAGAGGTTTATAGGCACATATTATTTATTGGATGTCATTCAGAAAATAGAATACAGGACGCAACAAGCACTAGTTAGCTTGGCATAAAACAAAAGCATCGATAAAGCATTATGCATACCACAAAGTTGGAACCATAACTGCATGTTTAAAATTTTCCATGGTTAAGTAACAGCACTGAAATTTGTTTGGAGCTTAAAAATACTATCAATTAAATAATATTTTGAGTCTAAAACATCATTACAGTTTCTGCCAAGGGAACCATAAGCATTCAGATTTCAACTGACCAAGCAAAATAAGCAATAAATCTTGTAATCGGTACTATTTACTTTAAGCAAGCGTGAATGATCTGATATCTTGAAAAGAATGATAGCAACAACAAAAATATTAACAAGTATGAACTTCACCTCTGCACCGACAGGATGAGTACACCGAAGGAACCCTAAAAATGCAGTTCTCAAAGAATACTGAATGCTGACTGTGTGGCAACCTTTTGCTGTCTCAAAACTTGGACTAAAATCAAGCAGTGCAATGAGGACGGATTTATAGTAGGCAGGCCTCTTCCTTGCGATAGCTGCAAGACTGAAAAGACAGATGTTAGATGGTGTCAACAGCTGAAATGTCCATCCAGTGCACTAACTCAAGCAAATTAGAAATTAAAAACACTTATTTTAGATGAAGAAAAATAAGGGAACCCCGAGATTAAAGCTAGAAAAGTACGTTAAATGCCTAGTTCAGGTACAGAGAAATGACAAGAAGAAGCACATATTAGACACAAACAGCATCAGTGACAATGAAAAAAGAGAACAATCCACATCTCAATAAGCAAGTAATGCCAAGAAAGATCCATGGTATGGTAAAAAAATAAACCAACAGCAGAAAGATATTGCTAGTTGACAGGAATCTATGTTAGAAGGTAGATGCCTAAAACAAAATTATATGATGTTTTAACCCAATTAAGAAACACTTTCACTATTTAGGTCTTATGATGTGCACAACACCTAACTCCACCCAATTTATCTTCATATAGACTCTATCTCTTCAGTCATAGTTTGACCAACCGACGGGCATAAAATAATAGATCCAACTTCAAAAGCAAAACATTATTTCATTATAAACCTGAAAATCAAAAGAAAAAACTAAAATTTGCACTGGCCATCTTTAAAGGATAAGACATACATCAAAAGCTCAAATTTTATCCAAAACCTAACTGCTAATGTGAACAAATCATTCGGAAGCAAAAGGGGACCATTAGACGGTGAAAGTGAAAACCAACTAATGAAATCAGTGGATCTCAAAACGAAATAGGGACACCCCAAAAGGATCAAACAAAATATTCAATGAATATTTAGATTTAATGTCAGGTAATTCACTTCAATCATATAATCATTGAATAGAGGCTAAACGGATTTAAACAGCAAAAATGTGAGAATTAATAAAAGGAACAAAAATATGTGAGAAGGAAACCACATATTATCGCTTATCTGCCATTGACCTTTTCTCATCCTCAAAATTGTTTATCTAGAGATGGAGAAAGGTAGCAAAATAAAGCCTTCTCTCTGCTAGAAGGTTTATAAGTAACAAAGAAGAACATGCCAATAGAATTTCTTTAGCCAGCATAAAACTGTTGAGAAAATATATGATAGGCACAGCAAAATGTTACCCCAAACAGACAGATCTCAACTCAAGAACAGCATCTCACAGATGAGACTGTAAACTCACAATCATAAGTAACTCTGCTAAATAACATACGATGACTGATCATAGATACTCATAAAGATTAATTTTAAGTAATCTAAAATAAACAAGTCATAAATCACAGTGGCATGGAAAGGCAAATGCCTTTTTTTGGAACAAAAAGTTACCATTTTCACTAAACAAGCAAAGAAAAGCCACACATCATCCCGTCTCTTGGAAAAAGGTACAAATATAAACAAGCCATAGAGAATTTTCTCAAAGCAACAATATTTACTAAAGAAGTTGATCTTCTGAGATGCATAGAACCAGTAAGCACTTGTTGGCAGCTTATCAAAATATCACCCAATAAATCACCATGACCAGGTAACAATATGAACATTTCTCTTGAACCAGGAAAAAGTCTGACATACCATCATCTCACTAGCCAATATCCTTGAAAGGATAAATATCATTCCCAAAGCCAAGACAATTTATAGTTTACAACATTTATACTTTATATTTATAAGAAGCTAATTCAGCATGCGTTCATGCAGTCGCCACATCTTACGTAAGTTAGGTGTCAAAAGAGCTTAAATGACAACCCATGCTATGGCACGAATTTAGTAGATTTCAAATCCCAGTATCCCAACTAAGTTGAATGATGATAATGTCACTCTATGAAGGTATGTCTCCTCTTCACTTACTTCTCAAAGCTCCAATAACTTTACTGTTCGTTGACTTAATACTGCCTCGCCATTGTCAATAATAACTTACTTCTTGCTAAGACACAATCCTAGAACCTAACGATTCATTAGCCTTTCCATCAACCAACACAACACTAGGTATTGACGAGGAACCCAGTCCAATAAGATTGACTTAAAAGCTTTATTTCCTATAAGAAACATGAAAATTTTATTAATAGCTATAAGGTGGATGCAAAGGGACAAGACGCCTGCCACTTACATACACAGGAAGGTACAATACAGTAATCCAATCTCTTACTAAATCTGAAACAAAAAGGTCTTAATCCTTTATGGTTAGAACCCGACCAAGCAACCCTAAGTTTTACCTATCCAACACCTCCCTCAAAGAGTCCTGTCAATCCTCAAAGATTTTCCTGTTCCTTTCCAGACATAGGGACCAACAGAAGGCCGGAACAATCACTGCCAATAACACTTGACTCTTTTTGCTAATAAAATCTACAAGATTGGATAAGAACCAGTTCCGTGATTGATGATGGAAAAATTAACTGTAAACGCAACTCCCTCAACATCTTATGCTAGTCTGATGGAGTTATGGAAAAGGTGCATACAGGAAGAACATGATCCAGATCTTCGGACTTATCACATCAATTTGGGGACAAGAGGTACATAGGAAATGTCTTTGTAACTCATCAATCATCATGCGTGAGCAACTTACCCAATACCATCAACCAGGCTCTAAAGCCATTGCATAAACATTCCCTGCAGAAACATTCTTTACCACACTACTTCCCCCCCCCCCCAAACAACCACAATATAAAAGAACCAAAAAATCAGTTGCTTCATGAAGTAGAGTTGTCAATAGAGTATGTAACCAAGGACCTTAGCAAACACTGTCTTGCTATTGCTTTTCATTTGAGAAATGTACCAAGTAACCAAAAAAAAAAAAACTTGCCATTTTATAAAAACCTGCCATCCTAGATCACAAAATTGGAGAACATATTTTTTCACAAGAAATGAAAGATTTTACTAATAAGAGGTCAGAAGAAAAGGAATAAGGTGTCCAGAACAAAATAACAAGATAGAACTATATAATACAACTCCAATCTCTAGCAAAATCTGACACAAAGATGGTAATGTTTAAGGCCACTCAGATAAAGGTCATATGGTTAGCTCGATAAGAGTTCACCACCATCCCCTAACATCACAAGTTAAGCAAAAGGTACAAATGGCATGTGAACATTGGCTATAATCTCTTCAAATGAAAGCATGAAATGAAGGTGTAAATTGACAGCGATAAACTCATATACACTGCAACATGAATAAAACTACTTTAAAGAAAAATATTCAACCTTAGGGAGTCGATCAGACACCTCTCAATGTCCTCATGACATCATTCACGTAACAACACAATATTTCCAACATGGCCAGTAAAATTCATACAAACCAGGAAAATGAGTGATTTTCCCTTTTTACTAACTTGGAATGACAGAAAATTCCAAGATCAAGAAAGAGGTTATGAATCAATCAATGAAGTTCATTTTTCAAAAGCATCATCAGAAAAAATAGAATGGAGGTTGCAACTGACACAACGCAGATTTTTATTAGTGATGGACCAAAATAGCATGAAGAATAGCTGGGTCACCAATATAATCAATTTTTCTTCTTTCCCAAATTCCAATTGAAGTTTTCAAATTACTGCACTAGGCCAAGTAGAAGACTAAGAGACCAGTCCACCCACCCAATTTGAATTCAGAATCGCACAAATACTAGTGATTGCCAAAGAATGGAAGAACCAGGAGATTTGGATTTCACGCGAAACACAGTCACTGAACCAACTTCCACTGTCATTTGTGATTGCATGAGACAGAATTCAATATCACACAAGGTTTCGGCTGGTTCATATCTATAGAACATCAGTTTCACTTAACCAAGCTATAACTTTTGCTCCTATATTCTGAGTGCATGTTATTCTGAAAATATTATGTCCAACATGATCCAATATTATCAACAGGCCATTCAACTCTTAGAACATAGAAAAATCTCACATCACATTATGCAACCGGACACCAAAAGACAAGATCTTCAACCTATGACATTAAATAATTTCACATATAATTGGATAACAGCCATTGCTGCAAGAAACAAAATAAATTGCTAGTTATAAATACAGAGAAGTTCCTTTTTTTATATGAAAAGGAACATTTTATCAAGATCTAGAAGATTTTATGGCCAGTGGATAAGACATCACAAAGCAGTCACTTTATCATCAACAAAATGTGGGCAGAAGTACAAGTCCTTAAGTTGGACACTGAAATTCCACCAGAAGCACAATTATGGACCAAGTTTATAGCATTTTATCAGCAAATGAGGTGTACAACAACATATGACACAACTTCATTAAACTAGCATATCAGAAAATTGAGCCTGTTATAATACAAATATTTGTACTGCACAAATCACGGTTATCAATACATTGCTCACAACAATTTTAGTGTTCAGAGAAAAATTCGAGAACCTTAAGAATTTTTTTCGATTCATTCAAGCAAATTTTGTAAGTCCCATTTGGCTATAAATCAAGAAAATTGAATCCAAATCCCCACATCCTTATTGAGATACTGTTAATTTTTGCAGCATGTATATAGTACTATGTTTCAAGAGATGTGATTTGGCAATGTGCAAGACCCTTCCCTCTTCTGATTCCACCTTTAATAAGTTTTTGTGCAATCCTTTAAAGCTGTGAGTGGCTTCAAATCCCAACTAGTTTCACAACATCATGCACAAAATTACCTCATATAGCATACAAAATTTTTGACTCCATCCCACCACCCAACTTCTTCTGGATAAGCAACATCACACTTGCTAATAAAAATATATGATGTCATCACGTTTTCGACCATTCCAATGATAGCTCAACTATCAAATTCATGCAAAGAAAACCCATCAACATCATTTGTCTCACAGTCTTTTTTGCATAGAGAGTTACAACTTTTCCCATTTTTCAAGTGGCTTTTGAATGACTGAAATGGACCAAGTTTACATAAGATAGAGCAATCAATTAATTCATAGAAGGTTTCCTTGATTTTCAGTTTCTTCAGTCTCAGTTTGGTCGGCATAGCTCTCAGAGATCATTTTCACAACACTATCCAAATGCAAATGTTAGCTGTTAGTTATTAAGGACTTAGTTGAAAAAGGTAGCTAGATACATTTCAAATGAGTTCATATAAAGAACAGTTGTGCAATGTGATGCCGCTGGTCGCTTTAACTAGACCTACTTTCAGCAATCAAGGTAAAGACTGCACCATAATTCCATAAACCTGCCTCCATAGGAAAATTAAGCATGCCAAAAAAACTGGTCTTCGGATAGTATGAGAAAAAACACAAACATTTATGATACATTAATAGAACAGTATTTACAGGCTGCACATGTGGCAACCATATGTTCATACAAAGATGTGCTAAAATGGTGAGGTATCTCACTAATCACTTTTACAATGCAGTAAGTTGCTTGTCCAAAAGATTTTTAGACAAATAGATGAATTTATCCATAGCTTAATCAGTCCTATCAAACACCAATGTTGTTGGCATCAGCTAACTCCTACTTCTCCTATCTGAACCACCAATTCAGCAGTCCCAGGCAAACTGCCATTTAACTCCACGTTAAAAAGCTGAACAGCTTGCTGCAATAGCACAAAAAGGCAGTTGAACTTATACTAAAACAAAATGCCAACTTCAGTGATCCCTCCAAAGAAAGAGTTGGTCATTATGCACAATGCACTATGATGCAGAGTACCTTACATGAATAAAACATTTTAGCACTTTGCTTGTTTGCTTGATTAAGCTAGAAAAGCCTCGAAACAGCTCAGGCTGAAAAATTGTGATAGTGTTATAGATGAGATTATCAGCTTAAGAAAAGATGGTGGTGACAGCAAGGTTGTAGAATTTTGCAGAACAGTGTACTTGCAAAGAAGTGTCTTAGACAGGTACGAACAGAATTATAAAGAGTTTTAAATGATTCATGAAAACAATTTGCACAAAACAAAATTGCTCTAATATGACAATATGGTCAACCCCAACAATGATATACACAGATGATCAAGTGTTCAACATCATTGCAAATAAAAAACGTCATAAACACAAAACATAATCAGAGATAAATAATTAATAGAATGACACAATAAAGTTGTGACACAATGAAAGCATGCAAATTAGAGATGAAAATAATGTGTACACAAGGTAAAACCGTAATAGACTTCATAAAATTATCTAGACAACTTGAAGAGGACATGTCTTTTAAAGCATAATCATCTATGAATGAGTATAAATAATTACAAATTGGACTTGATTGCTAAACAACTATGAATGAGTTATAGATATTAAGATGTGCACACATATTGGATTTGATTGAAACACAAAAAGGTGAAATTAAATTTAAAATAAATGTATGAAACTTTAGAAAACCTGCCTATACATAAGGACAACAATGGTGTCTTAGAAGATCTAAGTATACCATTTCCTAATTAGTAATTAAGGAAGTATTTAAATCAAACCATCTCTGACATAATGTCCACACAGGTATTGGTGGTCAAACCTTTCTTGTCCAACTCTACATTCCCTGGACCAGTAAATTATCTCTATCGACCTAGCTTTCCAGGAGAAAAGGTAAAATCCAACGCAAAATAGGAATTACTACTTATGGATCTTAAACATAGACATATATCTTGGAACAAATGCATATACATCTGTTTTAAAGATTTGAAACCTTTTACAGGTCTTGAGAATGCTCTCAAAACCCATGCAGTTATGCACTTGCATCACATTTCCAAATACCAAACCCTTGTATTTCACTCATATTAGAATAAAGGTATTATCATTTACAGTATCAGTCCTAATAGCACACAACACAACACCTGCTACCAAAGCTGTCTTATAAGTAATACACTACATAAAACAGACACATAACCTATTATTTTAAAATGATTCACAGGTGTACCCTTCATCTCCACATAAAAGTTGAAGTCAACTTCTGGTAGTAAATTGGATATTTTCATGCAATGGCCAATGAGATTGACATCCTGTCCATGCAGATTAAAATTCTAATGAAATCAAAACCCAAATATGCAAAATATGACTGGAGTTATTTTAAGTGGTTGGATAAGTGTTTAGGGGAAATAAACTTTAGAAGAATGTATTAAAAGGCGTGTATTGATTGGAGGGAAGTGTTGGAAAATGTGTATGTATCTCTTGGGGAATAAAAACAAACAATGCATAAGTTTTTATCTTGTCCTGTATAGTTAGATTTCAGCATGATGCCCATAATTCCAAAAATATTCATAAAGCTTCCTTTTTTTCTTAATTGGATCAAACATACAACATGATTAGCAAAATATATGCAGAAAAGAGATCATTCTTTCAAAAATCCAACGGAATTATTGGAATCAGTTATTACTTATGAGTTTCTTAAATAGATAGATATTCAATGTGTGATTTCAGCATTAAATTTTTCACATGTTAAACAAAGAGTAATTAAAGATAGCTTAGGAAAAGCTCACCTATTGATACAAGCAATTGTCAAGGAACCAGGGAAATTACTAGCTGACAGCAAAATATCCAATAAGAAGCTTAGATATCTGTTTGCATCTGATATAAGAGCTGGTGGATCCAAAACAGGATGACCATCCACTATCCATGAGATGTTAAATACCCTTCCTTGCCTTATCATTACTACAGACAAAGCAGAAAATGAAGTGTATCAGTGAAAGGTCAGAATCACAAATGCAAAGAAATAAATAGAGAAAGAGAACCCTAATAAGAGGTGACATATCATAAAAGCTTCCAAAATCTAATCAACTCATTATTTTTAATGATTAAGATGCTATTACCTTCAGGGTTGCATGCTTCGAAATCAGTTGAATCCAATGTGAAGCATAAAACATATATTTCGAGAAACTTTATAGCTAACAACTTCGGACCAACAGGACCTGCCTGCAACACAATCCAGGAAACATTGATAATTACTACAATGATTCAACTTTATAAATGGAAAAAATAATAATAATAATAATAACATCACATTGTCCACTGGGACAGGCATGCTTTGTAAGGATTTTCAAGGTCCTGTGAATGAAACATAGGGTTTTCATATATATATAAAGAGAATCACAACCACATAAAGAAACATATGAACTTCCTGCCTAAAAGAAGTTTCCAAGGATAGAAATTTACGAAAAAAAGAAAAAGAAAAACAGAAGAAATAAGAACAATAAAAAAAATGAATAGTTGTGAAGATAGGCGCCAACATGGTGGGAGGGGAGTGACACAGCTTTTCATGCAAAAAAAGCTCCCGATCTCATTGTTTTTTTTCTAATTTATTTATTTTCCTAACAAAATTTCAAAATACAATAACTATTTTATTCTAAATTTGTTTTAACGCACAATATATCTTATTAACCAACTTTTCATGATCTTTAGTTTGATACCCATATTATACATATACATAATCTGAAATGTATTTATTGGTGGGTTTGAATGATTCTTAATTGATTTGAATATTTGTGTTAAATTTGGTAAGTGTTTTCGGCAATTTGTGGTAAACTTAGACAAAAATGCATATTTAAAAAATACAATTAGAAATATATTACTAAAAAATTATACTTTATAAAATTAGAATAATAAAATTAAATCAATTAATTTTTTAAAAAATAAAAATGTAAAATTTATTTTAAGTTAATATTTTTTAAGAAAATATGATTTTTTATAAATTCTTTAAGAAATTAATTATATTCTATATAAAAAAATCCTTAGATATGAAAATTGTGCAAAAAATAATACTCAATGTAAATATTCTATTTTTTTTTATATGTTGTATTAAAAAATACAATGTAGTATATTATCTGAAAAATGTGTAGTCTACTACCTCATAATTGTATTATATTATTTACTACAAAATTCAATTAAAATGAGTTTTTGATTGTAAGATTTTACTCTAAAAATAAGATAGAGCCTCCTTACTTTTGAAAAAAAAACTTTATAAATTCCTAATCATATATATTTCATTGTAGTATAATAATTGACCGGAACACTAGTTGATTGTTAATCCACATACATAAGCCTTCAGATTGAGAATAAACCTTCAGAATTAAACATTTAGTTGCAATATAGCAATAATACATCTCTATTACCATACTCTGGAAGTAAGAGTATCAATACTTCCAAATCTTTGAACAATCTTTTTTTCTAACCAACCCAAAGTAATATAATTAAGATGCCTAGTTTGCATGTGAATACAAAGGATGCTCTCTACCCCTTGACCTTTGCTCAGTCAAGCTCAATACTGAAGTTTGTAACAGGTTACTTTACCAGGACATATTTCCACAGTTGCAACAGGATAATAAAGAAGCAGGTAAATGTCTACACAGCCAACACAGATGAAGAGGAAATTAGGATTGAAATGGGATATCCCAGATTACAGAAGTCACACACAACTATAAAAATAAAAAAATTAAAAAAAATTAAGTTCGACAGTTTTCCTTACACTGTTATTTTTATCTTATGATATATCAATCAATTATATTTTTCTACCTCAATCATGTGATTTCTTTGCCATCATTAATTTAATTGAGAATCTTCATATAATAGAGCATTTAGCATTACTTTATGTGGACGGAGGGTGCCAGAGAATAATTGGCTTTCATCTCATATCTACAGTTTCCATAGTTTAACTGATGAAAAATAAGTTAAAGACTCTCAATGGTCACAGCCAAGGATACAACTAATTATAAGTTAAATTAACAAAGGTCCTTTATAACTTATCCTCTTTCATAAACAGAAATGTTTATAGAATTAAAATTTATGCAAACACAAGCATAAATTATTTTTTGATGAGAACAAAATGTTATATTGACAAAGATGATGGCTACAAAGGAATGAGGTGTCCAAATGCTACACTGAACCATCAACTCAATACATACCTCAAAGATAACGCCCAAAACAGCATCTCTAAATTTGATTAGCCATGTCCACAGCTCTTCAAGCCATCTCTCAACTATACCACGCCGTTGAAACTATAATTTTTTCAAATACAGCTTTAAAGTTTCATAGATATACTTGATGCTAAAACTAAGAACGTAGCATATAACAGTGTTAGATGAACCAAAGTAATTAATTAGAGAAGAAAAAAGACAAACTTCACATAATAGGTCATATTGCATGACATGAAAACTAAAAACTGCAGTCATGTTTGTATTCAGATATTGAATACTCCTAAACATATACACGTGTAAACTTCGTGGACTGAAAAAAATTATAGAATATGATAAGCAATTAAACAATGTTATCACTATCAGTAGGTTTCCTGTTTCAAAAGTGTGTCTTTTCTTGACATGGCAATTGGCATATAAAACAGCTATCACTTGTACAGAAACTACAAAGCAACCAAAAGCAGACAAAGAGAAATCATGGACAGAACACAATGAAATGTCCCATGTGCATAAGCACCACAAGAAGAGGAAAACATATGTACAATACATACAGACCTGCATGCATATCTGCAATCAAGCACGAGCATGCGCACGCACGGGTGCACGCGCACACACACACACACACACACAGAGGGAGAGAGAGAACCTGCAATGCTAACTCCTCCAGCACAATACAGAAAATTTTTGTACCGGTGATGATGGATTGCTTTGCAACCACGAGATTATTATCTTTCAGAAATGTCAACAACACAGGAAATAATATGAAGAGATGTTCCCTTGTTTTGGCCCCAATCTCATCAATTACCCTGTCAACCAAAGTAAAGTTGAATGATGAAACACATAGTTGACAATTATCCAACAATGAAGAACTACCTGCATATGCAACCAAAGAAAAGCCAACAACTTTATTGCTAGGAGACATATATCAAAATATGATCTCAGAATGGAAGGAAAACAGACACTACAGTTTCACCCGTAGAATAAAAATAATTAAAAGGCATGTCTTAAGTAAACATGTATCAGTACATAGTCAAGTTTGGAAATAATTGAGAAGATCTTTTGGAATACTTTTCACAAGGAGAAACTGCTCTCCATCTTCAAGACCAGGCTCATGTTGACAAACCACTAACTGTGATATAAGCTCTTCGAAAACTGTTTAGTATTTACCAGTGTTTGGCTAGAAAAATAATTATAATGAAAATAAATAAAAGTTTCAAAACCAAAGCAATAAAAAAATGCAAGCTTCAATGTGAAAACAGTGCTTTGACTGAGTGAGCAGATTCAACCTTTCATTGGGTAAGACTTAAGAGAAACAAAACTAGCCAAAACAAAATTATTTTTATGCTGAAGAATAAAACAGGAAAAGTGTCAATATTATTAAACCATTCAAATGCTAAAATTCCTAAAAGGTAAAACCTTAAGTCACTCAAATATGCATAATCCTGCAGTCCCCTTATTTACTTCACATTAATCTTTGGTGCATTTGAGAACAGCTCCTTACATTCGTACCCAGCAAGAATCTCTGTCTTCTTTTTTCTCAAGAGCTTGCATAAATATAATTTACAAGGAAGCTAAGTCAAAAATCCACACCACTGGAAAAGGTCGATGCAGTCATTCATTAAAAATCTTCACACGTTAGACAAGGAAGCCAGGCTAGTAAATATTCTGAAAGTTTACCAGCATAAAATATCTAAAACAAAGATTTTCTTTTACTTGATAATAAGAACAGTCAAAACCTAATATAAGTTCAAATATTAAACATTGCAACTGCATTAAGTATAAAGAACCCAGCTCCAAATACATGAACTAGTAGACTATAACCATAACGCAACTGTAACAAAACGTTAAGACGAAATCCAAGAACTCATAAATTTTGAAACTTCCATGAAAACTCAACAACAGAGAATGGAAATTGAAGGGGAAAAGTAAAATCTGTAAAAATCACTCACTCAAGAAGGTACTTTCTGACGAGGGTTTCGGGGGAAGACTGAAGCTCAACCAAGTAAGGAAAAAGCTCAGCCGCTTGAGAGTGTTCAACAGACAACAAGATGTCTTTGGCCTGCTTCAATGACGATAATTTCACGGCCAAATCTCCATGGTTGTTCGCCGCTGCTAGAAGTGAGAGCGCTTGCTCTCTCGCCATGTGACAATTTAGGGGGACGGATTCAAATTTTTCAATTAGGAAAAATAGGCGTCTTGTTTGATTCTTGATTAGGGTTCCTAGGGTTTAAAATTGGGGAGAAAAAATGAGGAATTTCGTAGGATTGTGGAGGATGGGAAAATGATAGCGACGTTTACGTTGAGGAAAGGCAGCAGACCTTAGGGGTGTTTGGTTGATGTTACAATAAAATCTCTATAAATTAATAATTTATAAATTAATATATTTTTTAAAATAATAATTTTCTGATGATTTGAGTCAGTTAAAAATTTTATTAATTTTAATGAATGTGACTCTTGTATCCCAAGGACACGACGTGTTCCCAACCCACCCCGTGGGTCCCGTGTTAATTTTTTTTTAAAAAAAATTCGCTCAAGTTTTTTTTTTTCATGTATAGGTATCACATGTATACCTTCAAAGTATCCATAGATATCTTGAAGGTATCACATGTATAAATTGAAGGTGCGCGGACGGCGTGGACGAGCGGTTTGTGAAGTGCACGCGTCGTGGGTGTATATGGGCGCGCGGTTTGTGAGGTGTGCGCAGGTATCCATGGAATACCTTTCAGGTATCCATATGTATATTGAAGATATCCATGGAATATTTTTTCAGGTATCCATAGGATACCTTGAAGGTATCACATGTATACATTGCGGGCGACATGGGCGCGCGATTTGTGAGGTGCGTGTGGCATAGGTTCATAGATGTGTTGTTTATGAGGTGCGCGCAGGTAGTGGATACCTTCAAAGGTATCCATTGAATATCGTTCAAGTATCCACGTAGAATACTTTTTTTCAAACATCACATGTATACATTGAAGGTATTCATGGAAAACTTTTTCAGGTATCACATGTATACATTGAATGTATCCATCGAATACCTTTTCAAGTATCACATGTATACATTGAAGGTATTCCATGGATACCTTCAATGTATACATGTGATGTTTGAAAAAAGGTATTCATGGATAGGTATACATGTGGATAACTGAATACCTTATAGGTTTTTGTATATGAAATCATATATGAAAGATTGTCAAAGTTTCATTCTTTTTCTGATAATTTGTTTTTTTCTCTAGTTGATTGACTATTATTTACACATAATTTGAAGTTAAGTACACTGTAATAAGTTCCCAAGAGAATATAACAAAGAAACAATGCATTTTTGCTGAATTGTGTTGTTCAAGACCATAGAACCACAAATTTTCGAAAGTTTAATCTAACAACCTGGTTGAGGCATTCTGTTAAACAGGTAACATGCAAAAAAGCTCGAGAAACAATTTTGTAGTTAAGTACATTGTAATAACCTTAACATTGTGAATTAATGATGGTTAATTAAAGACGAAGAATTAATTCAGCACTAATCTAACCCTCATCATCACTTCATCTCACTTTCTATACCACAATCATTTCTAATCTGAAGAGCAAATCCATGATTCCACCATTCATTCTCCTCTCCCCCAATGTTTTCCAGCGCCTTCTCGTCGTTGGAGTGGCTGTAACCGCCATTGATACGCTTCATCTAAGTGTGATTTCTATCACTTAAGCTGAATTCATGATCGAAGCTCTGGCTATAAGGTCTTGACGCTATGACAGATGAGTTTGAGAAGAGGAATTTCAAGTTTGACTGAAGGAGATTCGAGACCCTGTTCTTGAGCTTTGAGGGCAAGGGAGGAAGATGAAGAGAAAGAAGAAGAAGAAGTAAGGGGAAGATGATGCTGTGAAGAAGAGAGAAGGGGGTGGGGGAAGTTGAAGAAAGAGAAAAAAAAAAAAAAAAATATATATATATAATAAAAAGGGTGGATCGGGTCGGGTTGGGGAAGATTCGTGTCCCGGAGACATATAAGTTTTTGCCAATTTTAATAAGATAATATTTTTTCAAAAAACTCTCATATAAATTAGTGGTCTCATCAATATCATAAATTAATAATTTCTTCAAATTACAAAAATAACTAGGACAATTTAGTAAAATAAGAATCTATGATCGATTGTTTCTTGTTAAACTTCAAATCTACTTGGATCTCATATCTAGATTTATACGTACATTGATGGATATGATGCATGATGAATATATATTTATTATACTAGTAGTTCAATGAATATAATGCATATATTAATTAAATGCACTCTCTTTTATAAAAATATATTTTTATTCATAGTACTGGAAAAACATTCTTTAAAATAATAAATTATTAATACCTTTCTAAAATAAGAAATTTTCCCGATCCCAACAATATTAATTTATAGAGGTTTTAATGTATATCAATTTTTGAAACTATATTAATGTATTATTATTACTAACAATATATATGTTATATTATACATATAAAATCAAAAAAATTGAAAAATATTGAGTCACTTGGCATTAAAGTGGATGCATAGTTACATCTGTATCTGCATCCTATCACGTTTTGATTTTAGGAAAACTAAAATAATAGCAAGCTAATGTGTTGAATATTTAACTCAAAGATCAATGATCGAAATCACTTTAAATTCTATTAATTCAAATTTCAACATAAGAAATAAAAATGTACATATTTTTATAATTTTGTAAAGTTTTAAGTTTGATCCAACCTGGTATGTAGGATCGAGCCTAATATATAAGAATTTTCCTTGTTTCTTTTTCGTAGATTGCACGGAATTCTTCGACATGTTTGGACTCACGGAATTTCTTAAAGAATTTATAGAAAAATCTTAGGGGTGTATTGGATTAGGATTTTAAAGGACTTTTTAAGCTGAAAAAAGTCATGCGGATTTAAAAGATTTTGCAGGATTTTTATGACTTTTAAGATTTTGCAAGATTCTGTAAAGACTTTTTAATCAGGATTTTAATGGGTTCTGTAGGATTTTGTGGACTTTGCAGAACTTCATGGATTTATGACATATGATAAGAGTTCAAGATTTTTTTCATACATTCGAATTTAAAAAGAGTCAAAGACAAAAAAAAATAAAAATAATAATTCTCCATAATATCATGTCCTCCTAAATAGCATTCATCCATATATCCATAGCTATACTAGTCCTCCAAGCATTAGCGTCTTGTCGCTCTTGCTCTTGGGTTTGAATAATAGGCTCAAAGTTATGGTCTTCATTAACCGGTAATGTTGAAGATGAAGGTTCGTCCACCGATTCAATTGGAAATTCATCAGAACGACATTATTTGCGAAGAAAGTTATGTAGAGCTGCACATGCTAATACAAGTTCTGCTTGTGTCTTAAATAAAAATGGAGGTGCTGACTTAAAAATTGTGAACCTTGATTTAAAAATACCAAATATTCTCTCGATCACATTCCTTAAAGACGCATGACGAAGATTGAACAATTCTTTCTCATTTTCAGGGTCATTACCCTGACCTACAAAATCTTGTAGATGATATCTTACACCTCGAAATGGAGCTAAAAATTGGCGTCGGTTAGGAAATCCACAATCCACCAAAAAATATTTACCTAATTACATATGCAATATATAATACTAGTATTATAATAATAATACTAATAATAACAATAATATAAAAAATAAGTATTTACCTTGTGCCACTTTAAGTCCATTCCTCCTTGTTATAGCATCATTTAGTAGCTTAGAATCATGAGCCGAACTCTCCTACCCACTTAGAACGTACATGAACTCCAAATCAAAATTACAAGCGGCTAATACATTTTGCGAAAACAAAAAATATTAGATTTAAAATAAAGTATAAAGTGTTTATTTTCAAAAAACAAAAAAAAAACATCTTATAATTAACTCTAAACACAATCTATAAAATTTAAGAAATTATAAACTCTTTAAAATAAACTTTGTCAAACACCTTGACTTGAATGGTCTTCACACATTATGTGAGTTTCGCAGAGGAAGTGGTTGAAGCAAGTTGCGAATATTGAAAAAATATTGATTAAACCATTTTATTGGAATTCTAAATTTGAAAATCAAGTTAGCTAATGAAGATTTTATTGTATCTCTAATTCAAGTTGAACAAAATAGGACATGTGGAGGACCAAGAGTGGCCGACTAAAAGTGGTCGAACTGAAATCAAACTGATTGGAAATTCGAGCAAGGGTCGCCCAAATTGTGCCTGCCAGAGCAACTTTAGAGGATCGACCCCGAGCAAAGGCCGGTCAGAAGAGATAACGTCGGTCATGATGAATCTTTGGAGAATCAATCTGGGATTTGGCCAACCAGAGATAATCAAGCCAATCAGAGATGAATCTTCGAAGGACCAATTTAGGATTCGACCAACCAAAGATGGCCGAACCGACCAGAGATATATTATATTAGTATAAGCCCGTGAAATACATGGATTTTAAAAAAAATACAGTTAAAATTAGTATCAACCATAATATAATTTGATTAATATATTATTTGATTATATATGTTGCATTCATAAGAGAGTCTAAATATTATCTATTTATTATATATGTTGTTGTAACTATCATATTATTCAACTTTCCACCAATATTCTAGTTTTTTTTATTTGTAAATTTTAAATATTTTCTATTTATTATAAAAAAAAAAATTTGTATTATTCTATCATAAAAGATCCACAAATTTTCATTTCAATTATATTATAATTAACTCAAATCAAAATTTCTTAATCGTTTTTATGATCTAATGCAAAAACATTTCAGTTTCATTAATTAAAAAGTTTAGAAATTTCACCAATCTTTTAAATGAACACATTTTTATTTGAGCTATTTTTTTTCTCTAATATTTTAATTAAAATAAATTAAAAGTATATAAATAATTTTGAGGAATATTGTGTTTAGGCCACATGTGTCCTATATATATGTATAACTTACATATTTTAAATTTTGTACACTTAATTACATATTGTATTATTAATAATAATATTTTAAGATTATTTGTAGTAATTATTATTATTATAAATAATCTATTTTGATTATAAATAATATTATTTTTTGTTATAATAATATAAAAACTCGTGTTAATTGGATTGAGAATGTTTTGAGCATGAAATAAGTATAATTATTTAAATTTAAATAAAAATTACCCACTTGTCTTAATTAGTTAATATAATTATTAATAATATATTTTGAGTAGGAAAACTTTTAAGGAGATTATGGCACGTGACAACCGGTTGTTCTTCTATATAAATAAAGATATAAAGATATTTAGTTTTACATATTTTGTTGATTTTACATAAATTTTAGTTTTTTTTTTCAAATTTAGGAATTTTGTATATATTTAACTTTTTAAATTTATTTGTTAATGTTAGTGTTTTTTTATTTTAAAAAATAATAATATAGTTATTTTATTCAAAATAATATAATTATCTTATTAGTAATATAATAAGAATAATAATAACATTTTATTTAAAAACTTAATAGTTAAAAAACTTAAATCCTAATTTTCAAGAAGTTGATTTTTAACAACAATTTAACCTTTTACATAGATATATATTCTTTCCATATTTTGATTTATGAAGATTGTTGTGAAACATATATATATATATATATATATATATATTCTTTTCATATATATTCCTTTCATATTTTATTGTTTTTACAATAAAATTAATTAATAATAATTTTTTAGCTTTTTAGAGGATGACACGTGTCATTCTTGGTTGTTCTTTTATATATATAAAGATATTAGCCAACCTGAGGTCACGAGCCAACCAGACAATCTACATAGAAAATACTCAAAATCAATTTTATCCGAGAAGAGCTTAATTATCTTAGAAGATCGCAAAAGTTTATATGCCCCAGGGGCACGAATCTTAAATCAGTGCCCCCAACTCGACCCGACGTGTGGGCCATCCCCACGCACGTCCACACGCCCCGTGCGTACTCCCATATCGTAGTTGGTGTGTGCCGTGCGCGCACTTGATTTACTCTTCAGGTATCACATATCTACCTTAAGGTATTATGCAGAAACAATGTTGTTTTCTTCTTTTTCCTTATTTCTCCTTCTTCTTCTTAGACTCTTTTCTTATTGATTTGTTAATCTTCTTATTTGTTTAGTACATTCTTTTTCTTATTGTTCTTGTATAGCTTCTTGTTCTTATTCTTCTTCAAATTGCCATGAAATCATTTAATGTATTACATAATTACCCAATAGGTATTTGTATATGTTACTCTCAGGTATTACATTAATACACATTTGATGGAATCTTCATTTCACCTTTTCACTTGGAATTCAACCCAAAATTCTTCCTTCATAAACCACACTCCATCTCCACCCAAAAAAACATTCATTCTTTCCACGCATTTCTTATCCTCTTCATCAAATCTTCACCATATCTCTCATCCCTAATCCTCCACATTCCTTCCAGCTTCAAACCCCCTTCTTCTTCATCAATAATTCTCCAACCAACAACCTAAATTAAATACATTTTTCATTAATTAATCATTTATATTCAATTAATTGGAAAAACGAAACCAAACAAACCTTGAGCAGTAGTCTTTTGGCTTGAAAGAGGGAGAGGGGTTGCTGGAGCTGAGAAAGAGGAAGACATTGTTGCTGTGCTAGAGACAGAGCAGATGCAGTTGGAATGGAATCAAAATCTTATGCTCGATGTTGACGTCACCCTGGACCTTCTCACAGAACTTGTTCTCGATTTCAGCGGGAAAGGGGTCTCTGGCTGAGCAAGTCGAGGTTTCCTAGCTTTTAGGAAGAAAAGAACCCAAAGAGTTGTGAGGAGAATTGAGAAAAGAAGGTTTAATGATGCTTTCTTTGTTGATGATCCGAGGGCTTCGTCGACAAATTTGTCAACAAAGCGGCGGCGGAGGATCTGAGGGCTTCGTTGACAAATTTGTCAATGAAGTCAGTGGCGACGGCGGTGGTGGAGCTGAGGGATTTCGTTGAGGAAAAGATTGATAGTGGAGTTGAGGGAGAACGCGTTTTGCAGCGTTGGAAAAGAAAAAAAAATGTATATATACGCGGGTCAAATCCGGGTTAGGGGCACAAGAGAGTCACTCCTTAGAAGATTACTCCAAGAAGAGATCTTCAAACTCAAGATATCAAAAGAAGGAAATAAATTCAAGATCAGATCAAACCAACTCAAGATAGAGATTAATCTATACTTTCCTTATATAGATCCCTAAAATCAAGGAATTTGACATTTATTCACCAAGTTATGTATGTTATTCAAATTCTGCAAATTAGGTGTTACACGAAAATGCTGCCAAAAAAAATAAAAAATCGTGTAACATACAAAAAAAAAAAAAAAAAATTCACACAACTCCCAAAAAAGTAATTTTCGTGTATCATACAAAAAAAAAAAAAATCATAATTTCGTGGAAGGCTTGTGCCACAAAACAAAAAAACTATAATTTTGGTCCTATCCCACTAATAATTCGTATAATTCGTGTAATACCCAACATTCATACCTTTTCAAAAGAAAAAACAAAAATCGTGTAAGGCATCATGTCAAAAAAAATTGAGTAAGATATTAAAAAAATGTAATATAAGTTTAATGTAACCTTTTAAGAAAAGGCTTAAAATTTGTGTAAAAAAATGTAACATAAAATTCGTGTAACATGTGAGCCGATACATTAGGTATTAATCATATCTCAGCCATGATTCAACATGTGAGGGATCGGAGTATTTTTGACAAATCACAATTTTTATGATAAAAAAGACAAAATGAACTATGTATTCTGCTAGATTTTTTTGTGGTATTTGGGATCAATTCCCGTTTTCAAATAACCGAAAGGACAATTTCGCAAACAAAAAAAGAGATGACAAAAATCAAAATTTTGGTTCAAAGATAGGTATTTAAAAACAGAGGATCAACTGCATATATTGATTGGGTTTCTAGTGAAATTAGCATTGATGTTTGGTACTGTTGGAGTGGTGGTGTTCCTGTTTTACTTTGACATTTCGGTTTGTTTTGAATATGTAAGAATCTCATCGTTCATCGTATGCAATGATTAGGAATATTACATATGTTACAGTTTGTCTTTCTGATTGTTAAAGAACTGCACTTAGGAGTGATGTTGGTTATGTCTTGTATGGCACAGTTTATTAGTACCTATTCTATATTCAATAGAACTCCCTGTTTTTGTTGTGGAACTAAAACTATCTCAACCTACTTATTTTTGGCTTCATTGATTTAAACATTGTACTAATGTGCAAGCATGACAAAATCAATAATCTTGAAATTTTTATATAGCTAGTGACATGAATTAAACAAGTCAGTTATAGTAGTTGACAATGTATTATGTATTGCAAATCTAATAATACATGTATTATGCATTTGTTTTATTGGGAAGAGGTGGAAACAAGCTTGAGTTGCAGCTTAGGTGCTGAAGATCCAATATACAGATAAGGCACTTGTGATATCAATGCCCAATTCTCCCCTTTTCCCTCCACACATTTTTCTTCCAAATGCGGGCAATCTCTTATAGAGAGATGCTGAAGAGCATTCAAGTTCTTTACACCCACTGGCAAAGACTTTATTCCATGGCACTCGTATATTTTCATGGAACGAAGAGACACCAGATTTTCGACCCATTCTGGCAATTCCATCAGCTTTGGACACCTACAAATTTCAAGATTATGCAGAGTCTTTACATGTTGAAGTGAATCAGGTAAACATCCCAACATCTCACAACTTATTATGCTCACACTCCGTAGAGACGATAAGTGTTGCATTCCATCGGGCAGACTGCCCAAACTCGGGCAGTACATGATTGTCAAGCGCTCCAGTGCCGTTAGATGCATAATGCTCCTTGGTAAAGAAGTCAAGCTACAGCAGTTCTCTATAGACAATGATCGAAGCGAATGGAGCCCCTTGATGCCTTCTTCTGGCAGTGAGCTCAAACTTGGGCACTCTGTGATCTCCAATGTCTCTAGGCTCGTAAAGTTTCTGATTTCTCGTGGCAAAGCTGATAACTCCTCGCACCAACGTATGGTCAAAGATTTTAAGGCCTTAAGGCTTCTCAGGTCCCAGGGCAGCGAAGTGAGCTGAGGGCACGAGCTTATAGTTAGGCTTTCCAGAGAAGAGTTGTTCTGCAACAACCCCTGTGGAAGATATGAAAGATCTGGAAATACATCAATGATTAGAGTTATGAGAGTAGTTAGCACTGCTACTCTCCTTAGTATTGTAGCATTGCAGTTACGAAGCTGTAAATGGCCAATGTGTGGAAGCCTTGGCATGGTGTCCAAACGAGGACACCGAATGATGCTTAGTCTGTTGAGACGAGTGAAAGTGTTTGTTGATGTGTTTGGGCTCTCCCATGCTTCTAAACTCGGGCAGTTTTGGAATGTGAGTTGCTTCAAAGAAGGGAACCATGTCTCGTTGTGTTCTTCACCATAGAACTCGTTGCCTATGCTCTTTACTGCATCGAGGCCTTGAATGTGCAGAATCTCAAGAAACTGTAGCTGTCCAAGGGGTGGAAGAGATTCGCATCTTCTGCACTTTTTCAGCACTATTTCTCTGAGATTCGGAGTGGTGGTGAAGCTTAGCCATTGTGGAAAGTTGGCACCGGAATATCCACTTAGATGCAGTTTTCTGAGTCCTGAGTTTGGCTGCAATCCAGTGAGGAGAACCTCGTCATCACAACCATGGTGCTCATCATCCACGTGATGCTCCGAAGTGTCATTGCACTTGGCCTCCTCGTCGTCTCCCCAGGATAAGCCCAATGAAAGAAGCTGCTTTTGCTCTAAGCACAGAACAGGAACAACATCGATAACATTCTCCAAACGTCTGATTTTGATCTCACCACGAATGTCCAGATGCAGTAGCTGAAAAAGGCTCTCCTCGAAAGAGGGGCCCACAATGTAGAAGGACAGTGTCTGAAGATTCAGCAAGTTTCTAATGGAAGGTGGCATTTGAGTAAGCCTTGTACAGTTCTGAATAATTAGATGCCTTAGATTTCTCAAATGCTTCATTCGTTGTGGTAGATTCTTTAGATTGTAGCAATCTGTGAGGTTCAGAGTTTGCAAGTTACTCAGTTTACAGATTGCTTTTGGCAACGTCTCCAAGAACGTACGAGAGAGATCAAAGTATCTCAAGTGTATCAATTTTCCGATGGATTTGTTCAGCTTCTTGATGCCACTATCACTTAAATCGAGAACTCTGAGACGTTTGAACACTCGGACTAGTGTCTTTAGAGCTGTGTTAGAGTCGTCACCTGGACTAAATAATCTGAGACTTCTCAACTGTCTTGCTCTACATAATGCCTCTGGAACTGTAGACTTGGAACTGCACACAACTGCAGCATGCCTCACTTGAGAGAAGTCTTGATCATCTGAAAGCTCAAATTGAGTGACGAACTCACTTCCAGCTACATACTTGGCAAGGTCGTGAAGTAGATCATGCATCTGGAACTGATTCGTATCAACAAGTTGAAACAAAGACATCAACAAGAACTCGTTGAAGTATTCATTCCCAGTGTCCTCCATTTTCTTGGTTGAATACGTGTCACTCGAAGCTTGAACCAAGCCTTCTGCAATCCACAACCGAACAAGCTTTTCCCTTGTCATCTCGAAGTTCTTTGGAAACACAGCACAATATGAAAAGCATCGCTTTAGCTGAGTTGGCAGACGATTATAACTCAATCTCAAAGCAGACATTATTCGATTCTCACCATCTTTTTCTAAATTCCATAGCTCATTCTCCAACACATAAGACCACTCGCTTTCCTCTCTTTGGAATCGCATACAACTCCCCAGTATCTTTGCTGCTAATGGCACACCTTTGCATTTTCTTACAATCTGTTTTCCAATTTCAAGCAACTTTGGATACTGGTCTTGTTCTCCATCTGAAAATGCTCTTTTGTTGAACAAAGTCAAGCAATCATCATCTCCCAAAGCTTCTAGAATGTACGGAGAGATTGAGCTAACTATAGTCGCGACTTTCACACTGCGCGTGGTGATAATAATCTTGCTCCCTTGTGCTCCGCTTTTGAGAGGAAACTGTAACTTCTCCCATTCGTCTTGATCTTCATTCCACACATCGTCCAACACTAGAATGTATCTTTTCCCGTTTAAGGATTCATGCAATTCGGTCTGAACAGCTCCTAGTTGTTTGGACTCACTTCTCTGTTTAGCAGTGTAATCCAAGATTTCGTTCATGATCTTCTTGACATTGAATTCTTGGCAAACTGATATCCATATTCTCAGATCAAAGCTTCTTTCCACTCTCTTATCATTATACACCATTTGAGCAAGTGTCGTTTTACCAATCCCTCCAATCCCAACGACAGGCAATGCAGATACCTTCATACCACACACACTTGTAGAAGATATCACGAAACTAACTAGTGCCTCTAAGTCGTGTGTTCTACCATAGACTTGCGATTCGTCTAAAAACGGCCCTGTTTGTCGTCTCTCTAACGTTTGAGACCTATCAAGCAATGCTATTTGTTTGAACTGAAAGCTACACATATTGTTCACCAATTCATTCAGTCTTTCTTGAATGCTTTTAAGTTTATTATGAGGCATGTTGGATAATGGCCTAAGAGAAAGACAAGCAATTCTCACCTTGGTTTTCGACCTTCTTCGGACAAGTCTAGTGGTGAGCTCATCCAACACGTCATCAACATCGTAAGCCAAACACTTGAGCTCTTCCAACCATAACTTGACCTTTTTGTCCTTCCATTGTTTCTCTTCTGCATCTTCAATGACAGCTTGAATCATGGGTAGTGTCTTCCTTAGCTTTTCCAAGTCTTTCTTGCAGTCTCTGCCATGTTCAAATTTTGCCAGAATTGGTGAAGCTAATTTCTCGAATATTACTTGTAAAAGGGGTGAGATTACTATTTCAGCCATCACACTTCTTGCTTCTGAGATTGTTGAATGACTGATCAATAAAGGAATGTGGTGTATGAGCAAATGACTAATGACTATAAAAGTCAATTATATGTGGCCTCGGAATTAATACAAGGGACCACATATAGAAACTTTTTTCTTATTTAATTGGCTGGATATTATAACGAAATGGGACAGGAAATGCTAGATTTTTCAGTGGGAATTTCCTAGTGATTTGTGGTCATTCTCAAGTTGAAGTTTTTCCTGTAATCAGTAGTATATTATCACCACTCTTGTCTACGAATTTACTTGAGAAGGGAAAAGAAATTAAAAATTGTCATTCTCTAACTAATAACTAACTAGTAAAGTGTACAGTATAACATTATAAAAATATATTTACTCAAATAAAATGAAATGAAAAAAAATACACCAATGTGTTCAAAGAAACAACACTGACAACTTCTTCATGGTAATAAATCAGCATAGGCATTCAACTACAAGTAAACCAAAAGATAGAAACTGAATGAATATTACAAAAACAACCGATAGAACAAAACAACATTCTGGTAAGTAGTAATAACTCACATATTCTTATTCACTTGCATATAAAAAACAAAGGAGCAACTCAACCAACAACCTTATAACTCTCTCTCTCTCTCTCTCTCTCTCTCTCTCTCTCTCCATATATACTTTGTAATTTAGAAATTAGGCCCAGCTGCTAGGATTTCCTCAGTCAAAGTGTTGTCAACTCCAATCTTATAGTTAAGAAATCCTTCAAAATTCTTCTTGAAAAGTCCTCCCAACTTGAGAAGAGTGTCCTTGTGTGCCTTCTTATCAGACCACTATATCCCAACAAACATGTTATATTATTATCAGACAATTGCAATGACAAAAAATCCAAAAAGACAAGGTTGAAATAACCAACTTACACTATTAACAGGATCAAGTATCTCTGAAGGAACACTCTCAACTTCAGTTGGAATTTCAAACCCAAAGACTTCAGTCTTTGTGTAGTTTGCTTCAAGCAGAGCCCCTGAATGTATGGCATCGATTATTTTCCTAGTGTATGCTAACTTGATCCGACTTCCTGAGCCATAGCTGCAGATATATAGAACAGTGTTTAGTTCTCTGTTACATTTAGCATTGTATAGTGACTTAGCTGTATCGGTCCATACCTTCCACCGGACCAGCCAGTGTTAACGAGCCATCCAGTAGCCCCGTGTTTTTGCATTTTGTCGGCCAACATAGCTGCATATCTGGTGGGGTGAAACATGATAAATGCTGCACCAAAGCATGCAGAAAACGTCGCTGTTGGCTCCTTTATACCATCCTCTGTTCCAGCTACCTGTTTTCCAAGAAAAAAAGTTGACATGGTTTATGCTCAGAACTAGCGAAAAAAATGAAGAATTGGTCTTATAATTGTAGGAGACTGTGGCAAAACTAGTTTCTTTTATTTTGGTTGTTACATATTTTGTTCCAAAATTAGTCAGAATTTTTTACAAACTACATGTATTTTAGATGGCGTGGTCGACCTAAAATGATACGAACTTGACAAGACACTTCATAAGATAAATAACTGACAAATTGATATAAAAGTATCATGTGGAAATGTGTCTTTCTGACCAATACCTACATTAAAAACAAGATTTGTATCCAAAAAAATTTCAAATGCCCTAAATGCCCTTTTAGCTTCACGATCTAACATAGTTTATCTATTTCACGATGTATTTGAGCTTCTAATCTATGTTTGGGTATGAACAAAAAGACCAAGTGTAGTTATGTAATTTGATCTGATAGAAAACATGTGTTTTTTACTATTGGAGTATCGATCTTTTATCTTCTAATGTGTATAATGGGCATAAACACTAACCGTTCCAATATATTACTGTGAATTGTCACTTGTGAGACGATATATCAATTTTACATCATTTTGGGATGAAAGTCACACCATCTAAATTAACCGTAGTACATGGAATTCTTATTAAATTAAGGATTTTATAACAAACAATTGTGATAATTGAAATGAAAGAGACTAAAAAGGACTAGTTTTGGTATAGCCCTCTCTATCTATCAAGTGTTAGATGCATACCAGAGCAGTGTAGCCACTGATGAAGTGGTACATGGTCTGAGCCAAGCTAAGTTTGCTGACAGGTGGAAGCACACCAAATGCATCACATGCCAAAAGAATCACATTCTTAGGATGAGGACCAACACATGGTATCTTTGCATTTGGGATGAATTCTATGGGATATGCAGCCCTTGTGTTTTCTGAAACCAAAACACAATATATATTATCTCTTCAATGCTTAATTCCTCACTAACCAAGTATGATTTATGAGTGTTTTTACCTGTCACGGATTTGTCCGAGTAATCCACCTCTCTCGTGTGTTCATCAAACACCACATTTTCAACAACTGCAATGACAAGGAGAAGTGTTGTTATTCAATATGGCTAAACCACAAGCATCCATGGAACTAAAACATAGCCATAATTTGAGCATATATATATACCAGCTCCAAACTTGATTGCATTCCAAATATCAGGCTCCTTCTCACGTGCCAAGTCGATGCACTTGGCATAGCAACCACCCTCAATGTTGGATACACCGTTATCACTCCAGCAATGCTCATCATCTCCGATCAAGTACCGGTTATGGTCTGTAGACAGCGTTGTTTTTCCAGTTCCTGAAATAATAAACCCATAAGATCTTCAAAAGCATTAAAAGTATGCGGAAGAAATACTACCATAGTGAATTCCAGTTTATTGGTCGTGGAAATGTGTCTTTCTACCCAATACCATAAAATAAAATAATTTTTTCACTCATTTTATAACAAAACAATTTCTTTAGCCACATTTTTTCTAAATGCCCATTTTAGTTATCTCACCCATTATTTCTATCGTTTCTATTTGAAATTTGCATAAAACGATTTTACTTCACATCTTCCCCGTCCCACATCTCGATTACTATCCCATCTTATCTACTTTCACAGGTTAGATTATCTCTTTATTGATCTCGTCGTCGATTTTCTATTTAATTTTAACGTTCTGTTAGATCTCAATGGTGATTGGCTTCCAGATATCATTGATATCTATACCATATTTGTTTTTGGCAAAAAAAATTAGCTTCTCTATTTTAAGAACATTTATGTCATTTGACCTCTAATTTAAATAAAAACGATGTCTTTTTATCGAGTGTGTATTTTTTATTTTCTCTTATGTATAATGGGTAGAAAGAAGAGACATATGTATATATATACCTGATAATCCAAAGAAGAGGGCCACATCTCCATCTTTCCCCATATTACAACCCGAGTGTAAGGATAGTATTTGGCGCTTAGGCATGAGATAATGCATAACACCAAAAAGACCTTTCTTCATTTCACCAGCATATTGGGTCCCAAGGATCACCATTTCCCTCCTAGCAAGATTCAGGTCTATGCTCGTAGACGAAGTCATATAATGCGTATAACGATTACATGGAAACTGCCCTGCATTGTATATTGTGAAGTCCGGGGTACCAAAGTTCTCGAGCTCTTCTGGAGTGGGTCGGATACACCTGCCACACACCCGATTATTGCACGTTCTAAACTCGTACTATATGTAGTTATGTACGTCCTTTTAAATGTAAACAAACAATGAAGAATTAAGGACATGTTTTGCAAGTTAAGTCTTACGTAAGATACTTACATGTTGTGCATAAAGAGAGAGTGATAGGCTCTTGCTGAGACGATCCTAACTTTGATGCGATTCTCTGGGTCCCAGTTAAGAAACTGATCATTCACAAAAACCTGAACATGTATGGAATTCATTAAGCAATGTTCTTTTTATATAGAGCTAATATTAGTAACTGTGGATTATGCAACTTAGATTTCAAATATTGATGAAATCAAAAAGTAAAATGAACATCCTTGCAAGATAGAAAAATTCCCTTTTACATAATGAGGTGGTAAAATATTGTCTACAAAAAATTACAAGTTGGGAAAATTGTAAATTTAGGACACATTTTTTAGATCGCTCATCAATGAAGGACATTAATTTTTCGGTTCCCGACATTGAGATACTAGCTTTTCAATTTGGACGATTTTAGGACAAAAAACCCGAAATCACGAATTTCGAGCCAAATCACATTAGCAAAAAGTCGAACCTATTCTAAATTTGCCATTTCCCATTACAAGTCTGGGAATGGAAGTAAAGAAAAGAAAAGAAAAACTTGTAGCTAATTACTTATTTGGCAATCAAAGAGAAGATTTATCCCCATCACAATCACATACATGACCAAGTTATAGTATAATGACTGATTGAAAGTGAAATTCATCATAAAATAGCAGCTAAAAAGTCCATTTTTTCAGACTTAAATACATACTGTTCATGAATAGTTGGATTTTAAATATGATATTTGCCATCAGCAAACATCACAACAGGAAATTGGAAGCTCCACCTTTCATTGTAGGATTAAAATAGACATTTTCTTTCCGCATTAAATGTTGGATTCAGATATTCAAAGATTTTTATGGCTATAACCTCGTCTATCTTTTTGTGACATCCTCATTCTACTATCTTGGGACCCATAAAAGTGGAAATGACTTTCTTATTTAACATAAAATATGCAACAGTTGACTTTGATAATGTGCTCACTCTAGTTAAAAAGATAGGTCAGAATAAAATATTAATGGGTGGGGTTATGCACACCCAAAAATACTGAACATACATAAAAAGATGACTTTTTATATTTTTGATATATACATATATACATACATATATATATATATATATATATATATATAAAATTGAAGTGTGTTGTTTAGTATTACATGGGTGTGTATAGTGTCAACCTATATTAATACAATATATATTTTTTAAAATATTTGGTGAAAGAAGAGATCAACACCTCAACATTAGGCCTTGGATTATAAATTGGAAAGTCATAAAAATAGATTTGTGAAAACTTCTACTTTTTACCACTTGTGGAAATCTTTGTTTTTACCCAAATGTGGACTTTTTTCCCCCTTTTGTGTCAATTAGACCCTTCTTGATTTTGTGGTATGAGTCAAAGATGGAAAGACTTCATGTAAATGATAAAGACCTCATTATGTTGGTGAGTAATATAAAGTAACACAACATTATTTAAGTTGTGGTTAAAAATGACTTTTTATCTCTTATTTCAATTATATCTTTTGTACATCAAATATAAATCAATGTTTATAAAATTGAACCAGACTGACTAAGACTCAATTACTTGTTCGATCCAAAGAAAAGTACAAATAAAAAATGCCGTTGAACTGAAACACCCTAATCCGAAATGACTAGATCGAAAAAACTATGTAACTGAGAAAAAAAATAGATTCTTTAAAAATAAAGTAACAATAAAATTGAAATAAGTTAAAAAAAAAACCACTTTTCGGTTGTTAAATATTTCATATTTTAATATTACGTAAAAAAATAATACATATTCCAAAATAGTGGTAACATAATAAAACTACAAAATAACGTATAGAAGATTTTATTTATTTATTTAATCAATAGAGCCACCGAATTAAACTGGTCTGATTGATCGAAATTGATCTCTAAACCGATCCAACCATCAATTCTATTCATTAACATTGACAAAAATGACATATTCAATGCATATAAAAACTCACATATCAATATCAACAAAAAATAAGAGATGAAAACAAACCACTCTCGAGATATGTTTATTACTATTAAAAAAAAAAAATCCTATGATGTAAATAGAAAGTGAAATACCTTTTCCAAAGAGCACAAGTAATCCACCGCTCTTTCTCTGTTGACCAAGAACGTGTGCTCGTCCATCTCAATATTGGGTGAACCTCTGTCACATGATCCCAAATACGTGATACCATTAAATAATAATAATATTACTTTATTTAGATATTAATTTTATGCAATGGATAAAGTTGAAGAATTTTGTTATCTATGAAATTAAATTAAAAAAAGAGACTCACTTTCCCCACCAAAGATCCTCAGTAGTTTCATCTTTGACAACGCGTTTGTCTCTGGGAGAACGTCCTGTTTTGGCCCCTGATAATGTCGCCAATGCACCGCTTGATGTAATAAATGAACCCTTCTCGTAGTGTATTGCTTGTTCGTACAATTCTGTGTTTTTACAACATTCAAATTTCACAATATGTTATCATTTGTATCGTGAATGTTTTTTTTTTTTTAACTATTTAGTTGAATCGAATTTCAGTTATTATGATCAGCCATAAATAAATAAATAAATAAATAAATAAATAAATAAAAAAAAAAAAAAAAAAAAATATATATATATATATATATATATATATATATATTAGAGAATAGAAGGGGAAAATTGCAAAATTAATTGTATCACTATAGGGTGGTGCTATTTCTTATCCGAATTAAAATTTATAATTTAACCATATATTTATAAAAGGTATGAGACCATCTATTTCAAGTGTGTTTCAACTAATTTTCCAAAATAATCATTACAAAACATGTGCATAAATGATATCACTGCTTAGATGTTCAGATGTAGATGATGTTTTATCAATTTATGGCTAAAAAGATAATTTAATCATCAATCCGAGGTCTAAAAGTTAGAAACTATCAACCCGAGTAGTACTTGAAAAATGAAACTATCACTTAAAAACCCACAAAAGTAAAGTCATCTTTGACAACTCAAAATTTTAGCTATAATATTATATATACTTTTTTCTTTCATATATGTGAAATTAATGAACCATACGAATTTTAATTTAATGTCTTTAATTGACGTATTTATCTTTTAAATTATGAATTGATCGTTTTTATTTTTCAAATCCCAAATTAATAATTCACTATTTTTTCAGATCATAACGTGAAAAACATAAAAATCATTAAACATAATACTACAATCCAGGTTGCTTGAGTCGTGCATTTGATTTTTTCAAGTCAAAATCAAATTTCTATTATTTTATTAAAATTGAAGTCACCACCAATTAAATTAACAAGTACATGATTACACGTTATAAATTTTACTTCACATACAAAACAAAAACAAAAACGAATGACTTTACCAGCAGGGGAGAGATTATAAAGGATGTGAGTAAACTTCAGTGAACTGTCGCTGATATTAAGAGAGGGAGCGAAGACGTGCTGCTGGTGGCTCGCCGCCGTCACCCGTGGCGTCTCCGCCCTCGCCGGATCTCCCTTCACCACCTTCGGCCCCGTCTCCCTCGTCAGCGACGCCAACGACGCACTGCAATCACACACAGTATAAATTCATCCACCAATTCCAAAATCCCCAAATTCGCCCAAACACCGATCGAGATGAAATTTCAGAAAAACAAAACAAAATCGCAGCAATTAACGGACCTGATGGACTGGAGCTGCTGTTTCTGGCGCTGTTCCTCGGCGAAAAAGCCCTGCGCCGCCTGAATAGGCGTGGTCGGCGCCGACTTCTTCTTCTGAAGAGAGTGCAGTTCGTCGAGCGTCTGCGCCTTCACCGGACGAGCGCTGTCGTCGTGGCAGATTTCGTTGTCGTTTTCGCCATCTTCGGCTTTCTTCTGCGTTTGGATCTTCGGCAAATTGTTTCGCCCTTTCATGCTGCTGCTTCTGAAGGTGAATTCGCCGTTCTCAGCCGCCATTTTTGCCTGTTGATTTGAAAATACTAGTTTTATTAATTAATTTCGATTTTTCACCAAATATATATATACAACAAACAGAGAGATATCATATGAATGAAGGATGAAATTCTAACCGAGAATTAATGGAGGATATTAATTGAAAGAGAAGAAAATTGAAATCATGCAAAAGTGGTGTTTCCAAGTTTTGCTGTGGAGGGAAATGGGATTAATTGGTATGATCAATAGGCATTGGAGTCTGGTATTTATAGTCGCTGAATTGGAAATATATATATTTTAACTCTGGTCAGCTTAACCGTGGTTGATGATTTTATATACATCTGCAAATTCGGTTCATGTCAGTATTCAGATAATATATTTTGTTTTTCTTTTTCCTTTTATTAATAAAGTCAAATTTCAGCCATATCACAATTCACATGTATATCTGAAAACTGGATAATGTAATGGTTGGGGAGCTAGTTTGTTGATCACCTTTCAACTTGGCTACTTTCACAATAAAATGTATTCAAAATTATAGTGAAATTAAGTTATATATTTTCGTTTTTATTTAAATTTTAAAAGTATACACTAGAAAAGGGAAATAGTCAAATAACTATATAATGTTGGATGGATAGAATACTTACTGATCAAAACATGAGACCTTATTACTTACTATTTTTGCTATTTATAATATTTATATTTTTATTTCAAAATTAGTTGCTTTTATTGTTTATTGGTAGAGATATTTACTCTTATAATAAATTAATATTATAAAATATATTAATCAAATTATAAGAATATATAATAAAAGATCTTCAATAGACAATAGGTTAATTTCATCAAATGCATGTATTAATTAGGAAACTATAATTATCCTTAATTATAAAATAATCGTTGGATGTTTTTTTTTTTGGGAGACAACATGAAATCCTTCCCATTGTTTCTTATATTATAACTAGAATCCGACAACTCAAAAACTATCAAAAGGAAATAATCTATCTCTGCATCTAATAATACATCTGCACACACATTTATATTCGTATTGACAACTTATGTTTAATACAGTGTTTTTCATGTTCGTGATCTGGAAAAAAATAATCATGATTTATAATAGGATAAAACTGGTTGATTATTCTCAATTTTAGATCTTTAATTTGGTATCTATTATGTTCTATATTTTATTTATTCTAAAGGTAACTTTAAACTTTAGATAATTGTGGATCAAGGATTTTGAAAATGGGGTGTAATTTATATATAATTGAAAAAAATTCGCAATCAATCGCGGTTTAATTTGAAACTTACAATGAAAATATACAAATAAATAAGATATCATATAAAATTACAAGTTACGATTGAGTTTGTCAAGTCTTCATCACTTTTTTGTTCTCTTTTTGCTTTGAGATTGTCACTCCTTATTTACTAATTGAATCAATAGTAAATAATAAGAACATAATGATATAATAAGAAATATTTTCACTCTTATAACTGTTGATTATGAAGACACTAATCAAAGCCCACAAGCTCGCTTGACCAAGAACAACTCACCAGAAATGAGCAAAAAAACCTAAGAGAAAACCACACACTATCTCTTAAGAATGCAATATGAAAACGAGACAAAGCACACACGAATTTTACGTGGTTTGACTCTTCCACTGAGTCTACATCCACGGAAAACAACAGCCTTTACTATATTCAGAGAATCAATGGAGAATTACAAAGAAATCAGAAATCGCAGATTAGGGTTTATGAACTAAGAACCCTATTATATAGAACTCCTAAACCTAACGTCGAAACTAACTGAAACTACAACCAATTATAGATGGACGTGTGCTGAGTAAAAGCCCTTTGTCAATTTTGACAGACCTCCAACGGATCGCTATGACTTTAACGGATTGTAAACAACTTGCGCCAGAAACCCTAGTTTAGACCTAGAATCTATTTCTTCATGCAACTGCTCTTTACAACTGATTCTTGCGCTCAATTCCATCTGTTTTAATCAGTTATCCTCCAGCATTGTTTGTAGACTCGATCAGCTTGATTTCCATGTCATTATTCACCCAATTCCACGTCAGCATTAATCTGCAACACGCATGCAAGCTTATGCAAGTTTTCATTCTTCAATTCTCCACCAAAACTTGAATATTGAAACCTGCTATTCTTGCAATCACAACACTTAACTAGACTTGTTGTTAGAAGTATGATAGGTTAGAGTCCTAACCAATCTCATACAAAGTAATAACTTTGAACTACTCAAGGATTTAGTTAACCTATCAGAGGGATTCTCTGAAGTGTGTATCTTCATTACTTTAATGAACCATCTTTCAATTATATCTCTCACAAAATGTAGCTTAACATCAATGTGTTTACTCCTTTCATGGAATACTTGATGTTTTGCTAAGTGTATAGCACTTTGGTTGCACAAAATATCTATACTTTTCTCTGAATTATGCCTAATTCCACTAGAATACCTTTCGGCCACATTGCCTCTTTGATAGTTTCTGTCATTGCCATGTATTCTGCCTCTGTGGTAGAGAGAGCTACCATTGATTGCTGAGTACATTTCCAACTTATAGCTGTTCCAAACAATGTGAAAACATATCCTGTGAGAGATTTTCTGGTATCTTTATTACCTGCAAAGTCTGAATCAACATAGCCAATAGGAGCTTCTTATTTTTCAGAGTTATTGCCTTGTTTTTCAAATATTAGCCCTTTATTTGCTGATCCAACTAAGTACCTTAGAATCCATTTCAATGCTTCCTAGTGAGTTTTACCTGGATTGGCCATGAACCTGCTAACTTGACTCTAACTTGACTCATTCCATAAGCCAAATCAAGTCTACTATACACCATAGTGTACATGATACTGCCTACTGCACTTGCATAAGACACATTTTCCATATACTTTTATTCTTCAGCTATAGATGGACTTTGATTTGCAGATAGATGAGTGTACTGTCCCATAACAGTCAATGAAGACTTGGCTTGATGCATAAAGAACCTCTTTAGAACTTTAGCTATATAATCTGACTGATTTAAGCTTAATCTTCCAATTTTCCTATCTCTAAAGATATCCATTCCTAAGATCCTTCTTGCTGCTCCCAAATCCTTCATTTCAAACTGTGACTTCAGTTTATCTTTCAGATTTTGGATGTGGTGTTTATCCTTACTAGCTATTAACATGTCATCCACATAGATAAGAAGATAAGTGTGAATCTGATCTCCTTCCTTTCCAAGATAAACACAGCTATCATAAGAACACCTTATCAGTCCTATGCTCAGAACATAGTCATTAAACCTTTTGTACCATTGCCTTGGACTTTGCTTTAAACAATAGAGAGATTTCTGTAGTTTGCAGACCTTGTTTTCATTCACTGGTAAGATGAAACCCTCTGGCTGCTTCATATATATTGTCTCTTCAAGATAACCATGCAAGAAAGCTGTTTTGACATCTAATTGCTGAAGTTCCATGTTCCATTGAGCAACCAATGCAAGCAAAATTCTGATTGAACAGTGTTTTACTACAGGTGAGAAGATTTCATTGAAATCTACTCCTTCTTTCTGAGTGAAACCTCTAGCTACTAACCTTGCTTTGAATCTGATTTTCTCTGAACCTGTTACTTCTAGCTTTTTCTTAAATATCCATTTGCTTCCTACAACCCTTTTATCAGGTGGTTTGTCTACTAGAATCCAAGTTTGGTTCTTTTCCAATGACATGAGTTCTTCATTCATAACTTCAATCCATTTTTCTTTTTCCTTTGATATCATTGCTGATTTGAAATCCTGAGACTTATCATAGCTTATGTCTTGTGCTACTGCCAAAGCATAAGACACTATATCAGCTTGTCCAAATCTAGTAGGTGGGTGAACCCTTCTTATTTCTCTGTCCCTTGCCAAGCTATAATCCCTCAAGTCAGCATGATTTTGATCATCCACCTCTGATTCAGATTACTCATTATGAGCTTCATTCTGAATTTGTTGATCTTGTTCCTGATTTTGCTGATCTTCATTAGTAATTTGTTGATCTGCAGAATCATTCTCCACCTCAATTGGAGTTCCATCATTATTAATTTGGTTTTCTCCACCTTGACTGTTAGAGTATCCCATCACCTTTTCATTAAAGACCACATCTCTGCTTATAAAGCACCTTTGATGACCAGCTTCCAAACACCAAAGTTTATATCCTTTGGTCCCTATTGGATAACCAATGAAAATGCATCTTATGGCCCTTGGCTCAAGTTTATCTTGCCTTATATGAGCATATGCTTGGCAGCCAAATATTCTAAGATATGAATAACTAGGAGTACTTTCATACCACATTTCATCAGGAGTTTTAAAATCAATAGAAGAGGATGGAGATTTATTTACCAAATAAGCTGCTGTAGTAACAGCTTCTCCCCAAAATGTTTTTGGCAGATTTGCATCTAGAAGCATACATCTCACTCTTTCTAGTAGAGTTCGATTCATCCTTTCAGCTACTCCATTTTGTTGAGGGTTTGATGCCACTGTTTTGTGCCTTGTGATCCCTTTCAGTTTGCAGAATTCTTGAAATTCCAAAGACAGAAACTCCAAGCTATTGTCAGTTCTTAAATGCTTAAGAGTGTTACTTATTTTGTTTTCAATTTGTGTGAGCCAATCTCTGAAAACTTGGAATGCATAATTCTTATGCTTGAGAGTGTACACCCACACTTTTCTAGAGTAATCATCTATGAATGTAATGAAGTATCTTGCTCCACCATGAGTGATAGTTCTTGCTGGCCCCAATATATCTGAGTGGACATACTCCATAGGCTTGGTTGAGGTGTGTTTCCCAGTTCCATAGGGCTGCTTCTTTGACTTTCCTAAGACACATTGCTCACAAAACTGCAGCTTGTTTACAGTGTTGTTTCCAAGCAACTTCTTCTTTGATAGTTCTTGTAGCCTCTTTTCTCCAATATGCCCAAGTCTTTTGTGCCATATCTTTGCTTCATCATCACTCATTACTGCAGATACTTTGCCTTCTATAGTTGATCCAAGCAAGATGTACAATCCATTGTACTTTTTTCCTTTTAGAATGACTTTGTCATTCTTTGATATTTGAATTATCCCTTTCTTTGTGCTGAATTCATAACCTGCAGAGTTAAGATAACCAAGTGAGATTAGATTTCTAGTGAGATCAGGTATATACCTTACATCATGTAGTTTCTTGATGCTTCCATCATGAAGTTTAAGAGCAATCACTCATATTCCCTTCACTTTGCATGCTTGATCATTTCCTAATAAAACTGATCTACCATCTTCTTCTTTCATCTCTTGGAACCACTCTTTCTCAGGACATATGTGGAAGCTACAGCCTGAATCCAGAACCCATTCAGTTGCCATGTTTGAAGAAGAAATGCATAACATATCAGCTTGATCATAGCTATTTTCTGACACTGCAGCTTCAGGCCCTTTTGTTTGAGGATTTGCCTTGTTCTTTTCTGGGCAGTTCTTCAAATGTCCCACTTTATGGCATGAAAAACACTTCCTTGTTTCTGCAATTTGATTCTCATTCACCTGTTTCTTTTTCTTATCCTGATTCTTCTTGTTCTTCCTTACATTTAATCATTCACCTAGAGGTTAGTTCTTAGTGCTTGAACTGCTTGATAGAACCTTCGATTTAATGGAGTTCATAACCTGTTCAAGACTTAGAGCCTCAAATCTGTCATAGATCAATGCATCTTTGAAGGAATCCAAAGACTTTGGTAAAGAATTCAGCAACATCAGAGCCTTGTCTTCATCCTTGATTTTCTCATCTATATTCAGTAGATCATCAAGAATTTTGTTGAATTCATCCAGTTTCTCAGTGATTTGTGTTCACTAATTTCTTTTAGCTACTTCCGCAAGTGTACAGTGTAGGGTGTAGAAGTGGTGAGCAAGGTCGATCCCATAGAGACTAATTATTTAGGCACTAACTAATTACTCAAATTCAGTTTCTAGTTTTATCTAGGGAAAACAAATCATACCGATCGCAGATTAATTTAATAGAAAACTAACTATGCAGATAAATTCACTCAAGAATAACAGATAATCTAAGACAGGTTCTAGGACATGCTTTCATCTAATTCTCATCAAAACATCACTTTAACCAATTCAAGTTCATTAATCAATCATCCTATATGAGCAATCCAATATATCGAATTAACAGCTCTCTCGAGTCAGTTAACCGGTTGATTATTATGCCACCAGAGGTATCCCTACTCAATCTGATTGAAACATAACAACTCCCAAAAGCACCTAAGATTGATTTCCCATCACATAAATTTCTTAATCTCCCGATCTAAGTATTTTTATGTGTCATGTATTTATTCTTCCATAATTAAATCTCATCTCCCGAATTTTGATCTAATTACTAAAACATGCTAAATTACTGGTCACATAATCAAACAATCAATCAAATCATAAATACACAAATAGGAGAAACGATCATGAACATTGAATTGAAATTAAAGATCCATCAAGATTCGAATTAAATTACTAATAAGCCCTAGAAACCCTAGAAAATTAGCTAGACATGATTATAAACAAACTCATAGATAAGATTGAAAATACCATATCTACTAATATCTAACAACAGAAGAAAAGATAGAAAAAACTCTATTGACGACGATCTCACGATTCCTCGATCTTCGAATTCTTCTTCAAATCCTCGCGATGCTTCTCCGACTCTCGTGTTCTTCTCTATGAATCTCTCTCTGAATTTCTTTCTCTATCTCTTTTTTATATTTTCCCTCTCTTCATATTGAGTATTTATATGACTTTGGGAATCTTCCAAGTGAAGTAACAGGTAAAGATTATCCAAGAAAACTGACTTTCTACGAGTTCCTGTTCTCTCGGACACGATTGTGTCCCACAGCACGGTCGATTGTGCCCTCCCAAGAGGTCACTGGCTGATGCACGGAATCGACCATGCCCCACAACACGGTCGTGTCCCGTCACTGTACAATGGCACACGGTCGTGCTACACGGCACGATCAGATCGTGCGCCACCAACTCTTCCACGTGATCTCATATTTCACTTCTATTCTTCCTCGTTTTTCCGTGATTCCTTCTTTGATCATCAATCACACTTGAAACTTGCACTTTTCTCATTAAAATCATGAAACTAAGCACAAACACGTTAAATGCAACTTATACAATATAATAACAGAAATCACTATAAAAACGTATCTAAACATATTCACATGAATACATAAACATACACAAAAATACGTGAAAAACGACACTTATCAATTTGCTTCTCATCATGGATCTTGAAGTTCAGCAACTTCTACTTCAGATACAATCTATTTGCCAGCGATTTTGTTAAGTATAACACATCCAACTTGGCTAAGATCTCCAATGTAGTTGATTTCTTGCAAACTTCGCGCAATGCCTTATCAGCAAGACAGAGAATGATCATGCTTCTTACCTTTCTTTGAATCTGAGTCTTCGTCTCCTGTGATAGAGTTGATGATTCAGCATCATCCAAGATCGCCTGTTCCAGATTGTTTTGAATAAGCACTGCTTTCATGTGGACTTTTCACAGACCATAATCACCATTTCTATCGAATTTCCCGACTTCCATTTTCATCGATGCCATGGCCTGAATCAGAGAATTGATCTTCTCACAAATGACGCCACTTGTTGATTATGAAGACACTAATTAAAGCCCACAAGCTCGCTCACTTGACCAAGAACAACTCACCAGAAAATGAGCAAGAAAACCTAAGAGAAAACCACACACTATCTCTTAAGAATGCAATATGAAAATGAGATAAATCACACACGAATTTTACGTGGTTCGACTCTTCCACTGAGTCTACATCCACGGAGAACAACAACCTTTACTATATTCAGAGAATCAATGGAGAATTACAAAGAAATCAAAATTCGCAGATTAGAGTTTATGAACTAAGAACCCTATTATATAGAACTCCTAAACCTGACGTCGAAACTAACTGAAACTACAACCAATTATAGATGGACGTGTGCTGAGTAAAAGCCCTTTGTCAATTTTGACAGACCTCCAACGGATCGCTATGACTTTAACGGATTGTAAACAACTTGCGCCAGAAACCCTAGTTTAGACCTAGAATCTGTTTCTTCATGCAACTGCTCTTTACAATTGATTCATGCGCTCAATTCCGTCTGTTTTAATCAGTTATCCTCCAGCATTGTTTGTAGACTCGATCAGCTTGATTTCCACGTCATTATTCACCCAATTCCACGTCAGCATTAATCTGCAACATGCATGCAAGCTTATGCAAGTTTTCATTCTTCAATAACAAATCCACAATTACAATAAATCCACAATTACAATGACAACACACGATAATTTCAAAAGAAATTAACAACAAATTTATCACAAAACCAACTAATTAATGAGAAAATAGCTTCACTCTTATAACAAATCCACAATTATAATAACAACACACAATAATTTCAAAAGGAATTAACAACAAATTTATCACAAAATCAACTAATTAATATTTTCACACACTCATGCACGTAGAAAACATAAAGCATAATATATCAAACAAGAAACACCAAATTAACTCATTAATAAACTAACCTATATTCAATCAAACCATAAATATTAATAGTGTGAAATTAAGAATAAAAAATTTACCTACGAAACTCATTCAATTGTTTCATCTATCTCTATCAGTTCTCATATCACAATTATCATTTGCCAAACAAAATATTTTTGTTTTTATTGATTATTTAATGGATAAAACTGCAAATTCAAATAAAAAATGATACATTTCTTACATTTTTAAAAAAAAATATATATATAGTTACTTAATGATTTTTTTCAAATTGGGGTACAAGTGTACCCCTGTTCCTCATTGGATCCGCCTGTGGCTTTAGATATTCAATTGGTTATATTATTACTTCTTATTCTTATATTTTAGACGTTCATGAAAAAATTAATATGCATTCAATTGTATTACTGGCACGAGATAGAATCTAGTTTTAATGATCACAAAAAATGAATTCAAAAGTAGCCCATAGAAAAAAAATTCTGAAAACTATGTAATAAGCTAACACTGGTTAGACATTTTAATATTTTTATACTGATATGAATATTCAAAGGTGAAATTGTGTAAATATTTTATATAATTAACTAATATAGAAACACAAAATATACTGTTCCAAGGCACACTAGTACATTATTAATTATATTATCTGATAGAGCTGTATATCAGCAAATGTTAGCTAAATTTGACTTGAATGGACACCACGTCATGATCTAATCAACAAACTAAAAACTCTTTGACATTTTATATGTCTGCTCATATACACACACCTATATGTTACATGAAATCCTATTTTTAGATATTCATTTATTTTTATTTTTATTTAATATCATTATAAATATATATATATATATATATATATATATATATATGAAAAAGCTGTATATATAATTATTTATTTTTTATATTGATTTAAATTATTATGTTGGTTTTAATTTATATTTATATAATTATTCAGCTATTCAGATTTTATGTAATTCTGAATTTTATAAATCATTTTTCAGATTACTATTTTTATATTTTTCAGGTTATTTTTGATGATTTATAAAAGTACTCCCAAGCCAGTAACACAATAGGTTCCACCACATCAGCTGAAACTGGGTCACAAAGTTAATTAACTGGTCAGAGGTGCCCAATTCCAACATCAAGTTTCCTGAAATTATATTTAAAAAAAAAAAAAATCATTTTATCCTAAAATAGCTTAACTTTTTAAAAATTAGGCTAATTTGTCATAATCAAGTATTATGGGATTAAAAGTGTGACCCCTTAAACTTTTGGTACCAAACTCACAATTTACCTATATTTGTTGGTAGTATATGACTCTTTTCAAATATTTGTTAATAGTTTAAATATTGTGAATAGTTAAGGACTTATTAGTGACCTTTTCTTTGTTTGGGAACATTTTCATAACACTTCTAAATATAGTAAGGAATTTAGGATTCACTTTCCGAAGAAAAAAAAAAAAGAGTAGTAGCCGTCGGTAGGTATTACTTGAATCGATTCAACTTATTTTGCATAAAAATGATGATTCTGAATTTGTTTGCGATGAAAATGCACGATCCATCACATCATATTGTGGTCCAATCTTATAAATAGATAAAATGACAATATCATTTTTTATAAAAACATTAAAGCTTAACTTATCTTCGATATCTAACAACTCGAGATGTAGTATTTTTATTACAAATAGAGATATATAGAGCACGAAAGTATCATTTGAAATTCCAAAAAATTACAAAAATATTGTTGGAAAAACTCATTGTTTAAGTTTAAGGAGACATCAACTAGAATGAAAATGTAGTGAAATATTGTGGATATACCCTAAATTTAGATATTGTGATATGAATACTTAGAGTAATGTGTTTATTTACTGAATATCGTGGATGTATAGTGAAATATGATAAAAATCGATATCGATGTGATACCCGAACCTTACGTTACTCATTGATCAATATAATTCATGCAAATCATGCATTCTATTAAGTTTGAGATCATTTAAATTTACATTGATATCATTTAATACATTTATTTTTGGGGTATTTGCTTGATTAGTACTTACAGAAAATTCGCTAACTTGAGTAAATAAAAGATTATAACAACAATGTGGAAGAATTAAGAAATAACATTTAAACAATGTTATATTAATGAATAAATTTAGAATGACACATATTAAGTAGCACAAACAAGTTAACAAGAGTAAAACAATAATAATAAAATAATACCTAAACAAAGAAATATATTTTGACCATAAATTATTAGTTGTTTGTATTGATGGTGATAACACAATAATATTAAAATTTGAGATAATATCAAATGAGGTGGTGACTTCTCTCATAAGAAATGTAATTCTTAAATCTCAAAAAAAAAAAAAAAAAGAGAATAATTAAGAAAATGGAAGAACAACGAAGGTAGTTTATTTTACAAATATGTGGAAGAAGGGTAAAAGTTTGGACAAAAAACAAGGGGATTGCAACAATTGTATTGACACAAAAGAGGCAAGAAGTTTCACAATAGCCATTTTAAAAGAAGAGGTAAGTAGAAATTTATTTGCAACTAAAATGTATGAACATAGTATTTTATGATATATATATTGATTAAGTGATATTACGTGATTTTACTTATCCTTGAGAATTGACGTGTTTGAGTGATGCTATGTGAAAATATATGAGTTACTTTAAGAATATCGTTCATGAGCATCAACACGTTCATACGTAAATGATGAAAATTATTGCATTCTACATGCAAGACATGATTTCAAGAAGAAAAATATTTTATTGACCACTACTAGTGCACCGAGACATGTAAGTCATGCTTATGACATATTATATGGGTAGCCAGTGGCATGTGAGACATGAATATGGCTTGATTCGTTCAGCCGGTGGCATGTGAGACATGAATATGACTACCAATATTATATGTTTAGTTGGTAGCATGTGAGATATAAATATGACTTAATTTGTTCAGCCAGTGGCTGTGAGACATGGATATGACTTGATTCGTTTAGTTGGTGACACGTGAGACATGGATATGACAATGATGAATGATGTTATGTTGAGCTCAATCTGGTACCTAGTAGATGGTGGTCAAGGGCCCAATGAAGGAAAATAGTTTTGAAATAAATGTTTTCATTCATTAGCATGCATCATTGACATTATTTCATATTATTCATGTTATATGCATAATTTCTACTTATTGAGCTTTTTAACTTATATAGTTCATACATTGTAAGTGAACCTGCTGATATATAAGCTCATGGTCTTACTGATCGTGTTGTTGAGTTCCTACGGGTTCGAGGATGGTGTACATAGATGATGACCTGTTGGGCTATGCTATGAGCTTATTGCTTTAAACAATATTTTGATAATGCATTTTGACTTCTGTCTTATCCCCGTACTCTGATGTCTATACATATGTAACTATACATGTGAGTGCGGTTTGACTTTATGGTACATGCTACGAAGCATGTTATATATTTCTTAATAACTTTCGGGTGCAAAAAAAATTATATGTGTTATTACGTTTTAAAAGAAAAAAAAATTACACTTACTTACAAGTTTTTTAATATGAAAATCTATTAAAGTCTGGCTATATTAGAAATATGAGTATGACATGATATCTTTATCGATTCAGTCATAATACAAAATTGGATGAAAATCGAAAAATATCACGGATAGATTGCATGTTATCATATTATTAAAAAATAACATTTTTTTAACTTATGATTTTACATATCTAAATATCTTTTTTCCTTATTTTTTGTTTGTAGTGAATATCTTTGGGTTGAAAGTTGCAACTTGCAAAAATGTATTCTTTCATATATTCTTAATTGACAAAAAATTATATACACTTAGGGTGCATTTGCTTGTCCATTTTGGATTAAGCCTGAATATTTACATTCGGGCATATATGTCCATATTCAGAAGGATATGAGATCCCACACCCCCCATGAGTTGTAGTGGATAGGGCTCGAAGTATTATTAACCGGGCTTAACTTTAATAATGGGTCGTAAAAAATACAAGCAAACAAGTTAATCACATGGATTTTGTGTGTTATCATGCCTATTACTCCTGAGCAAACGCACCCTTGGGTATGAATCTAAGATCTATACTCCCGACAAGACCCGATGGGTGGATCCTCCCATACGAGTCCACGTGCCCCCAAGCGTGGCCACACCTTAGTTGGTGTGCGTCACGCTCCACTTGATATTGCATAAAATCTTTCAATGAGAGATATTAGTTGTATACTCATAAGGTATTAGTTGCATAACTAAAATATATGTTTACATTTTACTTGTTTAGTGAAAAGTATACTTATATGTATTAGTTGAATACTCATAAGGTATTAGTCACATAATTAAAATATATGTTTACATTTTACTTGTTTAGTGAAAGATATTAGTTGTATACTCAAAATGTGTTACTTATTGTATCTAAATGTACTACTTTGTTTAACTTTATTTTAGTGAAATATATTACTTATTTTACCTAAAGGTATTATTTGCCATATATAAATGTATTACTTGTTTATTATAAAAGTCAAAAAGTATTACTTTGTTTACTCATAAGGTATTAGTTGCATATTTATAAGGTATTAGTTACTTTGTTTCAGTGAAAGATATTACTTAAGGTATAACTTGTTACATGTAAAGATATTACTCATATACATTAAATGTATTACTCATATACTCAAAAAGTAGCAGTGTATTGTAGAGTGTAAATTTAAAATCTTAAAATTTCAAATACATGATTTTCATTTTCTTCTTCCTCAAAATTTCTGCAAATAATTTCATGAAATCGAAGAAGGGGTGTAAGATGAATGACATAGCGACCGAAATAATCAATAACCCACAATGAAATAAATAAACTACAAAATGAAAAAGAAAAGGAAGAGGAAGAAGAAGAAATCACAAATACAAAATCTTGATTTGAAAAAGAAATCACAAACATGAAATCATTAGTTGGAGGAGAATAATGTAGAAAAGAAGAGACACAGTCATTTGAAGAAAAGTGAAAAGAAGGAGAAGAAGGAGGAGAAAGTCAAGCAACATGAGAAAATGAGAAAGAAAAAATAGGATTTATGAAAAAAGAAAAAAAAAAGTAGTTGGGTGGGTGGGTGGGGCATGGGACGGGACGGGACGGGACAGGTTTGGGGTACAAATCCTAGGATACGTGCCCCGGGTACAAGTGACCTACTCTTCTTAATTTTAGTCATTTTATATTGTATTATGTATAGTATTATTAGTTGTTTTACGACATACAATATTTATAAAGTCTATTATTTATATGTTTACATTAAACCATCATTTTATCGTGATTTTGAATGAAATATATGCATAATAATATGTTATATAATCCTTGAAATTTCATGTTAAATTTTAATAATATTTCTATCATTTATTCAATTTTTTTTACGATATCAATATACGATATCGATATATCCATAAAAATAAGATTACAAAATTACTTGCAATAGCGATATTTTCATCATTGAATATCAAACATGTCTCCTAAGAAGAACCAGCGAACTACCACTAGTTCGAGGAAAATTGTCATGCCTCGTTTTCATACTTAAAAAATCAAAGTTTTCTTTTTGGCGTGCAGGAAGAAAGGAAAAAGAGACGTACATTTTAAAAAACAACATCATATAATAAACGAGTAAAGATTTGAAACAACGTTTGAAATAAAAACTTCGGAAACAGTTAAAGATACGATTTTACATGTTTAAAACCTTCGACACATAACCGGGAGAAAACATTGAAAATATAGCAGCGGAAAATCATCAGGATCCATAACATAGAAGATAAACAGTTTAACTTTTACAAACGATGAACATGGTTTAAAAAGGGAAAATCCAGAAAGACAAAAAAGAAAAAATGACACAGTTGATATGACACCTCTCTCGCTACGCTTCTCTACTTTCTTTGTTTCCTGTAGCATGAATACATGTGGGGGTGAGTGCGTTGAATACACTCGTGAGAGTAATTTCCGTATTTTAACGTTTGTTAAGTAGTTAAGTCGTTTGAATATATTTACAAATATAACAATTAAACACAGCACGTAGAATACATAGCACATAACATAATGACACGTAGTTGTAGATAGGTGTGGGGGCAGCCCATCTTACCCTATAAACGGTTTTTATCCCGTTAAATCTTTCATTACGGACTATTGGTCCCTCCGTAGTTTATTCTTGGACCGTAGTCCCTTCGTAGTAAAATCTTGGACCGTAGTCCTTTCGTAGCATAGTTATGACATGCATGCATATTCATATAATCCACAACACGTAAGCACAACACATGAAATTCAACCTTTCATGGCATTAAAGAATCGTTTTTTTTCTTCAAAATCTTAGATTCACATAACATGCAACTGTCATACATACATTTATTAATGGAAACATAATAATTAGGGTTTAGAAGTTATCCCACCTTGTTCGGTGGTAATACCTCGTGATACATTGAATTCTAAGCCTTAAGATCTTTTCTTAACTCGAAAACCAATACATGTAAACGAGGGTTTCTTAGATTCTTATTACGAAAATTATGTATACTTTAATAGAACTCTCTTGAAGAAGAAACGTCGAAGAAAAGGAATCGAAACAAAGATTCAAAACTTGATCCTAAGAATGAAGAAACAAGCATAGAAGGTTAAACATGCGATCATAGGGTGTAAAGGAAAAGATTAGAGTTTAAACGGAGGAAAAATAAGTTAAAACGGAGGAGAAACAAGCTTAAACTGAGCGTTTAAAGGTATAGGGGTGTTTTCGTAAATTCTGGTAAAGAGTTGACTTCGACCAGGAGTATTTTTGTAAATACATAATAGATTTGGGGTCTTTTTGATATATTCAAAACCTTGGGGATTAAAACAAGATTTTCAAAAGATGGAAGACTAACTTGCAAAATATTAAGAATTTAGGGTTTGCAATACGGTCCCCGGATTTAACGAAATTATAGATCGACTCCCGCCTTTCCCGTCGCCACACACACACACGTCGACTCACGACCGACGACCTCCCGTCGCCGGTGACACCCCGACACACACACCCGAACGCACCCACCACGAACACGCGTACCCGGTACCCGGCGTCTCCTGCCCGGCGTACACACAGCGCACCCCGACGTTTGCCCGACGCACACACAGCGCAGACCCGACGCCACCCGACGCGCGTGCAGCGCCCCCGTCGTACGTGCCAGCGCTCCCATCACGCGCAGACAGCAATCAGCAGCACCCGGTGAGCACAACACAGCTTCACGCACAGCCCCCGCCGACAATCACCTGTCACCGACGACATCCCCAACACCGGCGCAACCTTCTCCCGGTGCCGCCCCACACGGCGGCACCACCACTCGCTCAACACACATATCTAAATACACACACATACCCACCTAAACACACATATACATGCTCACCCGTCGCCAGCGACCTCCCGTCGCCGGGGCCCCTCACAACCACACACGGCGGCGCAACGAGGCACCGCCCCAACACACACCCACATAACAACCAGCCACGACGAGGGAGAGAGAGAGCAGAAGAGAGAGAAAGGAAGAGAGGAGAGAGAAAGTTAGGGTATTCAGGGGTTTGACCAGCCATTTCCCGATGAATCAGCCGTCGAAATGCAAAATCGAGCCCGGATCTGGAACAGGCTCGTTGAAAGCTACAAGTGGTGTGAAAATCGATCGGAATCGAGAAAAAAGTTCTGGCGCCGGCGGGCCGTCGGCCGGAAAACAGAGGAGAGAGAAAAGAGAGAAAAATCTTACCTTTTTACTTTTTCGATCGAATAATTACTTTTTCGTTTCGTTTCATACTTTATATACATATTTTACAAAATATCTCACTTTCTATAAAATATCTCACTTTTTACAAAATATCTCACTTTTTACTTTTTGATCGAAAATATCTCTTTTACTCTTCTTCGTATTCTTTGTGTTTTTTGGCCACGAACCTTTAACAAGCCGTCCTTTAATGTTTTAACTTTTGGTTTTCGACTACGATACTTTTGAGTTTTGTTTTACGATATCGTTATTAAATTATAACCTATGCTTCTCGATTTAATTATACAACCGATTAATTAATTACGCATTATATCATTTTTTTAAAACACACGTAATTAAATCAAACAATTAAGAGTTTAATTATTTAAATTTGTCAATTATGCATCGTTTTATCCTAGACATTATAGAAATTAAACTCTTCCTTCTATCAAATTCTTCCAAAGCTCTTTCCCTTCTCTAGAATTTTTAGTTGGTTCAACTTTGTTTATAGGGTACGCTTCTTGGTGTTGTCCACATTATGGATAAGCTTATTATTATTAATTTTCCAAAGGGTTAACTATAGATTTTGTCATCAAAATTGTTGGCTATTTCACATTTACCATCTAAATGTATCTAGTCATCATAAATAGTCCTCCATATAAGTCGGCTTCGGTTCCCGTCGCTAATATTCTGTCCAATATGGTGGGAAAATACGTGCCAGAATCATCATATTTTAGTTGGTATTCATACATGAAATTTGATTGCATTTAACTCATGTTCTTATGCTTCTTTTCCATTCACCTCTAATTTCAACTCTCTTCAAGTGTAAGAAATGTTGAAAAATAATGGGTGATCCTCAAATTCGAACATGTCTTTAATGAGATTCCAATACTCATCCGCATTACTAAGACTTTCAAAAAAATAAAAAAGTGTGAATTTCAAAATGAGATTTAGCAATATATGTAGAGAGATCTTTCAACTTCTTTTCGTTATAATCTTCTCTCCTTGTTGTGATCACTTCAATATATTTTTACACAATTTTGTCAGATAATTATCACGTCTCATGTTGGAATAGGGATTTGAAACCAAACCTCAAATTAGATGAATAGATGGAGCAATTTGAACAGGGATTTGAAACCAAACCTTTCCTCAAAAGAATAGATGGAGCAATTGGGGTGAGATCCAATATCAAATCTATATATAGCATCTTGGGTTATATAGATCATTGAAATTAATTGAAATATGCAAAATTTCAATAGTTAAAATATGATAATTTAAAATGATACTACGTCTAAAAAGTCTGTTTTTTTTCATTGCCTACGTAGTTTGAATAGATCACTTTTTGAGCTAATATCTAGAATATAACTCTTTCCAGTATTCTAAAATTTGCTAGGCGCTAGTCGGGCGCTTGACTAGTGCTTAGGATGCCTAGGGGGACTGAGGAGGCGTTTAGGCGTCGTATCTAAATTATATAGAATTTTTATTATTTTACCTATTTTTCTTAATTTTTTATCCTTACAAAATATTTTTGGAACTCTTATATTATATTGTTTTGGTTTTATGTAGGAGGACAAGTAAAAACATCATATCTCATTTATAAAATTATTTTTATTTGTATTTTTCAATTTGTGAATTTTTTATCTATATCTAATTAATTAATAATAATTTGATAGAAAACTATAATACATTAATAATATCATCATTTTGCTAAAAAGTGATAAAAAAGTAAAAAATGTAAAGGAAAGAAATTAAAAAAAAAAAAAAAAGTATTTGGCTCCTTGAACCGCCTAGGGCCGAATTATTATGCCCAGACCACCTAGGATCGAATTATTTCGCCTAAAACCACCTAACGCCTAAAGTGACTGAATAGAAAAAAATCGGAACGATTAGGTGGCCGCCTAGGCCGATTTTTAGGACAGAGGCTCTTTCATTGACTTAATGACCATATAAGCTTAAAAGTAAACGAAGTAACAAAATTAGAACCATTCCCTTAAACGTGGCATTTAATTCGAAACGTTAGGTTAGTGGATATAAAATAATAATTTTGCTATCTTATTTCACGGGAAATGTTATCCATAACGTGACCTTAAACCAATATTTAGGAGAAAAGAAATAAAGATCAATTTTGCTTAAGTCAAACATAAACGTCTGCGATAAAACATATTCATGTGACCTTGACGTGTTAATATGTGTCTGATTTTGAATTTTATTTCATATTTTTCACCAGTCCTAAAAAAAAAGGAAAGAAAGAAAGAAAAAGTCATGTCCGTACGTACGTTTACTTAAAATATTATCATTTTCATATCTATTGACTTCTTGTTGATGTGATTTTTTATTAATTTTTTTAATAAAGACGATGATACCGCTTTTTCAATTATAATTCTGTCATCAATTTTATCGCAAACAATTGAATTTATTTACCTAGTTTGATGTTTATTATATATATATATATATATATATATATAAATAAATTTATACTAAATATTTATATATTCTCAGAAAGTGGAGATCTACCATGAGAGATGCCTTTTAGGAATCTATATGAATATGAATTCAAGACTTCTCCAAAATAAAGATATATAATTAGAATAATATTGTAAAAAATTGATGAGACAACAAGGAACGTAAAATTGTAAAATGTAAGATATAAGTAAGCTTGAATCAATGTAGGTAGCACAGATTGAAGTTGTGAGAAACCAAGTATATAGTAATGAAGATTGAAGCTTCAAGAAAAAGGCTAGTTACAATCATAGAACAATACTCACAGAAAAATGTCAACTACAACGATATCATGAAGGTAGAAAATAATAATGTTGTCGTGCGTGTTGTAAATATTATACATAAATTATATTTTTGTTAGGTAAATTTTTCTTTGTAATTACTATTTATTCTCACTCTCTTTTTTTTTTTCCCTTATCAATACATGATTTGAGTTGGGTTTTGGATGATAGTTTCCTTCTGGCCTTATGCCATAGTTGTTGTATATAACCATTCAGAAAACCAAAGATCATAAGTTTAATTCAATGTATAAAAAACGTGAAAAACATTAACACACAACTAATAATTTCGTTAATTAACTATTCTGCCTTATTTGATATTTTATAAAAGGAACGATAGTTATATATATATATATATATATATATAGTCAAATACATTAACTAGTTACGAGATTATTAAATCCAGTCAAGCCTAACATACTATTATTGCAAGTTTGTTTTAGTGTTGTTGAATTTCAAAATTATATTTGGACTTGTTTGATATAATCAATTAAGTCGAGCTAGTACAAACTTTCAATCAAGCCAATTACGAGTCAAATGAGAATATACAGTTTAATATTTTTATGTTTGTTTTATCTTCTTCTTTATATATTGAGTTATCGAACTTTGAATTTTATTAAAAATGAATTTATATTCCAGTGTGCTTGATTTATATATCGAATCCAATTCCAACAAACTACAACAACTTTGAATTGAATTAATATCAAATAATTTGTTTTTCAAAACCCAACTAGCCTTAAAAGTAGTGTTTTAATAATGTGGATTTAATATTTTCTCAATAGAAGTGAAATAAAGTTTTTCGAATTGGGCATGTTAAAATTATTTTAGAATAATATATATGTGAACAGTGATGTTAACACTAATAATAAATTTCTCACAGTTCAGCCAGCCATTTATTATTGTTGTCAGGCTGTTATTGGGTTTATAATTATCCACAAAATAATTGATGTCATCCATTCACACTTTGAAGAAACTTCCACTCTGTTTCATCTTTACACATTTGGACTACCAAAAGATGTTAACTGTGGAAATATGTTTTTCTTGCTGGGAGAGACGAAGAAGTTCCCTATTCAATTATAGAATTTTAGTCAGATGAAATGTAAATCGAGACCGTACAATATATATTGAATGGTGAGTTGATATTTTGTGTATTTGGTGTATTTGGATTGGGTTTGGACCGACTTGAATCCATGCCCTTTTTACTATATATTAGTCATACCTTTATGTATAAATATCATAATTTCTTTTTTGCGCTTACTTTTATAGTATGATAGTTATACCTTTATATTATATTAATCATATTTTTATGTATAAATATCATAATCTTTAAATAATTCTTTAACTAAAAAAAACAATTTCTACACAATTTGTATATATATATATATATATATATATATACCTTTATGTAATATTACTCATACCTTTATATGATAGTACTTATATATTTATGTAATATATAAAGATACAACTAACATAACTAAAATATATGAAAAGTTAATATGTTTGTTTAAAAAAAATGTTAAGGTATAATTAACATTACTAAATGTATAGCTAACATAACTAAAATATATGACTAACACTATTAAAAGATATGATTAACATAATATAAATGTATGACATTTGAGAACATGTTTGGACGAGTTTGTATGTGGACCTAGCGGCATGTAATGATGCATGACGGGTCAGATCGACCTAAATACATGAATCTTAGATGCACAAGAGTTTTGGTGTTGAATAATATATTCAATGACCGAATATATAATAGGTGCGGTGGAAACAATGACACAAAATATAAACGACTGCAAATTCAAAATAATAGAGAAAATTGTGTTGCAAACATGTAATATAGGAAAATAAAAATCAATTATATTTTATGGGAATAAAATTTCTCTGCATCTCAAATTATCACCACTAAAACTTGTCTGCCTCTCAAATTAGCAACTCTTAAAGATAACTGTTTGACAACTCCCCTCAATGATCAGCACTATAATTGGATCCCTTTTGAAGGTTGAATCAAGAACGAAATTTTAGTATTCATGAAAATATTGGTATCTTAATTTTAGGGTAATATTGAAGGAAATATCAATATCTTAGGAAATATCAATATCGATAGAAATATTGATAATTTTTTTAAAAAATGACGGAAACTTGTAAAAAAGAGGAAATTGGAATGATATTTTACAAAATATTATAACTAATCTTACTACATATATTCTACTAAAATAAATGACATATTTACAATAAATATAGAGATAATAAATTATATAAACGATGTCTTACATTATAATAGAATTTCAGAATATTTGTTTACATATAATTGTTGTATAAATTGCGTGGTTTGACATATATTTGTTGTTTCAGAATTTCAAATAATAAATTATATAAATGTTGTATTAATAATAATAATAATAATAATAATAATAATAATAATAATAATAATAATACAACCATAGCCCAAAATAAAAAGCCCACTTTTCCTATCCAAAGTCTCTTTCTATGCTTGGTAAGTCGACTTTTTGTGCATTTAATTGAATTTATTTTTTTATGGTCAAATTTACTTATTAAATTAATTTAAATATTGAATACTAATTAATGTAACTTTTAATTTTTTTATTTGATATTTAATTTTAAATTGAAAAACATAATAGCTAAGAAATTTGAAATTTTTAGGGGAGGGAAATGTAGGACTTTTTTCCCTTTCAATTTTACAAAATTCAAATTCATAAAAATTAATTTCATTTAAAGTTTATTTTTATTACATGCATTATGTATCAAATTTATTATGGGTTAAATTCATTTTTCGTCCTTCCCTAGAGACGTTGTCCGTTTTTATCCTCTTATTTTACGATCATCAATTTTAGTTCTCCTATCTCAAAATTTGTCCAATTTTGATCTGATTTTCACCGGAATCTCGATTTTCCGGTCAATTTCGGGCGAGTGCACAACACTCGCCCCCCAATTTCAACCAACCCTTGATTTTACGCTGATGTAACCTTTATTTTCAGACGTGTCATTTATTTTCGATTTTATTTTCCATCCAAAATGTCATATCATATGACATGTCATTATTTGGCACATAAAATAAAATACTTAATAAAAATGACTCACAAAATTAACATATTAATGCTACAGAAATAGAACACACTCAAAAAAAAAAACGTGAAATTGAAAAAAAACTCCAAATCGCCAAATTAGCCGGAAAATCGAGATTAATATTCCCCCAACCCACCCAATCCTCGAAACAACCCATGGAAGAATCGCTTCTTTAAATAAGACAATTCAATCCCTGCAAACTCGAACGGATGAAATGCAGATTCTTATTTCCATTAATATTCCCTCAATTCAAGAATCCAATATTTCTAAGTTGACTACTATGATGATAGACATGTAAATCATCATGAAAACAACCTCAAACCCTCCGAAACACCCACCCCACCACTACCACCATTATCTCTCTTTAAATTGGATTTTTCAAGCCCAACAATTCTTTAATTACTAAACTTTAAGTCGGTATATTTGGATGGTGCTGAATTCCCAACTCACGACATGACAAGCTTTTGTTCGTTATGCGATTTGGCCGTTTGAAATTTTATGCAACACGAAATTGCATTATGCTCCAAAAATCCACAATTTTTATTGATTTCGCCAAATGGGACGGACATTGACGATGTGGTTCTAGAGTTCGTAGGTTAATCGTGGTAATAGAGGATGTTGGATGAAAGATATATGTAATTAGCAAGTGCTCTTCTTGTTATTTCCTAGTTTTATGGGTAGTGGTTGTTTTCTTTTATTGCAGATGAAAGTAGTGGTTTAAGTGTTTCAATTAGTGCCTTATTTATAGAGTGACTTCAGATGGTGGGATTAGTGTTAATTTTAGCTAATTTGCTTATTTGTAGAGTGGTCATTTTAGTGGGTTAGTGGTATTAGTTATGTTTTGATCATGTGTTTAAATTAGAGTCCATCAATGAGAAAATACTCTAAATTTTTTGATTTGGTTAATATTCTCTTCTCATTCTTATTTTTTTAGAGACTCGCTCCATCTCAAATCAGAGTACGTAGTTTATTTTCTATTCGTATTGTAACTTTCATTTCTATACTTTTGCCCATTATATATACTTTTAAGTCTATTAAATTTTGCACCTTTGACATTTACCTATTATTTTTGTTTTGAAGGAACAAAAAAACTCTAGAATGAAAACATAGGGAAAAAATTAGATAAATATAAATTACATTGCTCTAAAGCACAAAAATAAAATAAAAGTAAAAGTAACAAAATAGTAGATTATAAAGTAAGAAAATTGTTTAAGCCTTTATCACTAATTTTACATATTTTAATTTGATCCTCTAGTATCACGAAATTTTAATTTTGATCCGATTTTACTTGAATTTTGATTCTTGTCTATGTGGATGACGGAGAGCTGATGTGTATTTTTTTATTTCGGCATTCACGTATACATAAATTGACATTTTCAATAAAAATCAAACCAGAAAAAGATAATAGTTGGATGACCGAAATTAAAATAAATAAAATTGATCGTAAAAAAATGAATTTTTTTTTCTCGGTACAGTATATGGTGCATAGGTGTATATGAAAAAACTGAATGTAGACTAAGATGCAGTAATTAAATGAGAAAGTTTTATTGATATTATCTCTTACACCAAATTAGATATCCACTTGAGATGAAACACGATTTCAAAATAAAGGATTTGGCCATTAATTTCCAGAAGCTAAATCCTTAACCGTAGACAAAACATGTCTACAATCAAGTACAGTCATCTCACTAACACTCTTGAATACAGTTTCATTTCCAGGTGGTGTGAATATCTTATCACAATTCTCAACCTTTTCCAAAGCAATGGATGCAAAGGCAGGCATCTTCTTATACTCACCAGAATACAAGAAATCCGAGACGTTAGCAAGAGCATAATATGCTGACGTGTACAAAACCTCACATTGTTTGTACTTGTCATGCACAACAGGATCCGTTGTATTGTCTTCGTTGATTTCAATCTCATCTAATGTTAACATCATGTTCGTTAAGCTCACTGTGATCATCTCCTCCGCCTTGTCACGTGGCGAGGCTGGAGGAAGGCTGCTGCTGATGCAGCACACAAATGTTAGAGAGAATATTAATGTGAAGAGAAAATGAGATGATGGATACATTGTTGCTTTGTTTGAGTTTCACTATAGACTTTGTGGTATTTATTTTGGAGATTGTTGTGTTTAAATACAAGTAGTTATTATTTCAACTAACTTTTAATGCGTCAATATTTTCCTAATCAGTGCCTATTCATAGTTACAAGCTTTTTCCAACCAGCCAGTTGGATACATAGTTCCAAACTTTTTCCAACCAATTTTCGATGCATCATTATTTTCCGAAATTCACAAATGCATTTAGTAGTATATACTATTGTGAATTCATTAATGTATTTAAGGGAAATACCTTACTTATATGGAAGAAATTGGTAATTCTTGATTTCTACAACAAATCTGAATTGCTTGGCAAAAACTCATGTGCACTAGGTGCACGAATCTAACAGCCGTGTAATTCGGACCGACCCGACCTAACCCGGATCTGCAAGTTTTTTATGTATATATTTTTGATTCAATGTTATCTTTATCTTATATTTGTATGTATGACATTTATATTATATTAGTATGACCTTTATGTACAAATATTTAATCTTTATGTATTATAACTTAGAAAAAAAGGAAGAATTTCAGCGTTTTTTTTTATCAACATACTTTTATGTGATATTACTCGTACCTTTTAGTTATGTTAGTTGCATCTTTATATATTACATAAAGGTAAGGATATGTGTACATAAATGTGACATGAATATCATATAAAGGTATATACAGTATGTATAAATTATGCTGAAATTCTTTTTTTTGTTCCCAATTTACAGTATATAAATGTAAGGATATTTGTACATAAAAGTGATATGAGTATAACATAAATGTGACATGAATATAACATAAAGATAACATATAAATAAAAAAAAAAAAATACCACAAGCGCATGGATCCGGATCATCCATGCAATTGGTGTATAAGAGACCAACTCATATTGTTTTATCTAGAAATCTGCAAATAAAGATCTTAGACATTTTAGGTAGAAAAAAAAAACTTCAGTTTATGTTGCATAATTAATATTTCGTGTTTTTACATAATTATATTGTATATTATATATAGTTATTTATAATTTTTATATATTAGAATTGATTTAATTATTATATTGTATATGCTACATATACTAAATAGACAAGTTATAATCTAATTTTAACAGCTTGCTCCATTTCATAATATTTTATCATAATTTCAATTTTATAGTTTTTTTTAAATTTATAATTAGTATAAATTTTCAATTACAATGCAAACAACTTGCAATAAATACACCGTATTAGACTATTAAATTTTAAATTAGTAATTAAATTTACAAATATATCAATATTATTGTTTTGAGGTAAACTCTTTGCCAAATTCGTCTTCTAAAAATGCTGAATTTTTTCCCCTTTTAATATATACCAACAAATTATTATTAAGTTAACATATTTTTACAGTGATCTCATAACTTTATTCAAATAACTAGTTATTTTAAATTGTGAATCGGAAAATATATTTATATGGTGATATTATAATTGTATTCGAATAATTCATAATTTTAAATTTTGAATAAAATAGTTACTTTGATAATGTGAAATATAAATAAAGATTTGCATGTTTAAGAAAATTAAATTTAAAATTTAGAATTTTCGAAACTTTTCAGAAAATACAAATTATAAAAAATGAAATTTTCAGAAAATAAGTTTTAAAAGTTGGAGTTTTTAATTCAGAAAGTAAAATTTGAAACTTCTTGAAGATGATTAAATTTGGAGAGAAAAAAAAACAAAATAGAATGAAAGGAAACACAATGAAATTGAGTAAATATCATCCAAAATTGATGAATTTCTAATTTTGACGTTTAAATTCCATCCAAAAGTCTGATGTTAGTTAAATTTTGTCAATTTGGATGTTTTTTTCATGGTGAGGATTAAAAATGATGAATTTTGAATAGTTATAAGAATACTTATGATGAGTTGGAGCTTTGGGTGGGGGAATTGCAAATTTATAGTACACTATTTTTAGTGTAATTGACTCAAATTGCACATGAATTGCATTAATATTAAATAAAAAGAATGTAATTTAAATTGCATTTTAATGTAATTGCATAGGTATGAAAAAATTGAACGTAGACGAAGATGCAGTAACAAAATGATTACCCACAAAATTAAATGAGAAACTTTTATTAGTATTAAAATGAAGGATTTGAGCATTAATTTCCAGAAGCTAAACCCTTAACTGCAGACAAAACATCTGTACAAGCACGTACGGTCATCTCACTAACATTCTTGAAAACAGTTTCAGTTCCAGGTGGTGTGAATATCTTATCACAATTCTCAACATTTTCCAAAGCAATGGATGCAAGAGGAGGCATCTTCTGATACTCACCAGAATATAGGAAATCGGAGATGTTAGTAAGAGCATCATTTGCTGACATGTACAAAACCCCACATTGTTCGTACTTATCATGCACAACAGGATCTGTTGTATTTTCTTCGCGGGTTTGAATCTCGTCGTATGCTGAGATCAGGTTCATTAAGCTCGACTCAATCTTCTGCTCCGCCATGTCATGTGGCGAGGCCGGAGGGAGGCTGCAATAGCAGCATACAAATGTTAGAGAGAATGTTAATGTGAAGAGAAAAAAAGATGATGGAAACATTGTTGCTTTGTTTGATTTTCACTGTAGACTTTGTGGTAATTATTTTGGAGATTATTGTATTTGGTTTTACAGTTTTGCTTTTTTGTTTCTAGGGAAAAAAAGTAAATGGAAGGTGGGTTGTTTTGGAAAACAACAGAGATGTTCATACAATACGTCATTATTTTCCAACAAACTTTTAATGCGAAATATTTTACTAATCAGCGCCAATTCATATTTAGCTTTTTCAATCCAGTAGTCCAATAGTTCCAAACTTTTTCCAACCAATTTTTGATGCTATCATTATTTTTTGAATTCATAGTTTCAACTTTAATTTGTCATTTTCCTAATCAATGCCAATTCTTAGTTGCAAATCTTCATGTTGCAATTCACAAAAAAAAAAAAAAAAAAAAAAAAGAAAAAAAAATTCGCATCCAACAATGTATATTTGAAATCAAGACCTAGCTACAAGATTTTTTTTTACTATAGGTAATAAAACTCCTCAATCAATTGTGGAAACGTATCACGTATGCAAAAATTAGGGTCAAGAAAATGAATTTTGCTTAAATTTTTTGTACGTTTTTGCATCGGTTCAAGTTTGAATCAAATTAGAACTAAAAAAATTGATTTAGAACTTAAGTTTTTCTTAAGGGGAATAATTCGGCATATAATATGTGCATTTTAATTAAAGTATGAGAGGTTAAAAATTTGGAGCTTCAACGGTGTCAATTGTGGCGTGCCAGTAAGGTGAGGGATTGCCCCTCATCCCATCCCTGCCAACTTGCGGAATTCCCATCCTTGTTCCCCGTTTGAATAGTGGGAAAAAATCTTCCCTATCCCTCCTATCTCAATCCCAGAGAGGATACATTACCCCGAATACAAATATATATATATATATATATATATATATTTATATCACTTATAAAAAATATTAGTTAGTTTAATATTTTATACAACTTTCAAGTTTAAAAAAAAAAAAAAAACTTAAATAAGTCTTCTCATAGTTTAGGTAAATCAACTTAATCACATCAAAAATATTTTAAATATTTAATTAAATTATCTTAAATATTATAATTTTATATATTTAACATGTAAAATTTATAAAAATCTATGCAAGGTGGACCCATCCCATTTCCACCAGCCAATTAGGGAAAGAATTCTCTCCATTTTTGTCTCGCCAACTGCAAATTTCGAGGAATCATCACCCAATTTGGGGCGGATCCCCATGGGTAATGGAGATTTCCTACCGCAGGACGAAAATATCGATATCGCAAATGATATCGCAATCTTAATTTTACGGATATATCGATGTCGCATATCGATATCGCAAAAAATTTGAAAAAGTGACGAATATCTTATTAAATTTTTGGAAATTTAATATGAAATTTTAGGGATTATTTTAACACATCATTACACATTATATTTCACCCAAAATCACAATAAAATAATATATTTAAAACTAACATATAGATAATAAACTTTATAAATACTATACTGAATAGTAAAAAACTGACAATATATTATATAATACAATACAAAATTACTAAAATTACATGATACAATACACTAGAAGTCTAGAACAAAAAAGATGACCTGTGAGGTTCAAACATAGTAGATGGAATGCCATCTTTGTCCAGACAGTACTAATACCAACTCATCACATTAGAGTACTCATGAATATAGTTATGCACATGCCATTCATAAGTTTCTCTATCTCGCTCAACTGCTTCACCATGAATTGAATAGTGTATATTAATCCAATCATATTGTTGATACTCATTTTGATCTCCATACGACATTTCTTGAGGAGGTGGATGATGAAAAATATCTTGAGTACTCCAACCAAATTGTGAACTTTCAAAGGTGTCGGGAACATATGAATCTTGAGACACATCACTACATTCATTGCTACCCATATTCATGGAATCAAAACTGAATGAAATTTGTTCAATATCAATAGATGAACTTCCTTCTTGATTCCATGCACGTCTTCTAGTGTTTCTTTTCTAATAACCCCTATCCCTGGACCTCCTTCTCTGCTTCCATGATCCATATCTTGTGTTGCATGACTAAATTCGGCCTCACCGGTGAATGGACTCAATAACACTTGATTTGAAATATTATCTTCTTGATTATATCTACCATTCCCACCATCATCATTGCCATCATTTCCACCATCACTATTTCCACTATTTCCTCTATCAACAGAGCTATTTGATTTTGAACTAGAAGATGTATGACCAACTTCTTGTTGTAACACTTGATCTACATCAATGCCATAATCACGAGCCATAGCAGCTACTTTTGGATCGGGGTTTCCTTCATTGTCATCTAAGTGTGCTGGTCGAACCCATTGAAAAAGTGGATCCTCTTCATTATCATTTTCTTCTGTAGTTATATCTAATAGGTTTAGATATTCATACTCTGCAACATTATCGTTTTCAGCTTCTATATCTCGAATCCTTAACTTCATATTGTAATAGCACCAAGTTGTTGAAGTTTCGGATATGCAAGCCGATTCCGCTGCTTAGTATGTATTAATGCAAAAGTGCTCCAGTTCCTCTCACATGCAGAAGATGATGCCGTTTGGGATAATATTCGTATTGTTAAATTTCTTAGTATAGGCGATGAATGACCATACATAACCCACCACTCAGCTGACATATACCAATAAACATAAAATGCATATTAATTTTGTTCAAAACATAATATATGTATAATATTTGAATTATGAATTTAACTCATCTCAAAGAAATTTCAACTAATAAAACTTACAAGGAACCATTGTATTTCGAGAAGTAATGGCAACACAATCAACAAATCCTTTTCTCCCGTCACGAAAATATGTAAGTTACACATTTATTACAATTTTATATATTTTTTCCTTAAAACAAGTATATTTGTATATAACAAACAAATAAATAAAGTTTATATCATCTCATTCCCAAATTGAGCTACACCATCAGAGTTTGGGTCCAACTTGTTAAAAACTTCATGAACCGCTTGAATTAACATAGAATCATCACCAACTCCTGAACGATATTGGAATCGAGGATTCAAGTAATAAGCTACAAAATTAATAAAAGATTGTTAGAGTATCGTGTAATTAATATAAAAATGCTTTAAATTCATGTAAATGACAATTGTTACCTGCTGCATGTAATGGATGATAAAACGTACGATCCCACCTAGATTCAATTATTTTCAACATCCATCGTGATCCTTTTAAGCGTTCAACCTTGTCTTTCATAACACGAATTAAGTTATATAATATGGGCATAGTAGGAACGACCTCAGTGTCCACTACTCGAAGAACTTGATATAGGGGCTCATAAAAATTAACAACATGTTGTACACCATCCCAAAATGTGTGATCAAGAATTTGTCTTTCTAACTTTCTGCCCAAATCTGTTTTACTTAATCGGTTATTTCCCCATTCATCACTCGTAAACAACCGCTTCAAGCTAGACTTCTTCTTTAGAAGGCTGTCCAACGCGATATAATTCATCGCAAAACGAGTAGCTCCTGGTCGTACAATATCGTCTTGACATATCTCTTGCATTAGTGCAAGTAACCAACCATGATTATAAATATAGTTGGTTAATTGTCTAGACTTTGAAATGACCTCCGCAACACTCTCTCTTTTTCCAATATCCTCGAATATTTAGTCGATACAATGGGTGGCACATGGAGTCCAATACAAATTATACTTACTCATCAGTTTTTTTCCTGCTTTAACAAAAGCTGACCCATTATCAGTAACAATTTGTACGCCATTCTTCTTCCCAACCTCCAACACCACTTCTTTTAGCAATTCATGTATGTATTGATGATCCTTGATTCTGTTTGAAGAATCAACCGATTTAAGAAATACAGTTTTGCCCTTACAGTAGACCATGAAATTTATGATGGACAACTTCGTCGGTCCAATCCACCCATTTGACATGATAGTGCACCCATAAGTCTCCCACTTCTCCTTTTGAGCATTGACATACTCACTCATTTCTTTATGCTTCATATCGAGATATTTATGTTTGATCTCGTATGGACTTGGTGGGGGCACTCCTGTACCTACTTCTTGCACTCCAGCAATCATATTTTTGAAATGATGTGAGGATGCTTTGCTGGGTGGTAAATTCTCATAAATAAAGAACTTACTCACAATTCTGCCCAATTTTTCTTTAAGGCTGCCATGGGAAAATACATCTTTGATCTTCTTTTATTTTGCTCTTTCTGATTTGTATAAAGATGGTGCAACTGGAGGTGGTTCCAAACTTGATTCTTGAACTCTATGTGTTCGACGAATTTGTGAAGGTTCATCAATACTTCGACTTGAACTGCCTCTTTTATTACTACTAGGTTTGAACCCGTGCGATGCACGGGCTTCATTTAATACTTATTAATTTTATTTTATAAGTATTATTATTTCATACGTGTTTGTTGATTTATATGTATGATATTTTTTTTTCCATATCCTTAAAAGAATTTTTCTCATTGTTTTTAGTTGTTTATTTTTTCCATTTGATCTTTAGCAAAAAAATTGTTAATAGCTACTTCTTTATAGGTGTTTTAACTGTTGGATTAGATATTTTCATATCTTTCTTTAAAAAGTATAGAATAAATCTCATTTTTATTGCTCGAAAACATCTGTTCTGTTCCGATTTTTCCTTTGAGTGCTCTTTTTATTAGGTTTACATAATGATTTCATTTGTAAACATCATTTGTAAAATAATAGAATATCATCTATTTTTTCTACAATTTCTAATATGATCCACTTTCAAATTTGCAAATCTATCTACGTCCCAATGTAAACATATCCTAAGGTTTTTTTAGCACCTATTTTTTGTTAATGTCATTCCTTTTGCAAGAGTATTATTGTTTACTTTTTTTTTTTCAATTTGAAATGTTGGACAAAAACAATTATTAAAGTTTGGAACCGAAGATTTCATATAGAAAAAGGCAATACAACATTAACAATCTCTTGCAAGCATTTGTAACTTACATATTTAGTTTTTTCAAAGTACTTATTTTTTGTAGAGTAGTGGGGTATGCATTTAATTGGTATTAATTTTTTGATATTTCATAAATAAAATGTTTTTGAGAGAGGACACTTGGCAACATTGTAGAGCTCCAAGTGTCATCACTTGAGAGAACCAAACCACACTTATATATAGTTATATATACCTATATATATCTAATATTTTATGTAGATTAGATTAAAATAAAATGGATATTAAAAAAAAATATTCTTAGAAGTATTATTGTTGATGAGAACTCAATATTATATTTTGATGTATTTTTTGTATATTAAATTATTATTCAAACGTCATAGCTATTGAAATGCATTAAAATAAATTGGCTATAAATCATTTTTTTCCAAGTACTATGGTAGGATTTGACATTAAATAAAGAGCAAACACAACCAAACCCAAAAATTTATTTTCTATGCAGTCTAATTTAACATCGTGGTTATATTTCTTAATGAGTTTCTCTAAAAACTTTTAAATTTCTGCAAGTTTCTTGAGGAAAATATACAATATGAAGTATGATGTATGAAGTCATCGGATAAACACAATTGAAGAAATAAATGACTAATAATGATATACTATGATGGTTGCTCCTAGCTAAAGAACTTCACTGCTGAATTTGGGGCAATACGAGCACAATATGTGTCATTTCCTTTAAGCAATCCTCTAAAGCTCTCTGTTCAATACATATACATTAAGTCTTGAATAGTAACATAATATTTTATGTTATATATAATTGTACCTCTTTGATACACCCGTAAAGTAGTAAACCAGAACATACCCCTTTTTTTTACTGTCTTCAATAATATCCAAACATACATCTAAATAATTTAGCAACTTCACTCTCCATACCCCTCAAAGGTACAACCATCCTCACAAACTTCAAATCCTTACCTGCATACTTGAAACATCCTCAGATCTTATGCCTCCAACAGACATCGAATGAGATTTTCATAAATGGATTTGCATGCTAATTCCTCATACAATGTGTAGTTGAATTATAAATGGTCTGCTTCAGCTATAGTATCTTAAACATGGAACGCTTAAGCCATCAACGTCCCACCAGATATAAGGGCTAAGCAAAAATGCCCGAGTAAATTTTCATTGAATTATTGTCCATCACTGAATCGATATGAAATAAATGCATTTTCACTTGAGAAAAATGGACAAAATCCGAGTTTCCAGCATGCCAAGCAGCTTCTTACTACAGAAATTAGAGAAGGAAAGAATGGGAAGTCAACATTTTTAAATAATTCATACAGAGAAAGAGAGAGAACAATTTAATGAAAAAAAAATATATCAACCTCCAGCTCGGAAAATTCCAAATCGTGCTGAAACCGACCTCTCTAATAGGTCAATCCTTGACAATACACATTCATCACATGACTGCAACCAATTTTCTGTAAAGATCCTATCAATTCCTTGTAAAACTTCTTGCATTATGCTTTGTTCTATTATAGAGGATGATGCATGTTCTGCCTCTTGAGAACTGTCCACAAAAGAATAAGGTGAACCACTTATTCGCAAAGTTGGCTCAAGGCAGACTTGCAAATCATAACATTCAAGTGCTTTACTCTAATTGTCTCGTGTTAAAAAATGATAAATTTGAAAGGCCAGCTGTGAATCAAGAGAGAAGAAAATGTTTCCTCAATGTTATGACAAATTTATAGCACATTTTTGAATGTAGTAATTTCCCCTAGATTTTGTGGCTTTCTTATATTACACATCTGATAGAGAATAACAAAATTCAAAATTAATGAATATATAGAATGCCTATCTAATTTCATCATCATAATTATTGAGTTGATTAAGAAAATTAGAGTCATATACATTGAGGTAGAAAACCTGCCTCTGCATTTTATGTTGATTCTATTGAAATGAAGAGTGCACCTGTAATACTCTTTGCATGGTCTCACTATTTTCTTCACTGAAATTCTCCATCTAACTCTTGTGTCTCACTTTTTCATAGTATTTGAACATATTAAGCATCATTTTTGAATAAAGAACATAATAGTCCAAAAATAACTTTCGGCAAAATCAGCTAATATGATTGCCAATTTTTCCCATTTGCTTTGTTTTTCCAATATATATCACAGAAAAGAGATACATTGCCTTTAGAACTAAAACTAAACTAATTAGATGTTTTATATTACCTTGATTATGTAGCTAAAACAATCATTAACTTACATGAAGTTTGAATCTGCTTTGCATCCTAAATACATTCAACAATTTACACATAACCGTAATTCTAAACACAGTGAGTTATTCAACAAAACTACAGTTATGCTATTCTATGTCATGCCCAAATTTAGATGGAATAAGAAGCAAATAATGATAGTAAAGGTTGTGTTTGAATCTTGACACCATGAATTAACAAAAACTTCACAGTTTTGAAGCTTCTGAATGAAACAACACATTGTAGAGGTGTTCCACCCACAGATAACTTCTATATAACACCTTTTATTAGAAATAATTTCATAAGCTCATACTTCTCTAATACACATCCAATGAACACATACATTTACAATATATATATATATATATATCTTATGAATAACACACCAGAGCATAACCAACCTTTTTGCGAAGCATAATGCAATCAGTTAGATCCCTTAGAATCACTCATAGAAATTGCAACATCTCGTTTAATGTGATACTTTGCAATGTTGGCATGCCCCTCTTTGACAGCATTTAGCAAATGAGTATTCCATGAAATCAGAGAAGTATTCCAAATTTTAACAAATTGATGAACATTTTAGAGAGAGAGAGTGCTCTCCACATGATGTTCATTATCAGGAGATATAATTGTGTTATAAGTTTGTTTTTTAGACTCCAAATGAAAATTCATACTTCAATTATGATGAAAGTTTCAGTCAGCAAGTATATTTTCAGAATTGAGAATGCAAAAATGTACATTAATGTTGCTCTTGTGAATCCTAAATTAAACAAAAAAAGAATAGACAAATATATACTGATAAATGTAGGTAGAAACAAAACAACCACATGACTCTAACAAATCTTTCAATCAATACATTTGAACTATACTTCGCAATCCTACAAGCAAAACCAAGAAAATTCCTCCTGATAGTACCCTTGAGCCACTTATAGTTGTAAACTGTGTGTATTATTTATTCGCTGACTGAAGAAAACATCCGCAGAAGCACCTGAAAATCCCCACATTCTATCACCAATTTCAACTCAACCAACAACAAATCCCCAAGTATAATTTTCCCCATATTTGAATGAAAACGTAAATTGAACTTCAGAATGAGATAAATGAATATACCTCTTTAGAGTGGTGGAGAGACTTAAATTAATCTTCACGGCGAAACATGCAGTCCCTAGGCTCCTTGTAGCTAAAGTCCATCCAGAAATTATAGCAACTAATAGTATCCATAAATAAACATGCCAACTAATGCTAAACCATTCACTATCACAACACCAGTCTGAAGAAAAATTTAGAGGCATATGACGATAGAATGTTTGTAATAATTAAGAGTTAAAAATGAAGAGATGCAAACAGATCAACAATTTTTTTTAGAGAATTTGAGTCGTTTATGTTTCCCAGAATGACATAGGAAGTGAGTGAAGGGTCATGAGAGAGAAAAACAGATCATATTGCATCATTTATCAACTAACCGATACATCAACTTATTTAAAAACACTCACCAGATGAAATTCTTGCTTGCTTAAAGTGAGATTGGTTGCATGAACATTAAGAGTAGCATGGCCTAAAAACCAACATCATAACAAAAAAGAGGATATTCACAATGTCAGATTAGAAATACGAAAGCACATGTGTATTCATAAAATGAAAATCAGTTTAATGAAAATATGCGCTGATAATTCATAATCACATTTCAATAAAAGGTTGAAGTGCAAAAATAACTAAATAAAAATTAGAGACAACAAAGAAAAGATACAACACGGGCCCAAAATTCATAGATATTTGATGAAAAGACTGAAAGAGGAAAGGAGTTCACCATCGTCCTCTTGGGTGAGAGTGACAACGCCCTCGACGGCCTTTGAGAACAACAACTGGCTAACCGCCTTTAATTGTGTGTTTAATATTTTTTATTTTCTCAGAAATAAAATAATCATGAAATGAATAAAGAGAAAATATGTGCACCTTCTGAGTGATTCATCTTGGGCGAGATGTTTAGCGAAGACGCCGTGACTGGTAAGCAATCGAATAATGCATAGAAGGTTGTCTATCATTGAGTCTATCCATTTTGACCTATATAAACTCCTCAATTTCTTTCGCCACTCATTCAAACTTTTCATTCATTCATTTCTACAAACACTTTGCCAACACATTTTGTCCATTCCCAAACTACAATCTTGTGTTTGACAGCTACTGCCGGAGCCATTGACCATGGTGGAGATACTCCGATCACCACCATCCATCCTGACATTGTCTAATTCCACAACCTGAACAGACTCAATGACCAAACTCTCGCCTCCACCAACTACGCGTGCTGCTGCTTTCTGTGTTAAGATTTTAACGATTGATTAAAGAAATTATCAAGTATGAAAGATGATAGGAGTGGAGAAACCGACCCATCATTAAAGAGAATGAAGCCATAGGAGGGAGAGAGAAATAGCCGTTTCACTCATTTTTTGAAGGCGCAGGAGGGAGAGAAATGGCCGTTTCACTCATTTTTTGAAGGTGCAGGAGGGAGAGAAATGGCCGTTTCACTCATTTTTTGAATGTGCAGGAGGGAGAGAAATGACCGTTTCACTCATTTTTTGGAATATGAAAGAGTGGACAGGTGACAGATGAGAAGGGTATACATGTGGCGGACGCAGGTTTCTCTAAAATGCTGAGTTGGCGGGATTAGAGAGAGTCAAAGTCTACTTTTATAGGTATAGATTCCAAGCCTGTTTTTGTTGTCTTTCCCATTCACTAGCCTTTGAAGCTTCCATAGCAACCCGATATGATTTTCGTTTTGATCGATCAAGGTCAGCGGGATACATGAACACATCATCCTCATCTTCATCTTCATCATCATGCTCATCTCTCAAGCCTAGACGCAGTTATGCTCGAATGTCCTTTATTTTTTCAGTTTTATTTTGTTTTGCAATATCTTTCATTTTCAACAAGTTATGAATCTCTTGTTTAACTTCGGAAGGCACATTTGGGCATGTTCGTGAATTTTTTCTAGGATCTGTATGGCTCAAATGATATTTAAAACGAGTAATGCCTCCACTTTGAAGTACAAGATCGCAGAAATTGCAAATAGTTCCATTTTTGTTATTAGAAATGGCTCTACAATATTTTTAAGCAGGATCAAGTCTTGTATTGTCTACTGCGCCACTACCACTTTCCGTTGCCATTTAAAGTTGTTCTACACAAAAAAAACATTGTCCAATTAATTATGATGTTTTCAATTCTGATCATTTATTTAGCAACACCACTTAGAGTTAAAGTCTTAACCTTAACAACATTTTCTACAAAGAGCATCTTTAATTACCTAGATTTTTGAAATTGGAGGCACTATTAAGACTATTGTGTAGTAAAATTGGCAACACTAGCTATCTCTAATTTGTGTCTTTAAATTAGTGCAACTCTATAATTAATTCATGTATAACATATGTCATTGTTTAGAAGTTTGTCATTAAAATTATTTCGCTTATTTGAATTTGAAATATTAAATTGTCTCTACAATTATTGTAAAAATCAACGAGATTGCATTAGTCTCTATGTTGGTGACATTTATAGAACAAATATATATCAAATTAAGTGCATTAGTCTCTATGTTGGTGACATTTATAGAACAAATATATATCAAATTAAATACATTATTATTAGATGACAAAACATTTGCATTGCAATTATAATAAAAATCAAATAAATTCAAATCTAACTTCAAACCAGTTATGTCATATAATTCATACTAGTAACCAAACATGTCGAAGACATGATTACAAATTAATAAATTGTTTATATATAATATAATATGAGAATAAACTAAGAATCTTGACAACGAATGTTTCCACTGATTTCTTTTGATCGACTTCTAAATTCTTGTTTTAATAAAAAATGAAAACAAAACAGTTTATTAACTCTTTTAAGGCATTAAAAATGTGAAGTATTTAAAGTAAAAGTACAAAAGGAATTATATTTATAATAAACATACATATATAAACTAATTATAATTCATGCAACCATTCAAAAGCTTCATTCTTGATCTCTTTGATTTTTGAAATTTGAAATCTCAAATTACAACATTTCGATTAATATTGGAACAAACATATATAAACATTCTTCACATCTCAGAATTCCCTAATTGTAGCCTCAATGTAAAACTTAATTGGAAGTAATTAAGCCACAATTTATAAAATTTAATTCAAAGTAAGCCCAAATTATAGTCCCTAACTAGTGTTATATTTGTGTAGTATCAATATAGTTTCAAAAAAAATTGTTAACAATTATTTTAACATAAAATTTCTCTCTCTATTAATTGTCAGAATAATAATTGTAAAAAATTATATATTGCATCTTATTTTAGGGAGAAAATAATTCTATTTTAAAGTGGAGTATTCTAGAAAGTGAATTTTCAGTCTTTTAATTGTGGATGAATTTGGATTACCAAACAAGCTTTTAATTTCTTCAATAATTAAAATTATCATACGTTTATATTGCATCTCATGAATGATCTATGAAGTTAATTTTTTTAAAGTTTTAAATTATGTAATAATTGCAAAATCTTCTAATAATAAGTTGCCAAATTTCATGAGGGTTCGATTACATCAAATTTTCAGAATTTTAATATGGGTTTGTGGTAGAAATTTTTACAAAAACCTTTTTAAATTAAGGAAAATGCAAAACATTTTTCTAAAATTTTAAGTAATTTTTTTTTGAATAAGTACACTTATTTAAAAAGCGTCATTTAAAAAGCATCATTATGACCTTAACATAATTAATTGTAAAATTATTATTTTATAATAAACTTCTAAAAGTTAACTATTAATGCTTCACCCAACATATACATGATTAGCACAATTAAGCATATCAATTTACAATATACCAATAAAATGTTATTTTTATCAACTAAAATGAAAAAAAGAAAGATTAAATTTACATACCAATTTGTAGTCTTCGAAATGACAATGGAGAATGTTTGATATATATATAGTGGTGCAAGTATTTCCTCTCCAAGGTCACTGTCCTCTATCCAGAAAAAATGAATAAATTAGATACATTAAAATAGTCATAATCTAGAAAGTAAATAATTGAAATTAATTTAATCAAAGATGTTGGGAGAGAGAAATGAATATCATACCTTGAAAGTTGAAACTCAAATGCAATGTTCATTTGAGATATCCTATTATATAGACAAACATATCAATTAACATGCAATTTTTTTTTTCCAAATATAAATAAATAAATGAAGTAATAATTTCAAAAAGCCACAAAACATGGGTTTGAAAGATTGAAACCGATAAGAGAATATATTCTTTTTAACTATCAAACAAAACACATAATACAAAGTAAAAAAAATCACATGTTTCAATTTTTTGAATCAAAATCGCGAATTTTGATATATATGCGATAATTTGCGATATATCCGCGATATTTCTCGATTTTCATCCAATTTTGTGCTACACTGAACCGATATCGATATCGATAGCAATATTTTGCGATATATCCGCGATACCCAGGAAGAAATACATTAATACCCAATATCCATATCGCAATATCCGTATCCGCGATATATCCGCGATATTTCGCGATATTTTCGTCCTTGAGATAGATAGATGTGGTTTGGGAGGCTCTTTTTTCTTGTAGGTTCCCTTTCAAATTAGGGTTCCAAAGGTGGCTCAAGTCCATGGGCTTGTCCAAGCCCAATCAAAAAGAAAGAAATTGCTTCAAAACAATGGACTTAAAATTAGGTCATTCCCCAAACAAACAAAAATAACTTGGATCCATACCTAAGAATTAATAATTACACTATTGATTGAATCATGCATGAAACATAAAAATTCTTAATATATATTACGTAGTTAAGTTTTAATTTGGGTTATTATATGGAGTCAAATTCAATTTACCATGAATCTTCTAAGAAACTGTTGTTTCCGCACAAACATACTCTATTTTTAGATTGGAGTAAACTTTTTTCCTGAATTGTAGGATTCGAATTAGTATGATATATTTTACACTATTGTAGCATAGGCTCTTAAAAAAATGTTAAAATTTACCATGCAATTTTTGAAGTATTGTATGATTTATGCTAAACTTTGCAAGACAACACGTTTTCAGCAAAGTTTATGCCTTGTTTTGTGTGAACTTCTAAAACTCATTGCTAGTTGTGTGAACCTCATTTCTAGTTGATATTTTTTCATGATATTCTTTGATATGTTATGTACGTTCTATAAAAAAATCAAAAGTTTTCATAAATCCTATAAGATTTGGTGAATTCCATTTCATGTCGTTCTTGAGCTAAAATTGAGTTGCAAAACTAGTTTTAGAAAGTATTTTTAATGATGCATAAATATTATCAAAAGTTTAGAGTTTTTAGTATACAATACTTATAGATGATATGTGCATATATAAATATTAACATGATATTAGGAGACTCACAAGAATTATGAAAATTATTAAGGTGGAATGTCTCTTTTAACATAGAAATGACTAGTGTTATCATATAGGTTTTTATTTAAATTAATTGTTAAACTTATAAGACACATGAACCTTACCTAAATAGTGATATGATAATACATGAGAATATGACACATAATTTAGGCCTTCTAAAATTATTTTCAACACTCATAAGATCCACTTAAGCCATGATGTTATAATTAACTTTTCTAACATTAGGTTCAAATCTTTCAAAATCTAATTTAAGCCTAAATTTCGTAATGAGCTCCTCTATGATTATTTCAAGTTTTCCAATTTTATTTTATGCCCTAAATTTTATAGTTAGTTTTTCTAAATTATTTTCATGTACCCGAAAGATTTAAATTAAACTCTAATTTCCTATTTAGCCCTTCAAAAAGTATTTCCAAACCTCATAGTATTTTTTTATTTAAAACATTGATTTCATGATTAGTTTCTCTTGAGATTATTTCTACGTTTTTTAATTCAAGTTTTAATTTCATAATCAACCCTTCTATATAATTATTTTTCAAGATCTAAATTAAGTCCTAACTTTACAATTAGCTTTCTTAAAACTAAATTTAATTCTTCCAAAATCCAATTTAATTAAAACATTAATATCCTAAAAAATCTATGTTTATCTTAAAATTATTTCTTTCCTTTTATTTATTCGCAAGGTTAACGAAAGTCTCTTCAATTGATCGGATATCGAAGAACAACATTAAAGGTCATACTTTAATTACTAGTAGTTTTGGCTTCCGAACTTGTAGATAGATGATGTACTAAGACCTATTATATGATTGACGTAGGAAATAAGAGAAAATGAACCATCTAGAAATGCTTGGCAACTTATGAATACACACTCAATCTACTTCTAAGGTAGGTGTGGGTAACTTCTTACTTATACCCTTAAATTATGTACTTTAGTTAAATGCTAATGCTATGTGTGGTTAATTGAATTGCATGAATATCAATGTGACATCTTGAAAGGTGATGAATTATGGACAACTTTGCGAATGTTATGTGATGGATGGCCTTTATGCGAATGTTTATTTAAATATGATGTGATCATGTGTGGACATGAACGAATGTCCATGCAATGACGGTTAAGATCCATAAACTATGTTATGACGGTTGAGACCAGTAAACTATGCTACAACGGTTATGACCTATAAATTATGCTACAATGGTTAAGATCCGTAAACTATGCTACGATGGATAAGATACATAAACTATGCTATGATAGTTAGGACCCGTAAGTTATGCTATGACGGTTAAGGTTCGTAAGTTATGCTACGACGGATAAGCTCCGTAAACTATTCTACGACGATTGAGATCCTTAAAGTATGCTAAGTCGGGCTAAGTTCAACGCCAAATGTTCAGTCGGGTTAAATCTTGCATCTAAGCGAAGCGAAGGTTCTATGTGTTGGTTTGTTATGTTTTATTTGTTAGATTTTATTTGATGTCCCTGGATCTCCCACTTAGTGTATTTCAAATACCCACCCCTCCATGTTTAAATGTTTCAGATAATAGGTTTCTTGGTGTGGCAGGAGAGCGGTGAAATGTTAGTAGCCGAGATTACCTAGAGGTTATCAAAGAATATTAAAGTGTTTTATTCTATAAATTTATGAAGATGTAATTATGTAAACGTTATTTTACTTCATTCTTTGTATAATCCAAATTTAATTTGAGAAACATGAAATTTTCAAGGGAAGGCTTCCGTTGCAACTTTTTAAATAATGTTTTGATTTTTGTTTCTAGTTTTATTAGCTCTGTTTATTTTCAAGAAAAATATAAATTTTTGTATGTGAGTAACTATACAAACTTATTTTTAGATAGCTAAGCATGATTTTGAGATTTAATTAAAGGTTAATCCAATGAAACATAAATGTGTCCTTAATAATTTGTACATATATGTTAGCCGAATCACCAGCCCTCACACTCATGCACAGTACTGTGATCTTTCTCCTCTCCAGCTAGCCTAGACAATAGTCACCAAAGTTCGATTGGTGCGCAGAGATTAAAGGACAAAGAACAACACCATTGCACCAAGGAAAAGGGACTGTGGACAAACAAGAACAAGGGTGTAGGATGATCTTGTCTTACATCCAATGGTTATCTTGTGTATTTGTGTGAAGCTTTGTATAGCTGCAAGGGTTAGCTCACCTAGTATAAATACATCTCTTTTGTATGCATGTAAATTAAGTAAGTTAATCATATATTATATTTGAAAATAGCAGTTTTTTATCAGTAATTATAATTTATATATTCAATCATATTAATTTTATTATATCTTACATTTTGTATTTTGGTATTATATCATCTATTCCAAAATAATCACTACACGCCACATGTATCAAATGACATCACTGATTAACACGTGACGATATTAAATACCTGAAAACATGAGATGTACATCAAATATAATAGAGAATCCTCACCGAACAATAGTGGTTTCGACCAAGTCAATTTGGTATGAAAAACATCAAATATATCAAATTCTACCTAAATTATACTGCACTCTTTCACTTAGATAAGTAGTGGATGAATTGTAGACTTTGGGCTTAATTTAAAGAGCATTTTAGATCTAGTGCATATAGAACTTGTTCATGCATTATACATAATTCCAAACAAATTTATATAAAACACCAATAATTGTTCCAAATTGTAATAATCAAACACATTACATGCATGTTCTTATCATGACCCCTTGAAAAGGATACTAATTAAACCAAAATAATCAACCACTTTTGAAAGGCTTATAAGTCTTGACATTAGTGGCAAGGCCTTGAATGGATCCAGCAGCAGCAATGAGGGACACAACCAAACAAGACCAGCTCAGAATCTTTAACCACATCCATCTAAAGGAATATTTTGGTATCTTGGATTGTGCAATGTGCAGTTCAATAGGGAAATATACGGTTAATGGATAGAACGAGGCTGCCCCGATAAGGCCAACAAAGCCGTTGAAAAAGGGGAATATCATCGCGACTATTGCTGTTATTACGACGTAAAATGTTCTCCACACCAATCTGAACAAGTTGATGTTGTAAGGTCCAAATAGTGGGATGCTCATGCTATGTTCTGAAGTGATGAATTTGTTTTCTGGCCATTTTTGGCTGCTCAAGTTCTCCACAAAGCCAAATATAGGCTGAGCAAACACCTGTTGATCATATTAATTGTGATTTGTGAGTGCATTTCATTTGGTGAGAAAGGATGTCTAGTGATTAGTAATAGATGCCATTTTAATTTCATGCACCTTTATTGGAAGTTCGTTATAAGCCAAATAAGTGAGCAACTTTTTAGTTCGAAGATAATCCTCTAAAAATAAAAAGTAAAAAGGTATGAAAAAGGATAGAAATGTCAAAAAAAAAAGTACCAACTCATGCAGCTCATCATCTTATTATGACAAATGTCTTATCTTTTTTCTAATTAATTTATGTATATTTTCTGTCATTTTGCATGTGGATTGATTTTAGTAAATAATTGGAAAGATGCAAATTCTGCCTCTTATACTTGTTTTTTTTTTCTCATATATTTTATTTCTATTATTTGTCTCCTATGCCTCCACTTTGATTTTCACACTTTTATCCTCTGTACTTTCATTTAACTTTTGCCCTTGTTTTTTTAATGAAGGGCATGTAAAATGAAAAATAAATAAATAAATAAATAAATAAATATATATATATATATATATATGTAAAAGTGGGGAATTTATAAATAAACAAAGTGTAGGGCAAAAGTATTATTAAAAAAAAAAAGAAGTTTTGGGCAAAATATGTATTTTTCTGAATAAATTTAACTATATTTTATCTTTTGTGGTTTGTTGAAGAACTAGAATTATCAAGGTTTCTTTCTTTTGTAGTGTGTTCGTATGTAATTAGTGTAGGTCTCTTGTAGGATACTTTAACTGATCTATTTAATTAATTTCATGATGTGTGAATCCACAACACATAATTTAAAAAGTAGATATATTATAGGATTAATTGCTTGAGAAATCATAGCTATCCTCGAATTATCATTTTAACCAAACTTTTCACTATTAATTGATCAAAGTATCATAACCTTATATATGTAGTGTATATTTTGACGTTGGTCAATTTTTTAACCACATTGTTCGGGCAGTTGGACAACTCATCAATTGTTTATTCAAAGATGAACGAGATCAAAAATCTTACTACATATCTAAGGTTATGTTATTTTGATAAATAGTGAAAAATTTGGTTAAAATGACAATTCGAGTAAAGATTGTGATATCCTACATTATATATATTACTTGTGAAAATTGTAATTTTGAATTGAGGATAGTGAAGCTTCATGAAATGGAATATTATTCGTGAGACACTCTCATATAAATTTTTGTAATGTAAGTAATATATATGAAGAGAAAATCTCAATTGTTGTCTTGTAACTTAGTCACCTTATCAACATTTGTACCATCAATTTTGGTTATCTAACTATCACTTTTTTTCAATTTTGTTCCGATTTTTGTCGAAATGTCAAAATTTGTCTATGTGGACACTGGAACTAGAGAGTACACATCAACAATTCCAGCATCCACGTAGGCAAAAGTAAAAAATCAGACAAAAATTAGGAAAGAAAAAAGTGATAGCTTATAGGATTAAATTCAGAATATAATTAATGGACAAAACCTAAAAACATGGTAACTTTCCAATGTATTAAGTAGGTGTAATTAGTAATTACCTGATAAGCACCAATTAGGTGAACTGCAATGCAAACATTGGCAAAATCGATCAACCAAAAGGGTTCATAAAATCCAAATCCAGTGAGGAAATTGCCAGGAGCATTATTTCCAAAAGCAGCATAACCAACACAACCACAAAGTACATAGAATATAGTAGTGGTTGATACTCCCACTAATGAAGCTTTCTTCATCACCTTGTTCTCTGATGGCTCCGACCTCACTGTATCCTGTTTTTTTTTTTTTTTTTAAATTATTAATTAATTTCCACCATTTATTTATATAAAATACATACCAAGTTATTTTAAACATATACATATACACGAAAATTAAAGTAATTTATTCGGTGCAACACAAATTGAAGTAGATGGATCTCGATTGATTATCATTCCAAGCTCAATTACTCATCATATATACGGGTTTTAATCAATTATTACTTCTACGGGCTTTTTATATTTATTTATATAATTAGTATTTGTATAAATCTAGTTGCATTTATTAATTCCATCCAAATTAAATAACCTTTTTTTTTTTTTTGGTAAATTAATTTTAGTCCATAGTTGTGTACCCTTATTTCTTGTAGTATTGGTGTGATGTTATGACTACGGACCCCTTCAGTTATTCATATAAATTTATCGTATTATCACAAGTGGAGGCAATGGGCCGAACATGTTTCTTAAATATTGAAGTTTATTTACATATATAATTTTAAAATTAAAAGATTATTCTGAAATATAAACTTTAAGTTGCTTTTAAAAATTGTTGATTCATAAGTGACATCACTTGTGTCGTGTGTGTATGACACTCCTGTGCACAAGGTGCACAAATCCAGATTTGTGCACAACAATACTGTTATATTATATGAAGTAATACTGTTATATTATATGAGTAATACTGTTAAAACTATATATAATATAACAGTATCACTCATATAATATAACAGTATTATTTCATATAATATAATAGTATTGTTGTGCACAGATTTGGATCCGTGCACCTTGTGCACAAAAGTTTTTGCCTAAATGAATTATGTAGACGCACATGCCATATATTTATACGTATAATTAATAAAAATAAACAAATCATCTCAGTATGTGTGGGAAAAAGCAAGTTTTGAAGAAGAACTAATATTTCATTAATTGAAGTTAATTTTATATAATTTAATAACCCATCCCAAAACTAAATTGATAGATTTCTTTAGCAAGTATTTTCATGTTAATATCCTAACCTACGCATTAATTATTGATCTTTTAATCACACTTTAAAGTTTAGAAATTCAAACTTGAAACCTTGTGTTCAATTCAAATGACAGCACGAACCTACAGATTGATTAGGCATATGACACTAATAAGATTGTCTCACATATCCAATCCCGTGAAACGAATCGACCAATCCACAACCCACTAATAAATTTGAACGGATCCTATTTTATGGATTTATATTTATGAAATCGTTTCATACGAGTTTTTCTATAAATTCAGACAGCTTTACGTTAAACGCAAGTCATTATTATTCCTAAACAAAGCTTATTAGCCACACACTTTTAGAGATCCCCTTTTGTTTGTCACATACCAATGATACCACAAATATAAAGCAATCCTAGAATTTGATGTAACAATCAAGCAATTGGACGTAACAATTTAAAGATTTGACATCTTTGTAAGTTTGCAGAAAAAGCAATTTGGATGATGTGATATCCTAACTACGTGGTCCATTTGATCAATTTGGCCATCTACAATCAACAAGAAGTATACTAGATTTCATTAGACTGTTAATTCATAGTTTAAATTAAATGTTACATTATAGTTTGATAATTTTTGCCTACCCAGCTTTAGATTTTAGTTTATATTAGACGACTGAGTTTCATTATCCTTTGTTATGAACATGATTTATGTACAGGTAGGATTAATCTATATAGTTCTATCTCTTGATGATTTTCATTTCAAAAAAAAAAAAATGATTTTAAGCAGCATTTTAAAAATAAAATCAAATTATTTTAAGCAGCATATAGAGATATAGAGTGATAGAAAGGCACTCTGTGAAATTATTGTTTTAGGCAATTGCACATGCATGGAACCCTATAGGCTGGACTTCTTGTCATTGTTCGAGGATTATAATGTATATCAAGACAAAATACATATACTCTTGCAAGAATGTTACATTCCAAACTATTATTGGGTCATGATATTATATATATATATATATATATATATATATATATATTGTACATAGTACATGTGATAGCTATCCTTGGATTGCAACTAGGGAATTAGATCCAATTTTCAGCCATATTCATATTAATTGGAACTCATTAATTGGTCGACATTAGGGAATGTGTGTTATTTCACCAAATATTTGACACATGATCGCTATTTAATTAAGTTAAGATCATGTCTCATCTAAGTATTTATACTACTTTATATAAGAAAAATTGTTTTATATCCACTGAAAAATCATACTCACTTTGGCTAATAATTAAAAAGCTAGAGTGTAAATGGAACAACATATCATATAATTTAGTTTGTCAAATATTAATTACATTTTTTATATCTACACACTCACACACATGCATTTTTATTTTACATTAGAAACAAAGTACTCACTTAATTATGCTTCAAAACCAATCATATTTGTACTTTAAATTAAGGTATTAAACTCTTGAAATAAACTTTTTGTTTTTACCGAAAAAAAATGGTAACCTCCATTCTTGACCAACTATCCTCAGAAAAGTTTTTTTTGTTGTGTTTTTTTAGTCATTTTGATCAATTATATCCTTAGTATGGTACGATCAGAGTTTGGATGTATGGTGGGACTAATAAAAATGGAACGACCTAATTCTATATTGGTACGAGATGAGTGGTGTGACCTGAGTTTTGGATGGTCATGGTACAAATTAATATAAATAAAACGACTCAATTCTATTGTACGATACAATAATATATATATATATATATATATATATATATATATATATATATGACCTAAATTTTGATATGGTAGGGATCCAAAAAGGTAAAAATGTCGAATTTTGACTAAAATGAATGGACTATATATAAGTTGTGCTTCAAAAAAAAATAAAAAACTTTTTGTTCCACAAAACAAGTAGAATATATAACATGATTGAATAATATATACATATGTTGTAGGAGATGAATATATGATGATAGAATAAAAAACTTGCCTGGATTTCAATAAGCACAGTTGAATAAGCATAAGCAAAGGCAATATCTCCAATGGCTTGAAAGCTGTTCCACACCTTATCCGATGCTGATACATCTACCCCTACTGTCGTCCCCGTTAGGCTTGTCCTTCCTCCACCACCTATATATGTATACATTATTTCAACCCCAATATATTATCAAATTTTTTATATATTAGAATTATATATATGTTGCTACACCAATTATTAACGAGTATTATTTTGGATGTAAATAAAAGGTTAAAATTATTTTTCATCTCATAACTATAGTGTCTTTTGATTTTGATCTCATAATTATCACGATTTCAATTTAGTCCTACAATTTAATAATTTGTCTCATTTCAATCCAATTTTACCAGTGTCGTCATGTCACTTTTAGGTCACTGGAAAGCCCAAATTTGGGGGTCATGTGCATCGCACATTACATTTTCTGACGAAATTTGAATTTTTGGTCAATTTTTAAAAATCATGATATTTATACGATCAAAATCAAAAGACACTATAATTATGAGATGAAATATGATTTTAACAGGGGTAAATAAACGTACCTACAACCTTGGCTACGGATAGGCCAAGGCCAATGGAGGAGTAAGCAAAGGACATGACAGCTGCGACGATGGAAAGCCATGAGAGCTTGTCGAAATTTGGTATTTGGCTCAAAATTATTTGAATGCCTGCAAATGTGGCCATGAATGGGTAGTTTGATATCGAGCACTTTGCATCGTGCCCATGCGTGTGGTAACAGTTTGACTTCTTTACAGCCCTATCACAATTTAAATGGATTGATAATTGATTTTTATACTGCGCAAAACAAAAATAAATAAAAGATACAATTATATATGAATGAAGAATATGAGATATATACTCACACCATACTAATGGAGGCAGTTATAGTGTATCCAATGGTAACCCCGACAAGATTTGCGTACTGAGCCAATCCACATAGCTGAACTTTCAAACCACCTGCAAATATTGAAAACCACTTAGTTAATTAGTAAATATTCAAAATTAGGTTAATTTCCACAATTATAATAAGGGAAATTGCAATTTTAGTCGTGTAACTTAGATTTTATCTCTTTTTTTACCACCAATTTTACATATTTCAATTTTTGGTGCATCTAACTATCACATTTTTTCCAATTATCATCTGATTGTGCTTGAAATTCTAATATTTTCTTACATGGACGTCAAAAATGCTACGTAAATTAATTTATCAATTCCAGCATCCACCACAGAAATTAACATTTCAAGAAAAAAAAAAACAGATAATTAAAAAACCATAATCAAAACATGTAAACACGGTGGTTAAAAAAAAAAAAGGACACTAAAATTAAATTTTGAAGGAAAGGGGATAAAGAATAGTAATTTTCTAATTAGTCAAAAAGTATATTATATAAATAAAGTAAAAGGAATTCATATTTTCCAAATCACATGCTCTTTTACTAAAAGCAACACATCATATTTTCTTTCTTCTTTTTCTTATTATAACCATACAAAGAGTTTTTACCTAAGTGAGAACGCACGACATCCATGTAAGTATAGCTTCTATTGCCATGAACGGGGCCAGGGCAACGATATGCATCAGCAAGTAGGGTTGAAGTGAAGTATGTGATGAAGGAAAACGCCGTCAAGACGGCGGGGCCCGCCACCCATCCTAGCTGCGCTATAGCCCAGGCCAGCGACAACACTCCCGACCCTATAACCGCCGTTATTATGTGTGCACTTGCCGTTAACAGTGTCCCTTCATTATAATTTCATTTATTAATTATAAGTATATATAAATAAAAGCAAATAATTATATATAAAGAAATTAGGAGAGAGAGGAATTAATTACCAGTTCTTTTGGGACGACCATCGTCGTCAAAGGACTTGTTTGCTTGACCATACTCTACTGCTTCTGTGGTTTGCTCCAAGGACATGGGGTTTTTGTTGAATTCCTTTGCCATTTTCTATGTGTGTTAGTTTTGAGAGTTTTAAGGTTGGAGAATAGGCTTGTTGAACAAGAGTATATATATAAAAGAGAGGGTAGGGGTTAGATTGTAATTAACTAACTAACGGTTAATCAAAAAGTGTTCAAAAAAAGTGGGCCCTCAATCAAGCTTTCAAATAAAAAAGAAATTCACAAATTATCGATAGGGATGATTTCAATTTTGGTTTTGCAGGTTATTTCCATTTTTGGATAATAAAGTATATGTTTTCCAATTGTGATCCTATTGTTCCAATTTTTTTCAATTTCGATCCTATATATTTCAATTTTATCCAAGTCAAGTTTTCCAATTTCAATCCAATTTTTATCGAATGACTGTTAGGAAATCTCACATGACATTGGCAATTTTGGGAATTCTGACGAAAATTGGACTGAAATTGAAAAAAAAATAGAAACATACAGGACCAAAATTGGAAAATTAAATTGAAATTGGAAAAAAGTTGAAACATACATGATCAAAATTGGAAAACATATACTTCGTTGTAAAATAATGGAAAAAGTCTTACATATCGAATTTGATATATCTAATATTTATAGATATCGATATTTAAGGATGGGATACAATATTTTTTGATGATGTTGGTTAAATGATGTTAAAATTAAAACATCGGGAAATATGGAAAAATGTTGACAATTATGGTCTAGCTATAGTACATGAACTTGGGACGGATATTAAAAATATGGAAAGAATATTGACAATTATCAATAAATACTATTCCCTCCATTCCTTTTTAAGTGACGTTTTGAAATTTTAAATTTTTTTCTAATTAATTGACGTTTTGTGCATTATTTCCATATATATCCCTATGATTAATTAATGTCTAAATTAAATACATTGTATAATACTCATGTTTTCAATAGTGACATGCACCAATAATAATTGAACATCAAAATGGTCAAAGAAAAACTTAATTAATGAGGGGTATATTAAGAAAATAAAATTATTCTTAATCTGTGTGTAGAGCTGTAGGACATCACTTAAAAATGAATAGAGGGAGTAGTAAATTAATGTCGGTACTTTGAATTTAAGTTTGAGTTACTCAAAATTTATTGGAAATAAATAGTGATGAGTATGACAATCAATTTTTAGAAATATAATATATTTCATACAATCAACATTTGATATAAACTTATTGTGTTATTTAATTTGCTTAGATTTTTTTAATTCAAATTTGAATATCGAATAATGCTTATATAGTATGACCTGTATATTTGTCATAAACATAATTATGTTTGGTTGAAATTTTAGGTTAATCCTAAGTATTAACATTAATCGTGATGAGATTTCAAAATTTTCATGTTTAATATTTAAAATTCAATAAAATTTCCAAAATTTTCAATTTTTTTTACCTATATATTGACATTTATTGATTTCTATATAAATTCAAAATATCAATATCAGAAAAATTGCAAATTTTGGAGTTTTTGGTCATTCATCACTTAGTGACACATTAACTTTTCGAACCCTAAAATTATAGCACCAACTTTTATTTTGAGCCAATTTAGGACAATTAGTGGAAAATTACGAAAATTCAGGCTAAATTTCATATGCAATGCATGTATCTCTCCAAATAAGAGTTTTTAAAAAATTTGATTTGATTTTCACTCAAATTGAGCCTAAGTATAGAACAATCAAAACCTTATGTGCCTAAATAATGAATAATTAAAAATCAGTGTTTTAAATTTGTAATTTTTTCAAATATATATATATATATATATATATGAAATGTAAAAACCTTTCATTTCTCATAATAAAATATGCTTATATTTATTATGAGAATATTTATTATGAGAAATGGAAGGTTTTTACATTTCTTCTATTAAATCAAACATTCTCTAACATATACTTAGAGTGTTTGATTTAATAGAAGAAATGTAAAAACCTTCAATTTCTCATAATAAAATATGGTTGTTTTGTATATTTATATTGAAAAGAGATATTTTTTACCTAGACATTTCTAGCACTACACGGTATTTTACTGTAAATTTTTCATTATATATTTTAATGTGTTTATCATTCATCTCCAGCTGTCTGTACTATTTTCGCACTAAAAAATAATGTTTCATAATAGTCCTTATTATTATTATTAAGAAAATAATGAAAATAAAATAAAATGAAAAGAAAATGAAAAAAGAATAACATAGGTTTTGACTCTACCTTAACTTAATGTAGAGATGATAATTGAGAAAAATTGGTGCAACCTTTTATAATATTGTTGGAGTCATAAAATCAAATCCAAATATTCTTAAAACAGTGCTGAAGATTCTATGAATTTGTATATGGGTAGCTTGACCATTCTGTCTTTACGTGAGCCAAACTCATTTTCGTCTTAGAAACATCTTCTTGTTAAATTAATATTCCAAATTTTATCTTCAAGTTAATGATTTTCATAACAAATGTTGTTTCTAAAAATGAGGGTACACTACAAGAAAAATGCACATACACAATGTTATTTCTAAAAATGAGGGTACGTATGTTAATGGACGTATAAATAATCTTTTCTAATGTATAAATTATAATGTGATAATAACTTGGGACTCCCTTAGTTACTATGTTGGACTCGTGACTTTCTTTCTTTCCTTTTTCTTGTTTTTTTTCTCCTTTTGAGAAAGTTACTTTTCTTTTTCTAAGTAATATATTGACTTAATAGGAGGAAACGTCATCCATAATCTTGTGAACTTAGATATCTTTTTATTGTTTTTTTAAGAAAATATTATACTACATATGTTTTTTTTTTAAGGAAAATATTATACCTAGTATTAGATACGATATGAAAGCTTAATTTAATAAATAAAAAATGTTTAACGGTGAATTGACATTGCTAGAATTAATATTGGCTTTTCAAGGAGATTGAGCTCATGTCCAATCGTGACTTTATGGAAATGTATATAATAATCCAGTTACAGTACAATGTTTATTTTATTGTTCGCGTACAATATTATTCAGCATCAATTTCTTTTTTTGGAGACATTTTGCCTCTAATTAAATGTGTGATAAATATCAAAGTACTCTACGAAATTCCAGAAATTTCAAAGTTATCATCATAATCCGTTGTGATATGGTGAAATAATTCAACTGTTAATTTTGCATATGAATTGCTTAAAATAACTACTTTTATTAAACGAAAAATTATAATTTCAATGCACATATGTGATATATAAAAAGAATTATTCAACGTAATAGATATAATAACGGATTAAATGAAGTTTTGCTGTTTTCAAATCTATAGGAAAAAAAATTAACTACTAGACCAGATATTAATGCTTCTGATTACGTGCCCAAATGGTAAATATAAGTAAAAAAATATTGTTGAAAATATTAATTCACTTGTACGTAAACACAACCTGCTCATCTACCAGTGTTGTCACATTTTAATTTGTATATTATTCATGTATTAGCATATTTAATAATATATTTACTAATTTTATATGATAAAACTTAAATAGATGTAATTTTTACACGTACGTTAAAATATGCGTTCTTGATGGTTATGTTAACATCGATTAAACCCAACATTTTAGTTTCAGTTTTAAAAATTTGGCCAAACTGATCAGCCAAACCAATTTGCCAACCCCCTAATAGAGTTTCAAAATGAAATAATAGTTTATGAAATCTTGAAATAGACATAATTATGTGGAAGTTAGGGCAAAGGTTAGGTTTTTAATCATGATTTCCAAAGAGGGATTTCTTTTGTTTTGTTTTATTTTATATAAATCTGTGTTTCAATAATTTCTTCCACCTTAGAAGGTGCATGCTTTTTAATTTGTTTTTCGTGGTTCTCTTTATTTCAACTTTAGATTAATGCCCATAAATTTGGGAAACCATCGAAAGTGATGCACTAATAACATTGTTAAGATAAAAAAGATAAAAAAAGAGATCCCCCGTTGACCAACCCTTTTCTTTGTAAGTCAACTCCTTAGCCCCATTTGTTTTGAACTTAGGAAAATTGAAAGTTATTTTATCACAAACTCCTCATTACATATGTAAGATTTCCAACGTCATGCTTAGTCACAAAGCAATACATTCAGGAATTTTTGTCGTTTATTTTTAAGAGAAAATTAACAATATTGATGAAAATATCTAATAACTTTGAAATTTTATGATCTTGTCCTCTTTTAACTTTGGAAAATTTGAGGAAAATATCCCTTACGCTAACGGCTATAACAGGTAATTCAACATTTCATTGTTGATGTAATAACTTTTTTGCTTATTTGATTTTACTCTTAATAAAATCATAATATTTTAATTTAAAAATCAGAATACTATTTAAAAATATCTAAAATTTAAAAAAAATCAAATCTAAAATAATGGGTATTTCTTAAAAAACTATATGAAATAAATAGAACAATATGTTTAATCTGAAAAATCAATAAAAAAATATGTTTATTATATAGAAATCTAATAAAATATTAAAGATATAAATTTAAACATACACATTATATACTCCATCCGTCCCAAAATAAATATTGTTTTAGGTCTTTTCACACAAATTAAGAAATGTGATAAAAAGTCTGATCTCTCCCGATTTAAGCATAATTATTATTGGGAGCCCTTTTCTCTTCCCTTTCTTAACAACCTTTTTTAACACATTTAATTTGATAGAAGTAGGTGAGAATATTTTTGGTAGATTATAGGTAAATATATTTTGAAATGCTAAAATGACACTTAGTTTGAGACAACTTTCTTTTGCTAAAACCACATTTATTTTAGGATTGAGGGAGTATATGAAATAAAATTTATCTACAAAACTTAATTATTTCAAAATTTGATAAAATCTAAAAAAATTCTAAATGAAAAAAGAAATAAAAAATTTAAAAATTATATTCCATTTTGAAGAAAATAAAACTTAATAAAATAATAAATAGCTTTAAAATCTGAAAATAATTATAAAAATTTAAAAAAAAACAATTGTTGATTTTTGAATTATTTTCAGATTTTTGTAAATACTTTTCATATTGAATTAAAGATTTATTTTATAAAATAAATAAAAAATATTTAAGATATTAGTGTATATTTATAATATTATTGAAAGATTTTTGGAATAATTTTTTGTAATATTTATTTTTTTGGATTTTTATATATTTAGAATTATAATACTATTATTAATTATTAATTACTTTTTTTATATTTAGATTTTCAGAATTATTTGTCTTTTTTATTTAAAAATATTTTTTCATTATTTTCATTTTTATTTAATAAAAATTATTTCGAATATTATTGTATATTTTAAATCTTATATATTAAATAATATTTTCAAAAAATAATTGAATTTTTATTAAGTTGTAAAACTAATATTAGAAAATTTTAAAAAAATTCAGATTTTAAAAAAAAAAATTCTGTTTTTTGAAATAATATCAAATTAAAATAATTTTTATTTTCCTTCAATTGATTTTTAACATACCGTTTGATTTTCAATTTTTTTTTGTTGACTATAAATATTAAAAATAATATTATATTTTTCCAAAATAAATATTCTAATTTAATTAAGAGTAAAAAAATGATCAAAAATAATTGTCACATTTCAATTACGGTTTGAGCTATTTGTTATAGCAAGTAGCATGACATTTTCATCAATTTTCCTTAAGGGCATTTTCCTTAAAAAAAATTAGTTATTGGGTATTATCATGATTAATAGTACAAAGTAAAGGGATATTTTTTTCACTTTTCTTTATTTATAATTATAAATATAATTTAATTAGTGGTACATACATTTCATAGATCAAAAATTTAAATATCCATTTATTAATAATAAAGATGTTTTCTACCCAAAAATATTTTTAAAAAAATAGCTACTTTCTACTTTCTGAACAAAAATAAAACCCTTTCATTTTGACTTAAAATATATATGAAAACATCTTTTTTTTAGCTATTTCTTTAAAAGTATTTTGGTCTTTTACATGTAAAATGTCGTAAAAGTTGATTTTTTTTTTTTTTAATTATGTTGGTGGTTACAAAAGAGAGGTCACTATGTGGAAATGGCGTTAACAATCATTTCCCTACATTTGCCTACATTTCATACACTATAGGAGAAAGTAAAAAACTTTTAATACAAAAAATCCAGTGAAAAAAGAGGGATGGAAATTTGTAGAAATTTGATGTTGTTGGAAACTCCTAATGGTGCCCGGTTTAACCGAACCGCTGGTTTCGGTTCCGAACTGGCGGTTTGGAAAACTGGGGGAGGTCTAACTGAAACCAAATCGGGGTATGTTATGTTCCGGTTCCGGTTTGTGAACCGCCGGTTTTGGTTTGAACCGGCCGGTTTTTCGGTTTTTCTTTTTTTTTTTTGTTTTTTTTTTATTGTTTAACTCAAATTTTTTCAATCATACAATATGATAATATAAAACAATGTATCTATGTTAAAAAATAAACAACTTTGTATAAATATCCAAAAATTTACAACTTACAAAGTACAAACATCAAACTTCTAAGTTTGAATTTAAAAAAATTACAACTTACAAACAACAAACTTCTAAGTTTGAATTTTAAAAAAATTACAACTTACAAACAATTAAAAAAAAATTACAACTTACAAATTACAAATTGAAAGAGGAAAAAAAAAATTGAAAGAGCTTGAGTTTCATTCTAACTTTCAAACTTAGAATGAAATTGTCTACGTATCCCTAAATTGAATTAGAGAATTAGAGCTCACGTAGTTCTTACTTCTCTTGACTGTAATGAGCAAAGAATGTCGTGTGGTAGATGATGTGTCTCAAAGAAAAGAGGACATAATAAGACGTGCATCTAAGACACATCTTATTATCTCCTCCTTTCTTTGAGACACACCATCTACTACACAACATTCTTTGCTCATTACAATTAAGAGAAGTAAAAAAAATAATGAAAGAGCTTGAGTTTCATCCTAAGTTTGAAAGTGAATATTAAACTTAGAATGAAATTGTCTATGTATCCCTAAATTGAATTAGGGAATCAAAGCTCACGTAGTTCTCTTACCTCGTTTACCCTTCATAGTTGGTCCCGGTGGAAGAGGATGTGTTGGAATCATAGCCATACTCGTCGGGACCATCATCATCTAAGACCGACAAATCTAGATGTTGTTGACGTTTCTTGGCTCGAACCCAATCTTCAAGTAGAGTAATGTTGTGAACATTCTCTACGGTCAATCTTGCCCTTTTTGGGCTCAACATATGTCGTCCTTTGGAGAAGGCGCACTCGACGGAGACGTTGGAGGCGGGACTTGCAAAGATCTCCCTTGCAATACTACTTAAAATAGGAAAAGTGGTAGTCCTTTTTTACCACCACTTCAAAAGATCTATAGAGTTTTCAAAAGAAATAAATTCAAATGTACAACTTAAATATGTATCTAATTCTACCGTGGGATTAGACCCCCAAGCTCGTTTTTATGTTCGATTATCATAAAAATCATAAAATGCATTAAGACCACTAACATTATATGGATTTTGTGAAGAACTACTACTACTACCACCTACATTTTGAGCACCTAAATTATCCCCACAATCATCCCCTAATGCGGTTTTATATTCTTTAAATAATTCGGTCAAAGTTGTTCTAACTCTACCTACAACTTCTATATAATTTGGAACATGGTCAAATGCATCATATTCGGATAACACAAAATGGGGGAACAAAGCACTATAATACATTCGTAATAATTCGGTTAGGCCATCTTCTCTAATCCTAGGATCTAATAATTTAGCTATTAAAAAAAATTGGGAAGTTCGAAAAAATATTTTAACCATTTTGCTTTAATGGCTATAATAGTATCACCTAAAATAGGACATGTAGAATATTCATTCAAAATTAAAGCAATTTTGACACAATGATCTAAGGCTAATGGAGAAGTAGGATAATAAGTGTCACTTAATTCTCTAGTGGCTTCTTCAAAAAAATTTAATAGTTGAATTAAATTAATACATGCATCCCAAGAGTTGTTATACAAATATACATATTCATGTGGGTTTTCTTCATAAAATTGAATTAACATTTCTTTATAATTATAAGAATCTTGAAACATATAATATGTTGAATTTCATCTATGTTTTACGTCCAACACAAATTTCTTAACTTCCATTCCATTATTTTTACAAAATCGGGCCCATTTTTATGCCATACCGTTGATTTAGCAATTTCATGAATTGCATCCTTAATAGGTTTAATTTTATCATGCAAAGCAGTTAGACCATCTTGTACACATAAATTCAAACAATGGGGTACACAACGAATATGAAAAAGCTTACCATTTATTGGAGGCCTACAAAATTCTATTAATGTAAGCATACTAGCGGTGTTAGGAGCGGCATTATCAAAAATCAATCGAATAAATTTTTGTAATTATATCATATTCATTAACAATTTTTATTATTTTTCTAGCAATTGCTATGGAACTATGTTTTTCATCAAAATCGGCATAGGTAATTAATTGTTTTTGCATATTCCATGCATCATCTATCCAATGACATGTTACTCCTAAATAATCATGGTTTCCGTAAGGATCTTTCCACATATCACAACAAATAGATACTCATTGTGTTAAATTTTTTAATTCTTGAATTAAAGCATATTTATATTTGCCCACAATTTTTTCTCTGTCACGTGTAACGGTATTCCTAGATATTTTTCTACTAGCGGATTGTAAATATTGACTAGTATATTCTTCAAAATCATCGTCGGTTGGAAATTGAAAAGGAAGATGTTTTTTAGCAACAAATTCGGCTACTCCTCTCCTATGTTTTAATTGCCTAAATTTAAAAAGAAAAGAAGGGTCGTTACCATCAGTTCCTAAACTAGAACCGATATTTTGTCGAGGAAGATGGGTTTGAGAGCGGTCATTACCCATTTTGTCCGGATGCTTCTTTATCACGTGGTTGGTGAACATTTCGTAGCCCCCTCCGTGCTTGAATTTGTAGCTCTTTCCACAATAGTTGCATGTCACCGTGTAGTCCACATTCGAATTTGATACTTTCTCCTTTTTAAAATGTACGGAGAAAATATCACTTCGAAGTGTCGAAGCGGATCGGCTACGTGTGTCACTCTCTTGAGTTGGCCTTCTCGCCACCTCATCTTCCTCTTCTTGCTCAGCAAAGGCGGCGGCGGTATTAGGTCCGAGAGCTTCCTCCAAATTAGCGTACTCCTCACTCTAGAGTGAGGAGTATATTGATCGATAATTTCATCGAGTTGAACATCGTTTGGTGGTGGCATAGGCTCCTTTCCTCTTCGAGAAGAACCGGCGGAAGAAGAACCTCTTCGAGATATTTTCGATCAAGAAAAAGTAAATAGAATAGAATTGAAATTGAAATTAAGCAAAAAATTGAATCAAAACTTGAGAATCGAGAGAAAATTGAGAGAGAAGTGTTGGAATGGTGTGAGAAAATGAATGGGGGAGGGGGGTATTTATAGAAAAATCTGGAAAAAAAAAAAAATCGGCCGGTTCGAACCACCGGTTTCCAACGGTCATGAAATCTCGACCGTTGATCTGCAACGATCAAGCGATCCTGGCCTTCCACATGGCGTTTTTCAAATTAAAAAAAAAAAGCGCGCGAACCGGCGGTTTCAAACCGCCGGTCAACCGTCGGTTCCGGCCACAACGGCTAGTTTTCACCGGACTCTGGCGAAAACGACTACTTTTCGCTGGAGCTCCGGCAGACATGTGTCGATTCCTCGATTTAAAAAAAAAATAAAAATACCGAAAACCAACGGTTTCCGGTTTCTAATACCCCTAACCAAAACCGAACTGGTTGAAACCGGTTCACGGTTTCGGTTTGTCGGTTCCCCGAACCGTTGACCACCGGTTTCGAACCAGCTAGTTCCGATTTTTCCAAACCCGTGGGCACCACTAGAAACTCCCAATGGAAGAAAAGAAAATAGTTCCTATAAACTGTTGAAAATACAGGTGAAAGTCCATCACATATATTTATGTTGGTATAACCATAATCCATATGATGAAATATAGATATATATATATATATATTTATTTATTTTTATTTTTTTGAAAAAATCAATGATTATTTTTATTTTTCAAAATGTAACGCATATCATGCATTATATGATATTAGGGTAACACCGGCCACATAAATATGGTATAATCAGTGGAAATATGTTTGGAATAACACACCTAATTAAGGATGAAATATGGTTTTGAGAACGATAGTAGACACAATCAATTACAATGGTTAGCATAACAATTTTTCCTATTGTCTTTAATATTTTATGACAATGGTTATTATTCGTCATTTTTCCATATATAGAAGACAATGGATATCATAATAGATTTTACCCATAATATAGCAACAATAGTTTAGTAATAAATTGATCTTTATTAAAATAATTTAGAGTATGTCTAGTTTAATCTGTAATGCACATCACATATCAAATCAAAGGTGGACAACAAATAAGAAAATACATACTCTTAATTAATTAAAAATAGTACTATCATCATACATCATTATAAAATAGAATTTCACACAAGTGGGTTATTTGCCCCTTATAAAATAGGATTGTAAGTACTATAAAAGAGGATGAGACTATCCACACTGAAAGTTCTCGTAGGCAGAAAATCCTGTAAAAACAAACTGACAGATTAATGTTGTCCCAAATGTTCCAACATTAACGGAAACAGAAGCGGAATTAAAAATATATGAAGAACAGAAAGATTATCCACGAGTATATAATGATATTCGTGGAACGCCAGCAGGGCAAAATCTTTATTATTTCAAGAGTAATTACAAGAGCCTAAAGAGATCTTGAAGGATACTCTTTAGAAAAACACACTCTTAACGTTTTCTCTCACGCTCTATAAATGTGGAAACTTCCTATGATTTACAAAGGAATCCTAAAACTGAAATATTCAAAACTAGAATGACAATGAAAAGTATTGCCACGAGTGTGCAATAATCAGACTACTTTGTAAACTACAAACTATTCCTCACTCTCTCATTTTTGCTTTGCTTGTCTATAATGCTTGAGTGCTTCAGTCCATCAATCTGCAGCCTTTGCATCCCCTATTTATAGAGCATTTGCAGAGCTTCTTCTTAGTGGAGGATCATCCACGATCTCCACTATCTTCATATCCATGATCTTCATGTCTTCCATGATCCATGATCTATCATCCATCTTTCATCTTCTCCACCTTTCCATATTTTCATCACGTTTCTTTTCTCTTTTCCACATGATTTGATCTTTGAGATCCTGTAAAAAGAATAAGTACAAAGCAAGAAACAAATCTCCTATTTTATAGGAAATATTTTAACGTTAAAGACTTCTTCAAGTCTTTCTCTTTTTGGATCAACATTCCTACAAAATCTCAACAAACTTAACAAACAAATCTATCCAATATATTAAGTATTTTTAAGTATAAAATATACTATCAAATACATAAATATATTAGAATGGAATTAAAATACTTAAGAAAAGGCAAAATTAATTAGTGTTAAAAATTATAACACTAACAATCTCCCCCTTTTTGACTTTTCTGCTCAAAACCATATTTAATTTTTCTCCCCCTAAATACTTGTTTCTCCACATTTTATTTCTTCTGTTTCTCCACGTTTAATTCTGCAAGGAAGAGTAAACACAAAATAACCAATATCCCTAATTTTAGGGATTTGTTAAATAACTCATGAGATTTAGTCAAATCTCATTCTCCATGCTTTATTAAGTGAGAAACAAGACTTGTAGCATACTTCAAATAACTAACTCCTAAGATTTAGTCGAATCTTAAGATTTAGACAAATCTTCAATCCTACTACAAGAAAACAACGTTAGAAGAAAAATCAAATCTCTTAAAATCACTCCAAACAAATCAATTGAAATATTAATTTGTTTTGGATAAAAAAATACCAAATACTATTATGTTTTGTGAGAAATGCAAAATAAATAAAATAAGAGTTTAAAAAATTAAACTCTAACACACACTATCATTTCCTAAAACACATCGCATTTTTAATATATTTTAATTAACAAACATTCAAATTACAAAAATCTCAATTACACCCTTTATAAATTAAAATAAAAGTTGAATTATGCATCTTCAATGAGATTTCGTGCTGACAGATGTATTAGAATTATGCAATAGAGTTGTCTTAATTTGAAGACATCTTGATTGAAAGATAATCCGGAAAGAATACATTGATGTTGCCCACGATATGTAGTAAGGTGGTGGTTATTCATTTTCCAAAGTTTGATCATATTTTAATTGATGATATTTGTGATCTATAGAAAAGAAAATTGGACATTGCGGAGTTTTCAAGTGGCTTAAGTTTCTCTTCGTTTCATAACCTTGAAGATGGTTGAATTTGGAGAGGAAACACAAATACTAAAAGGATAAGCAATTAACTTGAATCTAAAGAATTCAAAATTGAAATTTTCTTTTGATGCCTAATATCCTATTAAACAAACAAGATATTCTATTCCATGTTGTTGTTTCCATAACTGTTCTAAAATAACTACTACATACTAAGTGTAAGAATAACATTACTAATTTATACATGATATTAATTAAAAATAATGAAATATAAGATGAAATACGTAATTAAAAATAATGGAATACATTAATTCCGTTTATTAGGACGGTTTTGTAATGACATGGTTCCAAATTCCAAGGTGATAGAATTTTGAATACTTATAAAATTACTTATAATATTTGGTGTTTTTTGTTTTTTTTTTTTTTTTTTTTTTTCAAAATGCGTAGAAGACAGCTAATTTGGAATAAACTTGTGTTTTGACTTTCCATTCTTCGATTTTAAGAAAGATTCTGATTTGACTATATGTGATTTTCACAGTTTCACAATTCTAATTCGATTCTAATTCCATGGAATATTTGATAATGATGATTTCCAATGTGCGTGGACAAGAATTTAATTATTAAGCGTACACCATACTTCTCTCGCCACCCACTACCTCCAAAAAAGGCACCTCCCTTTAGTTTACCAACTTATAAAATTTACTATAATATTGTGATAATTATAAATCATATGTGAATTTTATTTAACTAGACTATGATCATGTATTGGAATTTTAATGCTGTACAACTCCTTCAAACATTATTTAGTTACAATAAAATTTTATAATTATTGGGGAAAATGTGCACTATCATCTATTAACAACATCAAGGATTAAGATTGGAAGACCACGATCAATATTATCTGAGTTCGTCTAAAGGTTTGGGCCCAATGCACCTTAACAAATTTCGTAATTACAGTATTTTTTTTTTTTAAGAATCAAATATTGTTTTTATCCAATAATAGAGAATAACTATATAAATATCTTAAATGTGTGACTTTCTCTTCGAGTTTGGTTCATTTTTGGAAAGGGGGCATGAGTTTTACTTGTAAAAGTTGAATATTCTATACTCTTTTTAGAAATAATATCTTCTTTTTGGTATTTACTTTTCTAGCTTTTATATTTTACATACTTTGTGTGGAATTTGTGGAGTATTTCACATACTCATCACTGACATCATCTGTAGGTCAAACGAAACAAAAGCAAATCAGTGATACATTGCAGATGAAATTTAATTTGAGTGCTTGTTGCAAACCAACATCAACAACAAGACAACGACAAAACTTGCAAATACATTGCCACGTAACAATTTGTCTTCAAGATACAATGACAAGTTAACATAATTTTCAAATATGCTGGTTTGAAAGAGATGTGTAATGTTTATATATAAAAAATCTGAACACAATGACCACTATAAATATTTATATATGAACGGACTCACACATATTTAATGAGAAAAAATAACTATGATACATATTAAGGTTTTTGGAGATGCGTCTGTATAATATCAGAGAAGAGCTATAGTGATAGGTTCCATCATTCTAACGACCCTCAACTTCAACCTGAGTTTCGTTTATACATGAAAACCTCCCATTGTCATGAATAATTGTAATCCCTCCTTATGTTTTGATTTTTTTTTATTTTTTTTGGGTTTTTGGTTGAATTAGTTTTCTCGAATTGAATTAGACAGATGTTTTATGGTTTGATTATCAAGAACTTTTGAATTGGTCAGAAAATAAATATTTGGGGTTCTTTGGGGGTCTTAGATGGTAAATTGCAACTCGCGCAAAATTGAGATAGTAAATTGCAACTCATATAGAGTTGAGATGGTTAGTTGCAATTTGAAAATATTAAAAAAAACAAATATACCTTTAATAGTAAAAGGTGTGTGGAACACATGATTGAAATTGACCGGAAAATGAAAATTTGATGATCACGGATGGTAAATTACAGTGAGATAGTTAGTTGCAACTGGAAAAAATCTAATTCCTTAACTCATTAATAATCCACCATTCACTCGCAGGGTGTAGCTCAGTTGGTTCCGGAGGGGCAGATTTGCTCCAAGGTGCAAGGTTCAAACCCCACGGCCTGCAATGTGGGAGCAACATTCTTGGGCACAATGTGGGCTTTAAGGGTGGGCTCTTTGTAGGCTTGTGGGGAGCGTCTCCCCCTTAACGGGCCGCTGAATACCTGATTTACAACCTCTCACAATTTTGTCGGACCGGGATGTGGGGGGCCCTTTTCCTCCAAGAATTAAAATATTCACCACTTAAAATTAAATTAAGATATTTTGACTACATAAAGTGAATCTCTTTAATGAAATGGTTACTAAAGCATGATGATCCTTTGTGTACTGATTCCATAATTAGATTCACATAGATAGTCATCATCACACGCAGTTGAATTGTCAACGCTTCGCAATAGTGTCACACACAAATGATTAGTAATTGAAGCATATGCACCAAGACGGTGTCGTATCCCAACAGCTAAGTGATGCCCTACTTATTAATTCAAACTTAATTGCTTCTTATTTTTTTAGTTACCGTAATATATTTTACATTGACTTTATATAATTGATATTAGGGACCTAATTTAAAATTCGACTTAGGTCAAAATATTGGTAGGTTGGACCCTATACGATAATTAATATGGATAAATTGATCAAACATGTCAACAAGTTTTAGCATGAAAAATAATGATGATTCAAATTATAAAATAAATTAAAGTAAAGTTCATGAATTTCACAATTATTTATGAAAACTTCTTTCACGGGGTCGACCCAATCCCGGGGTGCATTTCATGTGTCCCACGTGCGCCTCACGTGCCCACATGATCCACGCGCCCTAACCCTAGTTTCACAGTTATATTGGTCTAACCTTTTAGTTTGGCGAACCTAACATTTTAGTTTGTCAAACCTAACATTTTGCAGTGTGACAGATTTATAATACCTTTTCAAAACTTTTATGTTGTAATAATATAATAGTTATGCATAATAATTTAACATTTTTGTTATAATAATATAACCTTATGTTATTCTTTAAGTACATAAGGGTATGTTTGGAAGAGATTTCAGTGGGTTTGGGCAAATCCTGACTTTGAAATCCTGATTTATGTAGTAAAGGTAAATATTATAAATGTATGTTTGTTTGAGGATTTTGTAGGGTAGGATTATATGTAGATGTCAAATCGATGCTGGAAAAAGTAGGTTAATGTAATATTTTATAATAAAAATGTGAGTTTTGTAATGATTGGATGATTGCAAGATGATTAATTTGTTAAATTTGATTATATTGATAAATGTATAACTTTATTGGGTGTTGTGTAATTAGTACACATGTGAGTGTATATACTTTGTAATCTAATTTTGCATCTATTGATACATATGAATATATATATATATATATATATATATATTAATTGGTGTTGGATTCATAAAAAATTAATAACAAATTTACTGTGAGAATTTATTTATTTATTTATTCATTTATTAAACTTAATAATTGTATATAATGAAATAAATAGTAAAATAATGAATAATTTAGATATAAGTGAAACTAAAGAAACATGACATATAAAATATTTGCAGTTACTTATATTATATTATTGAAAATTTTCTACATGATTATTTTGACAATTGTCACTTACCAATATCATATTACATCACCCACTTGCTATTCGTTTTTATTTTCATATGCAACCATCTCATAATTATTTATCAACGAAAATGCCTATATAAGAATAACAATTATGTTAAACAAATTAATAAGGACTGAATTTTCGCCAAGTAATATGATTTTTAGTCAGTCGAAAGTAAACAAAATAATAAAATATGTAGCAAATGACATTTGCATGTTATGAGAATGAGACAATTGAGCATCTCAATTGTTGAATAAGTGAAGACAAATGTTGTGATACGATTTCTTGTCATATTGCTACAAATAAAACTAGATACATTTGTCTCAAATGTTATAAACTGCTTCAAGAATTCCTATTGGCCCAAATTGCATTAGCAATGTCATCACGAAACTGAGATTGCGTATTTATTTCTAATTGTGTCGCTTGATGACGATTAGAGATTATATGCTCATCATCGGTGTTATGCTTAGATGTGCCCTCAAATATATCATCTGGAAGTCCTGATTTTTGGATAAAGTTATGAACAACACAACATGCAATTACAATCTCGACCTGCGTAGGAATCGAGTAAGATGGCATGCCCCACTTAAGCATTGAAAATCGACTTTTCAACATGCCAAAGCACCGCTCAATGACATTTCTCAAACGCGAATGACGATGGTTAAATAATTCAGTTGGTGTACGAGCTTGTTGTCCACTACGTATGAACTCGTTTACGTGGTACCGTGTTCCTCTGTAAGTGGCTAGGAATGGTCTATAGTTTGTATATCCAACATCAACTAGATAATACTTACCTATTTAAATGAGCACAATTCAAATAATAATAACAAACATGATGACAATTATAGACAACATAATAAGGTTTAGAAAATTATATATATCCTACTAAGTTGACAACAGAAGTACCTGTGGGGGACCAAAGAAAATTTTTGTCATTTTGTACGGCATCTCTAAGAACATTTGCATCGCATGCATTTCTCTCCCATCCAGCATATACATATGTAAACATCATATTGAAACCACATATGTCAAGTACGTTATATGATATTGATGCTTTACGAGAATGAAAAACATTTTGTCTTGATATTGGAACCCATGCTGGGACTAATGTTCCATCCATTGCACCAACTGCGTCCTGATATAGATTCATACGGCAGAATTGAGATATTTAATATATTTAATTAACTAGGAGTATAAAAAATGATATTTAAGGAATCGTTACCTCAAAATATGGAAAAAAATCTGTGTTGCTTAGATATTTTGGAAGGAATTTCGTTGAAGTTGGGCGACACCAGATACACAAGTGCTAGACTAATTAATGCATCTGGAACCTATGAAAATGTCGAGAGACTGTTTCCAATGAATGTTGGAATCGCTCCATAGAATCACGCTGACGGGGGTGTATTGCAACTGTACGCATAAAAATAATGACCTCTTCTACAACTGATACTCGAGCATACATCTCTTGTGAAAGTAATCCCCGACCTATTACTCACCACAAGCACGTGAAAACATGCCCTAGTCATTCGTACATTGTCATAAAATCGACCGTCGGTGCCCATTAGAATCTCTCCAACCCAGTCAGCTCCTTGGAGTCTTGATGTGTTTCTTGGTACTTTACCTTGTGATATCATTCGTGACAAAGTTAAAACAGACATAACTGCAAATGCTTCTTCTTCATCAGAGCTTCCACTCAATGTGTCATCTTCAAACTTATCGGTCGAAGAATGTGACATGATTCTGTAAAGTATGTTAATGAAATTAAATTTTTCCGTGAGGAGACAAAACTTAAATACATTATAAAAAATTACCAAACTTAAAAAAGAAAAAAAAAGAAACACACAAGTATAAAAACATTACACGTTAAAATTATATATAATCGATGTAGGATTTAAAGTCCAACAAAAACATTCAATTACAACAGTCATATGAGCATACACAATCCATGGAACATAAATAAAAATACATAAAAGATGCATCTAGGAACATAAATAAAAACATTCAACACAAACAACCTACTGATACTCAATCAAGGTCCAAGCAACCTAATCCATTCACGACGTTGTTCGTCATTCATCCTCAAGAACATATGGCGAGTGGAATGACTCCTAAAACGCTCGAAAGCCATAACTTTATTGGTAATCAAGATATCATTCATCGCGTTAACGATTTCAGCGCATGTGTCATACGATGAATTAATATTAGAATTCTTAGCCCGCTTATCCAATATCCCTCGATGGTGGATATGGCACGAGCTATGTCTGCATCTCGCTCAGCTAAAGTTGAGGAACACTTCTTTCCAGATGACTTGCTTGAATCGGGTGAATCTTGGGATGTGAAGTCAGGAGTGAAATTGTAGGTCGAATGGCTGTTTGAAGAGTTACCAAGTGGAGAAGGGCCAACACATGGTGGTTGTGGCGGCTGCATAATATCCTCAGGTTCATCCTCATCAGAGATCAACTCTTGTCTAGAGGAGCGGGCATAATCTCCTGTGACAATCTTCGTATCAAATATCTCAGTACACAAATCGAAGTGTGGAAGACCGCGATTGATGATCAAACGATTCTCCTTATGCTCCTAAATTGATATAGATTATTTAAATTAGATTGTGCATATGTATAAATTAGTGTTATTGTTAAAAATATTAAAATGTAAAGTGAAATTTTATTACCTTATAAATGGAATTCAATTGGTCTTTAGAGCCAATTACTGTTTCTTTATTAGGATCGCATCCCAACCCCGAGCCTTTTTTATGTTTAAGGTTATATAACAACCTCCAAGCCCTCTTAATATTCTTCCATTTTGTCAAACATTGATCGGCACTATAAAAATATCGACCAATAACTAGAGCATTGAGTTTGTCACAAATTTGATTAAGGATTGGCCTACTAAATGAAGTGGTGAGCAAATGACCGTTGAGATACTCTTGATGACAAAGAACAATAAATTGAGCCTCATTCTCTCTCAACCAAGTTACTTTTTCAGCACGACCGCCTTGATTGTTCACTCGTTGCATCTAAATTGATAAATAAAATCATTTTAATCATAAAATAAAATAATAACTAGAAATATTATTATTATAACTTGAATTAAACTAAAAGCACTTCTCCTAAATATAATATTAATATTTATGATAAATATACAATTGTGAACTTGAACTATATTTATAATATTTAACTATTTCTTGAACACAAAAAAAAATTATTTCTTGAACACAATTTCGTATTCGTGTAAAATTGCATACCTTTCCATGAATTAGGTTACATGCAAGATTCTTGATATTAGTGTATAAGAATGTACCTAATACTATTTCTGTTTTTAAACTATATCCTTAATTTGATTTCACATTAATTTTCAAATATTGAAAAATGTAATTTGTAATTAATATTATAACTTTATCATGTAATATTGGATAAATATTGATGACAATGTCAAAATAATGTATGTATGATTTTATTTTTGCTAATATCATTTAAATTGAATTGTTGTTATTAATGTAAGTGATATTCATTCTTAGACAAATATCAGTTGAATTGCTATTTTGAATATTTTGGTTTTCCGTTTGCCTTATTCAAATTATTATTATAATTTGAACTTAACTAAAAACATATATCCAAATTATAAAATTTATATTTATAAAAAACTATACAATTAAATAAAAATAGTGTGTAGTCTAAACATAAAACAAAATTAATAACATATTTATAAAATGATTATAAGAACCATGGAAGTTGTACTAGGTAACATTTATGTGTGTAATATTAATCATAGTTAAATATGAACAATCATCACCTAATCTTTGAAAATTATACATACATGAGCATCATAATTTTTTAACACACGAACTAATTATCATAATCATAATAAACATTATATTTGAACAAACTATTTTCAAACAAACTATACATTTAACCAAATCACATAAAAAAGACAAAATTGGCGATTTAGTGGATATAAGCCTCAAGGGCAGAAAAAAGACAAGTGAGGTTTGCACTTGAAGTGAGACAACCCAATACACACACTTCTACCAATCAATATCTTCAACTGTTCTTCTATAGTTCTCTATGTGCAAATAAGTCCATGGCTAAAGTTTATTGGATTTGAAGTTCACCTGAACTAGCCTAATTACTACTAAATTATTTGCTTTCAGATTCTATCAAGATTTAGAGAAAAAAAAAACGATTTAGTGGATATAAACATGTCTTTTGTAAGTCTCTTGGACACGGATGTATGCTACTCCCCACAAATTCTCAACTCGATTTAGTTGAAGATGAGTGCTTCCTCTTTCGATCTGTATCATCAATCCTCGATAAACATCTAACGATCTTAGATGAACATTCCTGATTTGCTAATTTTTCAATCTCTTTTGTGCACAGTGTGTGCAGTGTGTGAGGAACCCCATCTTTGATAAAACTAATATATATGCACAAATAATAACCCAACTTGCAAAAACTAATCATACCTCAAAAAATAAATTAATACAATATACGGGTGGTAGATATACAATAAATAGAGCCCTTCAACTGCAATTGAGAAGTTATATCAAACATAATACACAAAAATCTTTTAAATCGAATCTCTGAAAAACAGATAAAAGATACATATATATACATAACAGACATATATATATATATAAATCCATCAGATATGACAGTCAACCACATCTGGCAACGAACATAAGCAGAGATGTTTTATGAGTCAAAAGAGAACAAAAAATCGAATAAAATCTGCAAAAGTAGATCTATATCTAAAAAAACTCAGACATAGCCACAGTCTAAGAAATCCACCTCTTTCACAGTATTTTTTGTAGAGGGAGTAAGCAAATAGATAAATTAAAATTGAGAAAAATCAGATCAAACCTAACTCTTCTTATGTAGAGAGAAAATTTTAACACAATTTGAGGTAGTTGAAGAGAAGGATTTTTGGCAATTTTTCATAAGAAAAATATACATATGACTAACTGTTATCTTCATAAAAATGAATGCAGGTGAAATAATAGAAAGGAGATATAAGGTGAGAGAGAAGATGAATGTATTGAAAGAAGAGAGAGAATATGGATGAGAGAGGTGAGAAAACGTGTAAACATAGAAACGTTATTCTTTAATAAAGTTAGATGGGGTTCACTATATTGGAAATATAGAGATTAAATAAAATATAAATATATATTGATAGGCGCAGATCCTATTAACATAGGAGAAGATTTGTCCGCATTTTGAAATCTCTTTCAATTCGTAAACAAACAATAAGCATGATTTGGGAAAACCCAAATCCTGACTGCAGAAAACCCTCCCAAACATAGCCTAAAAGTTATGATATTTGTACATAAAAGTTAGATTAAGTCTCTTGTGAGACTGTCTCATGAAATTTTAATACATTGCGTGAGACGGGTCAATCCACAACCCAATTACCCACCATCCAAACCCTACAATTCACATATTGTTTGTAGGTGATGGGGCTCCGTCTCACGAAAACTATCCATGAGACCGTCTCACATGAGTTTTTGTGTAAAAGTTATACTAATATAACATAAATGTTAAATTATTATAATATAAAGGTTAAGTCATACTATATGAATTTTTATAGTGAAAAAAATGTAAGTAATATCACTTAAAAATTATGATATATGTATGTAGATGCTATACTAATATAACATAAATGTTATAATCAGTTAATATAAAGGTTATATAACTTTTAATTATATTTTTTATATTGAAAAAAGTCTAAGTAATTTTACTTAAAGGTTATGATATCTGTACATAAAGGTTATACTAATATAACATAAAGATTATACTCGGTTTACTTAGAGATTTGAGTCTGATTCGATTTGCGTTTTCTTATTTTTATTTTATTTTATTTTTTGATTCACACGCTGACTTTTATGCTATATTAGTTAAGTTTTATGTTAATATGATATTTATGAACAAATATCCTAACCTTAATGTAATATTTTAGCTTCAAAAAATATATATTCTCCACAATTTGTACGTATATATATTTATGTGAATGGATTATGATTCATACAATCGGGTCGATACGAATCTGATTCGATTTGCGCTTTCTTATTTTTATTTTATTTTATTTTTTGATTCATACGCTTACTTTTATGTTATATTAGTTGAACTTTATGTTATATTAATATGAGAGTTATGAACAAATATTCTAACCGTAATGTAATACTTTGGCTTCAAAAAAAAAATATCCTCCACAATTTGTACACACACATATATATATATATATATATATTTATGTGATATTACACATGCGTTTATGTGATATTACTTATACATTTATATCAACATAGTCATACATTTATGTAATATATAAAGGTACAACTAATATATAAAAACTATGACTACATAACTAAATGGTATGACTAACATGACTAAAATGTATAACATGCGGGAGCGAGTTGAGCGTGGAAATCAAGATGCGTAGGGCGCGTGGACAGACGTCAGATTGGTCCCGGATCAGTTTGATCCGAGTGTATAGATTTAAAATTTTACACCTAATACACATAAGTTTTTGTGATATTTATTATAGAAAATTACATTAAATCAATCATCACCTTTACGGTTATCTTATTATCTATAACGGTTATCTTATTATCTATAAGAGTAATACATGAGCTTAAAGGTTTTTTTTTTCGGTTCCTATAAAAAAGACCTCTGATGTTTAACAAAATATATTAATTTCTTAAAAAGATATTTATGCAAAAGAATTCAAAAAAAATTTAAAAAAAAAAGAATAATACATATACTTAAAATTTTAATTTATAAAATTCATCAATTTAAATATTTTAAAGGAAAATAATGTATAACCTTAACATTTCACGTATAAATTTCTCCAAAAACTTTTCAAAATATTACAAAGAAAAATAAAAGCCAAAAAAAAAAAGGGATATTACTAAAAATCACATAAAAATCTCCAAAAACTCATCGAGCTGCAATTATAACAAAACATAGAAAACACTAAAAACCATAGTAATTTAAATATTTAATTTATTAAATTTGCATGATATTGAACTACTACAAAAATCTCTAAATTTGTGATATTTTTTCCCAAATATTAAATTTCAAATTAAAATCACATAAAACATTTCATAAATTACAAGACTTCTGGACACATTTTGAAGATGGGAAAATTGCAATTTCATCTAGTATCCTAGGTCTTGTACTTTTTTTTATTATCACAAATTTATGTATTTCAAATTTGATCCTCTAAAATTGGATAAAAAAATAGGTAAAGATAGATAGAAGATCAAAATTGAAATATATAAAATTGATAGTAAAAAACGGACAAAACCTAAATTATAAGATGAAAATTGAGAATTTCTCTTTTAAAAATTACAATATTCAAAACTTATTAATGGTGGTTTTTCTATTTCTCAAAGAACTACGATAAATATAATATAAATACACAAAATTCCAAAGTAAATTTTATTCTACATATTTTCAATAACAATAATACCATAAAATTACAACTTTATTCCCCCCCACCCCCCAAAAAAAAGGTCCTTCTAGAATTACAAATATTAAAATAATTAGATAGGGTAATTCCACTAAACCCTCTAATTTAATCATGTACATATTTGCATAAATTGATTCAATTAATTAGTAGATCAATATTAAAAGTTATACATAAGGATATATTTGTAAATGATCAAGATAGAACAAAAATGGTACGAAAACTATTTATAACATCAAGTCAATTTTAATATATATTAGAAGTATTTGTAAAATTAAGTCTTGTTTGGGAGTAAGACTGACAAAAATTATGTGGGTCCGCCATATTGACCCTTCGAAATTTTGCAGTTGACCTCAGAAGAACTATTGAACATTTTTGTCATAATCTACTTATTTGGGCATCTTTCCGTTCAAAAAGTTTCTACGAAGGGGACTAAAGTTGTGTTTGTCCGTCTTATTAATGTATGAAAAGTCTAAAGTTATTTAAAAGTGGGGCTAAAATTCCAATTTAATTATTTGATTGATGGAAAATATTGTCCTTGTTTGGTGTTATTTTGAAAAAATAAAAAGGATTAGTTCTTTTCCATTGGAAAATATATTTGAAGTATACATTTTAAAGATATAAGAATTTATTTTCTTAGTTACTACATATTATATATGTCTCCACACTCACACTATAATTAATAAAGTTTTCCATACATCAGGTGGATGGATATTAGATCATGTACTCGGGTCGGGTTGGATTTGACCGCGCTTTTTTTTTTTTTATCATCCTGGCCTTTATGTTATATTAGACATACATTTGTGTATATTAGTTATACATTTATATCCAGATATCATAATCTTAGTGCAATACTTTAACTAAAAAAATAAAAAAATCGCTGACCTTTGTACTATGTTAGTCATACATTTATATTATATCAGTCGTATCTTTATGTACAAATATCATACCTTTATATAATAATTTAACTCCAAAAAAAATCTTAATTTCGGCACAATATGTATATGTTTACCTTTATATGATATTATTTATATTTTTATGTCAACATAATCATACATTTATGTAATATATAAATGTACAACTAACATAACTAAAATGTATGACTAATATAACTAGAAGGTATGAAAAATATTAATAGTTATCTAAAAATATGTTAAGGTACAACTAAAAATCTTAAGGGGATGTTTGAACTGGACTTAAGGTGGCTTGAGCAAATCTGGATTTTGGCTTGAGAAAGATTTTGTGAGTTTGAATTTTGAGTAGAATTATAGTTAAGATGTCATTTTCAGATAGGGAATTGTAGAAAAAGTAGATGTTTTTTGTTGGGAGTTGTAGAAAAAGTAGATGTTTTTATTGAGAATTGTAAAAAGTGGATGTTTTTATTGGGAATTGTAGAAAAAGTAGGATTTTGCAAATCATTGTCCAAACATGGACTGGACTGAGTCCATCCAAAATCCGGATGTACCAAGTCCAGTCCAAACATCCCCTAAAGGTATGATTAACTTAACATAAAGGTAGGACTAACATAACATAAAGGTACGACACCTGGGAGCGAATTTGAGTAGGTTTGGGCACACCCACCCAGACACATAGGGGCACGTGGGTGGCGAGTGGAGGTGAATTGGGACGGATCGGGTCGAGTGCATGGATATATGATCCATGCACCAGGTGCATATAAGTTTTTGTGTAATAAATATGCTATAATATCTGCAACTTAAAACTTGTGTCGGTAACAAATTAAAAGGTAAATTTTTAGGTAAGATGTTTTATGGATTTCATTCGGTGAGATGGATAGATTTGACCCGATTAACATGGGTCATCGCCATAGTCTATGGTCAATGGTTGGTGATCTAGTCAACACCCGATCAACACATGCAGTTAAAAATAATACTTTAATGTATATATCATGTAATATTTTTATATCATGTAATATTTTTATGTGTATAAGATAATATTTTTGAGAAATTATAATTTGACAAGTAATATTATAAAATATTTTTATGTGAATAAGGTAATAATATTTTTATGCTTTCATGTACTACTTTTGTGTGTGTTATTGAATACATTTGTTTCCAAAATTCAAACTATGGACGAGCTATATAGTTTTGGTTTCAGAGATAGTAAGGAGCAATTTCAATTTTGCAATTCTAACACATATAATCGAGTCGGGCAATCGTATAGAATGCTAAACTCATACCCTATATGTACCCTGATATAATTTGGTGGGCACGGGCAAGATCCTATCGATCACCTGAAACGTCAGGCAATACCCTACCCTTTTATCCAATTATCTCTGAGTATGTTCATAAAGCAGTCTTCAAAATTTTTTTATCCAATTATCTCTGAGTATGTTCATAAAGCAGTCTTCAAAAATTAATAATTTTTAACTTTTTGGTTATTATATTAGACATTGCTTTGTTTTTTTAGGTTGATTTTTTTTAATTTATCAAATATGAAGTTTTTAATCTCTTAATATAATACATCCTAAAATCCAATTACATATATCATAATATCTCTGGAGAAATACTAGTTTTTCTCTAAAAAAAAATGCAACTTTGGACTAAAATTCCCTCCAAAATACGGGTTTTCAAAAGTTTAGGACTAATATTGCAAGTCTTTTTAAGTAATCCTGTTTCAATTACTAAGAGAAAAAAAAATTTAAAAAAATTCCACGTTTGAGAAAAAATATACCGAATTTTTTAACCCTCTCTCTTTTATGGTAGAGAGTCAAATTTTGTCAAATTTGTGACTAACTTAGCGTTATTTTTTTCTGGTGTGACTAATTATGTAACACGTGGAACCAAAATGAAATGGCTCTGTGATTTGTGGAACCAAAACAACAATTTGTGCTCTCTCAGACAACATATTTTAGAAACCAGGTTCTGCTATAGATTTTATCAACTTAACATCACCTTCAAAAGTTCTCACTATGTCCTTCAATTTCCATGCTGCCACATGTATAATAAAAATAATCAAATTGTCAGTGTTTGTATAGACAGTATTAATTTCAGAAAATAAAGTTCACGATAGGGGTAAATTTGAAAAACCAAAATATTATATAACACCTAAGAGTTGCAACTTATATATATATAATGAAAGGGCTTTAGATTAAAGATGGTGGGCTTATAATTATGTACCTGCAAATTTAGTGCTTATATAACATGGCTCAGAAAAAGAAACAATACAAAAAATATTTAATAGTTTCTAGTTTAAGCTGGCTACAAAAATAAAGCAATGAATACTTGGTAGAAAGAAATTCACGCTTGTTAAAAAAGAAAAAAAAGCATTAAAAAACGGGCAAATTTTCTTAACTCTAAAGTGATGTAAGGTGCAGTGGAAGAAAAACAGATAGCATTTTAATTTAGTGGAGAAAAGATAAAATGCAGTGATAGAACTAAGGCATTATTCAATTATAACATCGAATGCTAGTTGAGTACAATTCTTAAAAAACATCGATTTTAGGTGGATTTTCATTTACAATATGATTCTTTAACAATATAATTCAACGTCAATCAACCACTAGCATATCATTGCAGTAATTACATGACTACGAAGAATATATGTGATACCTTGATTTGAGACTGCGTCTTTGATCAATTCTTCATCTTTATATTCACATATATAACATACCAAAAAACAACACACACATATACTACATAATTAGATTAAAATAATGTTGGGTATCGGTCCAAAAGCATCAAAATTTTCCAACTATTACAACGAATATAGCTAGAATACATATTTGCTATAATAGGCTTGAAACAAACAAAAAGGGGGTCAGAAGTAACCGGATCGATCCAACACATGGATCGTATGGAGATCGGTTCAGTCCCCTTCCTTTCTCGTCCAAACACACAGAGACACCACGATTCGGCGGTAGAACCAAGGATTGCACAAGATCCACCAAGATCTCAGCCACTAGCCCTAGGTATGCACACAGATCCTTCAAGAAGACCGAGTCAGTTTCTCAACACATGTATAACTGACTCGGGAGCACAAAGCACACTATTCTCACCAAAAGATCCCTTCTCAGAACACACTGAAAAAAGGATGGGAAAAACAGTAAGTCTCACCTCTCTTCAACCCTCTCTCACTCTCTGGTATAAATAACACACAGACCGATAAGGTGAGCGGCAAGGTACAAGTCGTGGCCAAGGGTGGCCTGAGGAGCGGCAAGGACAGAGCCAGAAACGTCGAGCGGCCATGGCAGAGAGGCGGGGTGTACGAAGAAAGATACAAGAGAGAAAGGGATATAAGAGAGGGAGGATAAAACCGACGGACCAGATACATACCCTAGGATGGAGGGCTGAGATCAAGGCCACTTAAAGAAGGGAAGTTAGGTCTGGGATTACACTTGAGCTGCCAAGAATGTAAGCCTGGGCCTAAAACATATTATGGCCCAACAAACTCACATTCTCCACCTTAAGCCAGACAATGGTGTCTTGTGGACTTTCTTAAGGACTAGGGTCATCATCATCAATTTATCTCACCTGCAAACACAAACAAAACACCGAGTAAGGGCAGATAGAGAAACACACAGCTCACAAAGCAATCACAGAGAGAGCAGAAAAATAGAGACTCAAGCACACAACAAGATCAACATCTTGAAACAATGTTCAAGATTTTCAAATATGGCACAAATTTTTCACAAGGCAGGCACTTGGTGCCCCTATCAGAAGGGTTGAATTCAGAGGGTATCTTTTCAAGATCAATTATGCATTTTTCAACAACATCTCTTATAAAATGAAACTTAACATCAATATGTTTAGTTCTGTCATGAAAAACCGATTTTTTGCATAATTGAATGCCAGATTAACTATCGAAAAAAACAATCACTTTCTTCTTTAGAAAACCAATATCAGATAAAATGTCTTTCAACCAAATAGCTTTTTTTATAACTTCAGTTGTAGCAACATATTCAGATTCAGTGGTGGATAAGGCAACAATATGCTGAAGTTGGGATTTCCAACTCACACAAGAACCATTCAAGGTAAACACATAAGAAGTTGAAGAATTTCTGTTATCTCTATCATTGGCAAAATTAGAATCAATATAACCACATAGTTCAATACCCTTATTGCACTTAGCAAACAGTAAACCAGTATTGATAGTACCTTTGAGATATCTCAACAACTATTTTAGTGTTTCCCAATGGGGAGCACCCGGGTTTGACATGTACTTGCTCAAACAACTAACAAAATATGCAATATCAGGTCTGGTGCTAACCATCAAATACATAACAAATCTTATAGCATTTGCATATGGAACATTTTTCATCACATAAATTTCAGAATCAGTCTTGGGGGACAGATCCTTACTTAGCACAAAATGACCAGCAAGGGGCACAGAAACAGGTTTGACAAATATCATGGAGAACTTCTCAAGAATTTTTTCAATATAAGCAGCCTGATTAAGAAACAAGGTACACTCGGACCTTTTCCTAACAATGTTCATACCCAGAATTTTCTTAGCATCACCAAGCAACTTCATGTCAAATTACTCACTTAGACATTTAATAACATTATTGACAGTTTGGATGCAAAAACTAGCAAGATACATATCGTCAACATACAAATGCAGGAACACATGAATTTGGGCAGTTTCTTTGAAATACAAGCATGGATCATAGGAACTTCTCTTAAAATTCAAAGACAGCATGCATGCATCAAATTTTTTGTTCCATTGCCTAGGAGACTACTTCAAACCATAAAGGGATTTCTTTAACAAGCAAACATGGTTAGGGTGTTTCTTATCAACAAAGGCTTCAGGTTGCTTCATATAAATATGCTCATTCAGATCACCATGCAGAAAAACAGTTTTCACATCCATTTGTTTTAATTCTCAATCATAATGTGGAACCAATGCAAGCATCAATCTAACAGTTGTGAATTTAACAACAGGTGCAAAAATTTCTGTGTAATCAATTTTTTCTTTTTGTGTGAACCCTTTTGCAACGAGCCTCGCTTTATATCTAACAAAATCGCATTCATTTTTAACCTTAAACAACCACTTACAGTCAACATGCAGTAGGTTTAGGAACAATGGTCCAGGTTTGGTTATCATGCAAGGATTTAATATCATCATTCATAGCATTTAACTAAGCAGCAGATTCTTTAGATTTTAAGGCCTCATTCACAGACTTAGGTTCATTGTCATCCAAGGTTTCAAACACATTGTACACAAAAGAAGCAAGTTGATAATCATCAAAATATTGTGGCCTTTTAATATGTCTTCTAATTCTATCTCTAGCCAATTGATAATCACTTAAATCATCAAATATAAGTTCAACAGATTCATCAACATTTTGATCAGAAACAGGCATATCAGGACATTCATCAGAATCAGATTTAGAGGTGGATTGCTCCACCTCATTAGGAGCAGCAAAAGGAGTAACAAGAGTAGGATTAGATAAACATGGAAAATCAAATTCATTAAATATGACATCTCTGTTGATTATGGTTTTGAACCCATACTCACCTTTCAACCAGCACCTGTAACCTTTTACACCCTCAGGGTAGTCAAGAAAAACACATTTTATGGATCTGGGTTCTAACTTCTCAGTTTTCTGATACACATAGACAGAACAACCAAATACTCTTAAGTTAAACAGATTCACAAGTTTTTCAGACCACAGAGTTTCAGGCAATTCACCACACAAAGGAATAGAGGGAGATCTATTAATCACATAGGCAGCAGTCAAGATAGCTTCACTCCAAAACAGTTTAGGCAGATCAGAAACACATAACATAAATCTTACCCATTCCAGGAGAGTCCTGTTCATTCTCTCAGCAATACCATTTTGTTGTGGTGTTTAGGTTACAGTTCTATGTCTTTTGATTCCATATTCAGCACACAAAATATTGAATTCATGATTACAAAATTATGTTCCATTATCTGTTCTTAAAGCTTTTATCTTCTTACCAGTTTGGTTCTCAATCAGAATTTTTCATGTTTTAAACTTATCAATTACATCAGATTTCTGTTTAAGCAAGAACATAAACACTTTTCTGGAATAATCATCAATGACAGACAGGAAATATTGATTTCCAGCAGGAGTAGCCACAGATGCAGGTCCCCACATATCAGAATGAATATATTCTAAAATTTCAGAACATTTAGATGGATTGGGGAAGGGGGAAACAGGGGATTTAGATCTGGTTTGCTTACCTAAAATACATGTTTCACACACAGGCAGATCAGATACATAGTCTCCACATAGATATTTGTTTTATGCAAGATTCCTAGTCTCTTACTACTTATATGACACAATATTTTATGCCAAAGATCAGTTAGGTCATGTTGGACATAATTAGCATAGGAAACAGATTCAGCACAAACAACATACATATTCTGCATTCTGGTGGCTATGAAAACATCATTTTCTTTGATCATATTCATTTTTCCTTTTCCCCACTCTTTTATGAAATCAGAATCCTCAAGCACAACACATGACATCAAATTATTACTCAAATTTGGGGCATGCCTTACATTTTTCAAATTAAGCTCATATCCATTATCAAACTTCAAGCAAACAGAACCAACACCCAAAACATTACTTTTACTGTTATCAGTCATTGAAACATACCCTTTCTTTAATTCCACATAGGAAGAAAACATGTTTCGGTGATGAGTCATATGATTAGAGCATGCAAAATCAAGCAACCAATGATTTTCACTCAGACTATCAAGCATAGAATTTGCATGATTAGAAACACATTCATCAGAGATCATAAAGACATCACCCATGTTTTCAGAGACATTATTGCCCTGTTCATTAGGTTTATCCTTTTTAGGTTCATTGCATCTGTTTACATAATGTCCAGGTTTGCCACAATTGTAGCATTTTCTGTTTTTAAACTTAGACTTACTCACTCATTTTTCCTTTTCAGATTTTTGAGGTGCATTACTTTGACTAGGACCAGGATTACCAGAGGTGGAAGCATTGTTTTTAGGCTTATTCTTAGGTTTGTTTCTCACAAAGTTCACATCACCCAAAGACCTATTACCCTTACTATTTTTTAAATTCAATTCCTTACTTTTTAAGCCATTAATCACAGTGTTTAAGGTCACCTTATCCTTACCATATTTTATAGCAGATTTGACATCGTTGTAAGAATCATGTATGGCATTTAACAAAACAATATGAGTATATTCATCAATGTTTTTGTCACCAGTCAGTTTAATATCTTACACAAGTTTGGTAAACACATCAAGATTTTCATTAATATCCTTATGCAGATCAAGTTTGAATCTGAAATTTTTTTCCAATAAAAACATTTTGGAAGGCAATGAGGTTTTAGTATAGAACTCTTCAAGTTTATCCCACAAAGACTTAGTAGAATCAAGCTTACCCATTTTTCTTATCACAGAGTCAGATAAATTCAGAATGATTAAGGAATAAGCTAGTTCATCTAATTCATTTTTTACTTTCTTAGTAACTTTATCATTATAATACAGAGTTATAGCTTTGAAACATTTTTGTTGCATAAGCACACCTTTTATTTTTTGTTGCCAAATAGAGAAATCACTTTTTTCCATCAAATGATGCAATAGGATAAGCATTCATTTTCACATAGAGCATAAAATGCAGAAAATAAGATACAGAACGGAGAGCACAGAAAGCAGCAGAAGACAAAGCAGGAGCACACATGATCTGGTCAACCCCCTCAGTCCAGATTCCAGGGTCACTAAAAAGACCGGACAAGGTGAATGAAACGAGGGACCAGAGATAGAGAGATAAGCAAAACAGGAGCACACAGGATCTGGTCAACCCCCTCAGCCCAGATTTCATGGTCACTAAACAGACCGGACAAGGTGAGTGAAATTGGGGACCAGAGATAGAGAGATAAGCAGTGGAAAGAAATAGATCAGAATCACACAAAAAAAGATCAACACAGAGATAGGCAGACCTCCATATAGAGAGGCAGAACAACTCAAAAAAAGAGACAGATCAACAGATATGACTCTAACCAGCAAGCAGACCACCAAGAAACAGATTCAACCAACAGATCCACAAGGAAAAAACCAAAAAGATAAAAAAATGGAGGGTTAGCCAAGATACCTGACCGCCGATGGACCGACACCGTTCAACAATGGTGCTCTGATACCACTGTTGCGTATCGGTCCAAAAATATCAAGAGTTTTCAACTATTACAACGAATATAGCTGGAATACATATTTGCTATAACAGGCTTGGAACAAACAAAAAGGGGATCAGAAGTAACCGAATCGATCCAACACATGGATCGTATAGAGATCAGTTCAATCCCCTTCATTTCTCGTACAACCACACAGAGATACCACAATCCGGTACTAGCACCAAGGATTGCATAGGATCCACCAAGATCTCAGCCACTAGCCCTAGATATGCACACAGATCCTTTAAGAAGACCGAGTCAGTTTCTCAACACATATATAACTGACTCGGGAGCACAAAACACGCTATTCTCACAAAAGGATCCCTTCTCAGAACACACTGAAAAAAGGATGGGAAAAACAGTAAGTCTCACCTCTTTAACCCTCTCTCACTCTCGGATATAAATAGCACACAGACCGACAAGGTGAGCGGTAAGGTACAAGCCGTGGTCAAGGGTGGCCTGAGGAGCGGCAAAAACAGAGCCAGAAATGTCGAGTGGTCATGGCAGAGAGACGGGATGTACGAAGAAAGGTACAAGAGAGAGAGGGATATAGGAAAGGGAGGATAAAACCGACTGACCAGATACATACCCTAGGATGGAGGGTTGAGATCAAGGCCACTTAAAGAAGGGAAGTTGGGCCTAGGATTAGGCTTGGCCGCCAAGAATGTAAGCCTGGGCCTAAAACATATTATGGCCCAACAAACTCACAAACAACAAATTAGCAAAAATACTCTTTATAATTTGGGTAAAAATCGTATTGTAATCAGTTGAACAGAAATACTTTGACTCACCTATTTAAGAGCATTAATCTCATTGTTAATTCTTCCTTGATTCCCTTTATATCTTTCGGGGAAAACGCAAAATTAGTCCATAACTATAAAGGAATGACAAAATATCAGTTTGTTTTCTTTTAAAAAGTGTCAAATTAACTAGTTACTTTCATTCTAACTAGTGGCGGACCCAGAATTTTTATCGAGGGGCCCAACTAATAAAAGAATAACAATAGTTTTAAGAATAAAATCATAAAATTACGATAAAGTTAGTATATCATATTATAAAATAACATCTAAAATCAATATTTTTATAACATTTCAACATGACAAATAAAAAAAAACGATTACAATATTTATGTTGTATTTTTTTCTATTTTGAAATCATTGCAAGATACTTTCGTTGCTAACATTTCCAAATACATCATTTTCTGATGTATTATTAAATAATTATTCAATAGTATATTGCTCATTGGATTTAAAAGTGAACTTTAAATATTGTTCATTTGAAAACACTTTTTAATATTAGTACTGATATTTTTCTATAATACTTTTTCATTATTTATGAAAGATAAGATAAAATTAGAATTATTAAATATCATTAAATTAACATTACTATTATACAAACTATAAATCAACATCTAACTTATCAACAATGCTAACTCAAAGCTAACAATTCATAAAATAATAATCAATGATAATAATTCTTTACAATCACTTCATACTTTATTAAGCCAAAATAATGAATATATTATATTTTATAACAATTGATAATCAAATAATTATAAAATAATATCATTAATTAATGAAGAAAAATAAATAATGAGTTTAGATATATGAACAATTTACCTTAAAAATCTTAAAAATTGATATTTTTAATAAGAATTTGATAATATGCAACTAAAATTAATTAATATACATAATTTAAAAATATATATTTAAAAATACCTAAAATAATATATATATATATATATATATTTTTTTTTTTTTAAATCTCAGGTGGCCTAGTGCCCCCTTGGCTCCCATGTAGGTCCGCCAATGATTCTAACTAGTAGTCCACCCACGCGATGCGCGATTTATTATTTATTGTGTTAATATTTATAAATTGTAATGATGTAATGAAGTTGTATAAATTAATAGGTTATTCATAACATTTTTTATTATTTTAATTTTGAAACATGTACCATATACAAATGATTTTTCATATTACTCATGTGCATTGCACGAATTGTCATATAACTTTAATAATTTTAATTGTTAATTTTATTTTTAAACATTTTTATTTTATTTGTTGATTTTATATTTTTGTCAAATTAAAATTATTATATATAATAATATTTTCTTCAATCATAATAATTAACCTTTCATTTTATATTTTTTATTTGTACATTCCACTTTCATACTTCAATCATCATATATAGTTTTCATACGTTATTTCTTCATTTCTCTCTCACAAAACTATTTGTTCAATTTGTGTTTAGTGTATAAAGACAATTTGATGAGATCTCTTTATATGAAGATATGAGACAATATCTGAAAGAACTTTTTTACCTTTGAATGTTTAGCAAATCTTGTATATAGATTTGAGAAATCATTATATTTGTGATATTTTATTGTTCTTTTTTTCTTCAAACAATAAGATCTGGAAGAATTTTTCTACCTTTGGATGTTTAGCAAATCTTGTATTCTTTCATTTTTTTTAGTTTTATATAAATTTGAAAAATAAATATATTTATTGTTTTTTTTTCCCTTCATTCTTTGTGTACCTTTTTCTTTTTCCATTCTCTATACATCTATCTTTTGTTGAGAAATCACTATTTTTTCTTCATTTTTTAGTTTTACATATATTTGAGAAATCAATATATCTCTCTCTTCATTTCTTAGTTTTATATAGATTATAGAATCGCTTGTAGAGTAAGATTGATCTTGTTTTTTATTATTATTAATGAATAACTTATCAAGTAAGATTTGCTTTTTTTTTATTGACATGATATTTTTTGGCGGAAAAGTGGCATTCTTGTAATTTTTGTCAACTTTATTGCTTTAATATATAAATATATAATATAGATTATCTCATTTTTTATTCTAAAATCCTTAATTTAATTAGAATTCTACATATGTTATTAATTTTGATGGCTTGATAGGTCCCACCAAAATAATGGAATCTGATCGAACCGAATTACTAAACATGCTATTTTATTTATGTTTCTGCATTAGATTTTCTTGATTGTAACTTAATACAAATCCCAGACCCAAAAGGCCAAAAAATTTAATGCCTAACAGCCCAAAATAGCCGGAGACCAAAAAATCCAGCCCAATGGAACATAACCAAATAATTCGGTTCAGTGTAATTAATTTCTAAAAAATCAATTAATATTACAATTTTTCGGTTGGGCTGCATACACACTCTTATAGAAAACCACATTTAAGTACCATTAGAGCTTCAATGTCTTAGGCTATGTTTGAGCTTAACTTGATCCATTTGATTTTTGGATGGATTCACTCCAATCAATGTTTGGACAAAAAATATCAAAATTTTACAATTATATCCTATTTTTCCTACTTTTTCTACAATTCCCAATAAAAACATCTACTTTTTTACTATTTTCAACAAAAAAATATCTATTTTTTCTACAATTCACATTAATTTTCAATGTGAAAATGACATCTTAACTCTAATTCTACTCAAAATTCATACTTATAAAATCCTTCTCAAGCTCAAATCCAAATTTGCAAAAACCATCTTAAGTTCAGAACAAACATAGCCACCTCAAGGATTTGAATCTAGAACATCTTAGATTCTCAGTACATCGCCAATAATAATAATTTTCATTTTTCAAGTGCATGATCCACATTTGGTGAACAACAAATTCATATGTGCTCTGCAGATTCAAGAATGCAATCTAATTGCAATATTGTATTCATAGAACTAATTCATCAAAAGGTAGAGGAAGAAAAAGAAAGGAAACTAAAGACCATTGACTAATTATGCTTAGACAAAGTTATCTACTAACAAGTAACAAGGAGAGAGTTTCAGTACATCAGAATTTTTAAATCTGTGGATATAGAGTTATGAGATGTTGAGTTTTCTGTAATTATTATAATTACTTGTTGATCATATATTCAAAACTGCATTAACCAAAACTTGAAAAACATCGATTGAACATTATCAGCAGTACACACCATATTAATGCAAATTTTGCACCACTTTACTGTAAAATATGCAACTTGCTTCCAACAGTTTGCACTATTTTTGCATCAAAGAATATTCCATAATATCTCATATTATTATTATTTTTAGATTTTATTTTATTAGCAATTTTTTGTTCTATTATTTTTATGTAATTTTTATCGTTATCGTAATTTAATATTTAAATGTTGTGTAATATTAATTTTCAGGGAAAAATAGTTTGTTTGTCCCCTAAATTTCTCTAATTAGATTTTTCATCATTTATCTTGCACATTTTGATTTTTAGTCTTCTATGTTTAATAATTACATTTTTTTAGTCCTCTTATTTGCTACAACAGGTCACTTTTATTTTTTTAATTAAAATTCATCTTCAACAGTGAAAAAATATTTCTTTTAATTCAGAGAATACTAAATTGATATTAATAATTAAAAAATAAATTATTCTTTATTAATATGTCTAAGCTCGGAATGCTTAAATTATTAATATTAAAAATTAATCACAAAACTCTAACCCACATATAGGGATAAAAATAAAAAAAATTAGTTATTAATATTAATATAGGCATGTTAGACGAAGAATACAAATTTGTTCTTTAAAAAAAAAAAAATTAGAGTTCTCTCAATTAAAAAATTGTAAGTTTGGGATGCCCAAAATATTAATATTAATAATTAAAAACAAAACTCTAATACTGGTATAGGGATGAAAAATAATTTTTTTTATTTATTAATATTAATTTAGGCATGTTAGATGAAGAATACAAATTTGTAATTTAAAAAAGAAAAAGTATTATCTCAATTAAAAAAATGGTGTTAAAATTAAATTTAAATAAAAAAAATTATAGTTACCTACTATAGTAGGTCAGAGGACTAAAAAAATGATATTTCTTAAATATAGAGAACTAATAATCAAAAGGTGAGAGATAAATGATGAAAAATCTAATAAGGTATAGAAACTTAGAAGACCGAAAATCTTTTTTTTCCCTAATTTTCATAATTTATGTGTACTATTTTAAATTTCATAGTACATTTAAATAATTGCAGTTTTTATCATTAGTCAAATAACATATCATTTTATTTTATATTTTAATTACATATCTATTACCTATATAAAAGTGTGGATGTTTCTTACAAAATATGGATTGTCGAATATATCGTTATTAAAAATTATTATTTAAGGTTATAATAATAATTTAGGATTTTCATATTTAAACAAATTAAGGCCCCGTTTTGTTTAAGTGATGGGTTTGTTAAGATTGACATAATATGGTGGGTTGACACTGTTCATAAAGTTGTGATTTGATATTTTTTGTATGTTTGGATTGAGTGTTTGTGTTTTTTCATTTGGGTTAACTTAATTCTCTTTTGATTGGTTCATGGGTTTGTTTAACATATATTATAGAATGACCATTTTACCCTCAATTTTTACTTCATTTTCATGTAAATACAATTTGTGGTAATAAATTTAAGTACATTTATGTCTTTTCAAACCGTGTTACTGTAGTAAATGTGGGTTAAGTTAACCCACCAAATGTGATAGGTTAATTTAACACATGAATTATCCTCCACAAACTTAAATTCAAAATCGGGCCTCAACTATATCCGGGCCAAACCCACCAAATGTGATAGGTTAATTTAGGATAGTTTAAAACACTCAAACCCACCCAAACGGGCCAAACCCAGATACCAAACACACCCTAAGTTGTTCGTGAGCTATTCAAATTTTGATTCGGAAAAAGCTTGTTCGAAATTGGTTATTAGATTTAATGAGTCAAGCTCAAGCTTAACAATATTAGTTTGTTAACTCACAGCCTATTCTGAACTTGAACTCAAGTCTGACTCGTTTATTTGTTCGTGTTATTATTTACATTCACAAGCTCTGTTCAAGAGCTCAAGTTCAAACTACATTATTTAATTTGCATTGATTTTAGAAGCTCAAGATCATGTATACGAGTCGTTCAAAAGTAATACAACTTGTTATATACGGCCTGGTCAAAGAGTTCTGCTAACAAGAGCTTGAGAGGTAGCTCAAACAAAAAGTCAATACCTTTTTTTAGACTAATTAATGAATTTAGTTAATATATATTTAACAATCTTTTTTCATCATAAAAAAAGATAAATTTTTAGATCGAATTTATAAAGTTTTGATAAAGGAAATTATGAGTTTTAGCCGACTCTCTACGACTATACATTATTGTATTAACTAGTTGATTAATTGTTTTTGTATTCAGAGTATTAGAAAAATGCTAGGCATGAGTTGGTACATTTGAATTGTTAAAGCACAAAGACCACTTGAAGACAGTTAACTGAAATTGTGGTAGCTAGACAACTAAGGATGTTTGGGACATAGAATTCAATCAGATCAAAGAGAATAGGTTGTCTCTTGTAGCTCATTGCTATGGAAATTTTAATATGAAAGCTGATCATAAGAATATTGATAGGCTTGATCTTGGATAAGGATTATTCAAACATGCATCTTGGATAAAAATTAACATTAAAGTTGTTTTTCGATCTCAAAACTTATGGGTTCAAGCTAAAAAAATTAAATGAGCTCTGAGTCATACACGTTAAAAGCAGTTGTATTTGTTGCAGTTATTCTATTGATTCCTCCGACAAGCTCAATATGGAGGACACAAGAAGGTTTGATAAACTGCGAAAATCTTATTCTGAAGTATAAACAATTTGATAGAGATTCTTGCAGGAACAAGGACCGTCACTACAAGAAAAATGAGTATTTGCGATAAGATTTTTTACGACAACAAAAATTGTCATGAAAAATCTATTTTTTGATACAACATAGTGTCACAAAAATTGATAATATAAATTGACAACAAGTTGTCACAAAAAGTAATGAAAAAAACTTATTAGTGATAACAACATTGTCACAAAAAGACTATTTAAGATAAGACTTTTGTGATAATAACTTAACGACTATTATCAATGTTTTTCCAACAACATTTTGTTGTCTCAAATACTCATTTTTCTTGTAGTGCATAAGGAGGGCTCTACTAAGAATGACTCTATGTTTGTTGATGTTAATTATAAATGTCACATGTTAGGAATTTCAAGGTGAATGGATAAGTCAAATAAAATGGTGTCTATTAGATCTGTGTGAACCAAAAGTTGTGAATGTTTGTAAATGATGCAATGATAGAGATCAGATCATACATACCATTTAATGAAAGACAAGATTGAAGGAGTCTTGATTGATCTAATTGAAATGGTCCACATTTTCACAAATGGATACCTAAAGATTTATAAATAGATCCTTTATTAATTTCACAATTAACACATCGAAATACATGGAAATTATTGTGTCGGTCTTAATATCTCTATGAAATTCATTTAGTTCTTCTTCCTTCTCTTAGTCTAAAGAGGGTTCTCTTAGTCTCAATTTACAATTTGGTTTGTTGTTTCTTGTGATTTGGAGTTTTATAATCATAAGATATATGTTTTTGTACCTTGTGGATGGTTATCAAATAACCATGAGCACTAGAATTGGAAAATATCGGTATATGGAGAAATAGTCTAACTATTGCGTCGACTTAAGTTTATTTCTCGATTTTTTTATGTCATATTGTTCAATATCATTTTATTGCACATACCAACAACTATTTCTTTTAACAATCGACATCATTAACATTACATAATAACCTAGATATTTCCAATATAATTGTTATGATGGTGAGATAGGTCAATCTAACTAATTCCACCATATCTATGTGAGTTAATCTATAATACCACAAAATCGGTAACATCTATCACATTTTGAAAAAAAAATAAAAATTAATTAATTAATTATTGATACAATTTTTTTAACTCTTCAATCTGTATAATATATGTCACATATCCCATGAATTATGTCGATATCCATGGTATGTTAGATAAATCAAGCGATCTCATGCAGACAAGGAAAATTATGATATGAAAGTGGCAAAAAGGAGTCGAAAACTTTGGAAAAAGCACGTGATGGAATGTGAAGTGAGCAATGAAAGAGCATATATATATATATATATATATATATATATATATATATATATATATATATATCTGCATATGGAAAATATCTAGACAAGTATTGTGTTAGGTACTCCACACACTTGGCCGGTGATATAAAGTGAACTCCACTGATGAGACAAAAGATAATGAGTGAAGCAAAGTCATGAATGTGGTATTAACTAATGTATTTCTGCATCCATTTCACTGTTCAAAAAGCATGTTTCACCATTTCTATAATATTTTTCATCCAATTCATCATGAGGAATTTTTGAAATTAATTTCATAAAAAATTAAGAAAACATTAAAAAGTGATTAAATTGCACCCTTGAATAACCAGAAAATTTGGAATCCAAGAAATGAAAACCACGAAGAATTAATTGAAACAATTTTTTACTTATAAGAATATATCACATTTAAAATGAATTAAAGTGAATAAAATAAATATTATAACTTGTGGATACAAAGAAGGTGTCAGAAAGTAGTGAGAAAGGACATTAATTTCGTTTTCAACATGTTCAAAATTTAGACAAAATGACAAAACATGTTGAAGTGGTGGTTGTTTTCAAGATGACAATATCTCACCATACTTTGATCAAAATGAGGGCCTGCACACACACATGCTTTTGCCCACTCATTTTATTTCTCACTTCTTATTTGATATCTTATGTTGTTGTATATTGTTGATTTTGTGTTAATAACATTCTTCAAAATATTTAAATTTTCTCCAATCCATCAATTTAACCTTTTTAAATTATACATTTTATAAATGAACTTAATTTATATTTGAGCGCTTAGTAAAAGTAATCATTTTGGACTATTTTCTAATATTATCATTCAAATTATTATATCAGGTCATGACAGATTAGGGTAAATTATATTTGGATATTTTCTTATAAATCTGAGTAAAATTCTACATTTATAACCAAGTTTTTGAGGCAAAAAATATAATTATTCATACATAATTGGTAGGTTTTATGTGAAATTGTTTTATATGAGACTTTATGTAAGATGAAAATTATTTGGATTAATAAAGCGGGTCTCATTCAATATGGTCAATATTGATATTACATAAAACCATATAAAGCTACGTTTTACGTAAGATTTTATGTGAGACAGTCTTACATATGACACAACGTGTATTTCAAAAATTGATTACATTGGAAGTGCCAAAAAAGGAGATGAACTTGCAAAGGGAAAAGTAACTAAATTCGTGCACATGCGTGTACGTATAAAAGGAAATCTCCAAGATATATTCCTCAAACTCAGGACTTGCTAAATGCAATTCATAAATGGAAGACACCATTTCATCCCATCTACGTGGAACATTTGTAAAAGTTAAGTTTATAGCCCACCTGTTGCACATCAATAGGTTGGGTTGAGATTTTAACAGTCCTTCATATCACAGGACTGATCCACGTTGTGTCCTACCAAATTATAGGTAACAGTGGATTGTGAGCCCACAATATATCTCATCTTAATAGCTCTAATATAAGCATGTACAATATGGAATTTGATGTTACAACACATCCTACATGTCATGCTCTCCTAGTTTCTATGTTCCAAGTTCTGTTTGGCTACTTGCTTTACAGTAAAGCATTGGGTGAGGAAGCATTAGATTCTTGTTCATAAATCATATCCAAAGTCCAAACGTCCCATGGTCCACCATAATTAATTAATTAATCAGTATTTGAGATTTAAATTCATTTAAAACCCTGTTTATTTTGAGGTTAGAAGATGATTATATAATCTATCAAAATCCTACTTTATTTAAATAAAAACACAATTATTAATCATATACTATAACCTATTAATACACAAATTTCAATACACACTTAAATTTCTACTATTACAATCATTCAATCATTATCATTACATCAACTAACAATATAATATGACATAATAACACTTTTTCCAGCATTGATTTGACATCTACAGTACTAATTATACCCTACAAAATCTCTAAACAAATACAGATTTTAACTATTCACATTTATTTCAAAATCTCAGGATTGTAAAGTCGAATTTCCCCAATCCTACATAATATCAATCCAAACATCACCTTACTTAGTCATTCTCCCTATCTTTACTAAATAATATAGGCCTAATATAGCAAAAAAAAAAAAACACAGATATTTCATTATTTTGATCAACTCATTAAAATCATATATCTTTACTAACTACTATATAAGCATAATACAGAAAAAAAAAATGATATCTCACTATTTTGATCAACTTTTTTATAATCGTCAATTTAGCTATAACTTGTCTAATTAGATGCAATTTTGGTCATTGAGTAGGATTTATGTGTGTTGTTTCACTAATATAATTCGAATACAAGTCAACTTATAATCTAAAAAATAAAGATTGACTTGTGAAAATATGTTTGTGTGATGGTCCGATAGTGAGGTTCCTTTCAATGAGTAAATAGCCAGCTAGGACTTTCATGAGTTTTTTTTTTGTAGTGGTCATTTTGTTTAGATGGTCAAAATTTAAACAAAAATTTGCATGAGACGGTCTCACGGATAGTTTCCGTGAGACGGATCCTTTTTACCCATGAACTAAATCTATTTTCACTAATTTACATGTGAATTATGAAGGGTGGGTTGTGAGTTGACCCATCTCACATAACATGATCCGTGAGACGGCCTCACATAAGAGTTAGTCTAAAATTAATGTGTACAGACATGAAAGATTATTAATTAAATATGCCATTGCATAGGAATAGAGTGAGAGTGTACTAATTTCGGAGTGGGAGTGATCGTGCGTATGTTAAAGCCAAGGACAAAAATATCGGTATCGGTGGTAATATCGGTACCTTGATTTTACGGATATATCGACGGATATATCGATATCGGTGGATATATCGGTTTTTTACGCAAAAAAATTTAAAAATTTGTAAAAAAAATAGAAAAAAATATCTAGTACTTTATATAATATTATAAGTAACATTAATACATATATTGAACTTAAATTTCAAATAAAAAGATATGTTGACAATAAATTTAGAGATAAACTATTATATAAATGTTGTCTCATACGATTAACATGACAAATTATTATAATATAGCATATCATATCCTAAACGACCTAAACAACCTGTAAATCAATTTAAAATAAAAAAAAAAAAAAAAAATTTGCAGCTCACCTTACAAATTCAAATGGGGGACAAAAATATATGTATGTGCAATAATATCATCACACTTGGCATATCATATCCTAAACAACCTGTAAATCAATTTAAAATTAAAAAAAAAAAAAAATTCATGCTCACCGAAACGATATTTGGCGATTTTTTGGCGATTTATCGCCGATAAATCCCGATAAAATGACAAATTTGTATACAACTCTACCGATAACGATATTTTGACGACATTTTCCGATAAATTACCGATAAATCGCCGATATTACAACAGATATATATGTAAGTGGTTTTTTGTATCGGGGTCCCAAAAATCCGATATATCGCCGATTTTTCGACGATAAATCGCGATTTTTTGGTCCTTGGTTAAAGCGTCGTTTTCTAATTTTTTGTCCACAATAAGTGAAATTAAATAATTTTTAAAATTATGTGGTCTTCATAAAGAACACAAGTTAGGTGACATTATGGGAGGACTTGAAATGTAAAAGATGATATCATGATTGACAAGCTTAGTCTTATAATTCAACTTGCCACTAACTGACAACTTTTGACCATTTGATGTATGAATATGATTCATAGGATGAAGTACCTAGTTTTGGAATTAAGGACTCAACCATATAGATCAAGTCATGTATATACGGTTTAGATATATATTTAGCATAATGTTGGGCTTTTTTTTATATCGGAGCCAACTTTAACATAGTATATATATTGATAATTAGTATTTATTTTGATACAACATAAATTACTAATGATTTATCCGCATTGCAATTAACTTATTAAGGAATCAATATATATTCTATATCAAGAATATATATGTATATATATATATATAAAATGTTTCTCTATCCACCGTAAACATATTTTTAAATGTCCGCCGCTAATATGTAAAGATTTCACCCCTTTAAATATTTTAATTTGAAATTAATGATTGTATTTGATTTTTAACACATCAATAATTGATAGGGTAATAGATCTGATATATATATATATATAACATATGTGTGTATATTTGGAGCATATAATGTATATATATAATGTATAATATTACATGTCTTATCTAAATTAAGACATTTTTGTCATGTATGACGTTTTATGTGTTCCTAAAAAGAAAATTGTTAGAGCTTAACAATGGACAAATTAATAGGTGTATTGCTAAATATATCCCAATCTTTTGAGTTTTCCACAATTTTATCACAATAAATCACAATTTTTAAGCGTTACTAATTAACACTTGCCGTAAATTAAAAATATTGAATTATATAAGATGTAACACGAAATTAAAATAGATGATTCAATTCTCAACAAATATATCATTTTGTCACCAAAACTGTGCACTTGGTGCATGGATTTAAAATTCATGCACTCGAGTCTACCCAACCCACTGCACGTCGCTAGGTTCACGCATAAACTCGCTCAAACATGCTCCTAGATGTCATATATTTATGTTATATTAATCATATCTTTTAGTAGTGCTATATTTTAGTTATGTTAGTTATATCTTTAGTAATGTTAGTTGTACCTTAACATTTTTTTTAGACAAACATATTAACATTTCATACATTTTAGTTATGTTAGTCATACATTTTAGTTTTGTTAGTTGTACCTTTTAGTTATGTTATATGCACATTTATATATTACATAAAAGTATTACTATGTTGATATAAATGTATAAGTAATATCACATAAATGTATACATGTACAAATTGTGTTGAAGTTGAATTTTTTTTTTTTTAAGTTAAAGTATTATATAAAGGTTATGATATTTGTACATAAGAATATGACTAACATAATATAAATATATAACTAATATACTGTAAGAATTACAACATAAAAAAAGACACGGATCTAGATTAACCCAAATCTGACCCAAATACACCGTACATCAAGTGCATGAGAGGTCAACTTATTATTCTTCTAGTTTTCTGTTAAGTTTTTCTAGAGTGGCAGATGGAAAAAGTCAAAGTTAGTCAATCCCTTTCTCCAATCAACAAAACTTCGGTCTTTTGCTTTTTCACATTTAGCTCATATATTCGAATTTGTTTATAGAATAAATGTGTTTACACTAGCAACAATTGTGTAAACTTTAAAAAAATCATTAAAAAACTTATTTTTGTTGTAATGACTTTAAAAATGTTATGATTTAATTGAGATTTTGATGATTGTGATAAGTTTGTTAAAAATTCAAAAGATTGGGATATAATTAACAGTTAAATCAATTAAATATGATGTGACAAACTACACTTTAAGTTCCTTCAAAAGAAACAAAGAAAAAAAAAACAATATATTAAAATGTGTTAACAAAGTTAGTACATAATCTCATTTATTAGATAAGAGGTTCATGGCTCAAACAATTTTCCACCTTTATTTTTCAATTTGTAAATGAGTAGGACTTGTCTGAGAGCCATAATCCATAAAATGGAGCCTCATATAAATTATTTTTATAGTAAAAAGTATTTTTTTTTTTAGGATTAAAATCAAAAACAATTTAAGCATGACCTTTTTTGTATATAAATCATTTCGTCTATAAAAAATAATATGTGAGGCAATATCATATTAATTTTTTCATCTATAAAAAGGTTCCATATTTCTTATTACAAAAAATATTGTATGTACATGCACTAGTCCATAAGATGTTTAGTGATGCAATGTGATTTAGGGTCCCCTCAAAATTCTGCTTTCTTTGGACAAATTTAGTGGCGAGAAATGGGTCCCACATATCTCTTTTGGGTATAATATTGGTTAAAATTAATTCTCTATAGTGGGATTCTGGACCTCCATTTTTCTTAGACTTTTTAGTAAACTTTAGTAAGAGAGAATCAAATTCCACGGAGATATATTGGCCATGCAACTTCTAAAAGAATGAATGGATCACGTCGAATTTTCCCATTTTTTAGAATTATATATCATTTGTTCAACCAAGAATATGTTTTTCTCCTAGTGTAGATAGATAGATTAACAAGAGAAAAACGTGACATGCTCATTATCAATCGAGTTGGTCTCTTGTACACCCGTCGCACGGTTGTGTTCTGGGACACGGTCGACCATGTGTCATAACACAAAAAATCACATACTTATAATCCTAAAAAACATATTTAGAGCTAAAAATCACATACTTGTGTGGCGCACTATCGATCGTGCCCCATACCGTGCGCTACACATGCGTTGTATTGTCGCGCACGGTCGGACCGTGCCCTATAATGCGAGAAAAAAAATCACATACTTAGAGCTGAAAATTACATACTTAGAGCAGAAAATTACATACTTGTACACTGTTGTGGTGCACAGTCGATCGTGTTCCGGGACACGACCGTGCACGGTCCCGTAGCACGGTGCGACGGTCGCACACAAGTTTTGGCGTCATCAATATATACTCCCTTTATTATCAATATTTTTTTAGAGTCTAATTTTGATTTCAAATTAAATAATGTTGTTAGACTTTTATGCAATTTCATTCTCAAATTATCCCTTAGCTAAAATTTTGAGACATAATTAATTTGATTATCTTTCCAATTTTCAATCGTAAATTTTTTTTATTAGTTAAGAGTATATTTGTTCAATATTTATGTTCCTTAATCTATAACAAAAATTTTAGAACAATACTTAATTTGAAATGGAGGTAGTATATATCTATATCGTTGTGAATATTACTATTTCAAATTAACTATCTGTGTTAACATTAACAAGTGTCCATACAAAAATTCTGGTTAATAATAAGTTTAATAATAATTAAAATATTTGTTTTACTTAAATGAACTAAATTTTGCTAATAAATATCAAAAGTACATCAACCCCTATATTAAAGGTGTGCATCTGTATCCATATTAAGCAGTAAACCTAGTCATTCAATAGTTTGTATTGATTTTGAATTATTGCTCGAATAAGTGAGAAAAATCAATAGTCCTCGATTAAATCTTATTCTCTTAAATTGTTGTGCATTTAGATCTCAGTTCTCCACCAAATTTGACATTTAGATCTCAGTTCTCCACCAAATTTGAACAATATTGTCAGGAAATATCAAATTGCTAATTAAAATGAAGAGAGAAAGAAGATCGTGAAATAGAAGTGAAATAGTAGTAGATCGAAGAAGAAGAAAAGGAGAAGGAAGAGAAAAAATGCCGACCATAAATGAAATATTATATATATATTTATATTCGGATCGATTTGACAGATTTAGTTACACAAATCTTAAGATTAATGCAACTTGTCCATGATTGACTAAACTTAATATGAGTGTTTAGCATTTTGGTTAACACTTCTAATAACTAAAAACAAAAGGTAAGGCAAAAACTTTTGTGCACAAGGTGCACGAATCCAAATCTGTGCACAACAATACTATTATATTATATGAAGTAATATTGTTATATTATATGAGTGATATTGTTATATTATATATAGTTTTAACAGTATTACTCATATAATATAACAGTATTACTTCATATAATATAACAGTATTGTTGTGCACAAATTTGGATTTGTGCACTTCACTCAATGAACAGCTGGAAAAAGCCCGGGCCCGTTTACGGAAAGTAGAAATGGAAGCAGATTAGTTTCGGGTGAATGGATACTCTGAGATAGAGCGAGAAAAGTTGAATTTGATTAATTCAACTTATAAGACTTTGGAACAATTAGAAAATTACAAAAATGAAACGATTCAGTTTGAACAGCAAAGGGCAATTAATCAAGTCCGACAGCAGGTTTTCCAACAAGCCTTACAAGGAGCTCTAGGAACTCTGAATAGTTGTTTGAATAATGAGTTGCATTTACGTACCATTAGTGCCAATATTGGGATGTTGGAAGCGATGAAGGGCAAAAACTTATTAGAAATGACATTTATAATGGGGTCAATCCTACTTATTAGAACACCATAATTGCAATGATCCCCCTTGTAATAATTAAATATATGGATGTGGATCTCCTCATTTTATATACAATAAATAACTAGAATCTTTTTCAATTCGATATCTAATAAAGTAATCAGAGCGTATCACATTGGAAACAAATAATTCATGAGATCCAATCATATCTCCAAATTAAATACGTACAAGATAATGAATAATACGAATATCTTGTGTCGTATTATTACACATTTCACGCAATATAGCAACACATATCATGACTCGTGTCATGACATGTCATGTGTATATCTTTTCATTACATGCAATAACTTCACCTATCCTTGTCACAAAACGTGATATGTATCCTCTCTTACATTTTCCCCTTTCATTTTATATTATATTAGATTTAATATTCATAATGTCTTAATTCTTAATATCATTTATATAAGCACAATTCAGGACTTCTCAGATACATGATATTCTTTATTTAATTTTATGTAATATTTTATTTTTCATGTGTTATTATAATAAATATAATCATAGTAAATCTTATAAGAAATATATACTTCATACACATATTGTATTAGGTATGACATTATAAATATTTCAAAAATGTTAGTATTATATGATATATTTATAACTAAAATGATCACATTATTTATTGGAGTTTGTCGATTAAAAAAAAAACTCTCATAAATAAGTTAATCCTCTGCAAAAAGTTCACTTCGGATTGTGCGTGGCATGCCATACAAATAATGACAATTTTTTATTTATCAATTTCTTTTTAATGAATAATATTCACTTTCACAAAAATTGATTATTTTTACTAATGAAACTCATTTTAAAAAATCCCTAACCTTTCCAAATATAATATTTTACTATTTTACAGATCTAATTTTATGAGATGAATTAACCATAATTCATACTACAAAATAAAGATTGATGTGTGAAAATGAATTTTAGTTGTAGGTATTAAAACTCAGTTGAAAGAAATTGTATTTATAAGATGATTTATATAATTATTTTTAATAAGAATATAATAGTATACTTAAAGTAATAAATCAAATAAGTTGATAAAAGTTTCTAATACTAGATTCGAGTCACAATTGTATGAGGAATAAAGATCAATTCTTTCAGCCAGTGGGAGAAATTGGCAGGAATTCATTCATCATCATCACAATTCCATTCCCCATGCTTAAACCTCTACTTGTAATTTATTCACGACAAAAGGGTATCTCATCAATCTTATAATTTTATAAAATTAATGGCAAAAACTTGTGTGTACCCGGGGCACTGATCTTAAATCCTACCTCCAACCCAACCTAACGCGTGGTCATACCATAGTTTGTGTGCGCCGTGCAGCACCCTATTGTGTACAATGTATTATGCGAATGTATTAGATTTATACTCTTAAGGTATTACACATTTACTTTTAAGGTATTAGTACAGAAACAACTCTGCTTGCTTCTTTTTCCACTTTTTTTTTCTCCTTCTTTTTAATCTCTTTTCTTATCGATTTGTTATTCTTCTTTTTTGTTTTTTACTTTCTTCTTCTTCTTCTCTATCTTCTTATACTTATTCTTCTTCAAATTGCAATGGAGTCATTTATGGGGATCTTTTCTTCTTCTCCTTCTCTTTTACTCATTTTCATAGATTTAGATAATTGATTTATAACAATAAGAAATCATGATTTGTAGAAAATTTGACGAAAAAGATGATGAAATCGTGATTTGCAAAAATTTTGAGGAAGATGATGATGAAACATTTGAAATTTTGAGATTTTCAGTGAATGTATTAGTTGTATGTTCTTAAGGTATTAGTTGCATACTCTTAAGGTATAAGTTGTTTACTCTTAAGTTATTACATATTTACCTTTAAGGCATTAATGTTTATAGTATAAGTTATTACATATGTATTTTTACAGTATTACATATTTACCTTTAAGATATTAATGTTTATAGTATAATGTATTACATATGCACATTTAAGGTATTACATATTTACCTTTAAGGTATTAATGTTTATAATATAAGATATTACCTATTTACTTTCAATGTATTAGTTGTTTATTCAATGAAAGATATTAGTTGTATACTCTTAAGGTATCACTTGTATACTCTTTAGGTATCATTTGTATAGTCTTAAGGTATCAGTGTACTGTAGACTGTAAATTTAAAATCTTAAAATTTCAAATGTAAATTTTCATCTTCTTCTTCCGCGAATTTTTTTTGCAACTAATTTCATGAAATTGAATCAAAAATCTCATTAAGAAAACATAGCTATTAACATCAATGCAATAAAAGAACAACACATTATAACTCCATCAAGAAGTGAGTGTCATTTATTAGCAAAACAAATAATATAAGAACTTCATGTACAAATATCTTATATTGGTTGTTATAAATGAAGGTTAATAATTCACGATTTTCTCCAAATGGGTGCTCGAAACCTATTTTCTTTGAAGAGTGACATAATTGAATCTACTTTTTCAAGATTTTTCAAAGAAGGATAAAACAGAGAAAGAGAGAACTGATGTTTATTGAGCAAGAAATCATAAATTGTAGGAGGAAGAAGAGGGAAAAAGAGGGGGAGGGGCGCCTGTGCAACCCCGATGGCTGGGTGTTGTACAAGAAAGAGAAAAAAATATAAAATATATATAATAAAAAATGGTAGGTCGGGTCGGGTTGGGGGCACAGGTCTTAAGATCCATGTCTGATCATCTCCTCCAATTGTGTGCTTGCAATCTTCAATTTAATGCCCAAAATAACTCTCTCAATCAATGGTAGGGTTTCTAAAGAAAAAGAGAATTCTCCCCTTGGCTAGGGTTTTTCTAATCTCCTTTTATACCCCTAAACACGTCCTTAAACGCCCTTTTAATGATACAAAGTATTTTTTACGAAAAAGGACACCGAAATTAGACAGAAAATGTATTTTCTATATCCAGTTTTATGCGTCGGACCGCGGTCCCTGGGTTCCTTTTCCACCAATTTCTGCCTCTTCACATTTTTGCTTTCTTTCAATTCTCGACCTCTCCTTTGAGTTTTTTGACATCTTTTCTCTTGTTTTCCACCAAATCCAAGCATTTCTCACCAATATTTCTACACGGACCCCTAAAGACGAAAACAAGAAAAATAAAAAAGAAAATGAATAAGAAATCTTGAAAAAACAAACAAAAGTGAGTGCAAAGTGATTCGATTAGTTGGTATAAAACCAACTCATCAAATCCAATAATTTATTCTGAGGTCGATCTCTCAAGGACTCGTGGTGTGAATAAATTATTTAATTACTAAATTATATTACTTGAAGATATGTGAAAACAGTTAAAATGGTTTTCGATTGATTTGATAAACTAAAACTAAATTATTCAAATAGATGAGATTAAACTAATGAGGGAAAACAATAATATGAAGATGTATGAGAATTTTAGTTTCGTTTACTCATACGATAAATTTACGGTATCCTAAACATACAAAACCAAGTTCCAGATTATTGATCCGTCCACTAAGACTATAGAATTCCGTTTGATGGCAGGAGATCCTAAGCTTACAATCTATTAACTTACTCATATGATCAATTCGCTCGTTAAAAGATCGGATTATGAACAAGGACTTATGAATCATCTAAGAAAACCCAAACCAATGACGTTTAACCTAGACACTTATTTACCAAGCCAAATCAGGGATCATGTCTGATCATCTGTATTACTAATTCTTTGTATTGTCTAAAATTGTAAACAACGATGGCCAGTCAATTATACACAATCAAAGACAAATATCAATCAAGTCAAATAAATAGGAAATAATCTCAAACTTCATCAATTACTGATACCATCAAAATATCATATGAGCAAATTCAAATTAAAACCCCATACGAAAGATTTAACTACTCATAATCATGAAAAATATAATAAATATATCCATTACAAGATTCATGAAAAAAGATAATAAAATTGTGAATTTCTTCCCTTGAAAATTAATGATTACCAACAAAAAGTTGAAGAGATTGATCGTCTCCTCCAATTGTGTGCTTGCAATCTTCAATTTAATGCCCAAAACAACTTTCTCAATCAATGGTAAGGTTTCTAATGAAAAAGTGAATTCTCCCCTTGGCTAGGGTTTTTCTAATCTCCTTTTATATCCCCTAAGCACGTTCTTAAACGCTCCTTTAATGATACAAAGTATTTTTACGAAAAAGGACACCAAAATTAGACAGAAAATGTATTTTCTATATCCAGTTTTGTGCGTCGGACCGCGGTCTGCTTCAGACCTGACTGCGGTCCCTGGGTTCCTTTTCCACCAATTTCTGCCTCTTCACATTTTTGCTTTCTTTCAATTCTCAACCTCTCCTTTGAGCTTTTTGACATCTTTTCTCTTGTTTTCCACCAAATCCAAGCATTTCTCACCAATATTTCCACACAGACTCCTAAAGACGAAAACAAGAAAAATAAAAAAGAAAATGAATAAGAAATCTTGAAAAAACAAACAAAAATGAGTGCAAAGTGATTCGATTAGTTGGTATAAAACCAACTCATCAATGCCCCGAGTACATAAGACCTTCTCTAAATTAATATATATTTGGTGCTTGGGAAACTTCTAGAAGAAACCAATCCATTATGTAATTATATTTAAACTGAAATTACACATTGAGAAAATATTTTTATCATTTGAATTCAAATCACATTTATTAACTATCTGATAATGTATTGGTGAATGTTATCTACTACCTCAAAAGTTTGATCCACCAAACAGATTTAATATCTGTGAAATTAAATTATAATCATAACTCTTTAATGACCAAATCTAAATTAATTGACAAAATCTTATTGTAAAATAGATTATCACGAACATCTTGTAGGCCACGAGAATTAACACATCAACAATACAATAATCTAGAAATGAATATAAGATAATAATATAAAGTAGATACTAGTGGCAACCAAAAGAACTCTTTTTTATTAAAAATGAATCCAATATATATACATGTCTCAAGAATTTGAAGGATCATTACAAATGAAAAGTCAAAGGACAAGAACCTTAAAGGCTCTAGAGTAATATCCACATTAGACCTAATAAATTTATAACACTCCCCCTTGGACATTACGACTTAATGTACATGCCTCGTTAAAAACTCGCTAGAAAAACCCAATGGGAAAAAAACTAGACGAGAAAAAAGTACATGACATACAGTCTTTATTATGTTACATTGGTTGCCTCATTAAAAACCTTTGATTAAGAAAACCCTGTGGAAAAAACTTAGTCAAGGAAAAAAGAGTACAACCATTGGTCTTCAGGACCCAACCTTCAGGGTTGTTTTGATGTTGTTGCTCCCCCTGAAGACAATAGTCTTCCAAGCTTACGCATCCCAATACCATGGACATATTTTTCAAAAGTAGATGTAGGTAGGGATTTCGTGAACAAATCTGCAAGATTATCACTAGAGCGTACTTTTTGTATAATAATTTCACCACTCTTCTGGAGCTCATGTGGATAAAAGAATTTAGGGGCTATGTGTTTCATTAAATTTCCTTTAACATATCCATTACTCATTTGTGCAACACAAACTGCATTGTCCTTATAAAGAACAGTAGATGATACATCAGTTTTAGTAATACCACATGATTCACAAATGTGTTTTATCAAAGATTTTAGCCACACTCGTTCTCATGAGGCTTCATATAAAGCAATAATCTCTGAGTGGTTTGAGGAAGTTGTAACTATAGATTGTTTGACAAACTTCCAAGAGATTGCAGTACCACAACAGAGAAAAACATAACCAGTCTGGGATCTATCATTATGAGGATCAGACATATAACCAACATCCGAGTAACATACCAATGACTTATTTTGATTTCTTGTATATAGTAAACCAAGATCCTGTGAACCTTGCAGATATCGAAAAATATGTTTAATGTCATTCCAATGTCTCTTTGTAGGAGAAGCACTAAATCTTGCTAGTAAATTTACCGCAAATATAATATCGGGTCTAGTGCAATTTGCAAGGTAAAGTAATGCACCAATTGCACTTAAGTAAGGAACTTCCGGTCTTAATATATCCTCAGTATCTTCTTTAGGTCTAGAAGGATCTTTATCCACTTCTAGGGATCAAACAACCATTGGTGTACTAAGTGGATGAGACTTATCCATGTAAAATCTCTCCAAAACCTTCTTCAAGTAGGTTCACTGGTGTATGAAAATTCCTTCAGGGAGGTGCTCGATCTGCAAGTCGAGACAAAATTTAGTTTTTCCTAAAATTTTCATTTCAAATTCAGTCTTTAAGTTCGAACTAGCTTCTTCAATTTCCTTTTGTGTTCCAATAATATTTATATCATCAACATATATATAGATGATACAAAATCCATCTGATAACTTCTTTATAAACACACAAGGAAATGCATCATTATTTGTATATTCGTTCTTCAAGAAGAATTCACTCAATCGATTATACCACATTCTTTCTGACTGTTTTAGGCCATATAAAGACCTTTGTAATTTGATACTATACATATTACGATTCTCATTTTTCTTCATCTGGAGAATCTGAAATCCATTAAGGATTTTCATTAATGATCCATATAAATATGCAGTAACGACGTCCATTAACTGTATTTCCAAATTCATATTCGCTGCCAAAGATATTAAGTAACGGAACGTTATACCATCCATGACAGGAGAATATGTTTGATCGAAATCAATATCGGGTCTCTGCGAGAACCCTTGAGCTACTAATCTCGCTTTGTACCTCACCACCTCATTATTCTCATTTCTTTTTCGTACAAATACCCATTTATATCCTACATGGATAATATTTTTAGGGATACGTACAATAGATCTGAAGACTTTTCTTTTATTCAGCGAGTCTAGCTCTACCTCAATTGCGTCTTTCCATCTTACCCAATCTGAGCGCTTCCGGCACTCAACAATTGACTTGAGTTCTGGATTCAGATTATTATTTGAGATAGTAAGAGCAATCGTGGAGGCAAATATGTCGTCGACGATGATGATATTTCTATTGTAAGTTTCTTCTGTATTTACAAAATTCATAGCAACTTCGATATTTACATCAACCAGATCCTCTTCATTTCCCAAAATATTATGATTTGGTCATTCCACAACCCTAGTATTTTGATTATTTTGTGCACGTACAATGTTACCAGGATTTTTATCTTCAGGATGAATCTTTTCGGGAGATATTTGGAGTGATTGAATATTTTTGTTAGATTTAGTTTTCCGTGGATTTTTATCTTTTGTATTTGTAGGTTCTTTACGCTTCGGGCGTAGAGTAGCAACAAATAATATATTTGATTTATTAGGAACTTCCACTTTTTGTGGTGCATTCACAACAGGTATATGTAATTTTATCACTCCTTTATGATCAGTAAACATATTTGACAGATTACTTACTAAATATTGCAAGTTAATTATTTTCTGAACTTCCAGTTCAGTTTGACTGGTGCGTGGACCATTTTCCACATTCCATGAAATTTCACAGCATTCTTTTAAATTTTTACTCTTATCTCGCCTAATGCCGGGAAATGATCTTCATCAAATGTGCAATCAACAAATCTAGCTGTAAATTGAACCCCTGACATGGGTCTAGGTATTTCAAAATGGATGGAGATTCAAAACCAATATAAATACCTAATTTTCTTTGAGGACCCATGGAGGTACGTTGTGGTGGTGATATTGGAACATACACTGCACATCCAAAATTTCACAGATGGGAAATGTTTGGTTTTTTCCCACACACTAGTTGTAGAGGGGAGTAGTCATGAAATGCAGTTGGACGTATTTGAATTAGGGCGGCCACGTGCAGAATTGCATGGCCCCAACATGAAATGGGTAAGTTGGAATTTTGTAGTAAATGTCTAACAATTAATTTGATACGTTTAATCAATGATTCAGCCAAACCATTCTGAGTGTGGACATAAGGAACCAAATGCTCCACTTTGATTCCTAATGACATACAATAGTTATTAAATGTTTTCGATATGAATTCACCAACATTATCCATTCTGATGGATTTAATTGGATAATCAGGAAATTGAGCCCTAAGTTCAATAATTTTAGAAATGAACTTTGCAAAGACATTATTTCTAGTGGATAATAGACACACATGGGTCCACCTAGTAGAGTCATCAATCAAGACCATGAAATATCGAAATGGTCCTGATGCTGGGTGAATTGGTCCACATATATCTCCATGAATTCATTCAAGAAAAATAGGAGATTCAAATCCAACTTTAGTACAAGAAGGTCGTACTATAAGTTTTCCTTTTGCACAAGCTTCGCGAACAAATTCATTTACAGAAGGTAATCTATTGTTTGACATGTTGTGTCCAATAGAATAAGATAAAATTCGATGAATCATATTTTGTCCTGGATGACTCCAAACGTTCATGCCATAATTTAAAAGAATTTGGATTATGAAATTTCAAACTCATTGAAATATGGAGATTAGAAGGACATATGTATGTATAATACTACCCAGATGAGAAAGAAAGAAGCTTTTCGACAACTTGTTTCCGACATCCTATGGAATGAGTCATTAAGAGATACTCTACATTATTTTCAGTGTCGGTTTCAATGTAAAAACCATTCGATCGGATGTCCTTAAAACTAAGGAGGGTACGTTTAGATTGTGGATATAACAATACATCATTGATAATTAATTCAGTATCCATAAGGATAGTTAGTGAAGCTCTACCGAAGCCTACTGTTAAAAGATTATCATTTGCAATTGTACTAACACTCCTTTTTTTTTCAACTAAAGTTTGAAAAAACTTTCTATCTTTAAGGATAGTGTGTATTGTAGCACTATCTACCAAACATAGAATATTTTCTTTCTCCATATGGCAAAAATCAACGATGTAGTAAAAGATGTTGCAAACTGAAAAATTTAACATTAAGATAAACATCATAATAAAGTCAAACTCAAAAGTAACCACACTGTAGCCGAACATCGAAAAAAAACATAATATTCTAAATAAAATATAAAATAAACTTAGACAAGCTATTTGGTTAATAAAAGTATCATATAGGATAACTCATTATCTCCAAAGTCTTCAAGTTCAACCTTCAAAAGGTCATCATTGTCAATATCCAAGTTCATGTTTGCATAAAACATATTAGTATAGTGAGATTCTACTTGAGGGACTTTTCCCTTTTTGTCTTTCTGTATTTTTTGGTATGTCTCCACCAAATGCTTAGGTGTGCGACACGTGCGAGACTAATGCTCATCACATCCACACCTAAAACAAATTTGTTTTTGTTCTCCATGAGAACCAGATTTTGGTGGAGTCTTAGAATTGTCTAAACTCTTTCCACGATCTTGAACTTGATCATTACTGATATTACCTCAACCTTGACCACCTCTATTATAATTCCTAGGACGAAACGATGCATAATTGACTAATTAAATAATTTAACCCCTACTTGTGTGATTTAATTATGTGTATTTTAAATTAATCGAAATAATGTATGATGTAATTAATCGAATGTATGATAAAATTATCAAAAACATAATTGAATCGAAAACATAGATTATGACGTAATAGAAAGGTTCGTAATCGAAAAACAAAAAGATAGAAATGAGAATCAGGCCAATCGGAGGCACTAGGCCCAATCTAAGCCCAAAATGAGGAGTATAAAATCAGAAATGGAACACTTGGGATCATCACTTTGGACACACTTTGGAAAAGATTACTTCTCTCTCTCTGATTTTTCCGGCTGCCGGACGGCCGGAGCACCACCGCACCATCGTCGGTGCCTCCATCCTCCTTCTCTGTTTCGTTTGATTTTTATGTCAAATCGAAGCCCTCACCGAGCCCGTTCTAAATTCGGGCTCAGATCGTCCATCCGACGCCGCCACCGTCGTAGATCGGCTGGAAAAGTTACAACACTTTCTCTCTCCTCGTTGTTTTCTCTCTTCTTCTCTCTTCCCCTCTCCTTCTCCATTTTTGATCGATTTATACACCAAATCGAAGCTCTCATCGAGCCCGTCATGAATCTGGGCTCTGATTTCCGATCGGCCACCTCCTCCACCGGTAATGGCCGATCAAAACTCTGGCGAAACCTCTCTCTCTCCTCTTTCTTTCCTTTCCTTCTCTCTCTCCGTTTCTCTCCCCTCTGTCGCCGTCGTGGTCATGTTTGTGGTGTGGGGTTGGAGGCGGCGCTAGGTGGTGCCGTCATGTACTGTGTGTGTGTTGAGCGAGTTGGACGGCGCTGGACGTGTCGCCGTGTGTGTGGGTGGTCGGTGCAAGGTGCACCGGCGTGTGTGCGTGGTGTTGTCGTGAGTTTGCCGATGACGTGGTGTCGCCGACGTGTGTGCAGGCGGCAGGGAAGATGGGAAGAGTGGAGGGAGACAGAGGTCTCCTTGCAAATTCCAGGGGTCTATACGCAAATCCTAGAAAGTTTAGGATCATTGCTTTCTAGTCCTCCAACTTTTGGATTTTTTGTTTTGACCCTCTATCTTTCAAAAATTATGTTTTGACCCCCAAAAGTTTTCAAACCTTAGACTTTGACCCCCAAAACTTTTGAAATTTACATTTCGACCCCTAAGGTTTTGAAAATATCAGAGACCCCAAAACTTCTCTGTTTTTATAAAAATATCCCTGGTCAAAGTTAACCTTTATGCATATTTTACGAAACTGCCCCTATACCTTAAAAGGCTCTGTTTTAACTCGTCTCTCATCCGTTTTAGCTCATTCTTTCGCCTATCAAACTCTTATCGATCCCTCTTCGATCTCTTGTCCTCTAAAACTTCTTTCGATCCCTTTTCTTTGATGCTTCTTTTTCAAGAGAGTTCAATTAATAAAATATGTAATTATTATAACAAGGAGCTAATTAAACACGTTTGTATGTGTAAGTCTTCACTTTAGGAACGATCGCAGATTTAGAGTTCAAGTCATAAGGAAAAACACCACCTAACAAGGTGGGGATAACTTCTAATCTTTAATCGTCTTTATATTTTCGTATTTATTATATGATGATGATTAAATGCATGAAATGAAACCGATGTTATTGAATTGCTAGTAATAGTTATGATTTGTTGAACTTTATGTGCCTTGGGTTACGTGTTGTGTTTTATATGTTTATGCATACGATATGATTATGTTATACGAGGACAAAATCCACAATCATTACTGAGGGACTAATGGTCCGTAAAAAACATCACGGAGGGACTGGTGGTCCGTAAAAAGCACCAACAGTATTGAAACTGTTTATAGGATAAGACAGACTGCTCCCGCACCTATATGATGTTATGTGCAATGCATTTTTATGTGTTGTGCTTACTTGATATGCTGATACTTGCTTACTACGTTTAAATGTTTATATAATTGTTAAAATAGAAATTACTCCCACGAGTGTATTCAAACGCACTGACTCCTATCTGTATTCACACTATAGGGAATTATGAGAATTAAGATGCGCAGAGAGGGAGGTGTCATATCGTCTTCTGTTTTTCAAAAGATTATTGTTGAAACCATACTTTAACGCTTCACATTTGTAAAGCTAAAATATTTTCTTTTGATGGATCTTGTATAGTTCCGCTACTAGGATTTAAGAGTTTTTCTTCGGCGATATACCGATGATTTTGGTTATGTAAAAATCGTAAATTTATCTGTTTGACGAAACTCCGGATTTTATATCATGTTTTAGATCTCGACTCTTTTATCGTATCTGTTGTTGTTTTAAAACTATTTTCCGTTGTTTCTGATCTGTTTGTCATTTATAATCTTACTCGGTTATCGTATCTAATCCTTTTATAAGTATGTCTCTTTCTCTCATTTCCTACATGCCTACAAGTAAAATCTGATATTTTAAAGTATGAAAATGGGACGTGACATCTATAAGCTCTATTAGGTAAACCATAGCCTCGATCTCGACCTCGGCCCCGGCCTCGGCTACATCCTCGACCTCTACCTCTTCCACGCCCACCATCATTTCTATTAGTTATGACATGTGCTTCAAGCACAGCTTGTGAGCCAACTGGTCTTGCATTATGATTTTTCATTAGTAGTTGGTTATGTTTTTCTGCAACTAGCAATGCAGAGATCAACTCAGAATGTGTAGTGTAATTTTTTGCCATATGCTACTGCTAGAGTACAAGATTGCTCGCATGGAAGGTTGATAACGTTTTTTATATCAATTCAGCCTCTGTAATATTTTGATTACATAGCTTTAGATAGGAAACAATACTATGCAGAGCAGAACTATAATCAGTCACAGATTTGAAGTCTTGAAAATGAAGATTTAGCCAATCATATTGTGCTTGAGGTAGAATTATGTTTGTTTGTTGGTGGAAACGATCCTTTAGGGATTTCCACAAAACAGCAGGATCCTTTTCAGTAAGATATTCATTTTTCAGGTCCTAATTGAGGTGGTGTCGGAGAAAAATCAGTTCATTTGCCTTCTGGGCAGAAGTGGATTGGGAACCTCTGTTTCGCTTAAATCAGAGGAAGCTAGGTGAATCTCAACGTCAAAGGCCCAAGTCAAATAATTGGTGCCATCAAGGGAAAGCTCGAAGAATTCTCTCTTTGTAATATCAGAATTTTCAAATTCTTGTAGGAAAGACACGATTCTTTCCTAGGGCACAACTTAGATTCAGGTAAAGGCTCGTGCTGATAATGTGTTGTAAAATAGATTATCACGAATGTCTTGTAGGCCACGAGAATTAACACATCAACAATACAATAATCTAGAAATGAATATAAGATAATAATATAAAGTAGATACTAGTGGTAACTAAAAGAACTCTTTTTTATTAAAAATGAATCCAATATATATACATGTCTCAAGAATTTGAAGGATCATTACAAATGAAAAGTCAAAAGACAAGAACCTTAAAGGTTGTAGAGTAATGTCCACATTAAACCTAATAAATTTATAACAAATCTGACTATAATAAATAATTAAAGAATATATTCCCCCTTCAGAATTAAAATTTGATTTCTTACTAAAATAGTCTGTGACAATCATTTTGGAAAATCAATTGTATCATTTATTGAGAGCAAACATAATTTAATGTATGCATCTTTGATGAGGCAAGATCACAATTCAACATTTCTTTATTAACCAAATCGTGATCCTCATTGATTCTAATGTAATACAACTGAATTATACATGCAATATATGCAAGGAACAAACAAATTAAAAATATTTAGGTTAGTGTTCGAATTGGAGGATCTGAAATTAGTAATAGCAAATTCATTAGTGATGTTTGTATTGATATGAATTAGATATCAATCAATTTCATTTTCAACTAGTTTTTAAAACTTTGTTTGGATTAAGATTTAGATGAATTTCGTGAGTCTGGATTTGTGATTTAAGTGGATTTTCGAAAGATTAATTTTGATAAGTTCATGTTTTGTTTTGAGATTTTATAAGGTAGAATTATTGTTAATATGTTACAATCACATTGGAAATTTTAGAAAAAGTAGATGTATTATTTTATTTTGAAAAGTAGTTATTTTGTAGGAAATTATAAAAAAAAAAAAAGGTAGCATTATATGATTTTTGAAATCTCGTAACAAACCTGAATTGAGATTTGACTCATCCCAAATTCCGATGAGCTACTCCAAATCCAAACAAAGCTCAAGAGTATGCTTGGGAAGGAATTCATATGGTAAGATTTTGAACTTCAAAATTCCAATTTATATTTGTTTGTATTTAAATCTGCATCACAAAATTCAGACACAATCACTATTACTTATATTTAATCATCTAATTATTACCAAATACATTTTTTCGCAATAAAATATCACATCAACCCACATTTTATAATAAAATATTGATTTAACACTTAGAACATAATATCACCCTACAAAATTCTCAAACATACATTTTTACAATTCAACTTTACTTCAAAATCCAAAATTTCGATGATTGAATTTCTACAATCCTTCATAATTCCTTTTCAAACATACCCTTGAGTAATTTGTCGAGATACTTTTGTGCAAGCTAAACAATACACATGGCCCAAACTTCTCTAAAACTCAAACCACTAAATTAGAATGTGCTAATTTCATCATATTTATCATATATCCATATATGAGTTATGTTATCCTATCCATCATAGACATATTAATATCTGTTCGCTTCTAATGTGTTAGAATCTAGTATATCTATTAATGTCACTTTCAATAATTTTAAGGAATGAGATCATTACACATTATTAGTGGACATATTAAAAGTTACCCATGACAGATGTTTTATAATTTTCGTCGATATAATACCATATGTAACATGCGACATATCTTGAAAAAATAGAAAAACATTAATAATTATTATTTTAAAATTTTAGCATATATCATGTTACATGAATTATGATATTTTACCAATATTGAGACAACATATATAATCCAATATATACAAACATAGTTGACTAAGACTATATCAGAGATATGTACTGAAAATTAATTAATCCCCAAAATTGTTGGGATGTTCCTCTTTTGTATCATATACTCGATCCTTAGCGGAGATACACACACACACATATATATATATATATACATATATATGTCTATCTGAATTATCAGTGTTTTGCTCCACGCGTTTGCCTTTCAGCTTTTCCGTTCCTAGTATTCACTCTCCAACTCACCTGTATCCTCTCTCTCTATCTCTCTCTGTGTATATATACGTACAGACGCACATGCACAAACGCCGTCTCTTTCTCTCTCTATCTTCGCTTCTCGGCTAAATCACCGTTATCTCGCTCTAATCCCAGCCGTATTTTCACAAAATACGACACTGCATTTGGAGGAAAATCTCGAAACCCTTTTCACGAAATCGAACGGAAAAAAAAAGGAAATTTTGATAATAAAAAAGGAGATTGAATTAACCGGTGAAGTGCTTGAACAGAGGCGTACAATTGTTTTCTATATACGTATATAGATACGTATACACATATACGACACAGGTGTGTAAAAGATTTGGGAACGAGAGGATGGGAGGAGAAATAGCGTATAATAAAGAGGCTGAAAAGGAAGAGGTTGAGGAGGAGAAAATGGTGGCGGCGCCGAGGAAGTACACGGCGCCGTCGGTGGGCGGCGGGTTTCCACCGGCGATGAAAGTGGTGGTGGTGGGATATGCTCTTACATCTAAGAAGGTTAAGAGCTTTTTGCAGCCCAAGTTTGAACGCTTAGCTAGGTAATTAATTTTCTCTTGCTTTCTGTTACATTTTTTGCCCCTCTCTTTGGGGATTAGTGTTACAAGTCGTGGAGAAGATCAAAGAAAATGATGGTGTTTGTTGTCTTTATCGATGTATCTGAATTAGGGGTTTTGTTGTGAGTGATTTTGATCTTCTGTTTTCATACTGGGATTTGAGATTAGTAGTGTTTTTTTGTAAGTTCAGCAACACTTGTTTGTTTTCATTTTTCTTTTCTTTTTTCTACATTTTAGAGCAAACATTGAATTTTCGTGAGGGATGTAACTTCTTCAGTTTTGAATTTTAATACTGTACATGAATATTCTACAACGAATATTCTTTTTGTGTTGTGGAGAATACTTGGCATGTGACAAATTTGCAAAAGCATTTTTGTGGTTTGAAACAATGTGTCCCAATGACAAAGAGGATTTAATTTTTCCTTGTCACTCTCCACTGTGTTCTTCAGGACTTTCTTCGTTTTTTCTGTTTCGATTCACTTCTTTATCGTCAGTGAGTTTTCATTGACAATTTGATTGTTTAAGTTTGATTTGGTAGCTGTCGTAATCTCTGGTTGTTAATTCAACTATTCTTTCAGTCTGGGCTTGGGTCAAAAGTTTCTTTACACCAGATAATTTGATTTTTGTTTTGTCCATCTTTTCTTGCGGTTTAGCTACACTCTGATGTTAAAGGAGTCTTGAATCGTCTAAATTCACAATTTGGTATCTGAATCTTCAGATGATCATGCGATGTGTGTGGCATCTTGAGGTGGAGAAAAGAGTGCACTATATAATATAATTTAATGGCTGTAGCTAATTCCCTCGACAATGTCCCTTTTGCATTTAAACAAATTTTTACCGATCATTTCCTTGCACCAGAGGAATGGATGGTGTTTTTCTAATATCATGTTCGTGCAGGAATAAAGGAATCCTATTCGTAGCTATTGATCAAAGTAGACCCCTTTCAGATCAAGGTCCTTTTGACATTGTGTTACATAAGGTGAGTTGCTTGTGCTTTCTCCATCCATTCTACATTTGTTAATACTACAACTTGTTTGTTTGCTGTTGTGGCAACATGAATATGTGTGCCTAATACATTTTAATTTTATCATTCATCTGCAGTTATCTGGAAAGGAATGGCAGCAAGTACTTGAGGTTGGTTTTTCATCATTTCGTGTATGGTGAATGTTGTCAATGACACATACTTCTTGATTGAAATGACAATTTGATTAGTTAGGCAATCACATGATACACATTGATGACATTGATTGGGTAATTCATTGTGAGTGACTGGTGGGAGTTATGCATTCTTTCTCTTGAACTTATTTCATGTAACATAATCGGCAGAGTGTTTTGCTCTCTCCTCATTAACCATAAAATTCATAATTGAGTTTGAAGCCTCTAGATTAATAAATATGATGTTATCCTTTCATGGACTCTTAAGATGATTTTCTGGGTTTGTTCCAGATGATTCCGGATTTTTTTTTTCAGTGGATTACTCTTTTCCAGGGTCGTTGCTAACTCATGTATCAGAATATTTCATGGTGCCTTTTGTTTTGTTTGCTTGGTTGTTTAGCTCATTTGCCCTTCTCAATACTATTTGGTGGGCTCAAAAGCGCCTAACGAGCTCAAGTTTTCAAGTTTGTGGTTCTGGAAATTGATTTATCCTGAGAAGATAAAACAATGAAGAAGCACCAGTGCTTAGAGAGGTCTAAAAGTTGGAACTTCTTAAGATATTTAGAGTTCTTTAATTCCGGTTCTAACATGTATCATTTTGCCACATGCTTATAAATGTGAGATTTTATGATTGCTATTCAATGGTTACCGTTACCACAGAAGAGGTTTATAATCATGGTACCAAAGCAAAGGGCACAATGATCAACAATTGAAACAGTTATCCCTATTTAACAATTGAATATTTTGACTGATCTTTTGATTTTTATGCCAAATATATCTGTTTGAGGATTAAAGGGTTGGTAAATTATATGTACACAAACCTTCTAATATTTTGAGATTCTGAGACAATTCACAGTTTTTACTGTATTTTCTTTCATTGTTTGCCTGTTGGTTTTGGCTAAAACATTCAGGTAAGAGTTGATGCAACAGTCTTTGGATTTGGTCTGAACTGAATGATTATGTCCCTTAAGTAAAATAAAATCTGTGAGAGTTTTCTGATTGCTCGTACTGGCAATAGACAAACGCGCTACAGAAAAATGTTTCCTGATTTTCTAGATACATCCTTGCTGAGAACTGCATCATTCTTATTCTGTGTGTAGGTTATGGTTTTGCTCTCATTATTCCAAATGTGATTCATTGATCTTCTATAATAGGATCAAGCGAACATTTTGGGCAACATGTCAAAATGCTTGCAGCATGCCTCACTTAATGCAATAATTAAGATAAATGTTCAACTAGGATTAATAGTTGGCTTGCTTACTTGCAAATTGTTTGGGATGAAATGCACATTAAAAAATTCACAGCTGACCCCTCACGAGATGCTTAATCAGTCTATTCTGTTTCTTGATCTTGCTGATAGTTTTATAGTCAAAGGATTTTTCTTTTGGATGTTGAATTTATTATTGACCTTGCTAGACAAACTTATTGATGAAAACATTCATTGTAATAACTGTGGAACTAACCTATGCTGAACACTTGATTCTTTCTTTCGTGAATTCAATTATATTTTGCTCACTTGTGATGAGGCTGACATAAATTGGGTTCTTATTTCATGATTTTCCTGATTTTGGATTTTATAGTTTCCAAGTTTATTTTATTATCTCCTTTTGTGCAGTAGAAAGATTTAATGTCTCTTTTCATGGAGTAGTTTTTGGGGATATGGGATTAACGTAAATTGTAACGGTAACTTTTGAAGGTCCTCTATATGAACATGCATGTAGCAATGCTAAGATCGTTTCTTATCATTTATTTTACTGCTTCTGTAGGATTACCGGAATGCACACCCTGAGGTCACAGTTCTTGATCCGCCTGATGCCATACAGCAAGTGCACAATCGTCAGTCCATGCTTCAAGATGTTGCTGACCTGAATTTGTCAAACCCTTATGGTAATATTGGCTTATACGCCTTAGAATGATTTTCTCTTTCTTAAGCCTTTCCTTTTCTTGGTTAAGGGAAGGCGCACCCTTGTGAAAAGTCCACTTCATGTTATGTGTTAGTCGGTGGTTCTTACTAGAAATACTAGGGAATTTGCAAATCGAATTTTAACCAACATTTGGAGGATGAGAGATTTCATTATACATCTTATGTGCAGGAACAGTTGGTGTTCCCAAACAGTTGGTCATCAAGAAGGATCCATCATCTATTCCTGATGCAGTGAACAAGGGGGGTCTGAAACTACCAATTGGTATATCTCCATTTATGCTTAATTATGAGGACAATCAGCAGATTTTAAAGATAGTTGTTTTCATGCACGACTTGTACGGCTACCATTTTATTGCTAATGGATAATTTTCTACTACTTTTTTGGATGCAATAATTTGAACAAAATTGACCCGCCGATGAGGAAAGTTAGTTATGCTTTCATACACTTTGATATTAACATTACACTAAATCTGCATGCTACAGTGGCAAAACCTTTGGTTGCAAAGTCACACGAGCTTTCTCTTGCCTATGATGAGTTCTCCCTCCAAAAGCTGGAACCCCCCCTTGTTTTGCAGGAATTCATCAATCATGGTATGTGGACATAGTTCCGTGCTTTGCCTTGAGGAATATTCTCATGAAGATACTTAAAAAGTCTTTTCTCATTGTAGGAGGTGTACTATTCAAAGTTTATATTGTTGGAGAAGCAATAAAAGTGGTGAGGCGATTTTCTTTGCCCGATGTTAGCAAGTGTGAACTATCAAGAAGCGCTGGTGTTTATCGCTTTCCAAGAGTATCTTGTGCTGCTGCATCTGCTGATGAAGCAGACTTGGATCCTTGTGTTGCTGGTAAGCTTATTCTATTTCTGCACATTGACTTTTGCTGTGTGAGATTGCTAGTTGCCTTATTATACAGTATATCATGACCTTATGGAACATTTAATTTCTGTTCTGATAAATGATTATTTTCTGGCTTTGTTGTTGTTTGGAATATGTTTTTGGAGCTACAGAAAGTGTCCATAGGAGTACTTATCTTTTAGTTGTCATCCTTTCTGCAGAGCTTCCTCCAAGACCATTACTCGAGAGACTGGCTCAAGAACTACGGCGACGGCTGGTACCTTTCATTTGCTGCAACTTTTGGGTGTTCAATTTTCTAGCTTTTTATCGATTAATGTTTTGATGTTCTTCTGATAGGGTCTTCGGCTGTTCAACTTGGATATCATTCGAGAGCATGGAACTCGAGACCGCTACTATGTGATAGATATAAACTATTTTCCAGGTATGCCCCATCACATTGATATCTAATATAGTTGTTTAGTTTAGACACAGTTTAAGTATGATGACAAAAACGACAATAGTAAGAGTGTTTGGATGAGTTTATAAGCTTCTCAATAGTGTGTGATAATAAATTAAAAATAAAATCTTATTTCATCCTAAAATAAGATGTTAGGAGCTTATAGGCATCTCAACTTATTTCTAAAATAAGATCTTATTTTTTATGAACTCTTTCAAATTTGATCATTTAAATTGTGCAGTTATCATTACTAACATTTTATAAGTTCCAATCTGAACACTTCAACAACTTATTTTTAAAATAAGATATAACATCTTATAAGGTCTAAAAACATCTTACCAGATGAAATAACTTACAAGCTCTTTTAAATACGCTTAGCCAAACACCCTCTAAGACTCGACTTGAATATGAAATTACCTGTGCTAGGAATTCAGTTTCTGAAATGTAAAAGAAAAGTAACTTGAGGAGTTAATGATGGTTCCAATTTTCAGGATACGGAAAAATGCCAGAATACGAGCACATATTTATAGATTTCCTTTTGAGCCTGGCAAGCAAATAAGGAGAGTAACTAGCAAGAGCAACGTCTGTGCTGTGCAAGATGTGAATGTGAACATCCAAAAAAGCAGCTACTGCAAATCGCAGTCATCACATGCAATGGAGGGCAAGCTAGTAAATCTATACTCTAGTGCTGATACTTGGCAACAACTTTTCTTATTCTGAAGGCAATAAAATCTGTCTTTGGAAAAAGGTTCGATTCGTGATTCAATGAAGCTTATCTTCGTTCATGTTTCCTTTGATATGTCTCTAAATTTGATGTTTACCTGCATGCGCACATTTTATCGACTGGGATGGGATAGTGATGGTATTAGTTTTCGGCCAAAGTATGTTAGGCCTTGTGATTCTCCTTGTAAATCCTCCCTGATTAGACATGTAAAAAGGCAAAAACTCTGAATTGGCTAATTCACATTTTTTTGATCTCTTGGAAGAAAGTTAATGTTGTTGACTCTTATGTTTAAATTTGTTTGAGGAAATTCTCTTCAACTTCAGGGATCATGTTTATCTGGAGTAGGATATATTTATCTCATGTGTTGTGTGGATAACTAGCCTTATTACTTTATATAGGGTTGTATACTGAAATATAAAAACAAAAAGTTGATTCTTTAAAGAATGTGTTGCTCTATTATTACGGGTGATTCTCAGTCTATGGTCTATGCTATTATCTTTTTAAATATAATTGAAAATATAATGCGTTTTACTTTATGAAGCTTTAAATGCACTTCAAAAACTAGTCTTTTTTAAAAATATTTTTATTTCTTTTAAGAATCAGATTGACATTGTTTAAATTACATAATCAGAGGCTGATAAAAATATCAATAAATTATGAATATTATTTGGTTGTATGTAGAATCACTCTCATTAATAACTTTGTTTCCACAAGAGGAGTTCGAGAAGGACAAAGAGGTCAATATATTTTAAGAAAATAAATATTCTAATTATTGGTCAGAAGAAAAAAAATAAGTACTGTTAACTTTTTATTTTGTTGTGTAAAAGTTAAGTAAATGTTATTTTCTCATTAATCAATTTTCAAAATCACATCTTTAAGCTAAAGAATAGATAGAGTGATTTATTATTAGAAAATATACATCCAATCAATTATTTGTTTTTATTTGTCAACAAAAGAATAATAAAATTGCTTATATAGTTATATTTAGGGTAAAATGTGCTGACCCTCTTGTGATTTGGAAATGTTGTGTCGGTCCCCCCTCACTGTTAAAAGAATGAAAACATTTACACATGTGATATGATTATGTCTGCGCGAAAATTTAACGAGAGTGTGCATCACACGCCTCATGTGTGAATTGTGCTCGATTTTGAAAACTTGTACTCTTTACATTGTATATAATATGATATCCATTGAGTCTTTCAATATATACCATAGAATCTCATTTTCACTCCTAGTTTTTTTTTTTTTAATTTAATTATTTTGTTAATTTATTTATTATTACTATTTGTATAATATTTTATTTCACATTGAAAATTTGTAAATTTTAGTTTATTTAATTCACATTTTGGCATTTTTTTTATACATTTTAAAATTATTCTTCTACTTTTATGAATATTTTGTAACCTTAATTTAATTTATGAATATTTTAATTTATGCTCAAAATATTTTTAGTTTGATTTAATTTTAAGAAAAAATTATATACATAATCTGTTTCTCAATAAATTTAAAAAATAATAAAATAGCTTTAGAAACAATAATATAAAAAATTAGAATTTAAATTATTTGAAAAATTAAAATCAAAGATTGTTCAGATCTTTGAAAAAATTGAAGTAAATCTAACATTTGTGGAAATTATCAAATAAAAAATAATAATTAAATTTACAAAAAATTACAAAAATTTACAAGAAATATATATATATATATATATAATATCATGAATTAAGATAATTTTAACAAATCTGAAAATTCAAAATTATATTGAAATATGAAGATCGTTAATGTATTTAAAAGAATCCATTTAGGAATTGAAAAATTATATAAAAATTTTCGAGATTAATAAATAAAATATAAAAATACAAGTATTGAAAATAAAAAATCTAGAATATTAAATAATAATTAAAAAAAATTAAAATTAAAATAAAACTATTAAGATTGTTAAAATAATAATAAAAATACAACTAAAATCTGAAATTTTAAAAAAAAAATCTACAGATTAAAAAATAAATACAAAATTACAAGACATATATTGAAAATAAACAAATACAAGAAATCATATAATAATTTAAAAATTAATCTGAAAATTCAAAATAAAAATATGAATATTGTTAATATAATTAAAAAAAATCTAACTAAATCACTAACTTTTTAAAATCTTATGATTATAAAGTATAATATAATTTCAATTTATTAGGAAAATTATTTTAAAAGTTAATTTTAATATTTATTTAAATGTTTTTATTTATTAAATTTTTTCTGAAAATTCAAAATAAAAATTAAAATATGAATATCGTTAATATAATTTAAAAAAAACTATCTAAATATCAAAAAAAATTAAAATCTTATTTAAAAAATTATTTTAAAAGTTAATATCATATTGTAGTAGATTTATGTTTATTAAAATCAATTCTCGGATCCTTTTTAAAGGTTTGGATTTATTATAATCAAACTTACAGAATTTAATAAGGAAACTCTATAATTATGTTTGAAAGTTTTTAATTATTAATTTTGTAATTTCAAATATTAATGATGAGTAAATAATATTTATCTGTCCATATTTGTAAAAATATTTAAAACGAAAGAAATAAAGTTGAAAAGATATGAATTATTTAATATATAAGGGTATAATTGGAAATTTAGTACAAAAATTAACACTACTCACACTCATTTATTCATATCCTAAAATTCAAAATATTTACATATCTATTGAGACTTAATATATTTGAATAAAATATTGTTATTCTTAAATTTATCCTTGACCAAACAACATGATATCCATTTAAAAATCTTCCTATATAACTTTCTAATATATAGTAGTCATCATATCACAACTATGATGACAATATGATATCGAGTCTCATTGTAGAGATATTTCTCTAATCTGTATCTGCCAAGAAAACCATAAAGCAACTTAATCTATCAATTTCAAGATTAATAATAAACATTATTATATAACTAGTGTATGACTCGTGTATTATACGGATATTTTAATACTAAGTTAAAATTTTGAAAATTATTATTTATAAATTAACTTTATAAATTGTATATTTTTAACTTTATTATTTAATAGTGTTGTAATATTTTCAATTTTCAAGTATGTAATACTTATATTAGTGAACTTGTATTAAATTTTTATAATACTATAGTAACATCGCTTGCAATACATTCATCTATAATATCTTAACAAATAATTGATATATTTTTTTGAAAGAAAACTATTATTGGTACAACTAAGTAAATAAAAATATTTTTGAAGTAAATCAATAATTTTTTTGTCATATATTGTTACAAACTTTGGAAAACCTCCTCATAAACAACATTAATTGTAATGTTACAAATCTTCTCATCCTAATTGTCACAACATAGAATTTCAATACCATTTTTGTTTTTGACTTTGGATATTGCAACAAATAATTTTATGCATAAATAATTTCAAATGCATTCTACCAACACTTGATTGAATTTTAATTCCCTATCATTAGATGCATTGAATTTTTTTTAGAAATAATGATATACATTAAATTAAAATCATTACAGACACATACATATAAATATTTGACCATATCTCTTCATCTATAAGTATCATCGTCATGCTATGATGATAAAGACGCCCAAACGGTTCGCCGGTTACGGTTCCGGTTCGAACCGCCGGTTCGGCGGTTTCGGATTGGTGGAACCGAAACCGAACCGTGTGATGGCCGGTTCCGGTTTCGGTTCCAAACCGCCGGTTGAACCGGAACCGGGCGGTTCGGCCGGTTCGAACCGGCGGTTTTGTCGGTTTTTTTTTTTTTTGATTTTTTTATAATTATAAAATCACAACTCCAAATTTGATTTTTAATGTTTGTTTTGAAGTATATCATATCATAATTTATACAATGAGAAATTAAAACATGACACATGCATCTAGTATGAAAAAGATCACCATTTAATGAAGGTTTACAAAAATCAATTATTGTAGGCAAGCTAGCTTTATTATTAGTTGCATTATCTAAAGCTATAGCAAATACTTTTGTTAATATACCATAATCATTTAACACATGTATTACTTTTTGTGAAATATGCAAACCGGTATATTTTTTATTAAAATCAATAAAAACAATTAAACGTTTTTTAACATCCCATGCATCATCAATTCAATGGCAAGTAATGCTCATATAATCATTTTTATTATAAGGATTTTTCCAACAATCACAACATATTGCAACTTTTTGTTTAAGGTTAGCTAAATCGGATACTAATTTATATTTTCTTTCACGTACTCTTTTATCAATATCTCTAGTGGCCGTGTTCCTACTTATCATTCTAGCGGGTGGTTGTAAATACGTGCTCACATAATCTTCATAAAGGTCATCGGAAGCAAATGAAAAAGGTAGATGTTTTGAAGCAATAAAATCGGCGGTGTCTTTCCTAAGTTATAATTGACTAAATTTAAAGGTTAAAGAATCCATACCTTGTGAAGACCCGGTGAATCCTCGTAGTTGTGTTTGAGAGCGCTCCAATCCAATCTTGTCGGGATGCTTCTTCATGATGTGGTTGTTAAACGTTCCATAGCCCCCTCCGTACTTGAACTTGTATTGCTTCCCACAATGGTTGCACGTTACTACGTAGTCGACATCACTATTGGGCACGGCTTCCTTCTTGAAGTGAATGGAGAAAATATCACTTCGAAGTGAAGAAGGTGCTCTATTTGAAGTGGTTTGAGTTTGATTCAAACTCTCTTGTGTCGGATGCACTTCTTCTTCATCTTCGTCGGCTAAGGCTTGAGCGATTTGTTCCCCCAAATCGACATTTGGATCAAGGTCGTCACACCATTGATCAATGAGTTCATCTTCGTACGATGGTGGAGGTGGCATGTGACTCTTTCCCTTCCCACGAGATGATGAAGTAGAAGAACCTCTTCTAGACATGATGAATTTACAATAGAAATAGTAGAAGTAGAAATCGAACTAGAAGTTGACGATGAAGAACTAGAAATCGAAATATAACAAGAATTTGAGAGATTTTGAGTTTGAAATAATTTAAAGTGAGCTAGAATGCAAGAATTGAGACTTGAGAGAGAGAGAGAGCAAGAGAATTGGTGTGAGCAAATACACAATTTGAACCCTTATTTATAGATCTCAAAAATTCAAAAAAAAAAAAAAAAAAGGAAATTACTACGCTCCAGTTCGAACCGCCGGTTCCGGTTCGGTTCGAACCAGCGGTTCGACAAATATTAGCCGTCAATCTCCAACAGCCACTTGATCTCGGTCGTTGGATTGAAAATGCATCCAAACCGCCGGTTCGAACCGACGATTTCGGTTCGGTTCGCTTCCAACGGCCATTTAATCCTGGTCGTTCATCCTCAACGGCTATATTTGATTCAAACAAGGTCGTACACGTGACATGCTCCATAAAAAAAAAAATACAAAAAACCGGCGGTTCAAACCGCCGGTTCGCCGGTTTTTAATAATGCGAACCGAAACCGGGTCAATGGTTCCCGAAACCGTTGACCGCCGGTTCGAACCGTCCCGGTTCCGATTTTCCGAACCGTTTGGGCGTGTTTATATGATGAGCGAAAGAATTATCAAATTTGGGAACAAACCACATTCGAATAACTCGAATTCTAATTTTGAAGATTTCCTTCGATGGATGAATATCCACTAGATGAGGACATTCTTGTTTCCTTTTTCTAAGCACTATTCAAAGGAAAAAAATTTGATTCAATGAAGAATTAGAGTGATTTGTTGTGGCATATTTTTAATGGTGAATTTATTTAAATATATACATTGAATTAAAATTAACAATAATTATCATTAATTCTTAACTTAATTAGTATGTGAAATTAAGTTTAATTATGCAAAATATTTAAATTATCATTCAATTCAATTGTACAATCAATTTCTATTAAAATATTATGCCTACCAAAAGTTTTTGTTTCATACGTTACATTTTAGCTAGCAATTATCATTATTAGTCTTTTTCTTTTCAATTATCATTATCTTTTTAAATCATTAATTCCTAACTTATAAATTAATATGTAAATTAAACTTAATTATGCAAAATATTTCAATTATCATTCAATACAGTTGTAACAATAAACTTCTATTAAAATGGTTTGCCTCATACGTTACAATTTTGTTAGCAATCATCATTATTAACTTTTTGTTTTTAATTATTATCTCTTTAAATGTTTAAAGTATAATTAATTAAAAATATTAAGTGAATTAATTGAAATTGAAACTGAAATTAAAATTAAACTTTTGAGGGGGAAATAAGATTAACTAGAGGGTGACAGTATGTCCCATTTGGTTATTCCTTTAGAATTTTGACCAAAAATAGATAAATAAAGACTTAAGTATTATTAGAAACATGTTATTCATATTTGTTTGGATTCAAAATTTATTTATAGGTATAAACCTGATCTAATGAAAGTTTTACACATCATACAACATTCTTTGGAGAAAGAAATTTACCTCTCTGTGAAGTATGGGTCCATCGACTCAGTCACAGATGGGGTGTGATGGCAATTAGTAGGGGTAACGACGATATGTGGAGTGACGGTGACGAGTAGCGTTTTGACGACAATATATCCTTAATTTTAAATATATTAAGGATGTATTCATATTTAACTTTATAGTGACTGAGGAAATATAGTTTGAGGATGACATTCAATATATTAAGGATGAATATAAATGTAAATTTATAGCGATCAAAGAAATGGTAAAATCTTTTGTGCACAACCTAATTGATGTACAGTCCAATTGTATTAATTTTTTGGCCCAGTAGCATTAACTTTTCGGCCCATTAAAGGATGAAATTTTTCGGCCCATATGTATTAATTCTCACACACACATATTTGAAATTGAAAAAAACCCCGACGTGAAGAAGAACCGTCCCTGTATTAATATATGTAATACTGTTGTATTATTGTAGTGATAAGGTTGTGTTTATTGAGTAGTACTGTTATATATAAGTTAGTAGTTCTATTATGTATAAATTTTATAGTACTGTTATATTAATATATATAGTATTGTTGTGTTGTTTTAGTGATACGATTATGTTTATTGAGTGATACTATTATGTATAAGTTAGTGGTATTGTTATGTATAAGTTAGGTAGTAATGTGATGTTAAGTTATGTAGTTCTATTGTTTGTTTTAAGTGATACGGTTGTGTTTATTGAGTAGTACTGTTATGTATAAGTTAGTAGTACTGTTATGTATAAGTTATGTAGTACTGTTATGTTAAGTGATGTAGTACTGTTGTGTTATTTTAGTGGTACAGTTGTGTTCATTAAGTGATACTGTTATGTATAAGTTAGAGGTACTGTTATACTGTGAATTAATGGTTAACCAAAACACTCTTGGGATCTCTTTCTTCTCCTACGCCTGCTTCAAAACTTCAATCACTGTATCAATGGTGGAATTTTTTTTTTTCAGAAACAGTATATATGTGTTTATGGTCGAAATTTGATCAATGTTTGTTGTTATGTCAATGGATCGAAATTAAATTAGAGTATTAGTCTGTTTTCATGTTAAAAAAAAAGCTTACCATGAACAATGATTGTCGCAGTTTTTCCCCCAAATCCGCGCGAGAAGACGATGAACAGTAAAATGAATTTTTTTTAATTAATGGCCCGTGTTAACACGCACCAACTGTTTAGAGCGCGTCCTGTGGTGCGTGTGGGGCAGAACTGATCCGGATTGTTGTGCACGGATCCACTGATCCGTGCACAAGTTGCACAGCAGCACCTCTCCAAAGAAATATAATAAATTAACAATATATATTGATATATTTTGAATCTTAGTAAATAAAAAATTATAAATATGCTTAATCATAAAAAAATTAATCATTTTAATTAACTTTAATTGAATATCGCCCACATTTAATTAGATTTGTAATATTGAAGAAATATTCATAATATATGTGAATATATCATATGTGAAATTAATCAATATATTGAATTTGTAGTGCAACTTGAATTGAATTTCGAATATAATGATCAAATTGAATATGTCATATTGACATATTTTAAATCTTAGTAAATAAAAATTATAAATATACTTAATCATAAAAAATTTAATCGTTGTAAATAACTTTAATTGAATATTGACAACATTTAAATAGATTTGTAATATTGAAGAAATATTCATAATATATGTGAATATCATATTTGAAATTAATCAATAAATGAATTTGTAGTGCAACTTGAATTGAATTTTAAAAATACTAAGATATTGTAAGAAATATTGAGAAAATATTTGGATGGAGATTGATATCGTTAAATTCAAAATATTTATATTTTTATTGAGATTAATTAATATTTTGAATTTGTAGTCCAATTTGAATTGAATTAGTATAGGTTTTGTGTGATGCACAGACATATAATTTATTTTATTATTTTAATATTTTGATATGAAAATGTTGAATACAAAAATAATAATTATCTTAAGAGTAACTCCAATTTAAGTTGTTGTCTATGCGATGAACGACCATACAATTTAAATATTTTGAGTTTGAAGTAAATGTTAATTGAAGGCAAAAAAATAATAATAATAATAAATAAAATTAATGTCATTTGGTATCCTATAATGCATGAGTATATAATTTCAATTGTTGTAATTTTCTGAAATAAAAATGTTAACCATGGTGAAACAAAATATTCTTCAAAGTTATGTCAATTTCATATAGTATCAATTAGACCTGGCAATTCGAGACGCCTAGCTCGGCCCAACCCAACCCGTCAGGTCGGGCCGATCCCCTGGTTGAGTATGAAATTAGAGCCCAGTCCAACCACATTCGGGCTAATGGGCCAAATTGACACAAATTCCTAATTTTTTTAAAATTAAAAAATATTAAATAATTAAATTCTTAAACCATAATAACCTCATATAGGATAATTTGACATGTATATTATAAATTAGAGTATTTTATTTATCTAATTGAAAATAAATTATTTAATATAATCAAATTATAAGTGGGGCAAATTCTAATATTTTCCACTCTTTTTTTTTCAGAAACGTTTCAATTCGATTCACATCACTTCCTAGAGAATTCCAATTATTTAAAATCCTAATTTAAGTTAGTTAATGATGGATGAAAAAGAGAATAAATAAATTTTAAAAAAAAGATAAATGAAAACATGAGAACGGGAATAGAATCACATATCGAATTTGCAAGTTGAACATAAAAAATATAATAGAAAAATTAATTTAATGGGTCAATTTGGTTCGAGTCCATCTGGCCCATCGGGCCACTTGGGCTGGTCCAAAAAATTTCAGCACTTTTCGGGCCACTTTTTTAGAGCCCAATCCAACCATATTTTCGGGCCGATCAGATGGACCAAGCCCAAATTACCGGCTCTAGTACCAATGTCATTTAAATTTTAATATTTTTATATTCATTATATATTATTTGACTATTATGCCAATTAATTGTATTTATCCCAATTGGTTTGAAAAAAAATGCAAATATATTCTCAAGATATTCATAACGAGTGTAAATTTTATTACTCAAAAATAAAAAAATCTAATTTTAATATACCCTTAAAATAATTATGAATTTTTTTATATGGCTTAAAATAAGAATTTCTCAATTATAAAAATTTTTGAACAAAAATATAAATATATTTTTCTTAAATTTTGTACTCTTTTAGTTTTAAAAAATGTGTAAAAAATAAGTAAAAAGAGTTGATACAAAATTAAAGTGTTATAGTTTTAATAATAAAAATGTTGATCATAAAAAACAAAATAATTCTATAAAAATAAAATTGACGTCTATTTATTTTAGTCAATAATTTTAGCCTATAATTTTTATTCTATATAGTGATTTAGTCATTATATATATATATATATATATATATATATATATATATATATATGGAAAAGAAAAAATCAATCTCTCAGATTTTCTTCACGTGAGAGAAGAAGAATATCTTTTTCATCAATAACTCTGCATCACGTTCTAGTTTTTATAGTTCGAATTTTCTTGTCTTTAAAAATATGGATTTGGGAAAAAAAAACTGAAATAATTAATTTTCGATTGGGGTATGTGAAATAAAAGGAATATGGAACTCAACTGCCATTGTCAATATCTCCTGTTTTCTATGTTTGAATTGAGAACTCATTGTAATTCAAAGTCTCAATTTGATAAATAAAATTTAATTGAGTTCTAAATTGAAAAATCTCAAAATTTGGGATTAGAATTGAGAATCAATAAATAAATGGAGTCTTGTTGCGAATACACACATGATCAACTTAATGGTGTTTCTTCTTTTACAAATCTTGATCCTAGTAGTGGCTATCATCAAATTCAAATTCGTTTAGAGGATGAATGGAAAACCGCATCTAAAACACGTAAAGGTTTATTTAAACACAAAAACTTTTATGCACCTGGTGCATGGATCATAGGACTCAACCCGACCTGATTCAAACTCGTCCGAATGATCATAGGACTCAACCCGACCCGATCCAAACTCGTCCGAATGCACCCCCACGCGCCTAGGTGTGTGCGCCCAAACTCACCCAAATTCGCTCTCAGGTGTTATACTTTTATGTTATATTACTTATGCCTTAAGGATTATGATATTTTGTACATAAAGGTATAACTAATATAACATAATGTATGACCAATATAATATAAAGATATGATTAACATAGTATAAAGGTTATTCCTTTTTTTTTTAAGTTAAAGTATTACACTAAGGTTATGATATTTGGACATAAAAGTATGACTAATATAGTATAAAACTATGACTAACATAACATAAAAGTAAGGACAAAAAAATAAAATAATAATAAAAATAATACGCGGATCCGAATCAACCTAAATCCAACTCATGAATTGCATATTAAAAATAATACGCGAATCCGAATCAACCTAAATCCAACTCATGAATTGCATGTCCAGCAAATGTACAGTGGAGTTGCTATTTATAGTCATGTCTTTCTAATGCACTAAGCACTTTCATGTGTGTGATTAACCAGACACTTGGACCGTATATTGGTACATGTGTCGATGTTTATTTCAACGGTATATAAATATAGCAAGACTATAGGAACATCTATTACATCTACAATCCATCTTTTTATTTTATTTATTTATTATTATTTTTGTGTGTGTGTGTGTTTGGGTTTACTCAGTTATGGTTTGTACATTATTATCGATTATTAACATTATATTTAAGAAAAAAACTGCTCTCTAAATTCGTCCGACGAGTACAAATAGACAAACTTTAATTTGTCGTCTCATTTTAATCAACAATCAGGTCAACAAAAATAACTTTAACAAAACCAAATTCCAACAAGAATTTCATCATAATTCCACTATACAAATTCTTCAATTGAAACATGAATTTATACTTCTAAATTCGTTCTATATCTAGCAGATTGGAGAACCGATAAGCAGTATAACTAATTGGAAAATAAAATTCACTTAATACAATAAAAATCACTAATTGGAAAAGAAAATTCACTTAAATTTAACAAAATAAAATTTTCACTTAATACTGTTTTGCATTTCAAATTACAATCGATTAACAAATTGTTGACGTTTCAGATGGCTGTGGAACACATTAAGACAAGAAATTAAATAAGGCACACAAAATAATATATACAATATTAACAAAGTTAAAGTGAAAACACAAAACAATTTTTCAAAATAATATGGTCGCGTTCACCATTCTAAAATGTGGACAAATTAATAGACGCAATTAAATTATAAAATACGATTAAATTCGTAATTTATATTGCAATAAAACAATATCACAAAAATATTCCATCGCCTACAATTATCCATAGGTGCAATTAGGAGTGGTAAATTTATAAGCATAATCACAGCACAATTCAATTCCAAGCTATAATTGAAGAATAAATGTCTCTAAATTTCCCAAAACAAAAGTCGATTTAGTCAAAATACACTTCGATGAACGTAAAGCAATTCAGAATACATTACTCAGACAGAACAGCGGGCTCCGGCGGGGAATCGGCGGCGTCGGAGACGAGGCTCCACTCCGGTGGAAGAGGCGGCATCGTAGGGTAGACCGGCGGACGGCGGTTGATGTCGGAAGGGCGACTCTTACGGGGGCGGGTTTTCATGTGATGTTTGGTGGCCTTTTTCTGAGGCCTCGACGAGCACTCTATCACCAAACCAGTACCGCCATAACCGCCGCCCAGCGATAGTCTCTGCGGTGGTGAATCGGCCTTGGTGGCGGCGGAGGAGGGAGGTGGAACCACCAGTCTCGTACCAAAAATGGCGGAAACCGACATTTTTTTCCTTTGTTTTGCAGTAGAGAGAGAGTTTTGGGGATAGAGTCGATAAGGTGTGTGAGTCATATATGGTGTCAATTTGTCCCAAGGTTAAAAATGTAATTCTACGAAATTACTTTTTTTTGTTTTTCACCCAATTCTAGAAAATTACTTTTGTGTGAATTTGTGGTAATTTTGGGTTTAAGATGGGGTAATGCTTTGGGTCCAGAAATTTAATTTTGTAAGATTATTTAATTTTGAAGTAAATTTTATATTAAACAATCTCACCTGAGTCCCACAAATGGTCTAATATAAGTTTTTACATTAATTTTATAAGATGGATTAACCTATAATTTTAATTCTGTAAGATAGAGAAACCAATAATCGACGTCTGAATTTATAAAAAATGATATGAATTTGTAAAAATAGATAATTGAATTTCATCTCATGAAATTATATCCGTAAAATTATCTCAAAGTTTTTTTGTGAAAAAGAAACGTTGAGTATTTTTTTAATGCAAATGGTTTGTGATTTTATTAAATACATGTTTGACAAAAACTTATATACACATTGTGCATGGATCTGTGATCCATGCACCACTTCTGACCAGGCCCGTCACGCACTCAGACGCGCCCGTACGCGTCTCTAGGTCGCGGATAAAATCCACCCAAATATGTTCCCAGGTGTTTGACCTTTATGTTATGTTAAGCATACCTTTTAATAGTGTTAGACATACATTTTAGTTATGTTAGACATACTTTTTATGTTATGTTAACTATACTTTTTAGTTGTGTTAGACATACCTTTTAGTTATGTTAACAATACTTTTTAGTTGTGTTAGACATACCTTTTAGTTATGTTAGTCATACATTTAGTGTTATGTTAAGCATACCTTTTAATAGTGTTAGACATATCTTTTAGTTATATTAGACATAATAGTGTTAGACATACCTTTTAGTTATATTAGATATACCTTTTGTAAGGGTAGTTGTACTTTAGCATTTTTTTTAAACTGACATATTAATATCTTTCATATCTTTTAGTTATATTAATCATACATTTAGTTATGTTAGTCATACCTTTTAATTATGTTCGTTGTACCTTTATATATATTACATAAAGGTATGTTTATGTTGATATAAATGTATAAATAATCTCATATAAATGTATAAGTAATATCACATAAATGTAAATATCTACAACTTGTGCCAAATTAGGGTTTATTGTGCCGAAATTAGGGTTTAGGGTTAAAGTATGAAATCTGAAAATAAGGGTATCACTAATACAACATAAAAATATGACTAATATAATATAAAATTATGTCTAACACAACATAAAGGTTAGGGCCCAAAAAAAAAAAAAAATGCATGGAAAAAAAGAAGAAAATGCACGGATCCAAATCGAATTCAACCTGACCCGACCCAAATACATGGATCTAAGATCCATGCACTAGTTGCACACCAATCCAACTCTTACATATTTTGTTACATTCATAATGTAAATGTAAAATTTTCGATTATAATGGTTGGAAAATGGTCCGCGCCAATTCCTTTTTTTTTTTTTTTCTAATGAAAAAAGATTCTGAAATATGACTTGTACTACAAGAATTCTGAAATGCCACAATGCTTCGAATTAACTCTACTTTTCCTCATTCTCAAGTATACAAAAAACAAATGTCACGAATTATCAGCACAACTAAAAGCTTATCATCAACAGATTTCACAGAATTTGATCTGCAAATCCATTTTCCCAAATTGGCAACAAAAACTCAAACATAAAAGGATTAGAATCAAGGGAGCCATTAACAAAACTCATATATGCTTCTACTGCTATGGTTAGATTAGACTGAAAGCTCTCTTTACAGAACTGCATTCATATTTTCTTACACCTCCTCGGAATACTTCTGCGTGAACGCTTGACTGACAATATAAGATCATCATCATCATCATCTTCAGAACTAGAAGTAACATCACCTTTGCCTGCAGATAAAACAAAACAATCAAAATATAATGAAGTTGTTCAAAATTATTCTCCTGTACAAAAACTAGTCATCTACTTGAATGTACTGTACTTCATTTGTTAATCTGAGAATATATTATCATTGATATCCACAAATCATACGGCAAAGAGGTTATGATGCATCATTCTGAAGGTAAGTTAAAGGACTTATTTGGGCATAGGATTTTTCATATAGAAGAACCACCAAGAAAAGCTTTTTTCACTTCAAATCATATTCTTTTCTGTTGTGTTTTAATGGTTTTCTTTTTGCTTCCCCTTATCCTCATTACAATCCAAGCTTCAGAATTCGCATGTATCAACTCTTACATGCGATAGGAAAAGTAGCCTTATGTTTCGAAGCAATTGTCCCATTACAAGTTGATGCAAACATCCAAAAATGTTAATACTAGCAACAATAGAAAGAGATGAAACTACGTGACAGATGCCGTCATTGAATATATACACAAAAACATACAAATACATGTACTAAACAGGGTAACACATATACATATATGTGTTGACACGTATTTAAGAGGTAAATTGAAGAACAAAACCAAACCTTCTGATCTAGTAGATGCTTTTTCAGGAGGTCTTATGGATTCTGAAGGGTCTTTAGTTTGGTAACCATGATGCTTGATCGATATCGTGACTAATCCACTTTCAACCTCTTCCTCTGGCATCTCACACATTCCTTTAAAAGGGTGAAAGCAACAGAACCTAGAACCAAAACATGATTTTGTTACTCCAATACACTGGAATTACAGATAATGAATATTTATTTGAGCTTGTTAATTATCTGCTTGCAATAACACATTGGAGTCAAGTAAAAGTTGGGGCAGCTCGGAAAATACTATTTCTTTAGAGAATAAATGAAATAAAATGAATGTATAAAAAATTTTGCACTGCAAGCTGCAGTACATGATTATCCAGAGTTTTAGCAGATAAGATCTTGTTCCAATATGTTTAGTTGTTTATTGAGTAAATTCTGTACAGCATGTGATAGTTCTAAACTTGAAAAAGGATTTGTGAGGCTGCTGCTCTTTCCATAATAGGATCAGCCTCATTAATTCCTAGTAACTACTAAGCTATAGCAAATTACAAATGTCAAGAATACATTAGCATGAATGGTCACCCTAATATGCTAAAACAAATTATATTGAAAGCATCCACTTTATGAAGTTGTATATGAAACTATTAAATATTTCAAGTAAAACATGATGTGGAAAAGATGCATTACCATTCATCAGGTAGTGTCTTGCTGTCAAAGCCAGAGGGCAACTTCCTCCATTTTCTGCATTTGTAACACTGCACCCACTCATGATCGGGTTTGTAGTGGGCTTTACCCCTTTTCTGTACAAGAAACAGAATCCATGTCAAAATGAGAGAATGAAATCCTACCAAATCATGCCTAGAAAAATAGCCAAACGGATGACAAATAGAAATAGTAAAGCCAAAAGATAGACTAGAAGGCTAAGTCTTCTAAAATATAAAATATAAAATATAAAATGATAAGTCACAGTTCGTGGATTTGAACAATGGAAAAGTTATAGTTATGTGTTAAGATTATGCAAAGTGTGGTATCATGCAAACTATTATTTTTTCTTATTGAAAAGTGAATATGGATTACCAACGGAATCTTATCGATGTTGTTGTCGATATACTCATCAGCTTTTTCACCCAGCCACTGCTCCAGTTCAGCATAGGCTTCACAATCTTGGAACCCTTGCTTGTTGTTGTGCACCCAGACATGACCATTGACATCATCCTGTCACGAGAATAGAAGAGAACTAAGGATGCAATTTGAGCTAGACTTGTTTCTGCTTCAACATCAAATTGATTACAGTGAAAGTCCTTTGCCTAAAACATGTTAGATAGAATATACTAACTATGTTTATATATGTGACCTAAAAACCTCTGGTAAAAAAGAAAACACTCCTCGTCCAATGAAAAGATAGGTATATCTCATGCAAGACCACATCAGAGTTGCGCAAGCTGATGCTAATTGCTACCCATAGTTGCAGCTTATCATCTAACATCACCTGGCCACATAGAAACTTAATGCTTACAAGCTACATGTCTCATCATACTAAAGGCTGGCTTGAGCTTTAAATGATCAATGCAATGGCTGAAAGTGACATGCTGAGAATCCTGAGATATAGTAGCTTTTTGCTGATTACAGAAATGGTGATCTAGGAAGATGGCAGAAGACACTCTGTTTGGCTTTGCATGTAAACAAGGGGCAAAATAAAAAGGTCTTCACTCCACAGATAAACTAATAGATACGTCTGACAGGACATAAAAACTTGTCTTTTGATTAAAATACACTTAATTGAACAGCAATATACCAATTACAACTCAATTCGAAGTTAGTTTCAATGAAAAGGAATTAGATACCATATATCTGTCCAAATCGACTCTTTCATAGCGTAAAATACAAATACTTTCAACTGTATGTTACTAGCAGAGAATCATCAAAACCAAGCATCTCCACATTCTAGAATTATAAGATTAGTACAAGACTCAGTCTTATAGGTGAAGATGTCTATAACAGATTATGCAAGGAATGAGTAGTACTCTTAAGATTTTTGCTGGCTAGGACTTCTGCTCAAAAAGATTAAACTTTAAAGATGCACAATGTTTGTTGCAGGACATCCATATTCTCAAATTAGCTCATATAACTGAAATAAAAGGATAAGAAGAAAAAAAAAGGCATGTGTTCATTTCAGAAAGTTTACCATTAAGTTAGTAACATCAATTACTCCAATGATGCCAAGCCCACAATCGGCATTGTGAATCATGCTTCCAACTCTTTTATAAGCCTATAATAAAGGACCAAAGAGAGTTAACAGAGATATCATTAGGATTCTGAATTGCTTAATTAAGATTACAATACTAGTTGAACTAATGAACAACTGATTTGTTGTTCTGAAATTAAGAATAGAAGTAAAACTGTCGCCAATTAAAAATACAACGATTGATTAACAGTAGCAGACAGTCACACAGATATATGGATATGGTCTCCAGATAATGCGCAACACTCTCAATGTAAATGGATAATGATAATCATATTCTCAACTTTTCATCAATATCTTCATAGTGCATGGATAGTGGGATTTATACCATTACCAACTCATAAGAAAACATGTTTTCCCCCATTTTTCAGCTGTAGCCGTCCACCTTTCAAAGCTTCGAGATCTGAGATCTCAATCGTAATCTCTCATCATGAGCATTGAGATCCATCATCTCGAAGGTGCTTCTTACACATAACAACTAGTTGAAAGTGCTAGACGATTTTAGCACTTTCTTTAAAGGTTCACATGATTATTAAAGATGGAAATACATAAATAAGTCTCCCAAGTTCCACCCAAAAGAACTTTCAAAACTTTTGTTTTCACACTTTCACCCCAAAGAAGAATAAAGAGACACTGCCACTGCATAACGCCACGTAGAAGATTTCCTGCCGCAGCTGCAGCCAACACTGCTCTGCTGCCTGTTTCCAGGTTATTTACATACTCGTTTGTTTCTTTAATTCTTCCCAACCACAGTATTTCTTGTCATTGTTTGTTTCTTATCACTATTTCTTGTTCTCTGTCACTGTTGCTTGTTTCCGGTTTTTTCACAGTTTGGATAAGTATAATATAATGATGTTGATTAATTTTTTAGAAAAATAGATAAACATAAATGTCGTTAGATATGTATTTTGTTTGTTTTACAACTTTGTGAATAGTTGTTTGCAATTTTTCAAGATTATTGAACCTCATGATATTATTTTCTTTTCCATATTCAACTATGCAGGTAAAGCAATATAAATGAGTCCTTACCTCAATCAGACGGCCATGCCAATATAAAAATATGCCACAATTTGCTTGCTCCCACTCCAATTGAGAACGGCCAAGAGTAAGTTGAACTGGCTTTCCCAAAATTATACCATTTACAACACATGTCTTATTCAAAGATTTTGCTAGGGGGCGACTTTTGACCTATTAAGAAACTTTTTATCAATAGTGAGTTTCAATCTCACGGAAGATATATGCATGTATTTAGTTGATGTCAACTAGAGGTAAATGAGATCAGGGCTAAGAAAAGAGCATGTATCATAAAGGACCCAATAGCATAACAAATAAAATAACTAGATTTGCTCCAAGAAGCAGAGATAAAAGCTAACATGTGGACCAAGCATTAGAGTCGAACATATATCAGACATGTTTCAGCAAAAGGATGGCTCATATGTCAAGAAAGAAGTGTTTAGAATTTTTGCTCTGTTGAGGGGCTAGGACATGTATCCAGACACAGCAGGGAAAAGCATGTGATGTGCAACGTCAAGCATACATTTAATGGTATACCTTCAGAAGAAACACCATATCATATGCACACAGTTATCTACATATTAACAGTGCTAATACTTATCTATTTCTTACCAGTGCTCCTTGCACATGGATCTTCATCCGTGGATCCAAAAACATAACCTCCAAATATGCTTTAAGTGAATAATCCAAGGGAACCTGAAATTCCAAAAAAAAAAAAAAGAAAAAGAGAAAACACAACTCAAAATTTGTGTTTAAGATGATGATTTAAAATGATATAGAGAAAGGAGCACATACCACTTCCGATATTTGTCCTGGACGAGATCTTTTCCTTCTCGAACGAATAAATATACCACCCTGATGGAAGGAACTGCAACCAGTCATCCCAGCATCCCATTGCAAGCTATATGATGATCCCCACTTATCTAAATTCCATATATAAATTTGTGTTCCAGTACCATTTGCTCCGAATATGCCCACTTTTTCACCTATAAGGTATTTATCGAATGGAGAATATTTTTTAATGATTTTCAAGTAGTATTTTGCAGAATCCTCATTCTGGACATTTCTATCCAGTTCCATGTACTGCCCAATTCTATGGTAGCTTACAATGGGGATCTCCAAATTCTACAGCATACCACAGGAAAAATAAATTAATAAATTAAGAACATGCAACTCTTAAATTGAATTTGAACCACTGGTGACCTACATCTTTTCCTTCATTCAGCGACTGTGATAGAAAGGCAATTGATCTGGAGTTCATTGTCTGGGTTAGAACCAAAGCATCCTTGCCTAGCCGCATAGCCCCAGTCTGAAAAAATAATGCCCAAAGTAAAAACCTTCTCATTTTTCAGCAATAAATTCTCTCAATTTGGATCATTTACCTACATTAGGTACACTCAAAGACTTGCACCAAATACATATAGGCTGAAATACGTATATCATGCATGCGTCCCACCAATATGCCAGAGCAGCAATGTATATGTATACATTTGATTGCATAGCAACACAAGAGATAAATTGAATCTTTGTTTCTCATGCTTGATGACGGGACAAACTGATGGTCATGGTAAAGTGCCAGGATGACAAATTTCTTAGCATAAGTCAATCTTATTGACCTTGCTTTGGTAGTAATAAAATATGAATTGTCGGTAGCAGTTCTCCCTATTACAGTAGAAGGATTGATAAAAACCTCTATAGATATTACTCTTAAATCTGCCATACATGTCACAGAGCTTGCATGTAATCTTGTATCAATGAGTAAATTGTTTAAAGATGCTATTAGTCGTTTAACCTTCGAATTTCATTGTGAATTTCAGAACCTCAGGGAGGAGGATTGGTATAGCTAGGATGATCAACGGACTCTAAAAGTTTGGTGCACATACAACATAAGTGCAAAAGTTATATATCCAGTGAGAAATACATGAAATGAGTTAAGAACATGATGTAGATTTGAAATCATAAAGACTAAATGCTAGTGAAAAGTCATTCTGATTTCAGAAGAATACATGACATCCTCAATGAGGCATCTCTTTAACTATCTTATGGTCAAAAACATAAAGGTAATCAGTATTTTAGTGAAAAGTCATACTTATCAACTGAAGCAGTATCAAAAAGAAGCTGGAGTATAAAGGAAAAATACCTTAAATCCAATTCCATATCTTCCAATATGTTCTGGATCATCAGTTTCAGGTTGCACATGGCCAAATGATATCATTCTTTGGACATCTGCATGACTCATTCCATGGCCATCATCTATTACGGACAACATAGGAATATCTTGGCCAGAAGTTTTAGAATAGACCATACTGATACCCACTTCCAATCTGCAAAATGCAGAAATTAATGGCATATAAGAAAACACAATCAAGTCCTGATCCAAACATAAGAACATCGCAACCAACAAATGAGAGGAAGAGGAAGCATAAAGTATTAAGAAAAAACAATAATGATATTTGGGGACCTCTGATTTCAGAGTAACATAAGTTACTATAAACCTTGAGTCCTTAATAAGAAGATAAATAGACTATATAGACCTACTTGGTGGCTTTGGCATCTCTTGAATTGTCAACAAGCTCAGCAATAGCACCAAATATCCAGCTTGAGTGTGCTTGACCCAGTGTTTTCAAATAACTGGGATGTGCCGTCACAAAGTTTCTCTCAAAGGATCTACTTGGTCCATCAGAATTTCCTGATCCATTACTACGTTTAGATTTCACATCATGACTGTGATCTCCATTTACTTCTTGACGCTGTTCCAGAGCAATTTTATCCTCAATTAGGTCAGAGTTTGACATAGCAGCCTCACCACCCAGCAATCCGATTTGAGGTGAGTTTTCCGAAGTAGCATGGTCTGCTTCAGTGGAAATATAATGTCAGGCAAGAAAAATGATATCTAGTTCCTTTTCTTCCATAACTCATTTCCCCATCAGCTTAGAAGATATGAATGATATTATAACTTTTCTCAATAGCATTTTGATTTAACTTGTTTCTCTCTAAAGAGGTGGAGCAGATTCCAGGTTAAAAAACTGGCAGGCACATGATTAATTTGAGGACCCAAAGTAAAAACTTGCTTGCATAGATCCATAACATGAAATTAACAAAAGGAAATTTATTCCCACAGTACATATTCTGATTGAAAAACTTCCAGAATAGGAATAAGATCAATTCACAGTTCTTCCAGCTGTTCTAGATAACAACAGGAACTACATAGTTTAGCATGACGAAAAAAATGCATTAATTAATTTTGTTTTTGAAATGCATCACTTAGTATGATTCTGACTCAAAGAGAGAAAGAGAAATCTACTCCATGAAGCCCATTCAGCAATAATAATAAGAATCTACAAACTTTCTAAATAAGTCAAAAGAAAACATGATATTTTCACAACACATTGGATCTTGTACATATATCTTCCATAATTAGTGCCACAGAATCTCACAAAATTTCCTTTCATAGAATTAATAATTTCAGGATTAACTGTCATTTGATTTTCATAAGAGAAAATTATACTAACTTGTTATCCCACTTTTCAACTATTATATAAATAATCAGATAAATTATATTAGATAAAAAAAATAATATAATTAGGTATCCTAGATCGATTATCCTTGAATCAGTTACAAGTTGTGAAGATGAATCTTGTTATGTAATAAGACTTTCTTAAATTTTCCTTCTCTGGCCCTTTCTGTTAAATATTTTGGAACAAAATAGTTTCAGAATTGAGGAGCCTTTTTCTTCTTTTTTTCTTTTAATCCAAGCTAAGAAACTCTTGTTCTCCAGCAATATTAATGCACTTCCTCTCCAGAGTATATAGTATGAAGATAACAGAGGCCACACCCGTGTATTACGACTAACTAAAACAAAGCAATGCAGGAGGACAAATGATAAAGCTTACCGAATCCATTGGACTTCAGACTAGGACATGCACTTGGAGCTTTCACTCTGTATAGGACAGTAGCAAACCCAAGTTTTGACACCTCATGGGCAGGGTGGATGTAGACTTCATACAATCCCAGGTCTGAAATAGCAACCTTGAAAAAATATAACATGCATTAGGGATATCGGAAAATATTTTATTATATTCATAACATGATTACGTTTCTGGAAAGCAAAAGCAATGTTAGCTACAAAACAAAAGGGGAATAAAGTAAGGGTAGTTTATATTAAATCCAAAAAACGAGGGAATGCACATTTTTTTGAAATGATTCCAAATAAGAGAAGGAAAGCAAAGCTATATGCTAATTATGTTTCAATACATAGATCTTAAATTGCCAGTCAGAACCATTTTACAGCCAAAGTTCCATTTTCTAAGATGAATGGCTATGCTACCTAACCAAAGATTCTCCATCCACCCACTATCTAACTGACTAACTTCCAAATGAACAAAAGAACTGAGAGTCGACATTACCTTTTAAGAAAGTTAATTTCCCTTTCATTAGGCACATGAAAATTTAGTAAAATGAATTCCAGAACACTATGATATTTACCCTTTTATACTTCTGCAGATGATCCAAGAAGAGCCCCCACTCTCTCTCCTGATGACTATCTTCACAAGCCGGATTTAGAGAAAAATAAGGCAATGCTGATAGAAAATCAATCTTCACTTTCCTGACAATGGAATTTACTTCCCATACTGTGGGCCTGCAAAATATTTCTTTTCAAAAAGCTTGCATATTCTTATAAACAAAATGATATGGTTCAATTTTTAAATGCAAGGTGCATAGAGTATGACAAGAAGCAAAAGGAGTCACAGAATATATAATGGATACTTTTGGCCTTATAAGTGTTTGCAATTGCACAGGGAAGAGCAGGAATATGTACAGACACACAAAACACAATGGTTAATGAGTTGGAATATCCTTAATGGATTCACAGCCATAGATTGTGAAATTATGAGAACAATACAAAGCATGCTTCTTTCTACGATGATTTAGAGAAAAAGTTATACATGAAGATTCCTTCAGGATCTAAAGATAGCTTTGGATCTAACATCTGTACGTTGAGAAAGTTGTTGTTTTCACAGAAACAAACACCAACAGCTTACTTTGATAGTTCACATTTTATAAAGAAAAAAACAGACCAGGACAATGGTACCATATATTGAATACTACATTAATACAAATAGAAAATTCATGAACCATATATGGCATCAAGTGCTCAAATTAGATAATCATAGAATAACTACTGTAACAGAAATCAAACAAATCAGCCATGCACTTTTGCTTCCACACGGAAATACTCATCGATGCAAAATTTGAAGCTCAAGGATGAATCAGTAGATTTAGTGGCTGTTTAGTAACGTACAATTGACCAGGTGGTTTATCACAAGCTCCCCAACTTATAATTTTGTGATCCTTAGTAAGTTTAACAAGCAGTTGAGAACAACCTGCACTTTGCATCAAAAAGTTAGGGATAAAGGTACCACCAAGGTACACAACAATTTTGTACAAATCGATATACTAGCAAAGTACTGACATGAGAATGGACAAGTGGAGATCAGATGATTTTGTTAAAGTTCATGAACGAAAAATCAAATATAGAACTACCAAATCTGGAAAACTGGGTTTAACAAGACAATTATGGATATCTTTGGGGTGGTTTTTTTCTCTTATTTCATGTTTTAGTCAATATGCATGCATGTAAAAGCCACATGGCTGACAAAGGTATTGTCATTTTACCATGGGTCGCACAGCAACTTGTTCATGAAGAACAGAGAAAATGAAAATTAAGTGTAAGATTAAGTAAAAAGCAATGATCACCTTCCTTTAATTCCGAGAGGGAATCTCCCATCATAGCCCCTGTCATGACATGCCATTAGGCGGAAAAGAACATAGGTTACATAAGTCTTCTCAAAGCATAAGGAACAAAGGGCATAGGATAGAGGAATTTCTACTTTAACAAACTAAATGCTAATCACTAAATACTAATAATACCAACAGTTTTCACAATGTGGGTACATTACTTGACTCAAAGCTACCACACAATCAAATCCATCAAACGCAATGTGATTGTGGAAGTAAGAAAATTTAATAGAGTGCCGCAGAATAATATTAAAATTGGATAGTTTTACTCTATGAACCACAAAAACATGAAAGCTAAATGAGCAACAACATCGGAACGACAATTAAAAACAAAATACCCAATTCAACATCAACATCAAGGGAAAAAGAAAATCAAAACAAAGGCAACATAAAGGGACCACCTAAGATTTGGTTCCAACTTCCAAGGGGGTAAAAATTTTCATATTATAATATAAACCATGGGGCCCAAATTTTATGAAGCAGTGATCAAATCTTTACAATGTAAGTGGAGGCAAACTCCTATAAGTTAATGATAGTTTCATAGCGAACCCCACCCCCTCCTCCCCCATTAAATCTAGAAATAGAGCAGAAGCACTACAATGGCGTCGGATAAAAAACAAGTCCCTCTTAACGCCATGCAACCAAACAGTCAAAATTACAAAAATCGCTTTTCCACACAGATGAAGCTTAAAAAACACTCAAAACCCCAAAAAAAGTTGCCTGATTACAGAACCCAGCGCAAAACGAAAAGGAGAGACAGATAATCGTAGTCAAAACTAGTCAAACGTCGCAGAAATAGCGCGAGTTGAGCGTAAAATACCTCCTTGCACGAAACGAAATCAAAGCAACAACAAATACTTTCTCTTTCTTCGCTTGAAACCACGAAACAGAGAAAGGTTACGCAGAAGGAAAATCAAGTCGGCAACGAGAAGAAGGCGATCATATGCTTCAGTGTGTAGCGTGTGTTTACACGTAAATGTATAGTGTGTGATTTTGAGAGTACCTGCTGAGAAATCCTGCTCAGAGTTCCATAGGAGAAAGAGGAGGGAAGGAGAGAAGGCACTCTGAAATATGATTCCCTGTCTCTCAGACTTCTTGCACCATTGTATACCAACAAATCTGATCCTTTGTTTTATCAAAACGACTCATTGTATTTTCGTACCCTATTTTTAAATAATTACCGCAAGGCAAAAACTTGTCTGCCCCAAGCCTAACCCGGCACAAGGGTCGCTCCTACGCGCGGCCACATCATAGTTTGTGTGCAAAGGTAATCATATATTTACTTTTAAAATATTAGTGCACAAACAGTGTTAATTTTTTCTTTTTCCACTTTTTTTCTTTCATTTTTCTTCTTAATCTTCTTTCTTATCGATTTGTTATTCTTCTTATTTGTTTTACACATTTTTCTTCTTCTTCTTCTCCATTTTCTTATTCTTATTCTTCTTATTTACATATTTACCTTTAATATCACATATTTTTAATAATATTTAGTTGGCATAAGTATTAATGATTATGCTACAAGATATTATATAAGATATTACAATTGAGATGATCAGTCAAATAACTAAATATGCAAAAGTGTTTTTGTTACATATAATATATGAAGATATTAATTGAATGTACGTTTACGTATACAGTATCACATAAATACCTTTAACGTGTTATATACATACCTTTAAGGTATTAATGTTTATACTGTAAGGTATTACATATGTACACATTTAATATATTACATATTTATCTTTAAGGTATTAATGTTTATAATATAAGATATTACATATTTACCTTTAAGGTATTAATGCTTATAGTATAAGGTATTACATATACACCTTTAAAGTATTATATATTTACCTTTAAGGTATTAATGCTTGTAGTATAAGGTATTACACACGCGCATATTTAAAGTATTACACATTTACCTTTAAGGTATTAATGTTTATAATATAAAGTAACATATTTACTTTTAAGGTATTAGTTGTTTATTCAATGAAATATATTAGTTGCATACTCTTAAGGTATCACTTTTTAAGGTATTAGTTGTTTATTCAATGAAAGATATTAGTTGCATACTCTTAAGGTATCACTTGTATACTCTTCAGGTATCACTTGTGTACTGTAAAATGAGTTTCAAATCTTAAAATTTCAAATACACAATTTTTATCATCTTCTTCCTCAAAATGTGTACTGTAAAATGAGTTTCAAATCTTAAAATTTCAAATACACAATTTTTATCATCTTCTTCCTCAAAATTTCTGCAAATTATTACAATATAATCTAACAATGTCAATAGTATTGGGGTACTCAAATCTGTGGTATAAAGATGAAAGCAATATCACGATTAGCAACTCCAAATTAAAGAGAGAGAAATGGCTCTAGAAGCTCTCTCATTTTCTAAACTTCCCACTATATTTCCAACTAATTCAAAATCCACCCCCAACACTACATGAAAAGCTCCGACACATCTTCAAGCTCCCACAACCCATTATCAACAAAAGCAAAAGGAAAATTTTTATCGGATTTTATCTCAACAGTGTTGTAATCTGTGTTTTGAAATCCAAGCTCGTCATCGAAAGCTTCGAGAACATGCCTAATGACTGAGTTTACGCCATCGTCTTCTTCGTTGTGGTGCCTGCTCCTCCGTCATGGACGGTGGCGATTCGAAGTTGAGGTGACGGTGGAGGAGGAGAGTTCTTGTTGTAGAAGAAGAAGCGGGGAAGAGTAGAGTGATTGAGGAAGAAAATAAAAAGAAAGAGAAGAAGAAGGGGAGAAAAGCGAAGAAGAAGAAGAAAGAGAATAAGAAGGTGAGAAAAACGGAGAAAAAAACACAGCGTGAAGAAGGAGAAAATTAGGGCAAAAATATATATATATATATATATATAAATTGGATAAAACGGGTCGGGTTGGGGGCACGGATCCTAGATCCGTACCCCAGGGGTACAAGAGAGCTCCTCTTACCGCAAAGTCACATATATTAAATATAGGATTTCAATTATGCATAAAGAATTAATTTTCTATCACAATAGATAATAATTCTTTTATCAAAAATATAATAAAATAACAATTTATTTTAATTCATAAGACATGAATAGCACATCACATCAGTCAACAATTTTGCACTAGACACATGATTGTAGAGGTTATTTAAGACTTTTCACTCAAATCATGCTAAAAAAAAATTACAAAATTATATGTTGTTGTAAGAAATTTAATTTTATTTGATTTTGAGTGAGTCTCTTATGAGACAATCTCACGGATTTTTATTAGATTGCATGAGACGGGTCGATCTACAACTCAATCACCTACAACCAAAATCCTACAATTCACATGTTGTTTATAGGTGATGGGGTTCTGTCTCACGATAACTATCCGTAAGACCCTCTCACATGAGTTTTTGTGTTGATTTTATGGTATAAAGAGCTATTGTATTTATTAAATAAAATCACTTATATTAAATGGTTACTACTTACTAGTAGTACTTTGTGCGTTGGACGAATTATCATATAATAATATCTTAATGATTATAAAGTTTTGACAACATAATGTAATAGTATATCATCTTTATTTGAAATATGTAATATTTTTAGTATTTATTATTAATAGAAATTTATATATTTTAAAATTTAATGTATGTTATTCTAAATAAATGCATATAATAATATTACAAATTTAAAATATAAACAAAAAATTAAATAATATTATAGTTTATATATTAGAATAATTAATAATAATAATAATAATAATAATAATAATACTAATAATAATAATAATAATAAAAAGAAGAATTATTATTATGGAAATTTTGTTTAAAATTTGAAATTTTTTTTTGAAATATTATTAAAGTAAATATAAAAATATAATAAATAAAAAATGTTTAAGCAAGAGTTAGAAATATATTTTTAAATGTCTACCCACATTAGCTGTCCCACCATCTCGTTGATTATCAAGAGCCTATAGTGAAACCAATCCTCATTTTCTCAAGATTTTTCGAAATTATATTTGGAATATAAACTATTTTTTCTCTTTCTTTTCCAATTTTATATAACCTAAAAATGACATAGGGAGGAAAAAATTTAAGTATACAGAGAGTTTGCTGGCGTTTTTCCCCCATTTATCTTAATATATAGATTTTTTTTTTATGACAAGAAATTTTTAGCGGACAAGTGCATTTATGTAGATTTTGTCACATTTTTTGCTATTATATTAATTAGTATGGATATTAATATAGATGATATAATTATTTAACACATAATGTATATTAAGTGCTATGAAACAAGTGATGGAAGTGTTGGAAACTAATGAGTAATGAATCATATTTGCATCGGATAAGATTCGATCCACCTTTTCAATCAATTCAAACGACAGATGGATTTCAAAAATCAACTTTTAATACATAATAGCATATCATGAATATTAAATTTATTTTAATTTAAAGAAACGAAAAGATATATACATTATGATGATTTCTTTTCCTTTTACTTTGATTTGTATTCAATGGTTGAATCCATAAATTAATACATTATGATGATTGTCAAGATCACCACTAGTGGAGGTTCCATCAATAGTACCATTGATCCCTCTTCACCATACTTTCTTAGTTCTTCCGACAATTCCGGACAAGTATATGATTTTCCATTACTTATTCCGGACAAGTATATGATTTATTATCTTATTTATTCAAATATTTCAACAACTTACTTTTAAAATAAAATAAAACATCTCATAATCTTTAAACCATTTTATAAGATATAAGAGTTTATAAGATCTTTTGAATAAAGCTTAGCTAAACACGTTCTTAGTTTAGCTACTAAATTTGGGTACCCTAGGGCCTAGGATCTTTCATTGATCCACACAAAGCCTTTGTCAATGGTGATCATCTAATTTTAATTATTCAAAGGAAGCTACTAAACTATTTTTGGGTAAAATTCATTGATAAATAATGGGAAACATTCATATCATGCCATTCTTTCTATATCTTTTAACCAAATGTTTTTGTTCATGCATTTGACATATTATATAGCACGTATTTGCTCATGTTGTTAATGAGGCATTGTCGTAGTGGTAATGAGATCTCGGAATGTTAGAAAATTCAAGTTCTAGTCACCATGAATGTGTAGTTTTTCTAAAAGAAAATAATATATTTGCAGCAAATCCCATATTATTATACCTTAAAATGCACGTAAATATTCTAAAAAAGTCTTTGTGGAAAATCCTATATTATACCTAAGATTATGTCTAACTATTGATCATAGTTGTCAATTGTGATAGATACACCTAAAGCGTAAAGGCTTTTAAATAGCCCGAGGCATTATTCACAGTAAAAACGAACTTTCAGAAAAATTGAGGCATGAATATTTAATATATTTATTATAGACATAAAAAAGAGGAATGGAGAAAAATGAAGAAATAAGAGTTTTTTGTGCCATAACAGAATTAGTGTGTGAGAGATAAGGCTCTTAGAACATCTCCATCAATTCATTTTAGCTGATAAAAACAAATTTTAATAATAAATTTTGTCAAAATGTTTTAGTAGAGATGCAGTGTTTGCTACAATAACATTCTCACAAGGAGAGAAAGTAAAAATCTAAATTAAGTGGACTCAACACATCAACCACCATTATTTTTTTATTTTTTCTTTCTTTTTTTAACCTTTTTTATGATATTATTTTAATATATTAATAAAAATCTAAAAACAATTGATGTATTTTCTTTAAAAAGCCCATAACTTATGGGCTTTCTATATTACTATTATTATTCTATAAAGGCCCATTAGTATATGGCCCAAATTTAAGTAAAGTTAGCATCCATCTCGCCCCAAAAGCTGCGTCGTCCCTATTTTCATCCATATTTCAATAATAATCCTGTTTTCTTATTGGAATATTAATCCTGTATTTGTATCTACTTCAATTACTCATTACGTCAGAGTAAACATTGTTATTTTTTATTTTAATTTACAGAGAGAGAGAGAGAGAGAGAGTTGCAGGGAAGATGAAGTTGCTTGGATGCTGGTTGATGCTTGTGGGCACGCTTCGATTAGCATCTGTTTGGTTTGGATATGTTGACATTTGGGCTCTCCGCCTTGCTGTTTTCTCCCAAACCACCAGTATGTATGCTCTGCTCATTCATTCTTCAACCATTCCATATGCTAAATCTATTACTGATGTTATGTGTTTTGCTCGATCCAAATCGATATGGAATTCCTCTAATTTTTGCTTTGTTGGGAAATGCTGCATCGAAGAAAACAGTACATTAATGCTAAAATAAAAAAGGCATTCTTACTTCAGTTGATACTTATGGTTGCTGATTTTGCTGCATAGTACTAGCAACCTGATTTATTGCAGTAAATAATATGTTATAACTTCACCAAGTGGAGTTTGATTAGAACTTTATGTTACTTTCTTTTGAGCTATGATTTAATTCACCCAGCACTTCCCAAGTCTCTTATTTTAACTGGAAGAAATCGCCTTAGTATTTATTGGACTTATAGGTTTTGACTCAAGATTTATTTTGAAAATTAGGATGATTCCACGATTAACATACTTTTTTTCATCTTCGCTTTTGTTTTTTGTTTTCGTTTTTAATAAGGTAATATGCTGTTATATTTTTCCTGTGTAAGCTTTACATGATGACTTTAGTGAAAGCAGTTCCTTGTCTATCTTGGTTTTCACTGTTCCTTAGAGGAGTTTATTGCAGTTTGATGGTGAAACTTTTCATGTTTTTGATCTTGAAATTTTCTTTTGTCTTGAACTAATGTCTTGATTTAACTATTTAACACTGTCTAGATTGTTTACGTGTTTAATATAGCTGAATGAATTGAAGACTATCTTTTGATGGTTGTGTTTAGAGTGTGGAATTTCATCTTCAAAATCTGGATTGCCAACAGATATTGGCCAATGAAACTCAACTGAAATCTTTGTTGTAATGGAAAACCAGGGATGAGATTTATTGAGGAAGGGAACTTCAATTTAACTTTCACTAGTATGCTCTCATGGTATGCAATATGAAAATGTGCTAGTTTCCTTTAGAGGGGGTCATGTAGTTCTTTCTTTTCTTCAACCATTGATTTTCTCAGCAACTATTTGCATCTATATAAGATTCCTTGTTTAGAATTTCTTTAATGAAATAGCTATCGTTTTTCAAACTGTAGTGACTGAAGTTCACGGACGGACATTTGGAGTTTGGACGCTTTTGACTTGCACTCTTTGCTTTCTTTGTGCATTCAATCTTGACAACAAGCCTTTATATTTGGCTACTTTCCTATCCTTCGTCTATGCTTTTGGCCATTTCTTGTCTGAGTATCTGATCTATCATACCATGGCTATTGGAAACCTGACAACTGTCGGCATTTTTGCAGGTAATGTTGCTGCAAATAAATAACTATTTTTTGTATTTCTCTCTTGCGGCCATCATTTCTTTTATTATATTTTATGCTACTTTTTCTGGTCTCTCATGCATGACTCGTAATTTTCATCTTTTGTAAAGTAGGAAAGATAGTAATGGACCCCAAATCTCTGATAGCATTTGTTTTCAAAAGATAATAAATCTCATAACCGTTCTCTGTTTATAATATAGAGGTCGTGGCTGTTGTCAAATGGTATCTACTTCAACTTAGCAATTTAAACTACACTTAATCTGAAATTGCTGTTTCCATGCCCAACAAATACAGTCTCTTAATTCTTTTGGGAGATTTCAGGGCTTCATTAATAACGTTATGATTAGTTTCATTTTCTTTTTGTACTTAGTCGCAATATAGACCACACCTTTTTTTTTGTCTAATGCCAGTAATGTGAATTGCTGTTATTGTCCAAAGTTTTAAAAAATATGATATCTTGCCGTTTTGGAGGCTTCTGCAGCATAAGTTATCGACACATTTAACAAAAATGTCATGCATATCTATGTAAACACTCTAAACACCCTTCTGAACATCCAAGGAAGGTTGTTTTGCACTTCACGATGGGGTTAAACATGCTTATCATTTAATACTACATTTCATGACTCTGTACTATTTCCTTTTCTGGTCTAATTCAGATGCGTTAGTTCTCTAGGTTTAATCGTACTTCATGATTATTATGTTAGACACTACAATTCTGTTACATTTCAATTTTCTCCATCGTGGTAGAAGCTTTATTTTGTTCTGGTTACTTTATTAGCTTCTTGAGTGATAAATTTTTATTAAAATGTGATTATACTCTAACTCAGTAATTCTTTATTTCCAGGCACATCCATTATATGGATGTTGTTACAGTGGAATTCACATCAACCAATGAAGAGTAAAAATGGGTAGAATGATGTCAACCATTGCCAGTTCTGATGCTCTCACATTGTGGCCAATTTTCGAGCTATCATCTCCCAGTCTTGCTCGATCAATGCGAGTATAATTTGGATCCACCCCGACTCTGAAAAAAATCTCATTATGAGTATGCGCTTATCATAGTCATTTGCATTTTTTATCAGTTTTGAAAACTCTTACATGTGACTTAACTTTCTATCAACAATTAAAAATCATAACCCTGAGGCATTAGTTAACATTTGTAGCTTGTAATTCTACTTATGTGGAGGTTTCAGATCAGGGGTGGATATGCAGAACTTGGATCTGTCGGTTATCGTTACATTTATCAACAATCTAACTAAATTAATTGGTATCCTGTTCATTTTGAAGTTTTGAACTCATATTTTTGAGGAATTGAATATCAGTTTTCTATTGAGTTTGATTTTTATACATATGCACTAATTTAGCATGCTTGTTATTTTGATGGGTTGTTGCAGCATATTGCAGCATCAACTGATATAATGATTCAGTGTGCATTTGGAAATCCATTCTAAATGGACTTCTGTGTGTGGAAGTTTATTTGTGAAATATCATGTGTTCCCTAGTAAATTTTAAATGACTTGTTAAATATTGATTTCTATGAAGTTGTGATTGGATTGAGATGTTTCATAGTTAACAAACTAGACACAAGTTTCAATAAATGTAGTAAGCTTTGAAGTTTATTCGTTGAAAATTAGTTTTGAAAAGTTGGGTTGACCAATCTTTATTCAATTTTTTATATGTTGTTTCATTTGATTAAAACGGCAACAAGTTTACAAAATTGGAAACTATGTTGCAAGTAGATGATTCTAGTGTATTCATTTTCTCAAAGCCAATTTCGCATGAAAGAGAAATTAATGTTTAAAGGTAATAACTTAAACATGTAAAATAGATTGAAGAGTGGTGGAACATGCAGATACACTGAAGAGTGGTGGAAAAAAGGAGATTTTCTTGACGTTATTAGTAGGACCACCTTACTAAGGAGTAATCATATGTGCTCCTCTTATGATGCATCTTGACGATGTTTTGATTTGATTTTGATTTTAGCAAATCATGAAAGATTGAAGAAGACGAAAATCAATGCAATCTTGCAACTTTCCTTTCTACCAAGCATTTTAGGCTAAAAAATTCCTTCATTTGGACCATGAAACGACTCATTTCTCTTTTCGTTTTAGACACTCTTTACGCTTTATATTCATTCTCAAAACTTTTAATGTTTGTTTTTCAATAACTTTATATTCAATTCCGTGAATATTTTTTTTTAAAAGATCGTTTCATGTGTTCTATGTTAATAATATTATTTATGAGCACACCAACATCCATCACTACCAAATTTGAACCATGATATGATTCTCTTCTCCACCCCTCAAATTAATTTCACAAAAGCATCTTGAATTTGCCCCTCTTTCTATGTAGGCGCGCCTACGACAAAAATGATGCATAATTGGCTAATTAAATAATTAAACCCCTAATAGTTTGATTGGCTAATTAAATAAGTAAACCCCTAATTGTTTGATTTAATTACGTGTGTTTCAGAAAAAAATGAAATAATGCATGATTAATTTATCGGAGTATAATTTAATTGAAAAACATAGGTTATAATTTATTAAAAAGTATGGTAGTCGAAAATCGCAAGTTAAAACGATAAAGGAAGACTCGTTAAGGGTTCGTGGACAAAAACACGAAAAATACGAAAAATCGAAATATATGTATATATAATGCGAAACGAGTCGTCAAAGTCATAATTGGATCGAAAAAGAAAAAATGTAGATTTTTTCTCTCTTCTCTCTCCTCTCCGGTCCGCTGCCGCTGCACCGTCGCCGTGCCGCTGCCGGCGCCGCCACATCTATCTTGATTCCAGCCGATTTTCACACCATTTATAGCTTTCACTGAGCCCGTTCCAGATCCAGGCTTGGTTTTACGTTTCGATGGCTCGTTCGCCGGGAAACGGCCAGTCAAACCCGGCCAAATTTTTTCTCTCTCATCTCTTCTTCTTCTCTCTCTCCCCCTCGCTGGAAAACCCACTGTTTATTCCCTTTACCGTCGTCTGGGTGTGTGTGTCGTGTGAGGGGTGGCGCCGCCATGAGTGGCGGCGCCGGGGCTGTGTGTGTGTTTAGTTGTGGGAGGCGGCGCTGTGCAGTGCTGCTGTGCTGCTGGCGTGGGTGCTGGTGGGTGTGGACGGTGCGGATTGCGCTGGCGTGGGTGCTAGTGGGTGTGGCCGACGCGCGGAGTTGCTCCGGCGTTGCTGGTGGTTGAGGACCGGCGCACGGTGTCGCGCCGGGGTTCTGGAGAGAGCACGCGCGCGGGAGCAGGATGTGCGCGGTGTGCGCGACAGGGGCCAGGTTGTGCGCGCAGTGCGCGCGCCGGGCTACGTCGAGACGCACTGTGTGAGCACCGGCGTGCGTGTGTGCATGTCAGTCCATGTCGTGTGTGTAAGGTGTCGCCGGCGATGTGGTGTCGCCGGCCGTGTTTTCCGGTGACAGCGGAACCGGTTTTGGTGAGAGAGGGGTCGTTTTGCTATTTCATTCAATCCGGGGATCCTTTTGCAAACCCTAGATATTTAGGATTTTACATTCTAGCCCTCTATCTTTTAAAATTTTGTTTTAACCCCCAAGATTTTGAATATATCAAAAAGACCCCAAATTTATTCTGTATTTACAAAAATGCCCCTGCACCTTTAAACGCTCCGTTTAATCTCGTTTTTCTTCCATTCAAACTCTAATCATTTTCCTTTCACCCTATGATCATATGTTTAACCTTTCACGCTCGTTTCTTCATTTTTGATCTCTAAAGCTTTCGTTTTGTTTCGTTTTTCCTATCACTTTTTTTTCGAGAGAGATTTTATATAATTAATATAATGAAACTAAGAACCTTCTTTAGATGTGTAGGCTCTCAATTGGAACAAACACTTTAGAACTTAAGACTTTGATTTACACGCGGTTTACCACCGAACAAGGTGGGGGTAACTTCTAATCTATATATGTTTATGTTTTCCGTATTTGATATATGAATTGTTGAACCCTATATACCGTGAATACTGTGTGCATGTTTTTATATTGTGAATGGACTGGGTGGTCCGTAAATATACCCATAGGTAGGAATGGACTGAGTGGTCCATAAATACACCGATAGCTAGGGATGGACTAGGTGGTCCGTAAATACACCAATAGCTAGGGATAGACTGGGTGGTCCGTAAATACACCGATAGTTAGAGATGGGCTGGGTCGTCCGTTAAGAAAATGATTTACGTGTTGTGCAATATATATGTTATGTCTAATTGCCGAACTTATATACGTTTGATTTGTTTAACTACTTAATAACTGTTAAAACATGGAAATTATCCCCATGAGTGTATTCAACGCACTCACCTCTATCTGTATTCACACTACAGGAAATGACGAGAGTCAAGATGCGTAGAGAGGATGGTGCCATATCAAGTCTTCTCTTTTTTTATTTTTTTTTCAAAACTTGATGTCGAAATAATATTTTAATATTTCACGTTTGTAAAACTATACTGTTTTTCTTTTGATAGATCCTGTATGAGATTTTCCGCTGCTCAAGGTTTAAAATGTTTTACTTCAGTTGGTGCCGAAGTATTGTATATGTAAATCTTTCTATTGTCTTTTATCTTCTTCTTCTGTTTTAAAATGTATGTCTCTTTCCCCTTTTCTTTCTGCACGTCCACAAGAAAACTCTGATATTTTAACTATGAAAATGGGGCGTACATTCTAAATACTTGAAAACATCAATCATGTTATACACTCTAATTTCATGCATGTCTCACTATTTATCCTTGCCATCTTCATCAATGAAATCTTGCAACTCTTCACTCTTCTCTTTATTCCCTACATCTTCTTCTTCTTCTTCATCCACTCCACCTTTCAAATATTTCTTCCCAAATTTCAATATTTGATACTCATTTTCTCTATTCTCAGACACTTGTGAAAGCAACACTTTCTTCTTGTGTGATTGGTAAACTAACCACAAGCAAATTGCAAGAATTACCAATATTTGAAACACATACATTAAACTCTTGCATCTCACTGAATATTGCTTCAACATCATCACTTCCACACCCTGTCACAAACTGAACATCATGTAATTTTCTGAATAGGAATTCTGCAAAATAATCATAAGAAGAAGCAAATTCTCATCACCTACAGATAGGAAGTAAATCTAAGAACCCTGACCATGTAATAACCACAAACAGAGCTAAAAAGTCAAAAGTAAATTTTAAAATGATTATAAGAAAAATTAAGTCATAGTGAGTTGATATATAAGGTGCAATAATTTTGGTAGTTTGGGTCTCATTTTTTTTAATGAGCTAGGAGTAGTAGGAGAGAGAGAAAATAAAAATTAGAAATCTTCTCAAACTCTGATCACACAATCCGTACTTTTATAAAGACGAGATACCACTCAAACTACAAGTCTTGTGATACAATTTTAATAATTCATTTTGTAGTTGATATATATATATATATATAAACTACATTGTTTATTAGTCTATACCAACTCTATAAGAATCATATTTTCACGATTCAATTCAATCATATTATGTAATGCATTCCATGGTAAAGTGTTCCGTGTAGAATGCAGACCATTGTCGTGAATTGGGTATGACTATTTGAAAGTTGAACTTAATAATTTTATAATCTGATTTTGCTCCGATCCAACACCTTTCTTCTCGCACAAGAAAACTCAAAATCTTCGATCCGATTACCTTTACATGCAAAACAGACACCGGGAGGGGGGTTCCCGGTGATGGGACTCTGACGCTCAAGTCAATAAAATTGCCAAGTGATCTCTTGATACAAGTGTGTATGTGTGTGTTCTTAGTAAATTGTGCATAAAAATGTAAAAATGAGTATTATAAGTTTATGTACTCCCTGTGATACGTGGCAGTTGGAATCGTCCGATAAATATGGGAAGTGGGCGACTGATCCGCGAAAATGACGGTTATTTGAATTCAAACTTGTTCACCCTACTTCATCATTAATCAGTTCGTCGTCATGTCTCAAAACTCAATTAGTTCGCAAATAACGTCGTAGAACAGTTCGCTCTTCACGAAGTAACCTTTGTTCGCTTCTTTAAGTTGTTCACGCATGTTGATTTTGACTTTGGTTCGGTTTACAGGAAAGAATCTGGTTCACATTAGTTCGACCATATCAAGTACTCCCTCCTTCGAAGTGTGTGTTTACACGCACTAATGCAATTCGCTAGCTACATTGGCCGAACAGTTAACGCTCATTTTCGAGACGAAACATTTTTTCAACCGACTCTATCTCATCTATACGACACGTGGCAGAGTACATTTCCCGTCCAGTGTCTTCTCTTGTTCCACCGTTTGATTTCATCGCATCCAACGATCGATAGTTCGTGACCCTTCACATTTTCCCCCCAAAATCAAGAAATCCACCCTCTATATATATATCCTCCCTTACACATAAAAATTTATTTGCGAAAAATCACTGTAGATTCTCATCAACAAGGGATTTTCTCTTCCAATCTCTAGAATTCTTCAATCAAACCAGGTACCATCTTCTCCTCTCTTAACCTTATATTTCAATGGCATTTTTCAATCCCTTAGTTCATCTTCGAGATGAGAGCGAATCAGAGGAAGACTTTGATCAATTTCCTCTTCACCCCAATTTTAGGCCTGCAAACCCTAAACCCTCCTCTTAAAACCATCGAAAACCATCCAATCTTCCCAAGAATTCCAGACGAAAAACTGTAGATACGGTATTTTCTTCCACCAAAGCCACTCAGACCCACACAATACTACTTAGTTCAATTCTGGTAGGTGGTTATTCTGTAGTAATTCCTAGTCCGGAAGATCGACCCCACCAGGCTCCGGTCGGCCATCAGACATGGTTCCTGAAGCATGTAACTTTAGGATTAGTTCTTCCTGTTCACCCTTTCTTTTTAGAAATTGGTTCGGCTCACCCGAACTCTATAAGTTATATAGTGTTCTTTTATATGATATGTAAATGGATGGGGGTCGAGCCCACCACTGATCGGTTTCGATCTTGTTTCGTTCTTAAAAACACTAATCCTTTTCACTTTTACTTAAGCCTTCGTAGTGGCGAGAGGTGAGCTTCTTTTTTGTCTTCCAAGGACAACAAAGTCAGTTCCTGGAAAAAATATTATTTCTTCATTTGTGAGCCAGCGAACCAACCCTTTTATTCGTCCCCTTGGGTTTAAACTTCACCTCAAACAGATCCTCCTTCCCGAACTGATTTCCAGATCACCCTTCTGAACCGAATATTTGACAAGGGGTGGTTCGATATAGTAAAGTTGAGCTCCTGTGAGTCATTGCTATCGTTCTGGGGGTTCTATCCGAACAGCCACGTTCCTTCCAGATTCAATCTACATTGTTTTAGTTCTCGTTATTTCTTATATTACTTCGAACTTATTATGTCGAATTGTGCCTTACTCCAATCATTTCTTCTTGCAGACGATACAATGAATCAATTCTTCAGTTTCATGGATGATGTCTCTGCCGAAGAACGATCTCTCTTCTCACCTTTTTAGCATAGAGCGGATACTGCACTAGCTGCAGTCTTCAAACAGGCAGAAGAAAAACGCCTCATCGAGCTAGCTACCAAGACACCCGGCTCGACTGAAAATATAATCCAGGAAGAAAAGGGTGCTCCTCCTAAGAGTTCGGGACCTACCTTATCCCCTTCCCCCCTCATCAGCATGCTGCCGACCACTGAAGTCCAACCCAGTTCGCCTCTACCTACTACTTGTATATCTAAACCTATCACTCTGACCGAGGAGATCGAAGAGGAAATAGTGGAAGCTACTACCTCCTTCCCGAAAAGGAACAAAAGGTCCTTCAACTCGCAAAGAACCATGAACAAAAAACGAAAGACTACCGAAGAGCCCAGGGTTAGCTCGGAAGCTCCGGGAGAGGTGGTGGTTAGGAGTGAAAAAACCTCCGAGAAGGAAGATGACTCTGAGGAAAAGGGATTGAGGATGAATCTCACTCATCTGGCAAACGCGAGGAACTTCTTTGAAGGTTTTACCAAGAAAGCCCTTCATCGGCGAGTTTAAGTACAAAAACATTATCACCGGTTACAGGAGGTGATGGATGAGAAGAAAACTTTGGAGAATGACTTAACAACTCATACCGGCAGAGCTGAAACTTTATCTGCACAGCTAGACCAGTGCGAAGTCGAGCTGGCTGTGGCTCGATCAGAGGTATCCAAGAAAGAAAAACTACTATTAACGAAAGAGAAGTTCGCTATGGAGAAGCAGCCGACTCTTCTTTTTGTGGAGATAGAGAACCGGAAGCTGCGAGAGGAGCTAGAGCAGGAGAGGAGGTTGAGGGCTCAATTTGGTGAAGATATGAAGATGGAGGGCTTCCGAGCTGGAATTAACGAAGGTTTTCATCAGTTCGCTCGAAGTGCGGAGATGGAGCTAATAGCTGAGGAGTATCGGGCAAGAGTTTTTCATCATCTCTGGAATTCCGTCTTTTCTCTTTCCAAGACAGCTCCCATGGCCAAGGCCTACTTTCGAGAGGGAGTTCGATTATACCAAGAGCAAGTGATGGAAGCCTTACAGCAATATCAGAAGGAAACTGGCCAAGTGTTGCCGGAATCCGCATTTCAGTTCCGTCTCTCCTCTCTCGGCAAAAAGCTGAGTCAATCATTTCCCACTCCTCCCAACTGGCAAGGGGATCCAAGTGAACCAGTTGATGCAAAATGGTGGGCAGAGTACTTAGAGCAAGCCATCTCAGAAATACTTCCTCCACGACCAAGTACCAGTCCGAATCCTCCCCAGTTTGCCACGGAAGGTCCGAGTTCAGTTGTGAATCTGCCAGAAGAAATATTCGATCCTGTGCCTTCGACTTCACCCACTGATTGGTCTTCTCATCCAGTTCCCTCCGAAGGGCCATCTGACTGTTCTTAGTGCAATTTTCTTATATCTTCTGTTCGCAAACACTTTTCATATTTTCCTACCTGTAACTATTTTTTTTAGAATTTTGAATATTATCAGTCTTCAATTTGACAATTACCATAAGTAATTCATAATCGATCTGTTCTCGACATAAAAATTCATCTTCATAACCCGCAAAACTTAAAGGAAATATAAGTTCAATCATCACAAGTAATTAATCCATACAAGTATATCTTAGAATGATATTCCTTCAAAGAAAATGAACAACCTGTATTCGATCAAAACCTCATCGAGAAAACAAATTTAATCTGTAGCTCACTTAATCCGAACATTCCGAATGAACATTTCAGTTTGCTTAAACAGGACATTCCTAGAAAATGTTTCAATTCGCTTAATCAAGACATTCCAAGGGAATGTTTCTATTCGCTTAATCAGGACATTCCGAGGGAATGTTTCGGTTCGCTTAATCATCAAGCCTAACAACAGCCATATGAAATTAAACAGAATAGAAAAGACGCAACAATTTAACGTGGTTCGACTTATTTAGCTTACGTCCACGGGGAGTGAATACTTCTCATTTTATTAAGGTAATGAAAATTGAAAGAAGTAGAAAACAACATACAGAAATGTAGCACTTCAAGTATAGAATTTCTTCAAATGACTCACATGTCATGGTCTTGGCAACATCTTTCCATCTTTATCTATCAGCTTGTAAGATCCTCCTGGAAGAATTTTTGAAACAACATATGGTCATTCCCAAATAGCATCCAATTTCCCAATTTCAACCATGACATCTGACTGCCTTAACACCATATCTCCCACTTGAAACTCTCTCTTCTGAACTTTCTTGTGGAACGCTGCTTGAATGCGCCTCTTGTAAAGTTCATGACGAACTCTGGCCTCATCCCTCAGTTCGTCTAAAAACATCATGTCAATTTTAACTAATTTCTCATTCTCTTGAGGTTCAAAATTGATAATCCTTAAAGCTTCTCCTTGGATTTCTACTGGGACTATTGTTTCCATTCCGAATGCCAGACTGAAAGGGCTCTCCCCCGTTATCGACCTAGATGTTGTTCGATAAGCCCATAACACTGATGGCAGTTCATCTATCCAATTCGATCTCTCAGACTCGAGTCATTTTTTAAGTCCATCTAATATGATCCGATTCACCACTTCGACCTGCCCATTTGCTGGGGATGAGCAACAACTGTGAATATTTGCAAAATTTTCATCTCCTTGCACCGTTCAGTAAACTGAGCTCCGTTATCTGATACCAAGATCCTCGGCAAGCCAAATCTGCAACAAATATTCTTCCAAACAAAATTGATCATATCAGCCTCAGTAATTTTGACTAAAGGTTCAGCTTCAACCCATTTAGTGAAATAGTCCACTGCTACCACCAAGAATTGTTTACTCCCTCTAGTTTTAACAAATGGACCAACAATGTCAATCCCACATCTGGCAAAAGGATAAGGCGAATAGACAGTTAGCATATCAGCAGCTGGTGTGTGAATCTGCCACCCATGTTTCTGGCAAGACTCACACTTTCTAACTATTTCCTCAGCATCCTTCTTCATTGTGGGCCAATAAAAACCAGCTCGCACTACCTTTCGAGCTAAAGCACTTACCCCCACGTGTTCGGCGCATCCCCCTCATGAGCTTCTCTTAGAACCTTAACCCCTTCTTCTTGAGATAAACACCTTGCATCTGTTGGCAGAAAAGTTTTTCTATACAAAAATCCATCGAGAATATAATAGAACCGAACTTGCCTTTCTAACCTTTTCAATTCCTGTGTTGTCCCTTCTCTTTTACCTTCCAAAAAATGCAAGAAAAGAGTTCTCCAGTCGGATTCTACCTTGTCTATGTTCATCACCTCATTTTCTCTTCCCACACTCATAACGTTTATAATCCGTTTAGAACAGTCTTTCAATAAACTGCCTATTTTTGATAGAAAATCTATCTTCTGATTTGCACTTCTGGGAATCTGTTCGATCTGAAGCTTCTCAAACCTGTTTTCCATATCTTTGATTTTTTCCACATAAGAAATCATGCGATCCTCCTTAATCTCACATTGGTTTTGAAGTTGTTGGGTTATCAACTGCGAGTCCGACTTGACTGTTAAATGGCGAGCTCCTATATGTTCGGCTATCTTTAACCCTACAAAAAAGCTTCATATTCTGTTTCATTATTAGAAGCTTTAAACAAGAATTTTATGGCGAACTGTAATTCATCTTTCTCTGGGTTGATTAACAATATCCCAGCTCCGGATCCTTGACGAGATGAAGATCCATCTACAAATAGTTCTCATTCTTTCTTTTCCTGCACTCTGGTCGTCTCTTGAATAAAATCTGCCAAGGTTTGACCTTTAACGGCTGTTCGAGGTTCATACTTGATATCAAACTGACCCAATTCGACAGCCCATTTGACTAATCTTCCCGATGCATCAGGTTTTCCCAGAACAACGCTTAGTGGATGGTCAGTTTTTACTGTTATTGCATACCCCAAAAAATATGACCGCAACCTCCTGGCTGCAGTGACTAATGCATAAGCCACCTTCTCAATCTCAGTATAACGTGTTTCAGCTCATTGCAGAACTTTACTGACAAAATACACAGGGAACTGATCCCTGTCTTCTTCCCGGATAAGAACCGAACTGACTAACTCTTTACCAGTCGCTAAATATACTATTAGCGTGTCTTCTTGAATCGGTTGCTTCAATAAAGGAAGCGAAGAGAGGAAAACTTTCAAGTCCTCAAATGCGTTTTGACATTGTTCATTCCAGCCGAACTGGCCACTTTTTCTTAAAATTTTGAAGAACGGTAAACTTTTGTATGCTAGTCTTGATATAAACCTGCTCAGGGCAACAATACGACCAGTTAGAATTTGTACCTCTTTTATAGTTCGAGGAGGGGATATCCCTTGTATAGCTCGAACTTTGATGGGATTTACTTCTATTCCTCTTTCTGTAACCATATACCCCAGGAACTTTCCTGTTTTCACTCCAAATGAACACTTAGCTGGGTTTAAACGCATTCCATTCCTTTGAATTGTTGTCATGGTTTCCCTCAAATCAGCTGCATGAGTGTTTGCTTGGATACTTTTCACCAACATATCATCCACATAAGCCTCCATATTACGACCTAACTGGTTCTTAAACATCTTGTCCACCATCCTCTGATAAGTAGCCCCTGCATTTTTTAGCCCAAACGACATCACCGTGTAACAGTATGTTCTAGATGAGGTGATAAAAACAACATTAGGTTTATCTTCTGGATGCAACAAAATCTGATGATATTCTTGTGCAGCATCCATCATACTAAGCAATTCGCACCCAGCAGTCGAATCCACCAGCTTATCAATTCGAGGAAGTGGGTAATGATCCTTGGGACAAGCTTTGTTCAAATCCTGGAAATCGATGCACATATGCAACTTGTTTCCAGGTTTAGGTACCAGAACCACATTAGCTAACCATCGAGGATATTGAATCTTCTTGTTATGGCCCATCTCCAGCAACTTTTCAACCTCCCTCTCTATGGTTTCATTCTGTTGTTCTCCGAAGTGTCTAAGCTTCTGTTTGACTGGTCGGACCTCAGGCTTGATATTCAATCTGTGAATTGCTACATTTGGGTTTATATCCTTCATATCTTCTGGTTTCCATGCGAACAGATCTATGTCTCATTCAAAACTTATACTATTTTATCTCAGGTTTGTTCGGAACAATGATTACCAAGCCTAACTAGATGTCCAGGCTATTCTGGAATCAACTCAATACTCATCAGTTCTCCTTCTTCGAACTCAGCTGTGTTCGTTTCTCTCCCTTTTTTCCGACTCTAGTCCCTTTCTCGATCGATGTCATCTCTTTGTTCAGTGTGGTATTTTTGGGACTCTGAATGGCGAACTGCGGCAATGTAGCAGCGTCGGGCTATCTGTTGGTCTCCATGAACTACTCTCACTCCTACTGTCTGTCCTTCCTTATTTTTCATTGGAAACTTCATCATCAAATATGCAGGCGAGATGACTGTCTCATAAGTACTCAAAGATGGACGACCTAAAATCACATTGTATTGTGAAGGTGCATCCACCAGCAAGAAAGTCATTGTTTTATTCTGCCTCCACTCTCCGTCTCCTAAAACCATAGGCAATTGTACTTTGCCAAACACTGTCACAGCTTCTCCTGCAAAACTATAAAGAGAAGTTTCTACCGGTTTTACCTCAACTGACGATCTTATTTTTCTGAAGAAGTCCATAAACATGATGTCCACCGAACTGCCTGTATTAACAAATACCCACTCAACATTGAAGCCTCCTATCTCAGCCACGATCACCATAGCATCGAACTGTGGACTCTTGATCATTACTCTGTCACGAGCCCCAAACTCCACCACCACTTCGTCAAAAATGGTTTGAACCTCATCTCTTTTTTGTCGAACTGAATTCAGTCTTGCTTTACGAGCTCTGTTTGAATCTCCATCTGTTGGCCCTCCTATGATCATATGTATGGTGGGTCTTTCTTCCTTTTCAGGCCTGTTTCGCGGTGGAAGTGGTGGAAGTGGAGGCAATTCAGGCCGTTCTTGTCTCCTTTCTTTTACTGGCTCCTCCCGAACATTTCGTTGTTCCCTATTATCCTGTCGGTGTCGACGAACATACCGAGCAAGTCTATTCTCCCTTATTAGTCTCTCCAGTTCGTCCCTCAGATGCAAGCATTCATCAGTACCATGTCCATATTCATTATGAAAACGACAGAGTTTGCCATTTCCAAAGGTAGATGGTTTCTTGGGATTTGAACTCCAGGTTGCTGGCCATCTCAGTTGGGGTAGGTTCCAAATCTCCATCAACACCTGTTCGGGAAGAACAGTCAACGGTGTGTACTGGTCATATCTCCGACCCACCCTGGTATCTCGCAACGGTGGGGGTGCAAACTTCGGTCGAGACTCTCCTATCACTTTCTTCCTTGCCAGGTCTTGCTCATGTGATCTATTCGATCGACTAGAGTCTTCTCCTTTCTTAATTTGAACCGTCTCTTCCAAATTGATGTATTTGGTAGCTCTCTGTAATAAATCATCAAAATTCCTGGGCGTCTTTTTAACCAAAGAGATATGAAGGTCGTCCTCTCTCAAGCCTTGTATAAAGGCATTGACTACCAGATCATCTGAAGCCTCAGGAGCTTCCAGAGTTGCAGTTGTAAACTTTTTAACGTACTCTCTCAACGTCTCCTCCACCTTTTGCTTAACCCCGAACATGGTCTGGGTAGATCGCCACTGTCTTCTAGCATTGGCGAACTGATGTAAAAACAAATCTGATAATTGTTCAAAGTCGTGAATTGCGCCATCGCTTAACTGGTTGAACCATGTTTGAGCAGCCTTAGTGAGAGTAGTAACGAACACCCTACACTTGATACCATCTGAATACCGGTGCAAAAGGGCGGTATTTTCAAATCGGCACAAATGGTCCCATGGATCAGTAGTGCCATCATAATCGAAATTCACCAGTCGAAAGGAAGTCTGTAGTTCGTCCTCCATTACTTCATCAGAGAAAGGATTTCCTCTCGAACTCCTCGAAACCCATCGAATATTCCGTTGAACCTCCCGCAGTTCTCTTTTCAGATCGTCAACCTTTTCTGACAGTTCATCATGCTCTCGTTTCTGATCCCGAGGGTGATCAAACTGACTCTCCCTCTCATCTGTCTCGGACTTATCATCCTTTTGTTCATTTTCGACATTAACTCCAACGTTATCCTGTTGTGACTCCACCCTCTGTTTACCCAAAGCTTTCTGAACAGCTGCTGATGTCAAATCAGAAAGTTCTTTCGGTGTTAAAGTGATGGTGCGAGGAGGATTAACCGGGACAGAACTCCGGCTATCTCCTCCATCTTCTCGTCCTCCCGACGGTCCGCCTACTTCTGTCCTTCTCTTTGATACTCTGGTATTCACCATTTTTGTTATCTCAACGTCTTAAAAACTCAGTTTCCCACAGACGGCGCCAATTAATTTTGCTCTGATCCAACACCTTTCTTCTCGCACAAGAAAACTCGAAATCTTCGATCCGATTACCTTTACCTGCAAAACAGACATCGGGAGGGGGGTTTCCGGCGATGGGACTCCGACGCTCAAGTCAGTAAAATTGCCAAGTGATCTCTTGATACAAGTGTGTGTGTGTGTTCTTAATAAATTGTGCATAAAAAATGTAAAAATGAGTATTATAAGTTTATGTACTCCCTGTGATACGTGACGGTTGGAATCGTCCGATAAATATGGGAAGTGGGCGACTGATCCGTGAAAATGGCGGTTATTTGAATTCAAACTTGTTCACCCTACTTCATCATTAATCAGTTCGTCATCATGTCTCAAAACTCAATTAGTTCGCAAATAACGTCGTAGAATAGTTCGCTCTTCACGAAGTACCTTTGTTCGCTTCTTTAAGTTGTTCACGTATATTGATTTTGACTTTGGTTCGGTTTACAAGAAAGAATCCGGTTCACATTAGTTCAACCATATCATAATCCATCCTAAAAATAGATTAAAAAAGAAAAGAAAACGATGTATTATTATGTTAGTGCATGGGTTAAACAAAAAAAAAGTTAGTGCATGGACAAAATGTACATTATATATAATGTAATTTTAATTTTTATCTCAATAAAAACAAGAGTGCATTAACTCTTTATTGTCAGATGGGGTGTATCTATTGGGCCTCTATTGCAATTACAACTGCCTCATATAATGCCAATCAGTTTTCACTTTGAACGGTAAATTGGTGATGCAATCCAATATTCACTGTTTTCAATACATACTTTAGATTGCGATATTGTTCACAAGGCTATTTTGACAGTTTAAGCATTAATAGGTTATATACATATAATTTTCTAATAAGCAACGTCGATCTATATATATTTTTTAAAGTTGCAAACCATTATCTTGAGTTTTATTAAGGAAATACAACTGTTACAAATGTATTTAAGAGTGATATGTTTTAATCTATATTTCTATTTTATTGGTGTGGTTATGCTGAAGTTAAAATAATTTTAAATCTCATAACTTCTCTCTCTCTCTCTTTCTTAATAAATGATCTTATATAATTATATGTTTTTTTTTTTCAATTTCATCAAATAACTCAAAATTGTTTATTTGGATCCAAATTCAACCGGTGATTGAAAAACTCACCATAAACTTATCAAGTGCAACACACATGATGTTGAATTTGAGGATTTTCAGAAATCACTAATAAAATTATTCCGATGTGGAACTCTTTGATTGGATACTTATTAATAGAAAAATACATCAAAAAATGTAAAATTATAACTCACTAATTACTTTCCACATCATCTATCCTAATTAAAAAATAATCTGCTGTGGTGCTGCCTCCTCCACAATCGGAAAGCTCAATTTTCTTCCAAAACCACTAATCATTTCCTCCTCCATTAATCGCAAAAAGATCGTAGTCAAACATTCTATAAATCATTGAAAAGTGCGATTCACTTGCTGGAATTGTCATAAACATTCCTCCAAAACTCTATTTTTGATATATTTCGAACTTCAACAGAAATACATGCATGTTCTATATGTCAAAATGTTCATCTTTTCAAGTCTATTATAAATTTCAAATCAATCCAAAAAATCATGTTCTAATCAAATTCGAAATCACAAAAAAATCATTTACAACTTCGGTTTTTCAAATAAATTTTTAATGAAATCGAGTTATTCAAATTTAATTCTTTGAATTTGTTTGGGATTTATAATGAGAGAGGAAAGAGGATTTATTGAACATGTATATTGGTTTAAGTTTCAAGAAAATCGAAAATTTCAACTTTGAAGTCAGAAATCCCCAAATTCAAAGATTTATCCTAATACATGATTAATTCAATATTACCATGAACTTTGTAGGTCAAGTGGTATCTAATGATTTGGATTCGAACCCGAAACACATAAGTTTTCTAATCTTTATTGTTTCCTTCACTTCCACTCCCCCAATCTCATTAAAAAATGATTAATTCAATATTAGTTCTTCAATAAAACCTAGACTTCCACTATGTGTTTTCCAAAAAAAAAAAAAAGTTTCAATTTTTAGTTGTAGTTGAATGCAATTATGTTGTTGTGTAGAAGCCAAATTGGTGCGTTAAAACAGTGTGTTTGGTGGAGTCTTGTGCAATACTAAAGCTGCAAGATTTGTCTACACTATACACTATACACAAATCTTAATTGATTTTGATAAACCATATCTTATATACTGTACCTATCACTCACCTCTCTTATTTTCACATTCCTATATCTTTTTAAATATATATTAGGTCGGAAAACATTCCAATATTATATAGGGTAGGGTTATACAGAGTACCCCACCTAATTTTACTAAATACTCTTGTTGGAATATTTCAGTAATTATCTTGATAAGATAAAACTGTATGCACAATAAGAAAAGAACAGTTTGCTTAAGGGATCAAAACCTAGTTTCCATACTATGTGATCTTTAGTTCCTCGTCTATAAAATATCATGTAATGGTTTTCCAAGTGATAAGGAAAATCAACCTTAGAAGATATAGAGAAATATCTTCTAAAAGCAGTAATCTAGAAGCTGAAGCAGCAACAGGAAGCTGCAAGTTGAAGCAGGAAGCAGCAACAGAAAACTGAAAACAAGAAGCTGCAAAGTGAAGCAGGAAGTAACAATATGAAGCAGAAGCAGAAAGCTGCAAACTGCAATCAAGAAGCCAACATCTTACTGAGATATCAGGAAGTAGCCAACGGACTTATCATAAGAAGATAAACACTACTCTCATCCAAGTAAGTACGAGGAAGATCATGCAACTCAACGAAGAACAAAACTATCTTTCAGCAAGAAGGAGTATCCGTTGCATGAATCTCAGGAATGGACCCATACCGACATGCCAGGTCAGCAAGGTCCAGTAATCGATGTCAGACACATTAAATGCTCATGGAAGGTTTTACACACCATCTTGCCTTTCAACGATGATGCATTTAATAAAGTCACAGTAAAGATCTTTGGAGAATCATAACTCGAATTCAAAATGAAGAAGTATCTTTCCTTCAACGGATACTTCACCACAACGGATAGATTCTCAAGATATATATACAGAAGGTGTGAGGAGCTGAAGATGTGTGAGACTAAGCCAAGTGAAAATTCAGAAATACTCCAAAGCTACTTCAAGTTTTTCTTAGTCCAACCACTCAACCTTCAAAAGCAGTATATCATTCAAGTGTTCGAGCTCTAAAGTTCAAGACTGACTTCACCACACCAGTTGAAGAAAAATATACTTTTAACCATTGTGTTGTGTGTGATAGGTTGTTTTAGTTAGGTGTACTTAGTTGATAGGATTTTATCTTTGCTAAGTTTGTTAGTCTTGTGTAGGCTATCTTTCCCTGTGTGGGAGTTTGTAAACCATGTGTGGGATTTGGCCTAGAAATCTAGGATTCTAGTAGGTTCAACTTGTTTTGGAAGAAGTTTGTAAAGACGAGTCTTGTAAAACAAACTGACCATAACGAAGTTCCTCCTCTGAGAATGAGTAGAGTGGACGTAGAAGAGTTACACCACTTTCAAACCACTATAAGTCATAAGTGTTTACTGCTTATCTTATTTGCTGCATTGCATTGTTTGCATATCTATCTTGTTGCTTCTATTATAAGCATCCTAATAAACGTTTGTTCTATAATCATATTTGGAAAAGAAAACTATTTTTCATCAGAAACTCTATCAAGTTTATTCCGTTGTGTTGCATTCTGATACAGGGTCAGTAACCTGATCTAGCCTAGGGCCAGGTTACTGATTCGAGACAGGATACTGTTCTCTTTAAGTGAGACAGAAACCTATTAATCAGTAAGAGTTTTAAAAAGTTTGAAAAATCGATAAAGGTTCATTCACCCCCTCTGAACCTCTGACCACTTGGGACCAACAACTCCAAATGCTAAATCCGTCCAAATTTAAATAATATAAAACTATCAAAATTCTGAATACACCTCCACAAAATTATCATTATACTCTTTTGAATTATAACATAAAACTCAATAGTAATGATATTTATATTTTTTAATACATTTATTTTTTTAATTTAATATAATGTGGGGTGTGCTAAGTAAAGGGTGGGGATGTGTACAGCCCCACCCTATTATTTATTAGTGTTAATCTGATTTAAAAAAAAATGTAACATCAAACAAAACAGTCCTTAATTAATACAAATTATAACTTAAAATTTATAACAAGATCTTTTAAATTATAACGTAAAGTTCAATAATAAAGATATTTATGTCTTATAATAATACATGTATTTTTTATTTAATATAATGTGGGGTATGTTAGGTAAAGGGTGGGGTGTGTATAGCCCCACCCTATTATTTATTGGTGTTGATTAAAAAAAAAAAAACAACCAAACATCAACAAAATCGGTCCTTAATTAAGTTTTCTTCAAAAAAAAAAAAAAAAAAAGTTTGTTCTAATAACAAAAAGCACAAGTCTTCTTCCTCCCCATGCGACATTCTATGGAATATTATTATTTGATTTTATCAACAGCAATATACAAGTTGAATTATTGTTATTTGATAAATGCTCAAATCTAATCAAACATAAAATTCTTGAATCGTAGTGTACATCAGTTTCCAAAAATTCCCATTTCAATACATAAGCCCTAAAACAAAAACAAAAAAATTTAAAAAAAATTACCACAATACTATATTAAGCTAACTAAAAAAATGGTGGTCTAACTAAATTAGAACAACATATTGACAATTGAAGCAAAACTATATCCGTTTTGAAATCACACACACCACCTAATTATAAGCACACATTCATTAATTCATGTCCAGATTTCACCAATTAATTAATTAAGGGTTGAAAATGAAGTCTCCACATTTACATTTCCAACACATTGGCTTGTAATTCGAAATGCCTTCTCCTCTTGAATATGCAATTGATCTTGGTGTTGCATAAAATCCTCTGCCTTTTGTTTCTTCAACTAATAATTTCTTGGAGGGCACAATGGGAATTTGAACTGCCTCACAATGCCCACAAGTTTTGCACCTTTGATGATCATCACATCTTGGAGGCTTTGATCCTATCACCGATCTCATCCTCACCAACCCTTCTTCATTTATCTTCTGCATCCAAACAAATTCATCCACTTTTTAATGCAATTCTTGCTCTAATCTAATTAAAGTAGCTCATTTCGAATATTTGCAGAATTACTCCAAAATGTGCCCACGAATGAAATACTTATGATCATCATAATTGGGGTAGTTGAATTTTTTATTTTTATTTTTTAATTTTTTGTGAATTTGAGTATACATGGGGAAAAAAAAGAGATACTTGAAGAAAGCTTACCATTGCAGAATTAGATAGTTTAGAGAACTGTCTACCTGAAACAATGCAAGAAAAAAGACAGATAAACATCATTAATCCAACATGTTTGATGGAAATAATTTGGACAATTAATTTGATAAGAAAATGAACAAACCTTGAACCATGTTGAAATGTGTAGGAGATAAAGTTGGTAAGAGCAAGATTGCCAAAGCCATTATGAGCATGAAGGCCATTTAATTCTTCAAGATTTAAAAAAGAATAATAGCAGAACTGCAATTCTTAAAGGGTTGAAGAATTTGGTATCTAAAAAGAAGAAGAGATCAGAATTGATTGATTTTTCGACTTCAATGATTGAAGCTGGAAGACAAAATGGAATTCTGCAAAAGATGGAGTGGGGAAAATAACTAGAGAAAGAGGCAGAAAAGGGAAAAGACCTTTTTGTCCTCGAACAATGAGCCCAAATGGAAACAAACCACTGTTTTTGCACATAAAGAGAGCTGCAAATATGAGGGAATGTGATTTAAGAGAAGGGTGAAAAGTGGAAGGAATTATATTTTGTGAAGAATGAAAAGGATTTGTGAATGAGGAAAGTCCTTTTCCATGGATTGAATTTTTCAAATGTGGCCCCCACCATATCTCTGTGAATATATACTGTTGAGGCATGTTGGATTTTGAGCTGGATATATGTCATTTAGCACTTCACTGTTTCCCTCCCAATGAGATCATCTAATTAATTTGGTCTAACAACTATTACAATCATAATTCATGAAGTTGTAGAATCTTATGTAAAGAATGTGTTTACTTAGAGGGAAAATAATCTCAATTTTCCTTCAGTCACTAAGATTTTCATATATATATATATATATATATATATATATATATATATATATTTCAATTCTGGTTCTTTAACTATTACTTTTTTTTTTTTCAATTTTAGTCCAATTTTACTCGAAATCTCAAATCTTTTTAATTCAAAGCAACATGCATTTTTTACAATTTGAAGACTCAAAAGAATAAAAACTCAAAATATTTTTCTCTCTTTTAAACTAATAAGAAATCAACATATATGTATGTATGCGTGTAGGAAAATAGAATCACAAGACCTATTTATATTGGGATCCAAATATTTGGACGAAGAGAAAAACATGTTAACCTACCAGAACTCAATTTATTGATCAATTTCCAAATAAGGAGTCTTCCATATATATCTTCAAGATTTTTTAAATTAATAAAGTCTTTCAACTTTAAGGGTTGGATAAGAGCTGACTAGATCCTCTATTTCAAATAGGTGTTTCATCTTATATTTCATTGTTTTTAATTCGTGTCATGTGTATATTAGTGATGTCATCTTTTACACTTGATACGTAATGGTTATTTTGAAATATCAGATGAAACATCAATGTAAAATCGAGAATCCTATTGCGGCAAGAGATATCTTCATATGGTAAGAAACTCCACTTCCTAGTTCCTACAAACTCATGAGAATTTAAGATGCAAACAAGTTAAAAGAATTAAGGTTTTCTTACCATAAAAATTGACTTATTTACACGTGGCAACTAGTCAAATTAATTTTTATCAATGTAGGTGAATTTTATAATGCTATTTTATATTCATACTGCTTATCGATTAATCAGAAACAAAGAATATACTGTGGACTGATATAGCAGGTGAAGAGATAGGGGCATGACTAGTGTGGAGCAATGTTCTTGTAACTAAACAAGTGATCACATTTAAACTTTGGTTAAATATGAAAAGTTATGATAATTATGGGGTGATTCGTAGTGCATCTCGGGTACCAATGCATCACTCTATTTTCACTTGTTATATATATATATATATATATATATATATATATATATATATATATATATATATATATATTATTTATTAGTGGTGGAAAATTAAAATAACATCATCTAATGATTTAGATTGAATGAGAATACAAATATCCAAATACACTACAATAAGACTCGTAATTATCATCTATCTTTTTCATGATTACCGTTTTCCTCATCAAGAGTTAGACAATAACTTGTATACGGATCCAACTCGGTACTTGATGTATCTTCACGCGCCTCATACGTGTCGCGGTTCATGTGTGCTCGAATCCATCCGAACATGTCTACCACCAGTGCCCTTATTTATTAAATTTTAATGAATTTTTTTAATATACTTATATAGGTGAAAGATATAATTTGTATGACTAAAATGTCGTGTAATATGTTATATGTGTGTGTATATATATAACTGTGTTTCTGTTTTGTTTCTGAAAAGTGAAGTGTTTTAACTTAAGCTTGTCATTATCACATGGTATGGTGCACCAAAAATGTGCAGGCTAATCAGAGGTGGACCAGGCTAGCACACGAGTACAAGATTGGTGCATATTATGGTGCACTCAACCCCAAATATGAAGAGATAGATAATAACTTTACAAATTATATTAATTACATGTCCATTTCATAGGACCAGTTTTCCCTTCTGATGGCCCGCATGGGCGTAGCTTAGCCGGTTCCTGGGTGGCAGATTGCTACAAGGACGCAGGATGGAGTCCTGACAGCCGCAGTGTGGGAGTTTTATTCCTTAATTTGGGGGATAGCTCCTTGTGGGCACCAGGCACTGGTCCTCCCACCTAATGGGCCGCTGAGTCACCATGATTTACCTCCTCCACCAATCCCTGTCGGGCCGGGGGTTGGGGATTCAACCTTTTGCTACAAGTTTTCCCTTCTGATTACCTCTGATTTTCTGCTTGCTTCCATCAGCTTTAAGAGCTAATTGCATCTTGCTTTAATCAAAACACATACAACTTTAAATCCTTATTCCACTCCCTATGTATACTTTATCTAGTTTTTTTAGAGGTTATTTTTGAATTAAGTGATTTGAAATATAAGATCAATAAATATAGTCCAAATCCGTCGAAATTAGAATGCATGCAAAACCATTCATAATATTTAAAAATTAGTTCAAACTGAAAGTGTTTGATTTTAAATTTATCAACTAAAATACCATCAATGAATCTGTTACTATAAATTTAAAACTCTTCCTCCAATCTTTCAAATTAAATACAATCTGAGATTTATGTGTAACAACCATGACAATATTATGTGTGTAAAATTAATTGAGATTTATTTATTTATTTTGTTAATAGGAATATATTAACATTGAGGTACTTTTAGGAAAATGTGGGATATGGATAGCCATACTTTACTAAGATATATCATAAACAAGGGGATGTAACAGGACTTTGATGGGCATTGCCATGAGTTTAAAATCATCGATGTGCGTCTTTTTATCATGGAAAAACTAAAGGTGATATGTTATAATCAGTGGGATGAAATTTATGATACTAAAACTTAAAATGTTAAATTCTAAGTAAAAGAATTATATGTTAATAGTTTAATCCTAAATACATTTCTTAAAAAAAAGTGAGAGTCAACCCAAAATGCTTTACCAGTAACTATGTAGAAGATAATGTTAGGTTTTTTCAAGATAAATTTTAGGTTTATTTTTATTATATATGTTTATTTTACTAATATAATTTTTATGATTATCTATTATTGAACCTATAATTATTATCTTATATACTAAAAAATTGTTATATTACCTTCCAAAAAGATCAAATAAAAAATACTCAAAACTAAAAGATATAAAATAACTCAAACTAATTGTTTTTATTAATATTATAAAAAATGTGTTTTCATTTTTTAACATCTTTACATCAAAACATTACAATACTTAAAAACTTAATGAGTTAGTCTCTTTACATCAAAACATTACAATACTTGATGATGGACGGCCACGATTGACTGAACCGCCAGTTCAACCCAACCAGAGCCGGCGGTTCGAACCGGCCTGTGATTTTTTTTTTTTTCCTTTGTATTTTGGCTTAAATCTATAAATAGTGATATTTGGAAGGATCCTTATAAAATTAATGATTATATGAATATTACTAGTCATTGGCTAAATGATACATAGAACATTCAAAAATGTTTAATTACATATATTGAATTTGATAAAAAAAAAAAAAAACATTCGGCTATACACATTGCACAAAAATCATTCACGTTTTAAATGAACATGTGACAGTTCAAACCGAATGAACATCTCTAGGTAGAATTATATAATCTAACCAAATTACTTATAAGTTATAACCAATTACATATATTTAGTAATAGAGATTTCTTTCAACTGTTATAAATACAGTAATCAAAACAGGTCGGCCCGACCGTCACAAGAAAACGGTGGATTGAGTTGAATTGAAATTTTAATAGTATGTTATAGTTAAGGTTCGACCACCAATTGGTGGGTCGTGGACCAACCCATCCAGCCGGGTGGCCCATATGGAGAGCACTATTTGTAAGTAACATTGATATATTTATATCAACATTTCCAATGTATTTGTACACCTCAAAATCGACCATTTACAGAATCAATAAACTTTGCTACAAAAAATAAATGTAATTACAATGACAGCTCCTATAAATAGTTGGCGGGCGCTTCCCAAAAATAGGGTATACATATAAACATATATATACATATATGTGTGCATATATAGGCCTCAAACTTCAATACGTGTGCTCTCATCATATGAACAAAGAGGCAAACCCAACGTTGTCTCTATAATTGAAAATTGTCGACCATATGCTGTATTACATCCGCACCAGCCGAATTGATACATTTAGTTTTAACCTAAACATAGAAGAATGGAAGTGGTCATGTTATTTTCTCCATCGTGTCAAAAAATGATGCTAAAAGAAGAGTCTTTAAAAATTTAAAAAGAGATTACTAAAGGGTTTTAGCAAATTCAAATATTCATTATTACCTTTCAATTTTGGTAAAAAAAATAATAAGGCAAGACCTTTACATTTTGTTGCAACTCAAATCATGGATAGGAAATCCGATAATTATATACTCCACAAACAACACAATTATCTAAACTACAAACACCAAATTGGAATAGAGGATTCAGTTCAAATAAATAATACCACAAAAAGAACAAGGCCAAGTGTTCACGGGTGTTTTTACCAACGATTCATATTACAATTAAATGTAAGAGCCACGTCTCTTTTTGCAAAAATTGGATGGTGGAATTAAATCAGCAATCTCCTAAAGTTCATGCTTTTTTTTCTTTTCTTTTCTTACAATTACAAGCCAGTAAAGAAAATGAATGCAGTTATCAGGCAATAAACATTTTGAATAAATTTGGGCATATCTGTATTTAGATTAAAAAATGATTGAGGGATTCTTAAGGTACCTAGTGATATACTACCTCCGTCCCGCTCAGATTTGCACACTTTCCGTTTTCGTCCGTCCCAATCAGATTTGCACACTCCAAAAATGGCAAATAAAATCTACTAAAATTGTCATTTACTATTCAAAAAAGTGCTTTTTACACTACAAAAACAGTTTTTTCTTAATCTCCGTATCCGTCCCTACGTGCAAATCTGAGCAAGACGGAGGGAGTATAAAATACTACAAAATAATCTCAGGAACCTTCATCCAAATCCAAAATCCAAAATGTCTAGATGTTGCAAAACAATGCTACTTGGCAAAATCAATCCATATTCCCTAATTGGGTAAAGATGAACCATCCAAAGTAAAATTTCATGTGTACCATCCAAAGTAAAATTTCATGTGTACCATCCAAAGTAAAATTTCATGTGTAGGTAGCCAACAATTATAGACAAGGTGATAGTTCAAAAGACAATTTATTCGGTGTAAGAGGAATCTTGCAAGCACTAACTAGGGAAAGCTTCAAATATAGTACTATAACTAAGGTGATGTTCGTTTTTTGGTGGTGTTGGATTCTATTTTTCAATTTTGTCCTGTACGTCAATTTAGTCTAAATGACACCCGAAATTGATAATTTTCTGGGATTTGTAGCATGACTTGCACGGTAGGTGCCATATAAGAGTACACTTGCAAGCACTAACTTAAGCTCATGACGGATCAATAAACAGTTGGAATACTAAGGATCAGAAGACAGCGAAATACATGCCTGAATTGTATTGTGTGCCATAAGTCTTTGTATACTTCCACCGAAGTTGACATCAACTCTCTCCCAGTTCAGTCTTGTTAACCCTCTAATCATCATCTCTACAATGTAAACAGAAATCGAATGTCAACACTATATCACAACTGCCAATAACATGCAGTAGTATTACGAGTTGTAATAGCATTAACTTAAGAAATGTTAAGTCTTAGACAGCTTCATAACTTTCTCTCCCAGGACAATTACATTAAAACTGAAAAGAGAGAAAGAAAAGAACAATGAAATGCAAACAGGAGACTTCAGCAGAGTCGAATACTTTTTAATCAGCTTAGTTTTGATTCATCGCTCAGTTAAATTTTACCATAAACAACCACATGTGAGTAGAGAAAAGATCTTCCCCCTTCTCTAAGGTTAAGGTGGTTATCAAAGGCACCAAAGTTCTTTACTAAATTACATAATGCACTATTTGCAACACAATTATCTACTCAGTTGCTAAGGTATTTACTAGTAACATTGAAGCTACATATATATGGCTACGAATTCAACAGTAGGTATGTGATCTCACTTCTCTCATAGATTGCAAAGGAAAGCAAACTCTTTCTTTATGAGTTCCAATATGAGAAAACTTAGTTAGAGATGAAAAATACAAAGTAACCTGAAACATGGCAAAATATTTTAAGAATTTATACTAAAAGTGACCTCAGTTTCAAGTCAAAGACACACCTTCCATGTCCTTGGTCCTGCCTCTGGCAACATTGGCTTCCAAAGAAACTTCTTGAGGAAAGACCCTGTTTGATTTCTCCTCATTGACAATGTGTGGATACTTGGTGTTTCTCACAAGACTCCGGCGCTGAAGCAAACACACTGTAAGATCTTTTGACTTATATACATCAGCAGTATACGAAGTATAATCTTTACCTTTGGGAGCTCATTTCGACGACGTAATGATGATGAACTCCACCCTACGAGATCTACATTAAGAGTCAAGGGCATCACCAAAGGGGGAATATTAATAACCAACAGCACCTTCTTAGTACAATCTAAGAAATAATACTTTTTTACCCACTTGAGAATTAACTTGATTCTGCTATAATTCTGGCAACTGATAAATCAGTCTTAAACTACTACTGCACATCATTGTACAGTTTATGCATCAAACTGCAGGCAAAGAAATGGAGACACTGTAAACGAAGATAAGGATACGATCAAATCGTGCATTTGCATAGACAACACGCCTCTTGAACGACTGCAAAGCAGATCTGCAATGAGGAGCAAAATTGATAACTTTCAATGGTTCAGTTTGTAATAGTTGAAAACCTGAAGAATCTAAATCAAAATGATTAGTGCTCACATGAACTTAAGATTTTCGGAGTCACTGCTCATTGTAAGGAGAAGAGGGGGTTTTCCATCGTCAAAATCACTCAAAAATAGATGTTTCCCTGTTCTACCAAGTAACCAGGATGCGCGGGACGCTAATTTCTCCATGGTGTAAAAACCACAGAAAACTGGAACCTGCAAGAGAATTAGTTCATTAACAGAAAAGGAACACAGATATCAGACTTCATCATCATCTTGCAAACATCTTAGTAAAGTATGATGGAACTTTCCCGCATTCACCACATTGAATAAAATAACAACCAAGTGACTAGTCAAAAAAAAAAGACCAATGAAGATAAAGATTTTAACTTTCAAAATCCATTATCCCTAACAAGATAATATGTTAGTGCAAGGAACAAAGCGAAAATTCAATATACTCAATAATATCATGTCCACATAGGGGAGAAAACCAAAACTTAATAATAGAATATACACAATTGAATAGGTCTTTGACTACATGTAGCATTGATCATAGTGTAACATGCTTTGGGGGCCAGAAAAATTCAATTTAGATACTAATAGGAATAATAATGGAGATAGGGATATGTATTCTTATGCCAATCTCAAAAAAACATAAACCTTAGTCCAAAGTTGAGCGTCAGGGTGTGTCCTAGGACTTCTTGCGTCTTCCTTTTTTTTTTTTTCTTTTTCAATTATAAAGTGAAGTTTGATGGTTTTTCAAGAGATCAGTTATCTCATAAAACCATAAAAAGATGAGTGAGTATTTCTGAACATTCAATAGGATATACAACATTGAGGAAACAGTCTGAACAATAATGAACAAGAGTAGTGCCTATATACTGTTATGTTCCTCTGTCAACCATATAATTGAGAAAATGTTCACAATAACAGGAACTGAGGAAACTTTTTCGAAGTCATCAGCAATAAGTTCAATCAGAGAGAATGAGATGACGACATGTAGTAAGCTAAGATACCTGTTTATGCCCCCTGGAACCAAGATGGGGTGTTGCTGAGGTAATGAAGTTTATGGGTTCAAGTCCAGCAATATTTCTTCTTGGTTTCTCTTCTAGAGATAAATAATGAGTATCCCCAACATTTTCGCCATTTTCTTTTTCTTCATGATGTTTCGGTATTAAATTTTGCTGATAAAGCACAGCAACAGCATATCTCGCTACCAGGCCACCAAGAGAGTGACCTATAAAAGAAATCTTCTGAAGATTTGGATGGAGATCAAATACCGAAATCACCTGAAAATTTAATAAGGCAACACACCTTTTAAGCTCTAGCTACAGAAGTTCCTGGTTCAAGTAGCAGCTCAAGTAATATATTGGCATGACTAGTAAAAAGAAGTTTACTGTTTTCACAAAATGTATTACAAACCTCATCCGCTAATCGCTTTCCCATAACGTCAACACCATCAAATGTCAACATTGAAGAATTAGATTCACTGCCTGGATATAGCAAGTTGATTGAGAAAGTCAGGTTAAGATTTAAAGCTTTTGATATCACTACTCAATAGAGATCCTCATAAAGAAAACCAGTAAAACTCTAAGAGGTTCAGCGTTGCAATAGAGAGAGAAAAATGTTTGATGATTTATATTCAGCTTGAATCACATAGTAAAGACGTTATAGAGATTCCATCTGATATCACTAGCTGTAGATCATTTTGGAATATGATAAATAAATTGTTTCTGGATTAACTGTTTGATTTCAAAGAATATATTTCATATTCAAAGAATATTAATAACATGATTTCAATTTGGCCAAGTTCCAACAAAGCTCTAGAAATTATTCAAATAGGCACTGACGGAACAAGTTTTACATGTGCAACAGGAAGTGTAAAGACTTCAAGATACCATCTTAGTTTTATTTTAAAAAATTAAAAGTTAATACATAATTGCTTGTTTCACAAAACCTAAGGATAGTTCAGCCAAATGAGAGGTACATTCAAGTTTAAACGGGAAATGATTGGAACTAGACATAATATATTTACCAAATTAACCAACACGCATAAAAAATAACTCACTTCATTCACTTGCAAATTTAAAAGACGTATTGCTCCTAGTCCTAGTAAACATGGAAATCTATGACCTGTTTAATCAATGACAACTTTCTTTTACTTCAATACTTCAAATGCAAGAACATAACTTTTAAGGTTGGTTTTAGGTCATTCATTAACTTTCTATAATTGACTACAGTTTCCATACTACAAGGAAATATAGTTGACTTGCTCATCAAATTTAGAAATCCAAATTTGTAGATACTACATCAGCTCTCCATGAAAAGCAGTTTCTATTCAGATGCAGTTTTAACCTTCCAAATATCTAATTAACCACACAGTAGAAACAACTTGCATCAATCAATTGACTTCGAAATTAGAAATACCTAGCAACATACATACATCATCAAAGAAAAACAGAGCTAAACAAACGAATACAATCTCAAGATCACCAATAACATGAAAAAAAGTATGCAAATACAGAAGTTAGAGCTCACAATGTACAAGAACATCATCTGGATACGCCTTCACAAATTGCTTGGCAGCATACCTCCAATTTTGAGCACTGAAAGCAAATCAAAATCATTCAAAAACCAGTCATTAATCATATAACCCTATTAAACTATCACTAAAAACTCAAATCACATTCAGCATTGCTAATTTGCAGTTTCATACCTTCCTATGATTCCATTCACCATAACAACCAGATGCGTCGGCAACTGATCTCTCCCATTGCAACCGGCCTCCATGTCGAAACCGCCGTTGGCCGCCGGCGTCTCCGCCGACTGAAACCCGTCGTCTATCCTCATACACCCAAATTTCGGAATAAAATTAAACTTGTTTTTCTTCTTCTTCATGTTCCTTCTCTTTTCCATGATTTTCTGATTGCTCAAGTTAGTTTGCACCAAATCCATGTCTTTCACTTCTCTCTGAGTTTCTACTCTGATATTCTCCATCTCCATTGAACACACCAACACAAAATATGATACTATGATTTTGCTTTACGCATTGAATATATATGTGTAACGGTTTGCGAGGAATGGGGTTTTGGTGAGAAGTTCGTTGAAGATTTAAGAGCGCCATAGATGACTTCCAAAGCTTACAATTCAACGCATTCAAAATACCAAGTTTCTAGAAATTCTTTTAAATATCCCACAATTATTTTAAGAGAGCCAGATTCTAGAATATTTATTATTCAAGTACATGAATTTTAAATATTTGGTCTTCATTGGGGGTAACATTGGAATTTTGGAGTGAGATTAGACCAGATTCCCCCGTAGACTAATCAATCTCCATCAAATGGAATCCTTTTGTCACAAAATATGTATCCCCATCGCCTGTAGTTTATATCAGTTAAACTCTTGCGTGAGGTGGTTTCATGAATTTCGTTCTGTAAGATAGATTGGATCGGATTGGATAAAAAAAATTATGTAATAATTTTTAATATTAGATAATATTTTATATATATTAGGTATTACTATTCATGAGCAGATTGGGTTGGATTAGATATAAAAACATTATGTAATATTTTTTAATATATTAGATAATATTTTTCTAGGTAATACTTTTGTATTATAAGATGTGTTTGTGGTTGAGTCAAATTATAAAAAAATATGTAATACTTTTATGTGTATTAGGTAATATTTTTCTGTATAGGATATAAAAAATATTGTAATATTTTTTAATATATTAGATAATATTTTTCTATATATTAGGTAATACTTTTGTATAGGTAATACTTTTGTATCATAAGATGTGTTTGTGGTTGAGTCAACTATAGAAAAATATGTAATACTTCTATGTGTATTAGGTAATATTTTTCTCTATATCAGCTAATATGTATACATAATATTTTTATGTGTATTAGATACTCCCTCCGTCCCACAAAGATGAACTTGTATATTATTTTTATCCGTCCTACAAAGATAGACTTGTTACTATATTAATATGATTTTTAATTTGTAATTTCATATATGCTCTTATTTAAAATAGTATTTCTCCCGTGCGTTGCACGGGATGTCATATTTATTATTGGATTTTAATAATAATAATTTGTACTAAATAAAGTTTGTGTATAATATTTTTCTCAAAACATTATATCTCTCTAAAGACGAAGATATGAGACAATGTAAATTTAAAAGAAATTTTCAACCTTTAAATGTTTAGCAAAATCTTATATTTTTTCATTTCTTAGTTTCATTATAACTAATGTTTATATATTATGTTTCTTTCTTCATTCTCTATGTATCTTTATTTTGTTGAAAAATCATTATTTTTTCTTCATTTCTTAGTTTTACATTGATTTGAGAAATCAATGTATCTTTTCTTCATTTGTTAGTTTTATATAGATTATATAATAACTTTTAAAGTAAGATTGATCTTATAAATAAATATATATATGTATATATAATTATATAGTAGCTTACCAAATAAGATATATATATATATAATTATATAGTAGCTTACCAAGTAAGATTTACTATTTTATTTTATTTATTTTATTGACATGACACTTTTAGGCGGGAAGGTAACATTCTTGTAATTTTTGCCAACTTTTTTATTTTAATATATAGTATAGATGTATATTGAATCATCACACTTCAACTCCCTATTTACTTTTTGAGTAGTGTTTGTGTGCACCAAGTGCATGGATCATGACTCATGCAACTGGGCATGCGGGTCGGGTAGGGTCTAGCCCAGATCCGCACCCAGGTTTTTTTTATTTTATTTTTTTATTTGACATAACCTTTATGTTTACCGAATATAACTTTTATGATTAGCGAGTATAACCTTTATGTACAAATATCATAATATTTAAGTAAAATTATTTAGATTTTTTTCAGTATAAAAAACATATTTAAAAGTTATAAAATATTTATGTTAACCGAGTATAACTTTTATGTTATATTAGTATAACCTTTACATACATATATCATAACTTTTAAGTGATATTACTTAAACTTTTTTTAACTATAAAAATTCATATAGTATGGATTAACATTTATGTTATAATAATTTAACATTTATGTTATGTTAGTATAACATTTATGTACAAATATCATAACTTTTATGTACTTAAAGAATAACATAAGGTTATATTATTATAACAAAAAGGTTAAATTATTATGCATAAAAGTTATATTATTACAACATAAAGGTTTTGAAAGATATTATAAGTCTGTCATACAGTACAAAAGGTTATGTGAATATAACTAAAAGGTTAGGTTCGCCAAACTAAAAGGTTAAGTTCGTCAAATTAAAAGGTTAGGCCAAATAACTGCGAAACTAGGGTTTGAGTTAGGATTTGGGCGCTTAAGCGCGCGTGGGACGCGTGAAATGCACCCCCACATCGGGTCGACCCGGTTGCACGGATCTAACACAAGAACATTTGTGTTACTTTTTAAAACAAAAACAAAAAAGAGGTTTCATTTAATGTCAAAATTAATGAAAGATAAGGGTAAAATTGAAATTTCAATATTTTCTTAGTTTGTTTGAAAATATAAGTAGGCATATCTTTGTGGGATGGAAAGTAGTAATATTTTTTTGTATCACATAATACTTTTGTATTATAGGATATGACCCGAATTGGGTCAAGTCGGGTTTTCTAAAAAAATGCGGATCCTCCCTCCTCCTCTCCCTCGCACGTGCAACATGTAATACTTTTGCATACATTTAGGTTTTTTTTATAGTTAAAAATGATCAACAGATTTCACTTCTACCTCTATATTATAATATATTATATATATTTATAATATTATATATTTAGGCTAAGTTATATATTAGTATTACATTGTAATATTAAAATTATTAAAATTAATAATTTATATAATAAACTGTGTATCACACAGATACATTGCTAGTAGTATGAATAACATAAAATTTAAATACTCAAAATAATGTTAATTCCAATGTCTGTAAAATCGGGAATCGACGATATTTCGGAAATTTGAGGTCATCGATACAAAAAACCACTGACATACAATTTCGTTGCCATATCGACGATTTATCGACGATAAATCGCCGATTTTTTGTTATCGAAAACCAGCAGTTCAATCTTGTCAATTTATCGCGAGAAATCGGCGAAATATCGCCGATTTCTCGCCAATATGAAGAAACAGAAGATGAAGGGGAAGAATGTAATGGGATTGATGACCACGATTCAAGATTCAATTTTGCATCCATGGGGGAGAAGATCGGATTTTGCTGCTAAAATTAGCTTGTGAGTTTAAATAGTATTATTCATTTAAGATTTTTATGTAGTTTGAGATGAGCATTTCTGGATATTGGATTATGTTCTTTGATTTGATGGCGAGAAGGAGGGCGAGGAGAAAGAAGGCAGGTGGAGAAGGAAGCAGACCAGAGGGGCAGATTGGGGATTTGAGAGAAGGAGAGGGGCAAGATGGGAAACGGGATTTGAGGAGAGAGGGTTTAATGAAGCATACGGGTTGGAAATGGATAGAGTGAGAGAAAGAAATGAAGGCGGCCATGAGAAGAAAATATAATACTAGGAATCCTAGAACTAAAATAGGATAATAATTTATATAATAATTTATTTCTAAATTTGTTGTAAACATATCTTTTTATTTGAAATTTAAGTTCAATATATGTAATAATGTTACTTATAATATTATATAAAGTACTAGATATATTTTTCAATTTTTTTTCAAATGTTTTTAAATTTTTGCGCAAAAATCGATATATCCACCGATATCGATATATCCGTTGATATATCCGTAAAATCAAGATACCGATATATCCATCGATACAAATATTTTAGTCCTTGGTTAATTCTTACACTTCGCCAATAAAATAACGAGTACAAATAGAAAAGAATGCAAAGAGCTGAGTTGCGTGTGGTAATTATACTTTATTATAATTCTCGAGAAAAGCAAGAGTGACGTAATATGAATGTTATATAGCCTATAGGGCTGCCTCTAATGCTTTGACTTCCCTCAAATTTTTTGCAACCTACAATTTCTAGATTTTTCACCTAATCTATTTAGCAAAAACTTATTGATCAAACTTTTGTACACCTGTGCATATAGATAATTTGGATCAAATTAATCTGTGACTTCATATATTCTCACGTGTTTCCATATGTTTTGGTTTTCGTGTTCGATTCTCTTCCGTATTTATATATTTTTAGTTATTGTCATATATTTTAATAATGTTTTTTAGTAAGCTAAAGGGAGTGGAAGGGAGGAGATAAATATACTAGAAAAACTTGTGTGATTCAAGGTTCAAACATTGGTCATCACAATCTACACCTATTATAAAGACGGAATACCACTGAGCTACCAGACTCGTGGTTACATTTTAGTAATATTAGATGTATTTTTACATTTTTTTAGACAAACATATAATATATTTATATTTTGAGTTATGTCAGTCATACATTTTAGGTATGTAGTCATACATTTTAATTATATTAGTTATACATTTATATATTATATAAATGTATGACTATATTGATATAAATACATATGTGTAATATTATATAAAAGTATATATGTATAAATTGTGGTGAAATTGTACTTTTTTTTTTCGAAGTTAAAGTATTATATAAAAGTTAGGATATTTGTACATAAATGTCATACTAATATAATATAAAGATCACACTAATATAACATAAAAGTCAGCGTCTAAATAAAAATCTATTATATAAGAAAGTCCAGACAAAACTGTAATTTAACATTTATCCCAAAAAAAAAACTAATAAATGCTGTTCCCTCTTCACAAACTGTTGCCGCCTCTATCAAAAAGTCCTCTCATAATCAAATATAAAACTCCCAAAATCCTAATTCAAATTTATCATCAGAATGAGTTTGGTAATTCGTATGTATAACTTTGATTCAAATCGTGCTTGGGAATCTGCAAAATCAGTCGAGATATCACTGCAACAATGGAAGAATGACTGAATTCGTGACTGGGTCGATTATCACTCATATTGAAAGTGCTATGGAGGTTCTGATCTAACCTATTACTCCGTCTTCAATTGTGTTAAAAGTGGTTTTGTAGATGATTCATACAGAAACAGATTGATGGTCAGATTTATTTTATCTCTTACGCTACCATTCATTAATTTCATTCATTCAAGTAGAAAAATTACTCCTGCCGATCGAGCACCCTTCTCTAAACGGTAAAACACTCTATAAATTCTCTCTACTGATTTTAATCAATTTTTGTTTGTCCTGAATCAAGATTTTTGAATATTTTGACTAATTGATATTTGAATAATTTGATTCCTCTGTTTATAGTTGCTATGTTGATGGTTGCAAAGGATCGATGGTTAATGATTGCTGCTAAGAGGAAGCAAGTTGTTGTTACGTGAATGGTTGCAGGTGATTGTGTTGGAGGTTTGAGTGTGGTGCTTAGTCTTTTATACTTAGCATTAGAAATTTAAGATTAAGATTGCCATTTATGTTTTTGTGGTTTTTCTAAGTATTGGTATTCTTTGCGTAGAATTTGTGTGTGAAGGTTGAAATATTCTAATTTCATGATCTTTTAAGTTTTAATGATGTCAGGTGATTTGTTTGTTGATTTTGTTTGTGTGTGTGTATATATATATATTTAATTTTTTTTTTTTTTTTGGAGTTCATTAGAGTGGTATCAAATAATTAGTACTCTATTTATCTAATGATTAACAGTCTATTTATCAAATGATTAGCAGTCGTATATCAAATCTCAATGATTTGTTTGTTGATTTTGTTTTTTTTTTTTGTTCATTGGAGTACTATCAAATGAATAGTACTTTATTTATCTAATTTTGTTTAGCAGCCGCATATCAAATCTTGTTCACGGTGATATTTTTCTTGATTTTGTATTTTTTATGTTTCATTGGAATGGTGTCAAATGATTAGTACTCTAATTGACATTTATGTTTTTGAGGTTTTCCGAAGTTTCGGTATTTGTTGTATTGAATTTGTGTGTGTGAAGGTTGAAATATTCAAATTTCATAATCTTATAGGGTATGTTTGTTTGGAGATTATGTAGGATTGAGAAAATCGGACTTTGAAATCCTGAAATTTGTAAATAAAGATGAATAGTTAAAATTTGTGTTTGTTATGAGACTTTATAAGGTAGGATTATTACTGTAAATGTCAAATTAATGCTTGGAAAGTTAATAAGTGTAATATTATATTATTAGTTGATTAATAGTAATGATTGGATGATTGTAATAGTAGAAATTTAGATGTGTATTGAAATTTGTGTATTAATAGGTTAGAGTGTAAGGTTAATTATTATGTTTTCTTTAAATAAAATAATATTTGAGTGAATTTTATAATCCTAATTTAAATCTCCTAACAAACAAAGATTTCTTTTGAAATCTCAAATCCTGACTCATGAGTCTCAATAGGTTTTGATTTGTTGGTTGATGTTAGTTAATTTATTTGTTGATTTTTTATTTTTAAAGATTAGTACTCTACTTATCTAAATATTTTCTTTTTCTTTTTTTAGCAACATATCAAATTTCATCCACGATGATTTGTTTGTTTTTTTTTTTTTTTTTTTTGGAGTGATATCAAGTGATTAGTACTCTATTTATCTAAAAAAAAATTATCTAAATTTTTTTGTAGCAGCCGCACATCAAATTGATTTTTTTTAGTTATAAAATTACATAAATGTTATGATATTTGTACATAAAGATCATACTAATATAACATAAAGGTCAACACATAAATAAATAAATAAGTGTGCAGATCCAAGTCGACCTGCTCAAAAAACTTTTTATTTATTTATTTATGTGTTGACTTTTATGTTATATTGTTTGACATTTATGTCATATTAATATGAACTTTATGTACAAATATCATAACCTTTATATAATTTTGTAACTAAAAAAAAAAAAATCGTTTCAGGTAATTATGCTACCTTGATATTATATTAGTATGTCATTTATATACAAATATTATAAAATTTATGTAATTACCTTTACATTATATTACATAGACATGTAATATCTTTTACACCTTTTAGTTATGTTAGATATATATTTTAGTTATACATTTATATATTATATAAATGTATGACTATGTTGATATAAAAATATAAGTAATATAATATAAAGCTAACACATGAATTAAAAAATCGATCCAAATATATTGTGCACCAGGTGCACAGGAGACCAACTCTCTCACACACACACATAATATATATATATAATGACGTAAATAAACCAAGTCATTCATGAATTATTTAAGGTTTTTGATTCAATAAAACTTAATTCAAAATCATCTATTTAGGGGTGGTCTGGTATGGTATAATGTTTCGAAAATCTGATACCGCATATCGTATCAAAAAATTTGGTATGCAAAAATATGTAACGTTATCATACCCAAAATCTCGAGATACCGAGATTTCGATATTGCTCATAGCTCATACCGTACCAAACCGTAATTCAGTATACCAAAAATACATTATACCGAAATGAAAATTTATACCAAAAATACCATTCGAAATGAATATTATATACCGAAAATTTGGTATATTTAAAATGAAATATACTATTTTAAAAAATTTATTAATGTGTAATATATGTATATTTTTAATTATTATTAATATTTCAAATATTTTGGTGTATATTGAAATATCAAAAAGTTTAAATTACTATATTGATACCATATCAAAAATTTTAATACTGCCTAATCAGAATGTTTGATATTTTTCGGTATAGTAAATGTGGTATACCATTATTTTTCTAGCCATACATCCAGTCATGTGATTTGTTAAACGTAAACAAACTTAAACCTTGATGCAATTTGACTCATTAGCTCGTGAGTAAGCTCGTCGCGAGGTTTGTAAGTGAGCTCGTAAAATATAATACTAATATTTTGACATTTTTATAGATATTTTTATATACTTAATTATGACAAATATACATATATCTAATTTTAGTTATTTTTATAATTAAATAATAAGTATTATATAATATAATATATTTTTTAGAATATATATTTTTATTTTGTAAATGAGTTGTTGTATAAGTTATATTTATTAAGCTTGTTTGGGCTTAATTAAACTCAAGTAAACTAGTGCACCATAATGTATTTCATAAATTAAGATAGAGTTTGTTCGATAACATACAAACTAATGTTGTGTTTGGATAGATGAATTTTAAATATAAGATTTGAAATGAATGAATTTTAAATACACTTAAAGTAAATAGATTCAATATCCACTCATTGCCAAAAAAAAAAAATGTTCAAATTGAAAATGATTGATTTCAAATTTATATTTATCCAAAGAGAATGACTAGTGTGCCCCTGGTGTACACGCTACCCCTAACTCGGACCATAATACCTTTAAATAATACGATTAATACTTTTACATGTAACAAGTAATATCTTAAGTAATATCTTTCTTTAAAACATATATTTCAGTTATACAAATAATATCTTATAAGTAAGCAACTAATACCTTATGAATGTACACTTAATATCTTTCACTATAATATATATATATATATATCAGTTATATAAGTAATTGTTGGGATATTTCTATTAGGTTTTGATGAGACAATAAAACTTTAAAAAGAAGTTAGAGTACCCCATTTTCCATATTGTTTAAGTGGATTTTAGCTTGATAAGTTTATATTTCTAAGTTGTTTTTTGTAAAGATGTAAAAGATTAGGAAGATGGAGTATACTGATGTTAGCAAAATTTTGGATATGAAGAAGTTTCGAAAACTGGTTTTCAGTAAGGAAAGTCAGTAAGCAGAAGAAGAAAATAGAATCAGCAAGTTGGATCAGTAAGCAGCATACAGAAAGCAGTAAGGGAAACTGGAAGCTGACTGCAGGATTTTGGAACAGGAAGCTGTTCGGAATCAGGAAGCAACGCAGATCAGAAACTGGAAGCTGATTGCAGGATTCTGGAACAAGAAGCTGTTCAGAATTAGGAAGCAACGCAAATCAAAAAGATGACTGCAGGATTCAGGAACAGGAAGGAAGCAATGCAAATCAGAAAGCTGGCGCAGAATAGTAAGCAGCTACTGCAACCTGAGCAGCAAGCTGTAAGTTAATCTAACTCATTCATTGCAGTACAAGAAATATAGTGAATGTTGTACGAGGATTCAATCCCGTCAAAGTATTCGGTAGATGGAAGTTAGCGCCCAGTCAATGAGAAAATGTCACCTGGACCGTGGACCTGTAAAAGCACTGTAGCCGAAGTATGACGCCATTAATGCAATTCAAAGTAGGACATGTCCTACTTCCCAGTTTTTCCAGTTGCATTTATTGCGAAGATTTTGAAGATCAATTTGAATTTCTATAAGGACAATGTCTCTCTTCAACGAGCATTTTTCTTATAGTATAAATAGAAGGTTAGTGTGACCAAGAAGACAACTGAACAACTGATTATATTCGAAGCCTTTACATTTTCAAGCTTTCTAAACAAGTTCAGTCACTCAACCTTCAGAAGCAGTCGAGCCAAGCATTCGAGCTATCAAAGTTCTTAAGACTGACTTCGAGCTATACTAGTTGAAGAAATCATATATACTTTTAAGTTTTAACCATTTGCTGTGTGCTAGGTTGTTTTAAGTTTGATGTCCTTAGTTGGAAGGATTAGAACCTCACTAAGTATTTGTCTTTGTGTAAGATTTGTAACTCTGTGTGAGTTTTGAACCCTGTATGGGAAGAGGCCTAGGAATCTTCTAATTCTAATAAGTATAACTCTTTAGGAAGAAGTTTGTAAAGTTGTAACTTATAAAGCAAATTGACCTAGTGGAGTTCCTCCTTTGAGAATGAGTAGAGTGGACGTAGAAGGATTACACTACCTTCGAACCACTATAAACCCTTGTGTATTTATTGTTTTTGTTTATTTGCTGTATTGCTTTCTTAAATACATCTATCTTGCTGCATTTATCATAAGCATACTATTAAAAGGATTCTGACAAAATCATTCTGGTAAAAGAAAATGTTTTTCAAAAGAAACTATATCTTGTATTTTCCGCTGCATACTGTGATTACCGAGACAATAAGTTGAATCAACATTCTGTCAGCTTACTAAATCGAGCTAGTTGTTGCATTCTTTGTAGAATCAGCAACCTATTTACAGAAATTTTTTTATAACGCAATATTTGATTGAGGTTTATTCACCCTTGAACCTCTAACCACTTGGGACCAACAGTAATACCTTATGAGTATAATCCATACTCCAAATATATACAAATTTTTATGTTATCCAAACACCATCAATAAATTTGATACTATAAAATTCGAATCCTTCCTCAAATTCCCTCCTTAAATCCTTTCATCCAAACACAACCTTAGTTTCAAAGTTGCAACTAGCTGGTCCATTTTAGCAAAAGTGAAGAATCTTCGTGTTGTTAGCCCAAGTTCAATTCCTTTGGCCCATTTTCTTTTCTTTGGCCCATTTGCTTTTCTTTGGCCCTTTTGTTTTTTCTTCCTTTTTTTTTTTTAAATGTTTTTTTCTCCTTTTTTGAATCATTTATTGGTTATGGCTTTTCAGAATGTGAGAAGAACAAGGCCCAAAAGTACAAAAATACTAGCCCGATAATAATTATTTATTATAATTTTTTACTGAAGTTATTTGGATTCATTTAAATTTTAATGAGTTTAAATTCTTAACCTTTAATATCAACCTACAGTTTTATATACAAAGTCATTTGTAATTGCTTTATCAAATCAAAATGTTTCAATGTTTAAAATAGCTAGAATTCAAAATTTTCATTCTGTTAAGCTTAGTTGGTTTAATATAATCCAAATGCAATCTTTTCAGATTCAACAATATTCTTACATATATGGGGAAAAAAGAGAAAACCTAATTAGAAGCTATCACAATATAAATATCACATATGAGTACTCTTTGACCACTAAATTATAAATATACCATTAAATTATAAGTATCCAAATGCTATTCCAATTACTTTGTGAAAATATGAGATTGACAATTAGATTATAGATTCAAATCCCCAAATCAATTAATAAAAACGATGTCCTTCAATTCATATATACTTAGTTTTAATTTTAAAGGATGCAAAAAAGTTTTTTGTCATTTAAGTTTATCCCATTGAATTTTTTATCATTTATTTTTCATCTTTTGATTTTTAGTTCTCTATATTTAAAAAAATATCATTTTAATACTCTAACCTACTATAGATATAACCTTTTTAAATTAAAATTTAATTTTAACGTCAAAAAAAGTTTATTTTTTAAATTTATTAATATTTATTTAGGTTAGATGAAAAATACAAATTTTGTGGTTAAAAAAACTTTTAGTGTTTTCTCAATTTAAAAAAAAAAAAAAACCTAAAAGCTATCTGATAGATCATATTAGAAGACTAAAAAATAGTAATTACTAAATATAGAAGATTAAAAATCAAAATGTGAAAGATAAATGATGAAACTTTCTCAAACTTAGAGAATCAAAACACTTTTTTTTTTTTCAACTAATTTTAATATAAGACCCAACAATAGAACTCTTTATATTTACGCAAATGGCAGTAGCTTTCGCAGCATCACAAGTTTAGTTCCTCAAGAAACTCAATATTAATTGGAGTCATGATCTAGATTAAAGTTGTATATTTAATAAAATTACTCAAACATAAGATCATGATAAGATAGAGTACACTTTATGATTTAATAAATTTATACACACACATATATATATACATTTAATTAATATTTGTTTGATAATTATTCCCTTTGTTAGTGTACAAAAACTTTACGGACAAAAATGTGCATCAGATATCGTTCAATTACTCACAAACAAAATTCAAGATTTTTTCAAATTCATACATAAATTAAATATAAGTAGTGATTTAACGCATCTCACACAATTAAACTCATAGAACGATGTGACATCTGATTCATGTTATGTGATTTCTAATATTAACTCAAAATTCTCATATATCTATCTACTTGTTGTGGAAGATGCATGTTAGGTTAAAGAGGAACATATATTTTCTTGACATTACATTCTCTTCTATCAGATTTGACGTATGTGGCTCATAACCTAGCTTAATATTTCAATTATTCAATCAACCAACTAATTACATAATTCCATTCTCCCACTTCTTCTAATTTTCTCACCAATCTTCAGCTTGAAGAAATTTAATAATGGTCACCCATGAAGAAGGAAAAGAAAAAAACATAACTATAGCATGATGTCATAAATTTCGAAATTAATTGCCTTTATTTTTTTCATTTTGTCGTAACCAAATTTCTCATGTCTCATTCTAATATAATTTTCTGACTATAAGTCCCTACTTCAAATCAGTTTTGATTCTTCTCTATTATAGTAGGGACTAATTAATAATGTCATTTGACTCACTATGTATAATAATATTATTCATATAATATGCAAATCGATTACAGTGAAAAATAAAATCAGAACTGATATCAACCCTTTGTACTCTGATGGCGTAATTAAGAAGAGTGCAGTATATTATACCTGTCATTTGTGTTATATCATTATCATCATTCATTCAATATCAATATTTCGCCCATTAAACTCCAAATTGCCATGTAGTATATACTCCAAGTTTGCATGTTTTTAAACTCTGGGCCCAAAAGAAAAACAACAACATAGTTTTTGTATATTATTATTTCGAGTTGTTTCACAATTGACATATGTCCAAAATCTGAAACACATCATTGCATGTCGTTGGTCTGAAATATTTTGTGTGAGAATTTACATACCTCGGCATAATAAAGCGAAAAGAAATTATTCAAATGAAAGGTTAAAATCCACACATTTCAAATGGTAAAATCTAGAAAGTCTCCTTAATACACGTAGGGACATATTTGTTTTTTTAAATGTAATTTTTTTGATATTTTTCATTTTTATTATTAATTTATAAGAATTTTTTTTTATTGTAAAAATTTATCTATTATATAAATTTTAGCTTTCGATTTGATTTGAAATTATTTTTGTCCTTTGAAACAAAATTTTAAATTTGTTCCTGAATACACATATAGTGTCTACTATTACATTAGTCTCAAAATAAATGTTATTTTATAACAACATTTTATTTAAAAATAAGTCTGTTTTAGGAATTCAAAAAAAATTATGTTTATTTTTTCAAAATTCTGTATTTATTTTTCTTAATTAAAGGTGTAATCGAAAATTCTCCCCCAACTTTTCGAAAATAGAAATTTTATCTTGATATTGTGAATTTAACAAAAAAACAAATCTTTATTAATTGTTTCAATTCAAACCATAATTTTATTTTTCAGTGAGCAAAATCCACGTTTTGGAAAAAAAAAAATTAAAGGTCAAATTGTAAAATAATAAATAAATAAGTAAAATCATCACCTTTTAAAATTGCAATTTTAATTCTGACATTTTCTGATAATTGCACCAAATTTGAATCACAATTTTAATTTATGACTATCTAAGTCATTGTATCTTGTTAAATAGTCGCATAAGATATGATGTTACATAACCCATAATTTTTTTAAAGTAAACAAAAACTACACTTAAACAATGATGTTTCACATAAATTAAAATATAAGCTAATTTGTTGTAACCGAGGATAAATAAACTATAATTACTTGGCTTATATGAGGTCTGATGTGAATATTTCGCCGGAAAATATACTTGGATCACCCAAAATAGAATTGTAATTCATATTGCAACTCTAAATAAAAGTTACGACATTTTTGTTGTTTAAAAAATCAGGATCAAATTAGAATTTTTGAAAAATTGATTTTTTTTTTTTCAATTTTACCTTCTCTCTGATTACATGAAATCTCATGTGGCTTAAATTGCAATATTTAATTAATATCATGATTTTGTTCACTAAATTTAAAAAAAAGGATAAAATTAATCACAAAGTTTAAAAAAAAAGATAAATTATATATACATATATATATATATATATTTTCAATTTGATCTAAATTAATGTATTAAAATTTACAATGTGTATAGAAAACAACAAAAATCATATTAATTGTTAAATAAAAATAAAGATAAGAAAGTTGTAAATTTTTATAAAACAAAATTAATTTGAAGAGTTCTAGTATATGGGAGTATGAATGAATTTGATGTAGTTGGGGATACATTGTTGTCAACAATCATTTGGGAGTAGCAAAAATCAGGGGTGGGGCCCGGCGCCGTCACATCGAGTGATAGACTCCCACCACCATACCACTGTTGCTCTTTACTATGCTATGATTGGACCATTGTATTGTAACTTGTGTGGGCCCTTTTTAACCACTGTCCATTTCTGTCGCTCTTGGGCCCCACTCCCCACATGGCTACATACCATTCTTGCCCCCTTCAATCCAATATTTACCCTTTTTTTATTCATTTTCTCTTTAATAGTAATACAATTACTATTTACTTTAATTATTACACTTTGCTTCTTAATCAACTTCATCAGTTATAGGTCATTCCAAGGATCATTTTGAAAGGGATCAAATCTATTGTCTCTTACATTTCAACATAATATTATCCACTCTTTGGTGTTAAATTTAATATTCCTTTAATTTTCCAAATACTCCATTAATTCCAAAATAAATATCGTTTTAAATTTTTTTTACACAGATTAAATAAAATGAAAAATAGAAGGACCTATCTCTATTTAAGTATAACTAAATGTGAGAGTTTTTTTCTCTTTCCACTTAACAACCATCTTTAACAGATTATGTGATGATCATAGTTTAAACCCTAGATGACACAAGTTTTCTAATCTTTATCTTTCCTCCCTTACACTCCCTCTAGCTCATTAAAAAAAAAAAAATTGGTAGAAATAAATGAGGATATTTTTGATAAACTATATGTAAATATATCTTGAAATCCTTACACTTATTTTGAGGCAATTATTTTTGGTTAAAACGATATTTATTTTGGAAAGGAGGGATTATATATAACGTTTTATTGGATTGTTCACATAAAAAAAAAAAGAAAATCATTAAAAAGACAATTAAATAAGTTAATTTTTATTTCAATATTTAATGAGCAATATACAAATGGTATTCTAGTATTTAATGTGTATATTTAATGTCCATATATAGTATATATTAAATGGGCTAAATAAATAATAGAAATTTTGAACATAAAAAAGTGATAAACTATTTGAAACATCAAATAAAAGAAAAAAAATCTATATATGTGTGTTAGTGTGTGGGATAACTGGAGTATTTGGATAACTTAATATACTTTATCCATCAAAGTTTCAACTTATTGTAGAATATCTTTTTTGTTGCACTTATCCTGAAAATACAATATTTATCTTCAAAATGTAAGATAAGGATCTTTTCAGGATATGTATTATCGTTTCGGATGATATAATATTATACATGTCTAGTAAAAAGGTAAAGTGTAGAAAACAAATTATGATAAATGCAACTACTTGTATACTTTGAATGATAAAATGTAGCGATTAGGTACTATTAGGGTCTGATTATTTCTTTGTAAAAAATATTTGATGGTTAATCTTTTTTACATTGAAAAAACACAATCTCATCTTTAGAAGTCACGTGGCATTAGTTGCAACTTGCAAGTTGGATGAATTTTATAACAAGACCCAATTTATAGTTTTGTTCTCAATTATAAACCCAATTTTTAAAGTTTTTTAAGAAGGGGCTCAAATTTTTTTTTTCTCAACTTAAAGCTTGAAATTTAGATTGAGTTCTCAATTTAAGACAAAATTCCTTTTTTTTTTCTTTTATTTATGTTCATAGATTTATTAATTCTTCAATATGTATTTATATTAAAAATAAATTATGATAAGTTAGTGCAATTTTGAAACGATTTTCATTCGACTAGTATATAAATAGATAATGCAATTCATAAAATTAAGATTCTTTTTATTTTCTTAAGTTTATGAATAAAAGTATAGAAACCAAATTTTAATATTAATCAATTTAATTTAATATAAATTATATTTTATAAATTGAATTAATTATATTTTTGTTCTCTTTCATTCTTTTTATATATAAATTGATACAAGTCGGATGAAGATTGTTCCAAAATTGCACTAACTTGTCTTAATTTATCTAATATATAAATACATATTAAAATATAAATACATTTATAAATATAATTAAAAAGGAAAAAGAAAAAGAAATGGAATTTTGTCTTGAATTAAGAATTCAATCTAAATTTCAAGCCTTAAATTGAGAAAAAAAAAAGTTAAATTGAGCCCCTTGTTGAGAATCTTTAAAAATTGGATTTAAAATTGAAAACTAAACTATAAATTGAGTCTTGTAATGAAATTTATCCGTTGCGGGTTTATAACCCTCACCACATTGACTTTTTAAGGCAATTTATTTTGAGTAAGAATAAATTCCATCTTGAGATAGTGGATGCATATATTTGTTTGTATAATTATATTCGAAGATTGAAAAAAAAAAAAAAGAAAAAAAAGAGAGAATTTGATTAGATCAGAAACCCTTAAAAAGTGTTATCTTATGAATGAAGTGACAATATTGTGTTGTAATTGTGAAGGCTGTTGATGATATATAGTGTAATAGTTGTCGAATTAAAAGGATTAGGATGGAGTAACAGGAAACAAGATTTTCTAGATGGTTTAAATTAAGACTTATGAAACACCCGTAAAAGTCGCTTAGAAGGCTAGGTGTCCACGTCAGACGGATAGTGATTGAAGAATTGACTAGATGAGGTGTCGAGATTCTATGCTTATTCATCTATATATTGGTTATATACCTAGCTCTACTCCTCAATTTCAAACTATATTGATATACACCATTTCTATTTACTTATATAAATTCATTAAAAAAACTATAATTCTTATGTGATAACGTCTCATACATTTTTCGAATCTAAATTATTTATTACATTTTTGTGTTTATTGCACACCACATGTTATGAGCAACGTCATTTATATATATACATGGTATATAATGGTTATTTTGAATAACAGATGAAAAATCAAAGTGAAAAGAAAATTAAAATCATGTTTGATAAATTCATGCATTTTTTATTGTGATAAGAAACTACATTTCAAAAAAAAAAAAAAAATTTGCCCCTAAGTACAATTTTGATAAAAAGTAAAAAAAAAATCAGGTCGGTCATGTTGTGTAAAACTCATGCATCACATCATGTAACTCTATATAAATTATATCGTGTAGTCTCTTATACATGTATCAAATCGTGTAAACCCTTATAAAAAATGGGGTTTTTACATGATAGCTTTTCTCATTATTGTGTAACCGGCCTCTGTGGATCATATTGTGTAATCCATATATTCGGTTACACGATAACATTTAATTTATATTGTCTTTCACAATATAATCTAAATTACAGAGCGGTTTACACGATATATATATATTATATTTATATATTTATATATATATATACACGAGTTTTAGATCATGTGAAACATTTTTCATTCGTGTAATCACTTTAGTTTGTTTTCATAATATCAAAATCGTACTTAAAGAGAAAATTGTCGATTTTTTGATATGGAGTAGAAAATTATCTTATCTTATCCTTTATTTTAGAAAAGTAAGTTTGTTACATTTTTGTGGTATGAAGTGATATTTTCTTCTTTATGATTTATTCTTCTCTGTCAAGTATATATATATATATATATATATATATATATATATATATATATATATTTCAAAATGGGAGGCAAAGTCCACTCTCTTAAAATGGCTAATGAACAAATAATTGTCTAGACCTTAAAAACCCTTTCGAAAAATTCAAAATAATATATATCACAGATTGAGAGTCAAAATGATTACTATCATCTTATTTAAATTTGAAGTGTCTGTAGCTCAACAATTTACATTCATCATTGATAGCATAATAATAAAATATAAAAAAATAATAATGTAAATAGTGAAATAAATGATGAAAAAGGAGTATGTGGGTTGGGAAACAGCACCCGCGGTATTTTCGCGCGGCCTGAAGGGTCAGCCATGTGGGGCCCCTTCATATCACTGATGTGTCTTAACATAACATTCACACTGTACTTGTACTTCCTTTGTACCCCCACCCCACCCCCCTCAAATTATTTATTACTATATTAATTACTACATGGTAAATATTACAAATTTGGTTTTAGTCTTATTATTGTTGATTTTGAAGAAAATTATTGTTTGGCCAATTCTTTGAGGATTTACTTGGATCATAACTAAAAATGACCAGTAAAGTTAGTGATTTATTCAACAATTTTATTTATTATGGTCTCAAACTCAAGTTTTTATTTTCTGGTTTTGGTTGTATTCTTATAATTATCTAAATTATTTCATATTGCATTCATATTTTCAATAATATAAATGATTCTTAGGTTGTTTTTTGTTGTTTATTGTTTATATATGCTAAATAATTTAATTTCCGATTTTCATTAACTTTTTTGAAATTATTGACTAGAATTATAAAAAAAGTACAAGTATGATTTATTTTTATTTTTTAACAAATTGGCAAATAAAGTCTGGTGAGTGCTCACGTAGACTTTGGCATCAGAGACAGATTTAAGGGGACGTGAGAAGTGATCGTCTTCTTGTACTTTCAATTTTTTTTATTTATAAGTATTTTTTTAAAATATTTTTCTTTTATTTTATTAATTTATAAAATTCAATCTTTATTACATTGTAAAATTTGTCAATTATATAAAATTTAACCTCTTCTCTGTTTTATTTTTTGATATGAACAAAAATTATTCTCCTTTAAACAAAATCCTAGACTCGTTTCCGTTTGGCATGCCATTAGATGCAACGGAAATTTAATTGATCAATGATTTGAAGAAATGGTAGTATATGCTATTTTAATGCAAGAACGACTTTTTTATTTTATTTATAATAACAAAAGTTATAAAAAAAAAAAGATTGAACTGCCTACAAAAGAAGATCGAAAGAATTGTAGTGTGTTTCATTTGTTCCAATCATGTCAATTTATAGGATTACATGAAGTTCAAAGGTTGTACATTCAAAAGTGATTCCCATATTTAAGAATATATTAAGCAATATTCACACTTTTATATTCACATGCTCTTTTGGAGTCCTCACATCCCGTGGTTCCAAATCATATTGTATATATTAGTAGTATAGGTTTGAATGATGCGGTGATCGAAATAAATTTTCCTCTCTTTTGGAAGGATTTTGATTATCAATGTATCTAAATAAATTTTCCTCTCTTTTGGAAGGATTTTGATTATCAATGCATCTAACTTTAAGATCGGGTCATTTAATTAATCACATATCATAATTTACATTGTAACGACTTAGAGAGGTTGGGTTGTGATCCTAAAATAATTAGTCAAATGTAGGCTTGCAATTCGGTTAAAAAAAAAAACTCCACATTAGACATTAAGATACAATGTACATGTCTCGTTAAAAAATACATTGCTAGAAAAACTCAGAAGAAAAAAAGGAGATGAGGAAAATATTAAATGACATATGCCTTTTTTTGTGTGTACTATAATTGAGTGCAGCTATTTGTGAGAAGAGCTAATGCGAGGTTACAAAAAATATCACACTTAGTTGTGAACTTCTTAGTTTTGTATTAGAGATCTATCTGCATTGTAACCTTAAATAAAACTAACATTATAATGAAGGTCCTCATCGGAAAATGATGAGAGTGGAGTAGAAGATTTGTCCCACCTTCAAACGACTATAATTTATTGTGTTTTCATAATTATTATCATAATTTACTGTTAATTTAATTTATGTAAGCACACAAGAGCACTCAAAACAAATTTACATTACACTAGAAAATTGTAAATTTAGAACACAATTTTTAGGTCATTCTCTAATGAAGAACACTAACTTTTTGGATCCCGACATTGAGACATTAACTTTATTTGAACGATTTTAGAATAAAAAACTCGAAATCACGAATTTTGGGTCTAATCGCATGAAATTTGAGTTTTTTGCTGAAATGATTGGACCCGAATTCGTGATTTCAGATTTTTTGTCCTAAACTTGTTAAAATTGAAAAGTTAATGTTTCAATATCAAGACCCAAAATATTGTTGTCCTTCATTGATTAATAACTTATAAATAATGTTTTAAATTTACAATTTCTCCCACGTTGTACTGTAAGAAGTTTATCAAGAAATTGTTTTACATATTCCACCGCAAAGTCTCAACAAACATTTATAACTGTTTATCAATAAATTATAAGCTCACTCTCTAAAACTTAAGTTCTACTGTAAGTACACATTTGTTAGAATCAAACAAAGGAAATACCTATTTGAAAAGTTTGAAAAATCCAAATAATTTATTCAACGCCCATTAAACCTCTTTTATTACAACCTCCTATATCTACCTCTTTCTTCTATTATCACTTCTTTTAAAAATCCACCACCAAACACTCCTCACATAAGTAATCCTAGCGACTATTGATAAGTCTCACCATGTTTCTAACACCAGTAACTCATCGCAGTCATATCATGCTATCTATAGTCAATCATCTATAGGTTATTAATCTAGTTATTCCACATTTTGTAGATTAATTGCCAAATATAGATAATATATAGAGTGGACTAGGAGTTGAAAACCAACACAAATGTAGACTAACTTGATGCTTTAATCAGCAAAGCACTGTGACATAATCGAATGATGGGAGGAAAACTAATAAAGAAAATAAATAAGATGAAAATAGCTTCACTCATAAATTAATGAATCATTTTAATTTATACTAGTCAGTGAAATTCTTTAGTTGAGTTGCATATTAAAGATATTCTTGTAGAATTAGGAACCTTGAGAAAAACCACGACAAAAATGATTATTTGCGATGAGATTTTTTGCATTGGAAAAGTTGTTGGGGAAAAGTCTATTTACGACTATAATATTGTCGCAAAAAAATTATTTGCGAGAATGCTTTTGAGATAATAATTTTTCATAAAATATTTTTATGACAACTATCAATGTTTTTCCAACAACATTTTATTATCAGTAATAAGTTATTACAACATATTTTTGTTGTAATGATAGCTCATTTTTAATAAGTTACTTAATTTTATTTCAAACCCAATTCTTCCCTATGATGTGGCTGATCATTTGAATGATGATGTGGAATTCAAGTGTAAGGGCATCCATAGCATCCACACCAATTTTGGTTAGTAATAACTAATACCCACCTCACATAACACATCACCATTGCATTAAGATTCATTATCTATTAACACACACCACATTCATTTTAACATTAATACTAATCACTTTGTGGATCGTATTGTCTATCAACTCATCTTTATTTAATCTTACATCAATTAAATATATTTCTTTTTTTTATTTATAATTATAAATAATTAACTCGAATAAAATGAATGATTATCATTGTAGAATAAGATCGAGATTCAAACATTTTCTCGCCATATTCTCATATGTAAGCAGACATTAGAAACTCAGCCACCTAACAGGCTAGCTAGACTCTAATATTGAAAAAGAGGAAGATCAAAATGACACTGATTCAAATGAATAGTCTTCTCAATTTAAAGGAACTTTTTGACAAGTACATATATCAAATTATTCAATGACATATTAAATGATAAATTTTGTGATAAATATTCCTTACATAATTTTGGTTTATTTACCTTTACAAATTATTCTAGATTTTACAGAATTTGAAAGTATTCAAAATATTTGAGGTTTTTTGGATACTTCGACTAACTGTAAGTTGAAATCCTTAATAATAAATTTTAATTTATTTGATTTATTGTTTATGGATACTAGTGGAGTTTTGGGTACTTTGTTAGATTTATTATTTTTCACATGATAGAGTTTGATAAAATGTAATGACCATTTTTTCTTCATGGATTGGAAAAGGGGCTCACATGTGGCTATACAATGAACAAGACATATATCTTGGAGTAAACCCTCTCATCAAAGACTTTTATTGAGTCACTAATTTAGAGACACTTATATAATGTATTACACCTTTAAGGACAATTTTTCTTAAAGTGTGTTAAATTTTAGGATTTATATTTATAATAGAGTCACCAAATTAACAAACACTAATAATTAAAGCACCACTAAATTAAATTAGTGACACATTATTCATGAAAAATGGTTAGTAAAGTTAGTGATTTATTCAAAAAAGTCACTAAAATTTGTGACACATTAAAAAAAGTGTCACTAAAGTTGATTAAACGCAAAAGTTTACAGGAGCTCGTCTCACATAAGACTCTACGTGAGATGTATCTTTATATGATTTTATGTGAGACCGACATTGACCATGTTGAACAGGTTGATCCGTTTTTACTAATTCATACGAACTCTGTCTTACACAAAATCTTACATGAAATTATCTTACATAAGACCCATTATTGATTGAGTAAATTCACAAATATTAATCGAAAAATCAACTATTATTTGAATCGTAATACAATGTTAAGTTTATAGTTTATTTTATCAAATGTGAAATTTTATGTTAAATTTCCAATTTTGCGAAGGTGTTTTTTTTCCCCTTAGCTCTTCAGTTATGCCATTTTCATAAAGAAAATTTCTTAAGAAAACAACATCGGTCCATTGAATGTTGACTCATTTCAGGGAGAAAAACCATGATATCATATCAAAAGTAGAAAAGTAACTAAAATATTCCCCTCCTATTTTTAGTCAATTCTTCTGTTCAAATAACTGTTTTCCCCCTACTCAATTGATTGAGTAATCAATATTCACTTTATCTTTAATTAGTCAACGAAAATATAAAATTTAGATTTATGAAGAATAATTATACCAAAAATGAGTGACAGTTGTGTAATTAGAACTAATGACTTTCCAATAATGCTAAGTAGCTGAATGTTAGGTAAAATTTAGAGACCAATTAAATCATTGTCAAGGGAAGTAATTATGTAAATGATGCTAAGCCACGCAGCTAATTCTAGTAGTTCTGATCAATTAATCATTCATTTATCTCTTTGGATTCTTGTTATTGTGCTTGATTGGTAGTTTAGTCAATAATTAGGACAATATAACAACACATTCAGTTCCCACCTATTGCTTTAGTACCTTAAGCTCGCAATGATACTCTTCTTTTTCATAAGTGATCATGATATCATTAGAAAGGTTGAATAGAAAACAGAATTAAACCCTTTTTACGTTTATTATTTGAACTAATGCTTTATATAGTAGGGATAACATTTAGTTATTCAAGAGAAAAATAAAATGTTTAGTAGGAGGAGTATGTTTTTTTTATTCTTTTTCATCATCGGTGTATCTAGTTAAAGATGCAATTTGAATATGACATTCCAACCTGAATTAAAAAATATATATATATTCTTGAATCGAATGAGAATCATGAAATGTAATGTTTCAATTTTGTAAAAGATCATTTTTAACTCAAGCATTACTTAAACACAAAAATTTATGTTTAAGAAATAATAAATGTGAATGAAAATGAAGAACAATATATAGTGAACTACTATTCAATAAATTGTAACATAAGTCTATTTTTGAAATTCCTTATTTCTCCAAATGAGTTTAGGTTATTCAAAAAGATGAAATAAACGAACATTTACATAACTACATGTTTTTAGATTTGTGAAATAAAACATTTTAAATATTCTATTACAATCTTTAGATTATCGGATGTCAGCATTCATCGCTCGTGTACCATGTCCTGAACAATTTAATCTAAAAAACAATTAATATAATGGGGTAAGTGTATGGAATACACTTAGTGAGTACCCCATGATGACATGAGTTAAAAAGGTACATATAAATATAGCTACCACATAGATTTAGACTCGTTATGTAGTCTCTTGACATACAAACACATAGATTTAAACTCCCAATGCAGTTTCTTGGCATAACTTTTGGCTTAACCTCTTTGGCTTGGTCTCTTGTAAACTCTCTTTAGCTTAGACTCTGTAGAGACTCAATTTGGCTTAGTACCTCTTGGAGACTCTATATCTTAGTCTATTGTAGAGACTCTCTCTAGCTTAGAAGGTTTCGGTTTTCCCAACTTTAAAGTCGCTGCGAGATTATTCCAACTCAACATAGCAAAATAATCATTCATATACATATTTACTTCACATTGAATAAACATTCACATAAAGAATGTTTATCCTATTGCATTTGTAATTTCATTCATAAGTCGTCACATCTTATAGCAACATAAATGTTAAATTATTATAACATAAAGTTTCAGCTATACTATAGCAACATAAATGTTAAATTATTATAACATAAAGTTTCAGCTATACTACATGAATTTTTATAGTGAAAAAAATTATAAGTTATTCACTGAAAGGTTATAAAATTTGTACATAAAAGTAATACTATTACAATATGAAGGTTATACTATTACAACATAAGGGTTAGGACATAAATTAAAAAAAAAAACTGGGCACAGATCCGGACTAAATCTGCCCGACCCGATCCCCTCACGCCCAGTTGCATGGATCATGATCCATGCACTTGATGCACACAAACACTACTCTTAAAATATGTAATTGATTGACGTAAAATATTGAGAGAAAATAAATGAATTGTATCCCAAAAAAATGGGTTATAAGCAAGGAATTTTTTTTTGCGAAATTTCATCAAAATTTTGATGAAATTATAATAGAAAATGTTGGAAAATAAAGCATATTTTGGTTAATTTTGTTGCGGTTATGATTTTAGTGAAATCTTAGTAATTTTTTTACCCCAAATTATTATAATAGAATTTCATAATGTATGACGTCAAATTTTAAGGAGAAAAATATATTTTGTACTCAATATTATAATTTGCACATTATAATTGTAATGTGTATTAGATCAAAATTTTATCAAATTTGTAATATTTTCTTTAAATAATTGCCTCAAATAATTTTTGCAAATAATTACCCTTCACTACATCAATTGATTTCACGAGGATATTCCCACTCAAACCACAAAATCCACCCAATGTATTGAACAGAGGAACATATGAATGACATAATCATGATTACATTCAAAATTAGTCTAATGTTATGAGTTGCTACCAATATTGTCTAAATCAAAATGACTTACATCTTATTCATTTGAACCTCATAGAAGTTCATTTTGGTATTAGTAATAATATATTCAATTATTTTTCTTGTTAATATACTAGACAAAATTTATATAACAATTAATTCCTATATTTGTTGTAAATATGTCATTATGTTTGAAATTTTAAGTTGAATATATGTATAAAGGTTTAGTTAGGATATTTTTGAACAATACCATGTCCAAATTCCCAAATTTTAACAAAATTTCCGTAATTTTTCTAAATTCTACCGAAATTTCCAATGAAATCAAAAATTTCACTGAAATTTTCATAAAATGAAGATAGCGAAATTTCTACCACAATTGAAAATTTTGTCCTTGGTTATAAGCAAAATTGATGGATGGAGGAGTTAAGAAAAATTAGTTAGAACTTATAACTAATATAATGATAATGTTGATCACGAATCTCATCTTATAGTTCAAGTAGTATTCTATCTGTACGACAAGTGGGGTTTTTGATGATTAGAATTTCAAAATATATAACGCAAGGTTTTTAAAACTTATTATCTCCCTCCTGCCCACCCCTCATAGCTCATTTAAAAAATGGTAAAAATGATTATGTGGAGGAAACAGTGGTGGGTTATAACCCACAATGCATTGCCCTTTAAATGTGATTGATGATCAGAAAAATCCAGTAGTTTAATTTAAATTAGTTGAAAGGGCAAAAGAAGAAAGTAAGCAAACTTGGGGAAATAGCTATTTCTACATTGAGAAGGTGATTTGCACAACTGTTTACACTGTGTGCTTCCAAACCCCCAACAGAATACAAGAACTGGTGAATCAACTTCTATTTCTAATACTCTATTTTGTTGCACAAATTAACAACAAGCATACAAACAAAGCTAGGCAACAGTTAGAGTACTATTAAGAAAAGTAATTACTGTAAAAGTTACAGCAAATTATGTTGAATGTGTGCATGGGAAATATGAGAGAGAGAGAGAGAGGTCACATCGTGGGGCCCAATTGGCTAAGCCAAATCCATGCACTCACTGACTCTGCCCCAGTGCACTTGTGCCCCCACTCCCTTTGTAGCGCGAAATTTCCGGGCGTATTAACCCCTACTGGGCCCCACTCTCTCCACCACCTGCCCACTGCCCCACACACACACTCTCTCTCTCTCCTCTTATTACAATTATCTCTCTCTCTCTCTCCTCATACTGCAATTATCTCCATCTGAAGAATATGACTATAAACCTTAAGAAAAAGGGAATGTTAGGCCATCTCTAATTAGACTCCACGTCTAAAATAATAGAGGTGTAGGACTCCACGAAATTGGCCAAATAAGTTTAGTTTTGTAAGATGAGTTAACTTAATTATAACACGTGTAAATTGATTTGCGTTCAAGTTTTCAGGACTTTACCTCATGAAATTGTTTGTTAAACAATCTTATTTAAATTTTTATCTAAAATGATGTGAATTTCTATTTATATGGAAATCGGAATTCGAAAATCCTGTCAACAATTCCAACGATTAGGTAGGAAAAATCAAAATTTCTTACAAAATTGGACCAAATTTTAAAAAAAGAATGAAAAACGATTAGAATTGCAATACGTAATATTGTTGATAAAATAAAGGACCAAATTTAAGTTATGGGACAAAAATTGTGATTTTCCTATATAATAGTCATATTATGTTTGTTTTAATTATTAGCAAAACGAAAGTTATAAGGCATATAATAATAATAATAATAATAATAATAATAACAACTTATGTTCGCAATTCTCATACATTGAATGCATTTATTGGATGCATTTAATGGTGGTGCGGTTACACATAGGTGTTCGAAAATAAGATCAATGTGATAATTTGAAAAACTTTCACAGTTCATTACTATGATAATTTTTAAAATTTATTTTGCAGTTCAAAATTAATTGACCCACGATTTATAATTTTTTTTTTAAATTAACCCTTCTACTAAAGTGGTTAATTATCATAACTATTACTGATATATATTTAAGTGTATTTTTACCAACTTTTTGTTCCACAAAGTTATAAATGAATCCACCTCAAAATTATGTTTAGTCCAACAAATTGAAAAAAATGACCAATTTAGTCATTCCATAGAAATTTATAAACTCCGGTGGTTTTTGGCGTGTGAGACACATCAGAGTTTTGATATTTCAGTGGAAGAATGATTGAAATTGAACATTTTATTTTTAATTGCAGGACTTACAATGAAATTTTTTTCCGTTTATATTGACATCGACTATAATTAAACAATTTATTTTTTTATATTATAGACTAATGTAGCTAGATGCACACAAAAATAATAAAAATGTCAAAAACATTATATCTAAAAATAATTGAAATTTTAAATTGTTGAAAAAAAACATTTATTTATTTAAATACCTAGGTCTTTTGTAAAACTGTCTCATGAGTCTAACTTTGTGAAATAGTCTCATGAATTTGATTTGCGAGACGAGTCAATCCGACCACAACTAATTAATAATGCAACCCACATTACTTTGGAAATGAGTTTAGATAGATATATAATAGAACCTCGTCCCATAAAATTATATCTGTGATCGTGAAACAATCTAATATAAATTTTTAGTTTTTTTTAATTATTAATCTTAAAATAATAAACCTAAACTAAAAACGCAGAATTGAAAAGAAAAATCAAAATTGTACAAGGTCATATTCAATTAAGACCAAATTTAGTACACTTGGGGACCCTTGGACATTGGGGTAGTCAATTTTTAGGTTAATGTTATAATTAATGGTGCTTACTCTTCTTCGCCGCCAGCTATATCTTCCAGCCATACATGTCATTCTTGTCTCTCATGAAAACACACACATTTCCTCTCTCTTCTCTCTCTCTCTAGAATTATATATATATATATATATGTATATGGGTGTGTGTATTATTATGCTATGCATGCATCTCTCACGCACGTGGTTGTTCTGAAACTCTTGGTTTTATCACAAACAGTAGGAAGTTTGATATTTAGATTGACACACACAAATAACATCAGTTTGGTCAGTGAACTTTTCACTGTTTACCGTTGAATATACAATGTTGTGGGCTATCTATCCATGTATGAATCTATCTAAAGCTATATACCTTCTTCCTTTTACACTGCCAATATAAACGTTTAGTCACTCTCCACACATCAACTATTTACTTCTCTACACTTTTTCCCTTATTTGTTTTCAACTGTTGTTCTTAATTAACAAACACACTTGGCTTCCACCCTTTGGGTAAGTAATTGAGAGTTGAATTTTTTAGTGGAGTTCCACGTGTCTTTCCCCCTTCTAATAATACTCCAAAATGTTAATATGAAAGTCTTAGGTGAGACATTCTCACATATCTGATTTCGTAAGATCAATTTGGTCAAACATTATTATGTACTCTTATTTTTGTGTGTATTAAATAATATTTTTCTATATTAAGGTAATATTTTGTACTATATGATGCATTTTGAGTTGAGTTAGACTATAAGAGAATATGTAATACTTTTATGTGTATTAGACAATATTTTTCTATATATCAGGTAATACTTTTGTATTATAGGATACATGATTCGGATTGGGTTTGGTCGGATTTTTCAAAAAAAAACACGCGGATCCTCCATGTTTTTCTCCCTCGTGCATGAATTTGCAACATGTTATACTTTTGTGTATATTAAGTAATATTTTTCTATATAGTAGGTAATACTTTTGTATTATTTACATATACTACATGATATACTACAAAAATATTACTAAATACATAGAAAATTATTGTCTAATAGACACAAAAATATTATATAATTTTTTATATTGAAACCAACCCAACTCGTCTCACGAAATGTATACATGAGACGATCTTATGCAAAATTCATTTGATTTTTTTTTTAAAAATATCCGTCAAAAGTTAAAATTGTTTTTTAATTGCCAAATATTTCACAAACACACTACTCTAGCTTGAGTTCACTTTTTTTGCGGTATTGAAGATAATTCCTAAGATTTACAAGATTCCACTTTGTCTATTCGAGATAATCACAAGATTGTGTATAGCATATTGTCACTTATCTTTCTAATTAAATAATTAAACCCCTAATTGTTTGATTTAATTACGTGCGTTTCAAAAAAATGATATAATACATAATTAATAATCGATTGTATAATTAAATCAAGAAGCATAAGTTATATTTTATCATAAGGTTCGTAATCAAAAAACGAGAAGATAGAAATGAATTTGAGGTCAATCGGAGACCCGTAGCTCACATCACGAAGAATACGACGAATACGAAGAATCGGAAACGAGATATTTTCGATGAATAGTAAATAGTAAGATATTTTTGATGAAGAGTAAGTCTCTTATGAGACCGTCTCACGAAATTTTAATGCATTGCGTGAGACGGGTCAACCCATAACCCAATTACCCACCACCAAAATCCTACAATTCATATGTTTTTTATGGGTGATGGGGCTCCGTCTCACGGAAACTATCAGTGAGACCGTCTCACATGAGTTTTTATGTTTGATGAATAGTAAAAAATAAGATATTTTCGATGAATAGTACGATATTTCGAAAAAGAGTATAAATAATACAAAACGAATCGTAAAAAGTAATAATTTGAACGAAAAGTCGAAAAATAAGATATCTCGTCTCTCTCTCCTCTCTCTTCTGGTTTTCCGGCCACCGCCAGTGCCGGAATATTTTTCTTCTCGGCTTCAGCCGATTTTCACCCCTTTTATAGCTTTCGACGAGCTCGTTCCAAATTCGGGCTCGATTTTTCATTCTAACTTCTCATTCGCTGGAAAACGGCCGGTCAAACCTCTGAAAACCCTCTTTCTCTCTTATCCCTCTCTCTCCCCGCTGCTCTCTCTCCTTCTCTCTCCCTCTTTCTTCCCTCTGCTGCCCGTTGCTGTGTATGTGGGGGTTGTGCCGCCGTGAGCGGCGACACCGGGACTGCTGTGCAGGTGCGCAGGTGACATGACGTCGGGAAGCTGTGTCCGCGCGCGGGCGTAGGGTGCCGCACGCGACGGGAGCACTAGTGCGTACGATAGGGGCATCGGGCGCACGACGGGTGATGTGTAGGCGCGCTGTGCTCGCGCCAAGAGGGACAGGGCACGCTGTGAGCGCGCCGGTGTGCGTGTGTGCGTGTCAGTCCGCATTGTGTGTGTGCGTCGTATCGCTGACGACGTGAAGTCGTCGACCGGGAGTTGGGTCTCGGTCAAAGTCAACATTTTTCTAAAAAATTACGAAAATGCCCTTACATCTTTAAACACTCCGTTTGAGCTCGTTTTTCCTCCGTTTAAACCCGTTTTTCTTCCGTTCAAACCCTAATCGTTTCTTTTTCATCCTATGATCACATGTTTGACCTTTCACACTCGTTTCTTCATCCTTGATCTCTAAAGCTTTCATTTCGTTTCGTTTCGTTCGTCTCGTTTTTCCTATCGTTTCTTCTTCGACAGAGAGTTTATATATTTAATTATACGTAATTAATGTAATATGGATCTAAGAAACCTTTTTACATGTTAGGTTCTCAATTGGAACAAATACCTTAAAGATTTGTTACTTTGACATTACACGTGGTTACCACCGAACAAAGATGGGTGTAACTTCTAATCTCTATATGTTTATTGTTTTTCATATTTGATATATGAATTGTTGAACTCTATGTACTGTGATTATATATTGTGAATATTGTGTTCATACTATTATACTGTGAAAGGACGAATGTCCACATTCATCATAGAGTTTGGTGGTCTGTAAAACGCACCAACGGTATAAAATCTGTAACAATCGTCTCTTACCCCTTTCTCAATTGTCTCTTACCTCTTTCTTTATATACGTAGGGTAAGACGGGATGCACTCGCACTTATTGGTATTTATGTGCTATGCATTCTATGTGCTGTGTTTAATTGCCGAACTAATATATGTTTGATTTGTTTAACTGCTTAAGACATGTTAAAATACGAAAATTACTCCCACGAGTGTATTCAACGCACTCACCCCCACGTGTATTCATGATACAAGAAATAATGAAAGTGGAGAAGCATAGAAAGAGGGGTGTCATATCAACTGTGTCCTCTTTCCCTTTTTGTCTTTCTGGTTTTTGCTCTTTTAAACAAAGTTGAGCGTTTGTAAAATTTAAACTGTACTTCTTCTATGTTATGGATCATCTATGATGTTCCGCTGCTGATGTATTTTTCCGCTATTATGTTTTCTTCCGACTTTGTGCCGAATGTTTTTCAACATGTAAAATCGTATGCTTTGTTATTTCTGAAGTTTTCTGTTTCAAACATTGTATCGTATCTTTAAACTCTTTCAAAGGTTTCTGTTTTATATCATGTACGTCTCTTTCCCTTTCTTCTTGCACGTCCACAAAGAAAACTCTGATATTTTTTTAAGTGTGAAAACGGGGCGTGACATTTTATCATTTAGATGTTATAAGATTTACTATGATTTGGTCATGCGTTTATCTTTTGGCAAAAACTTTTTTGCATCTCATGTATCCATACACTCAATCTGACCCGATCCAAATCCATTCTAGCGTACCTCCACACACTATCCACGAGCCTGCACGTGCCCCCGCACTTAGGTGGGTGTGTCCAAACCCACCTAAATTCACTCCCAGGTGATGTACTTTTATATTATGTTAGTCATACCTTTATGTTATTTTAATCCTACATTTTTATTATATTAGTCATACCTTTAAAGATTTTAGTTATACCTTAACATATTTTTAGACATCTATTAATACATTTGATACTTTTTAGTTATATTAGTCATATCTTTAATTACATTAGTCATACCTTTTAGTTATGTTAATTGTACTTTTATATATTATATAAAATTATGATTATGTTAATATAAAAGTATAAATAATATCACAATAAGGTATGAGTAATATCACATAAAGGTAAACATGTACAAATTGTGCCGAAATTAAGGTTTTTTTTTTTTTGGAGTTAAAGTATTATATAAATGTATGATATTTATATACAAATGTATAACTAATATAATATAAATGTATGACTAACATAGTATAAATGTCAATTGATTTTTGTAAAGTTAAGATTATGATATATGAATATAAAAATATAACTAACATAACATAAATGTATAACTAATATAATATAAATGTTAGGGAAAAAATGCACAGATCTGGGTCAGATCAGACCCACTTCGACCCGAGTGTATGGATCTAAGAGCCATGCACCTAATGCATAGGAGACTTACTTTTATCATTTAATTTAGAACATACTTTCTTCAATTTACCTTAGATTTTTTATTTGGAAAATAAAATTTTATAAAAAAAAAGATTAAAATACTAAGCCAAAACGTAAGATAGAAGGTATGTGATTCTTATGAAAAAGGTGTAAGGATAACTGCGAAATAAGGTTAGATATTGTCCAAGAAAATGATGATAATTAATTTGCAATAAGATTATACATTTCAAGTCAACGTCTTTAATAAATGTCTGTTTATAGGGAAAAAGATCCATATTTTCGGACTTTATTTATAGGATTAATTTCATTTTTCAACCTGTACTATACATGTTTTTTAATTTTGCATCATAAATTATTTTTTTTCTTCGATCACAACTTATATTATACGTTTTGTTTACTTTTGTAACCTCCGACCAATATTTTCCGGTGAGAAAATATCCACGTGATTTTTATGAGCTAATTAAGGGTTATTTTCGTCATTTTCTAGGTCATTAACTAACTCCCACTCCATAACGAATTTTGCCCTAATTTTCCCACATTTTTTTTGCAAATTGTTTGAGCAAATGAAGATTAACGATGAGGTTCGAACAAAAAATTGGATTTCTTTACCATTGAAAATAATTGATGAATCGAATTTACTGATATCTTAGATGTGCAAGTGATGAAAATAACCCTTAATTAGAACATGAATATCACGTGGACGCTTTCTCGCCGGAAAATATTGACCGGATGTTGCAAAAGTAAACAAAACGTATAGTATAAGATGTGATCGGAGAAAAAAAATAGTTTAGGATGCAAAATTAAAAAACGTACATAGTACAAGTTGAAAAATGTAATTAACCCTTATTTATATCACTACAATAAAAATGAGTTTTGTGATGACGTTTTGCGATAATAAAAGTTGTTGTAAAAAGTCTATTTTTTGTGACTACATATTTTCACAGAAAATGGTAATATAAATTGACAAGTTGTCACAAACAACAATTAAAACTAACAAAAGAAAATATTTGCGGTAACAATCATGTTGTCGTTAATGTATTTATATTGTAGCAAAAATATTATTTGCGAAAAGGCTTTTGAATAATAATTTTGCGAAAAAATGTTGTCACAATATGTATTACGATAATTATCGATGTTTTTTACAACAAAATATTGTTGTCGTTAATAAACTTTTTTATTGTTGTGTATATTGATCAATTAATTTTAAAATTGGTAATTAAATATTTTTTTGAGTAGTTGGCAGATGAATGTGATCTTTAGCTGATATAAATTTGATTTTAAGAGGTAGAATATACATTATCAAGAAAACAAGCAAAAGTTAGATTAAGTTCCAATTTATATACCAAAAAGTTAAATTAGATTCAAATTTACATGTCTTCCTTATAGTTGCTTACAAAATACCACTGCAAGATAAATTAGCTTACAATGATTTTCTATTATGAGCAAAAACAATATCAAAAAGGAGAAAAAAGTCAATTGATCCCTAAAGTTCAAAATATAGCCATAGAGACTAGTTGAAGAAGAATGATAGTTTTGTTTACAACACAACTCTTTTATACACTCAAACCTACAAAAAGACACATATAACTAGTCATCCTTCACATAGGTTGCTCGACTAAGCACATACCCACACAAAATCTACTAAATCCACACAAGATTACACGAGCTCACACAGAGCTCTATAACTCATACAAAGTTGGTACACTTAACAAGATATCAAATTTCTCCAACTCAGGACTCCTAATAACCTCACACAGATATTGAAAACATTTTTTGGTTCTTTAACTTTGAAGCAACCATTGGACTTGAAGGTTCAGTTTGTTTAATTGACTTGTTTCTTGAGGTTTAGTGACTAAGATGACCTTAAACTTTGAAGTTACAAAGTAAATCTTCACTACAAGAAAAACACATAAAAGACAATAGTAAATAATCGTTGTCATAGACAGATTTTTACTGTTGTGGAATGTTGTGGATGATGGTGATGTAATAAACCCTCTCAACCACAATGGTTTATAACTATTTCCCAGACAATAACGATAACAATCTGCACAATAATACACAACTGTTGTCTTTGAGCATGAAATTACAACATATGTACAATGGTTCATAACCATTGTCATTGAGGTTAACGACAATAGTTGACATAATAGAAAAAATTATTATCTTTGAGCGTTTAATTACAATAATTGCACAACACTTTGCAACCGTTGTCATTGGGCTTAACGACAACAATTTCTACAAGAGTTATTAACTTTGATGCGTTTTAGTTTTCCACGATGGTCTTTACAACAATTTCATGTGTTGACTTTTATATTTACAACAATTTTATGATATGTGATCTTTAAATTTTGTTTATAATTTGTAAATCACAAATAAAAAATGAACGAAATATTAAATATTTGAAATTTTAATTACAACCATAAACGATGTCAATACGCAACATCATTACCATCAACATCTTGTTCATTGTTAATTACAAACAAAAAATATATAACCTAAAGTTTGTTACAACAAATCCACCTCAAGAGCTACAAAGTTGAAGCTCCTTGTCTCTCCATTACAACTTCAACAAATCCACCTCAAGCACCCTACAATATAAAAAAAAAATCTCATAAACTATATTTATTAAAAATGATTTTAATTAAGTTTCAATGTATGAGCTAATCAAAATAAAATGATCTAATTCTATTAGTATAAGATAGAGTAATACAACCTTAGTTTGAATAATATATATGAGTTGATGTAAATGGAACAATTTGATTCTATTGATACAAGATAATGTGGTATGACCTAAATTCAGACGGCAAATGCTAGTTTTGGTGTTATGAGTAAGAAAAATAAAAATATCCAAATTTGACTAAAAAAATTACTAATTTAAGCTATGGCTAAAAAAAAAAAAAAATTCGACCATGAACCTTGTAACTCAAATAGTATTATCTCATTTATAAAAATATAAATTAAGTTGACCAAAATTCGAACATGAATCACCAAAATATTCTAATTTTTATTTTTTTCCTTTCCCCTCTGCTCCAACTCATTAAATAAATTATTACTAAATACTAATCCAATGAACAAAATATGAAATATTATTTTAATATACACTTAGTATTGTGACTAAATTTCTTCGTATCATATTTGTGTTGAATTTTTTGCAAAATTACAAATATTATATAATTGAATTTCCACGACAGTTTTTAACATATAAGAACTTCCATTACACTCTAAATTACATTTTAAATTTTAAATTAAATACCACATATTATGATATATATATATCAAAAACATCACTAATCAATATGTGACATAAATTATATAACATGAAATATACACGTAACACCAAATGTAATAGATGATCTGAATCGAGTTTTTAACGAGAGATATACTAACAACTATATATATATGTGTGTGTGGTTATGGATGGAAGGGAGAAAGAGAGATCTAACCCTCATTTTTGTGTTGGATCATCTTATTAAGAGTCCACCTAATGCAGAACCAACCCGTTATATATGACATCCAAATAATTTAAAATAAGACGGATTAACCCCAAATTATAGTGGATCATTTTCTTTGATGCATTTTACTTTTCTCAGTGAATTTCTGTTCACAAAACATTTAATAAAAAATCTCATTACTAACAATTCATACAAGAAAATTTTCTAATAGTACGTTATTCTTGTAGAAAATCAACTAAAAATAAGTGAAATTTGAACAGTAACTATTTGGATTAAAAATTTAGGACAATAATTTTTGAAATTTCGAAAATTTTATTAAATTTCAATCTAAACGATTTAATTGGGTTCAAATCATACGTGAAATTTTAATTTCGATCTATTTGGGCTTCATTTGCTGATATCCTTACATGTGGTAGACACATATTTATTTAAAATACATCAGTTGTATTTAAAAGAACAATAAAATAAATAATACATTAAGAACCACTAAAATAAATAAAGATACATTAAAACCACTAAAACAAAGATACATTAAAACCACTAAAATAAATAAATAATACATTATCATAGAAAATTGAATTATTACATAAGAATTGAGATTTACATTTCAAATAATAATTTTAAAATCCTGAAATATTTGATTTAAATAAATAAATTATTTTTAATAATTTAATATAAATAAAAAATATATAATTTTCAAATCCACTTTTAATTCAATCTTAAAATATGTCAAATAAATTCGTAAGTATTTAAATAAAATCTCAAAAATATTTTGGTATAAACTAATAATTTAAAAAAAAAATATAACATTGATTTGCATTAAAATAAATTATATTTAAAAATTAATCTAAATTTATTTAAAAAAAGTCAAATACAAAATTAACATAAGTTTGTATTAAAATTAAACTAAAACGTTAATATTAATTATTTAAAAAATAAAATAAATGAATATTAATTTATATTAAATTATTTTATTTTATTTTAACTTAGAATTTTGAAATTTGAGAAAAATGGAAATATAATATTAATTATTTAGCATATGTTATTTTAACTTTATTTTTGTATTTATCCATTTAGCTAAAATAACTCTTCTTATTTTTATTATTAATTTGCAAAATTCTAAAGCAATGATCAGATTAATTTATTATTATTTTAAATTTATTAAGTTTTTTACTTCATTTGTTAATTTTTTTAAATTTGGATCTAAATTTTGGATGTTTTTGAATATTCTAAGATTTATTAAATAAATTTTTTTAATTAAAACATAGCCTTTTGTACTTTAAATAACATTTCAATTTATTTTTAAAATTTAGAATTTAATTTATTTTTTATTAGATTTTTTAGGATTTATTATTTTTTTTAGGATTTATTATTTGGATATGTAAATTTCAAATCTTGTGTAAAAACTTAGTTTTCTTTGATTAATATATTTTTTTATTTATTTTTAGTGTTTTTAATTTATTTTATTTCTTTTAAAGATAATTAATTTATTTCAAATTAATATGTGACTATCATATATAAGGTTATCAGTGAATCAGACCCAAAAAGACCGAAATCAGTGTTTCACGTGCAATTTCATGTGCAATTTGAGCTCAATTAAGTCATTCAAGATGGAATTTGGTAAAATTTCTGAATTTTCAAAAGTCATTGTATTAAGTTACCATCCCAAAAAGTTATTGTCCAAATATGTGTCCGAAAATGTTAGACCTTTAAATTATATATAGGGTAAAATGGATAACTAATTCTTGCAAATAATTGTTTCTACCATTTTTACGTGATGACCCCTCTTTTGTAGTCATTATTATTAGATACCATCTTTTCTTAGTCATTCTTTCATCCAAAAAATCAAAATATACCTGTTGAGTGGTTGAAAAAGATATTTTATTTCATATTTTAAGTCAAATGATGGGTGTTTTTTGTCCAAAAATTTAAAAAATGGTAAATAAGATGTTTCGTTATATTTATAGGTAGAGGAAACCCCTGTTCTTAATCATCTTTATTTAGAAACATTCCTTTTTTTGTCAAATTATTAGATTTTATTCTTTTTTAATAAGAGAAATGATTTTTGCCTAATTATACCTTTCTAACATTTAGTGGTACGAACATGTGTATATGATTGTCAAATTGAAGTATATTACTGTACGTGTTTAAGTATGTTGGTACATTGCTGAGATATTTCTGACTAGGTTTTGATGAGACAATGTAACTTTAGATAGGAAGTTAGAGTACCAATTTTCCACGTTTTATAAGTGGATTTTAGCTTAATAAGTTCATCTTTTTAAATTGTGATTTGTAAAGATGTAAAAATCAGAAAGATAGAGAATACTGATGTTAGCAGGATTCTGAAGATGAAGATGTTTCAAAGATTGATTTTCAACAAGGAAGTCAGTAAGCTGAAGTGGAAACCAGGATTAGGAAGCTGAATTAGTAAGCAGCAAACAGAAGGCAGTAAGGGAAACTGGAAGCTGACTGCAGGATTTTGGAACAAGAAGTTGTTCGGAATCAGGAAGCTATCGCAGATCAGGAAGCTGATTGCAGGATTTTGGAATAGAAAGTTGTTCATAATTAAGAAGTAGACATAGGTCAGAAAGCTAATGCAGATCAGGAAGTTGACTGCAGATTTCAGGAACAGGAAGCTGTTCTGAAATAGAAAGCTGGTGCAGAACAGAAAGCAACTCTGCAACCTGAGTAGCAAGTTGTAAGTCTTTCTAAATTATTCATTGCAGTACAAGGTATATACTGAATGCAGTACGAGAATTCGATACTATCTAAGTTACCAGTAGATAGAAGTTAGCACTGAGCCAATGAGGTGATGCTACCTGGACCGCGGACCTGCAAAAGCACTGTAGCCGAAGTATAACGCCATTAATGTGGATTAGAGTAGGACATGTTCTACATCCCAAATTTTCCAAACGCATTTATTGCGAAGATTTGTAGATCAATTTGAATTTCTACAAAGACAATGTCTTCTATTCAATGGGCATTTTCCAGCAGTATATATAGAAGGTTTATGTGACTGTGAAGACTACTGAACTACTGAACAACTGATTATTTTCTTAAGCTATCAAACTCTCAAGCTATTCTCAAACTTTCTAAGTTCAATCACTCAATCTTCAGAAGCAGTCGATTCAAGCATTAGAGCTTTCAAGTTCAAGGTTGTTTTCGAGTTGCACCAGCTGAAGAAACTATATATATTTTTAACCATTTGCTGTGTGCTAGGTTGTTTTAGTTTGGTATCCTTAGTTGGAAGGATTAGATCCTCGCTAAGTGTTGAGTTTTGTGTAGGCTTATAACTCTATGTGAGTTTTGTACCCTGTGTGGAATATTGCCTAGGAATCTTGTGATTCTAGTAGGTTAAACTTGATAGGAAGAGGTTTGTAAAGTTGAGTCTTGTAAAACAAACTGACCTAACAAAGTTCCTCCTGTGTGAAGGAGTAGAGTGGACGTAGAAGGATTACACCACCTTCGAACCACTATAAACCCGTGTATTTTTATTGTTTTTGATTACTTGTTGCATTGCATTGTTGCATATCTATCTTGCTGCATTTGTCATTTGCATACTGCTAAAAGGATTCTGTCAAAATCATATTTGTGAAAAGAAAATTATTTTTCAAAGAAAAACTCTATTTTGTTATTCCACTGCATATTGTGATACCGAGACAGTAAGTTGAATCAGCATTCTGCCAGCTTACTGAATCGAGAGGTTACTGCATTCTCCGTAGAATCAGTAACATGTTTACAGAAAAGTTTTAAAACGAAAAATTTGATAGAGGTTCATTCACCTCTTCTCTGAACCTCTGACCACTTGTGACCAACATACATACTGCATTAATAATGGTACATGAGTGTAATATGGTGGTGGAATTATCTTAATAATGATATAAATTTATAATATGGTGGAACGAACTATAATAATGATGAAATGAATGTATAATATGATGATATGAATTACATTAATAATGGTACATAGATGTAATATAGTGGTAAATGTGTGTAATATGGTGGTACAAGGTACATTAATGGTGATACGAGGTGAAATATGATGATATGAATTGAAGTATATGGTGGTACGAGATAAACTTCATTAAGGATACAATGTTCCAAAAAAATATTCTCTTAGTAAAAATTAATAATTTCAAATTCTTGGATTAAAAATAATATTTCTTTTTGTAGTGATCTATTTATAATATTCTCCCGGAAAGGTATAATTTGTTTTTACCATCTATTACCCTTTGTTAGAGGTGTTCAAACATATATGCAATCGAGTAAATAGTTCTACAAACAAAAGGATTATATCGACATGAAAAACAGAAAGATTTGTACAAGTTATACATTTCATCACCACCTAGTGAAACTATTTTACTTTTTTAGCCTTGAACTTATCTAATATTAACTGATTCAATATTCTGTTTGTATAGTAGAAGTGTAGAACTAATACGATAAATTTCCAAAACAAAAGGATTCCCTATTAATTTACTTTGAGAAGAGAACAGGGGAAGGTGAAATTTATAAAAAGCCTTTTGAAAGTAAGTGGGAGTAAAAAGAAACAAAACAAAAGGATAGTGGGAGGTAAAAAAAAAAAAACATAAACATAAAAAGGAAAGAAAGCAAAAAGATAGGAAAGAAATCAGAAAAATCTAACAGGTTTACTTGTCAACTAGTTGTTTACTTTGCTTTCCAAGTTTTTATATATACATAAATATTTGTTTATTCTCCAGAAAAGAACGTCTTGTCACCAACCCAACCCATCCTAACCTCAGTGACTCTACTGCTGGATCCGGCCATCGCCGCCCTTCCTCCGCCGCCGCCGCCGCCGCCGCCACCGCCGCCTCTATTTCTCTTCTTTCATTTTCAATTAATTATATATACTCCACCTCTTTAAGATGCTCAACCCTCATCACAATAATATTTCAAGCTTCATCTTCACACCCCTTCAATTCAACTAAAGAAGAAATTATTATACAAAAACCTCTTTCCTTCATTCCATCAAGATTGACAAGAGAGATCCTCACTTTCTTTTAAAAGCTTAGAGTTTATAATTAAGCAGTAGATGACCTTGTTTCGTGGCCACTGTCTAGGGTTTCATTTCTCCCCAACAGTTTCCTGAATTCTCACAAAAGGGTTTTCTTTATTTGATTTGGAAATGGAAGATTACAATCTGCAGCTGAGTGACAACACAAATTCGAGAGGAAACAACGGCGGCGGTGCCGGCGGCGGCTTTCTGTACGGCGGCGGCCCGGTGCTTGCGCCGAGCTCGTCGGTGTACGGAAGAACGAGCAGTGGGCCCATGCCGATGAGCAGCTTCCATCTCAGCTCCGTCGACTGTTACAACGGCCACGCGGTGGTGAAGACCGAAGCTGGAAGCTCCCAGAATCATGGCTCAAGGTTTCAGTATCCATACATGGCTCATCATCATGGCTATCAGAGGAGAGAGGAGAGAGAAAGCCTTGGAGATGTAGATGCTATCAAAGCCAAGATCATTGCTCATCCTCAGTATTCTAATCTCTTAGAAGCTTACATGGATTGTCAAAAGGTATTATTTTTAGTATTTTTACCCTCTCTCTTATTTCTCTCTCATGAAATGAAATGCGCAGGTCGGAGCTCCGCCGGAGGTGGCGGAGAGGCTGGCGGCGGCGCGGCAGGAGTTCGAGGCGCGGCAGCGGAGCACGGCGGTGCCAAAGGATCCAGAGCTTGATCAGTTCATGGTACTTGAGATCATTGAAATCATGTGGAATTTTTGTAAAATCTTTATTTTCTTTTTAAAATTATGGATCTGAAATAGTGGTGTGTGTGTTTAGGAAGCGTACTATGATATGCTGGTTAAGTATCGCGAGGAGCTAACGAGGCCTTTGCAAGAAGCCATGGATTTCATGCGACGAATAGAGTCGCAGCTCAACGTGCTCGCCACTAGTCCTGTTCGGATCTTCAACAACTCTGCTGGTAAATTCTTTTCCATTTTCTCTCACATCAATATCTAGAGAGAGAGAGAGAGAGAGCCATGGGCATTGCCTATCAAGGAAAGAACAAGCAGAAGAATATTGATGTTAGTGTTGTCCATAGATGAAATTGTGCAGTGCATAACTGATAGTTACAACTGTGCTGTGTGTGAGTTAATTTCTCTCTCTCTCTCTCTAACCTTCATTGAATACTAACACTGCCCCTTTGCCATTTCCCAGTGAACAGAGGTTTGACTGATACCATCATTTTCCAACGCCATGTCACGAGTGCCTAAGCAAATATAAAAAAAAAAAAACCCTAATCACGAGTGTATAGTACTAAAAAGATATGGTTTGGTTCCATTATGCAATATAGATCTCCTCTTTTTATATAATGATGATATCACTTCTCTAATCACACTTCTTTTCTTAAATTAATATTTTTGTTTTTACTTTTCTAATGGGTTCCCACTCTTCTTGTTTACAAGATTTATCATAATATTAAATTTAGATTTCGCTTTATGTTCCCCTAATCTTCATTGCATTATCCCCCTCTCCCCCCCCCCCCCCCCCCTATCTCTCTCTAGATTAATTTACTTTTGTTACTGTATATTTTTCATATATATATATATATATGTATTTTAGTACGTGTATAACATGGGTGAATCTGAGATTTGTAATGGTATGTCATGTTTGCATGTCCGCATGCCTGGACATGGATGATATATTTATTACTTCTGTCATTTCAATTTCTTTTTTTAAAAGTTATTTTGAGAGGAAAATTTTGTCATTTCTTTGGCTTTGCGTGGAGAGAACAGTTTGCAATTAGCTTTTAGGCTTCGGAAAAATGAGAAACATAGGATGCTGTTCAAATCAGTGTGCTACCGCATGTAGCTTGTGTACCATATTTTGCAGGTTTCTGTTTATTATATTTTATTTACCATTTTTTTCCGTACTATTAACCTGTATACTTTCTTTAAAAATATAAATTATTTTTCTGAGATCATTTTCTTTGGTATTACTTGAATGAGATTTATTAATTACACTCAAACTTATCTTGTGCCTTTATAAATCTATCATTTGTGTAGATGATATTTTGTTAATATATATGATATTTCATTGGTTTCTCTAAGATATATGATATTTTACTATTTCTATCATAGTTTTTGCTTGGTGCAATCAATTGACTAATCATATTTTGTATTGCCTTAGTACTTTATATTTATCATCTATTTGCAATTGATTAAGTATAATAATAATAATAATAATAATGTCCAGACGACTTTCTCAGATTTTGATGATATTTTTTTCTTAATTGTGGTGTCAAAATCCATAATTTTATAGATTTTGTCACATTAATCCAGAATTTAATTGCTTGAATCTTGAACAGTATGTCATGAAGTAAAATTGTTTTTTTTTATCTTGAATAATTTAACATTGTATGAAGTGCCTTTTGATATGATTTTGTGCCTTTTCGAACTCATTTGAAGATAATAGAAGAACTTGGAAGTTAATTAGCATTGAAATGTATCTTGAATTGCAAGTCTGAAAATGTGTATATTCGTAATTAGTTTCATCCGTAGCCTCGTTACCATGAAAGATGTGTGAATTGTGAAAAGATTGAATGATATATATGATAGTTCATTGCAGCATTTAACTTCATTGAAGATATGTTTGTTTTGTTGGATCTTCTTAGCTACACAATATAGCTTGATTAAGTCCTATTGTTTTCCCAATTGTAGCTTGGTCCATGGACATTCTTTCTTCTTAGTGTCGTTTTAGGGATTATTGTCTTATACTTCACAAAAACTCATATGAGACGGTCTCACGAATAGTTACCGTGAGACGGAGTTGCATCACCCACAAACAACATATGAATTGTAGGGTTTGGGTGGTGGGTAATTGGATTGTGAGATGACCCATCTCACGTAATACATTAAAATTTCGTGAGACGGTCTCACAAGAGACTTACTCCTTATACTTTGATTAAGTTTCTAGTTCTTCATAACTAGTGGATTGATTTATCCACTTAATCTAGTTTTTGTGAGATGATCTACAAACTCTTTAGGACGACAAATCTTTCAAATCAACTAAGGGTCCATTTGGATAGACGAATTTGAGGAGAGATTTAAAATTCGTAGTAGCAAATCCACCAGTGTTGTTTGGATGGATATGGATTTGAAATCAATCTCTTTCATTTTGAACTAATTTGTGAGTCATTTGGGTGTATTTCAACTTCACTCTAACTTGAGAGGATTCGAAATCAATTCATTTCAAAATCCTAAATTTCAAGTCATTCTATCCAAACACGACCTAAGTATCTCTTTCCTTGTTACATCATACCCATTTGGATCTTCATCTTGCAAAAGAAACAAAAGAGATTCAAAGTAAATTTCTGAATGGAGGTTTAATTAATGTGAGTCGAACTTGATGAAATATAAGTGTAGAGTGGTAAGGACATCAAAATAACATTGTGTAATTATCCTCTATTGATTAAACAACATTTGTGTTATTTTATTTGGCTTTTGAAAGCTTTTATTTTTAAAATATATGCATGTGGATCACCAGTTTAACCCCTTTCGGAAATAGACCACTTTTCTTCCGATCTTCTCATATATCAGTGACTTTTTTATGCTGTTATTATTGACTTATTTGCTTTATATATATATATATATATATATATATATATATATATATGTATATATATATATACATATATATATTTAATGACATAGCTTAGAAATCTTAATCCTTTTTTTTTTTTTTTTTTTGAAACTTGTTAACTACTTTGAAATATGTTACAGACAAGCTTCTTATAGTTTGTCCTTGATTTCCTTTTCGTTCAGTTTATTTGAAACTCTTTATTTCATGAGACAACTCATTGGTTCTCTACAGAAAACTTCATAAGTTATCTACATTTATAGACATCATTTCTTCTCATTAGATATGAGATTCTATCAATTGAATTGCACAATTCTCTCTTTTCTTCGTAAAATGTTTATCTTGTAGCAAAATAAAATTAGACATATCGTATACACTTTTGTAATGTAGTTGAAATCAGACAACCTAGAACAAACATTATTGTCATTTCTCATTGTCTTAGTTTACTTGTGCTACAAAGGGTGAATCACTATTAGAAATGAAATATGGACTGCATATCATGTTTCTGAACTATCTTACACACACTCAAACCGGATTATGATGTATTGGTATATATTGTTCATCTAAGTTACATTTTGCTTTGGATTTTCGGTTAGTTGTCTTCTTATGCAATTTTACTTAAATTACTTATCTGTTCATTCCATTAACCATTATTTACTTTGTACTCAATTAATGAACAAAAGAGGACAAGAGCGAGGGGGTAGGCTCATCCGAAGAAGACCAAGACAACAGCGGTGGAGAAACAGGACTTGCAGAGATTGATCCACGAGCAGAAGACCGAGAGCTGAAAAACCACCTCTTGAAGAAGTATAGTGGGTATTTAAGTAGTCTGAAGCAAGAACTATCGAAGAAAAAGAAGAAAGGCAAACTCCCCAAAGACGCTCGTCAAAAGCTTCTCAGCTGGTGGGAGCTCCATTACAAGTGGCCATATCCATCAGTATGTCTACTTTACCTCATTTATCGTTTATCGGGTTAAAATCATGTTTTGTCCCATAATTATGGTGTCTTCCGATTTTGATCCCATAATTATCATGATTTTCAATTTAATCTTATAATGTAAGAATATGTACTATTTCAATCTAATTTTACCTGGAAAATTCGAATTTTTCCGGAAAATGTCACGTGTTAAGAATTTGACACATGACATTTTCCGGAAAAATTCGTCAAAATTGGATTGAAATCTGACAGATTCTTAAATTGTAAGATTAAATTGAAAATCATTATAATTATGAGATTATTTTGACTGAAATCTGACAGATTCTTAAATTGTGAGACTGAATTGAAAATCATTATAATTATGAGATTTAAGTCAGAAGACACCATAGTTATGGAACCAAACATGATTTTAACCCTCATTTATCTATTGTTTAAGCATCTTCATCATATTTCCATGTCATGCAAAAATATCACAACGGTTGCTCTTCTGATTCCGTGTTACTTGGATATTCTTGATGTGAAGGAGTCGGAGAAAGTGGCATTGGCTGAGTCAACTGGTTTGGACCAGAAACAGATAAATAACTGGTTCATTAACCAAAGAAAACGGCACTGGAAGCCATCGGAGGACATGCAGTTCATGGTTATGGATGGCCTTCATCCACACAACGCGGCCCTCTTCATGGAGGGTCATTATATGGGCGAAGGCCCTTACCGGCTAGGGCCATGACTCGTTGCGAAGTGTCGTGGTCAATGTATGATTAGTTAATTCCTGCTCCAAATTGGAATATCGGTAATGTTATGACAGCTGATCAGGCTTATTATAGTTGCATCTGTGAAATTGAAACTTAAGGATTCTATAAGCTATTATAGTACGACAATGGTTCTTTGTAAGTTATGTACTTTTGATCTTCGAAAAAATATCATTGTGCGTAAGAAGTGTGAAATATAGCATTAGTTGATGAGTTGAAGGGTTTTTGGCATAGTTGAACTGCTTGTTCAATTGTACAAGTTGCTGCATGCTAACTTATTTTATCTGTCTTTCTCTTAAGCTTATTACTGCATAACTGTGATTAATTTCTTGCAAGATGTGCTCCTCAATGTGATGCTCTAATTATCTGTTTTGTTTTAGGGGTAAAATAATTTTTCCAATTGAAAATTTTCAATTTTTGTCTTGTGGTCTTGTTTAAATTTTTAATTTTACATATTTCAAATTTCGTTTGTTAATTTTTTTTTTTTCCAATTGATCTAGTCTGATTCTATTTGGAAATTTGATTTCTGCCTTAATTTATAGATTCAAGAATTGCTTATGTGGTGCTGAAATTGGGAATCCTGATGGGAAAATTCAGCTTATTTGTTAATTTAGGTTGCCACGTCATTAAAATATGAAAAACCAAATTCCTAATTAAAATTGAAATTAAAACATGAGAAAACATGGTTTGCAGAAAGAAAATTTGACAATTTTCTTGAAAATGAAAAATTGAACAATTGTGAATGAAAATAATGAAGATAAAAAAAAAAAAAATGTCTAGGACATCTCTATCACGATGCTAAATAAATTTGAATTTAATGTTTTTCTGCTTCAGTAATGCTGTAGAAGTTATATGTTAGTATTCTCAACTGTCATATATAAGCGACATGATTAATGCAGGTCAAAACATACTGTACTTTTTTAATATTCTTTTATTCATTTTCTTTTTTTCTCTTTATAATTTGAGTGTTATTAAATATTCTTTTATTCATTTTCTTTTTTTTTCTTTTTGTTTTTTTATAATTTGAGTGTTATTAAATGTTATAAATTTATTTAAATAAATACTAATATTTCAGAAATTAATCTTAAAGGTACTTTAATTATAATGTTAAATAATAAAGATAAAAAATTAATGAATTAACAATAATTATGAATATCAGTAAATATATGATAAATAAAAAACTAAAATAATAATAATAATAATAATAATAATAATAATAATAATAATAATAATAATAATAATAATAATAATAATGACATATTCCTTTTTAATGCAAAATAGAGCAGATCACTGCAGATGAGTGAAAAGTTTTACATTAAAATAATGCAAAATTTGTAGTAAAATAGTGAGCAATGTTGGACATGTCCTTAGTACATGAGATTTAAATCCCATAAATTGTTTGTACAAATGTCCGCACCAAAACTAAGTTCAAGTATGAGGGCTTCCATCTCAATTTTTATAGAGTTTTGTTCAATTCAAGTTTGAATAGAATGGATTTTATAAAAATGGTAAGAGGAAAATATTTGATTTGAGTAGGTTCGTTATTACATTGAATTCATGTATTTTGACTGAGATATGAAGTGAGTTGAAATTTTGAGCTTGAGGCAATGATGATTTCTCGACAAAGGAGGCGACGGTGTTCAGTGGTTTTGAGGATGTTTGATGATAGCAATTTCCTGAAAAATGACGGGGGAAAACTTTCTCAGTCAATTATACTAAGTTTGTGAGGTTGAAATTGATAGATTGGTGGTTTTTGAAGTTTTCTGGTGCATGGCAAAGGTTGTGGTTGGCAGCGGCACCGTAGATGGCTATGTAGAATGAAATAAGATGATGCGATATTTTTTTCAGTTAATTAATTATTATATTTATGATGTGGCCCCAAAAATTTCCCAGTTAGCCCAATTTTGCCTCTAATTATTGAGAATCCCTAATTTTATGTTCACAACATTAAATTCGGTGTCCACTTGCACAAAAATCGAATGTCGACCAGTTAAGCAGAATCGAACTAAAGTTACAAAATAAAAAAAAGATGGATCTTGGAGGAACAAAATTTGAATATGTGGTAATGGTATAGTTATATGAAGAAAATTGTAAAATTTACTTTATTTTTTATAACTCCTCACCTAAATTTATGGATGTTAGCACTTTATCCTTTATACATTATAAGTCATTGCACTTTACCATTTGGAACGACCTTAAAACTGACATGGGTCCAATAAGGATATGTTGTCTGCAGCCCTAATGGGAAAAGTGCAATTCAAATGTAAAGTGCAAAATTTTGAATAATTTGGTGGGCATATATTGCAATTTGGATCTTTAGAATATGACATAATTATATGAGATCATTTCATAAATACAATTTTATCAAATAAAGTCCTATTATATATCTAAGTTCAAATTTAATTTCATAAATCAGTTTCTATTTTGTGAGTTCTGAGTTAGCTCGTTTCACGGATAAAAAACTTTTGTGTACCTGAATCCGTGCACTCGAATCGACCCGGTCCACCACGGGCCCGCACGCGCCACCAGGTTGCAGACAAAATTCGCCCAAACATGCTCTCAAATGTCAGACTTATATGTTACGTTAACTATACCTTTTAGTTATGTTAGTCATACCTTTTGTAAGGTTAGTTGTACCTTAGCATTTGTTTTTTATAGACATATTAACTTTTCATTTCTTTTAGTTATGTTAGATATATCTTTTAGTTATGTTAGTTGTACTTTTATATATTACATAAAGGTATGACTATATTGATATACAGATATAAGTAATATCACATAAAAGTATGAATAATATCACATAAAAGTAAACATGTACAAATTGTGGTGAAATTAGAGTGTTTTTAGAGTTAAAAGTATTAAATAAATGTATGATATCTGGACATAAAGATACGACTAATATAACATAAAGTTATGACTAATACTACATAAATGTATGATTAACATAACATAGAAGTCAGAGCAAAAAATAAAAAAAAGTGAGCGAATTTGGGTCAACTCGCACCTAGACTTGGACCCGATCCGCATGCATGTATGCATTAGGTGCACATAAGTGCTACTCTATTTGTATATGTATGATGATCTTACAAAAATATTACTCTTAGTATATTTTTCCGGAAGTTTTGGGGTTGGTAGCAAGAGGGATAATTCCCAAGGAAACACTATACATTTTTGGTTCTTGATTTTCAAAGAAGTCTATCTAGGTATGGTAAATATATGAAGTCCAATATATTGTTGACAATTTATGATGCTTTAAAAGTTACACGTTCAATATTTATAATACATTGAATATACCCAACATCTACTTCTGCAACCTAACTATGAAGATGCGTACTAGAAAATAAATTAAAGTCCCACATTATATGTGCTGCACATTTTTGTATTTACTCACACATTTATTCCACACCGTTTTGGTATCTATATATGCCATTTGATTATTCACCAACCCAATTGATTTGTACTGAATTAATCAAATTCACTAAATAACTACTAGAAGTACTACTTGGTCACTAATGACATAACTAATACAGTAGAAACTCGATAAATTAATACTCGATTATTTAATAAACTCTTTAAAATAATATTTTTGGCTGGTTCCGACTCGGGGGTAGGGTGCTAAATTAAGAATTCACTAAAATTATAAGATAATACATTTTTGATAATTTCTATAGACCCCATATAAAATATAAATTAACAATTCCTTATGTACCACATATTACATGAATGATATATGAAAGTTTCTTGAAAAATGACTCAATTGTCTTTTTTTTTTGTTGAAATCAATTTCACCTTGAATCTGGTCTCTAATTTTCCTTATCATTGTAAGAACTTCTGGTGTTGTTTTCTCATAGCTCAACAAGAAATTATTCATTGTGATTGCCGCTTTAATAGCCTCGTTTCACGAGAGGACTCCATAAATTAATACAATATTAATTAATAACTCTTTTAATTAATAAATTTTGGTGGTCCATGAATATTAATTTATAGAGTTTCTATTATATATATATATATATATATATATATATATGCTTTACATTTTCTTATTGGAAGCAACGAGATAGAAACATGGTGAATATTGATGATCTCATGATATGGTACTTTCAATCAACCAAGACTATCCACATGAGATGTGTATCTCAATAATATTTTTTTTTCAATTAAAAAACATCAAAGGTGGGGGGAGATTAAGGCAGATTATCAACTCGTATATTATTCCAATTCATAGAAAACTAACAAAGCAAGAGCAAACTAAATGCTAACAAATGAAGTTTACTTGGAATGCACAAATTTACCAGAACTAATATGAAAGGAATAGTCTATACTATATATTAAAGTAAGAAAGTTGACAAAAATTATAAGATTGTCACTTTTTCGTCTAAAAGAGTCATGTCAATAAAGATAAAAAAAATAAAAAAATTATATATCTTACTTGATAAATTATTTTTTAATAAGAATAAAAAAAGATCAATTTTACTCTAGAAGTTATTATATAATCTATATAAAACTAAGAGATGAAGAGATATATATTGATTTCTCAAATCTATGTAAAACTAAAAGATGGAGAAAAATATAGTGATTTCTCAACAAAAGAGAGATGCATAAAGAATGAAAAACAAAAAACAAGATATACAAAGAATGAAGAAAAAAAACAAGAAAAAATCGTAAATATAATTATTTCTCAAATCTATATAAAACTAAAAAAAAAAAAAAAAGAATACAAGATTTGCTAAACATAAAAGGTAGAAAAATTCTTACACATCTTATTGTCTAAAGAAAAAAAGAACAATAAAAAATCATAAATATAATGATTTCTCAAATCTATATAAAACTAAAAAAATGAAAGAATACAATATTTGCTAAACATTCAAAAGTAAAAAAAGTTCTTTCAGGTCTTATTATCTCATATCTTCATCTAAGGAGATCCCACCAAATTGTTTTTTTACACTAAACACAAATTGAACAAAAAATTTTGTAAGAGAGAAATGAAGAAATGACGTAGGAAAACATACATGATGATTCAAGTATAAAAGTGGAATATACAAATTATAAAAATATAAAAGGAAATATAAATTATTATGATTAAATGAAATATTATTGTATATAATAATTTTAATTTGACGAAAATATACAAATAAAATAAAAATGTTTAAAAATAAAATTAACAATTAAAACTATTAAAGTTATATGATAATTCATGCAACACACATGAGTAATATGAAAAATCATTTATATATGGTACGTGTTTTAAATTTAAATAATAAAAGGTGTTATGAATAACCTGTTAGTTTATGCAACTTCATTATATTATTACAAATTGTAAATATTAACACAATAAATAAAAACCGCGCATCGCGCGGATGGACTGCTAGTTGTAAATAAAACACTATCTTTAGATATTCATCAATGAACGACACTTACTTTTCAAGCCTAACATTGTGACACTAACTTTTTAATTTAACGATTTTAGGACAAATTAAAAGTCCGAAATCACAAATTTCAGGTCCAAATCATATCAGCAAAAAGTCCAAATCTTTTGTGATTGGACCAAAAATTCATGAGTTCAGGTTTTTTGTCTTAAAATCATCCAAATTAAAAAAACTAGTATCTCAATATCGCACACAATTGATATCCTTCGTTGGTAAAGTAGTTTCATAAATTTGCAATTTCCCCAAAATAAAATGTAAGTAATGCATGATATACCCTCAAAGACTTAAATGCATTAATTCAAAGAATCAAATGCAATTTCCTGTCTCGTTGCAACTGCAATATTAATTTGCTGATCAATGATCAGCAGTTTTGTTTGCCTTCTGTGGACACATTGTTTCTCCCTCTAGTTGTAACTCAAACGATGAGAAAAAAATAAAAAGGACATTAAAGTTTCTTTATTTTCCCAAGAATTTATGAGAATATCTAAGGCATTAATTAAAATGTATAATTATTAATTAAGCAGACAAAGGCCTTCGCGCATAAGTTAGAGTCAAGACAAAATCGTGTGCAGAAGAACCAACAAATGCGCTTTTCCTTTCTGAAGCTGCTGTTATTTGTAACCACAAATCTACCAATTTCTTCATTTCCAAATTTGGAAGCAATAATCGTCCTTGCATACTTATCTCCACCTAAAAGTTGATTTTGCGATTATCAGTAATTATATATATGTATATATTTTTGTTGGCATATCAAAGAAATAAATCGTATTAATAATTAATTAGAATTCATCATAGAATGACGTGAGACTATGGAAATATATATGTATGTATATTCCCGTCATCTTAAAATAAATATCCTTTTAATAGAAAATCTGTCAAAATAAATATTATTATAAAATTTCTTTTTTTTTTTTGAATAAATGTCATTATAAGATTTCAAAAAACATTAAGCCATATTCTTAAAAAAAGAGAAAAAAGCCCTCATATATTTCAATTCTCTCAAATCAAATAAGATATCAAGTGAATATTTGAAATTTATCTAAAATAGTTACATGCACTTAAATAGAAAATAGTTACAACATTTATTTTAAGTTGAAAATAGCATATGCAGAGTGTGGGGGAAGGGGGGTTGGGTTCGGGGTTGGATGACAAACCTCGTTTTCACTACGTAACTTGAGCTTTTTCATGATGTACTTCTTGATAGATGAAACTGTAATGTTTCCATCCCTGTGAAATAACAAGTCAAATCAGATTAATTAGTGTTTGACTCATAATCCTTTTTACAACTCATAAAGGATTTAAATGTATATATAGATATGGTTCCTATTGTAAAAAATGAATAGAAATAATATTATAAGCCAAAAAAGAAAAAAAAAAGTTTCCCATTAAGTTATAAAGAACTTTTGCCTAATCAAAAGATATAATCATTTGACAAAAACATCCTTACTGAAATATAGACAGAATCTTTCAAACTATCATCTTATACAAGAGTGTGTATATATATATATGTGTGTGTGTGTGTGTGTGTTTTTGTGTCAAGCACGTAGATATCGTGTGTGTGTATATGTATGGTTCGTGTCAGGCAAGAACCAACTTTCATACATGAACCACTATGGTTCGTGTGGCACGAACCATAGTCGTGCTTGTGTGTTGAAGATATTCGATGCAATTTAATATACTGTTAACTTCTTTTTCTGAGAGATATAATGTTAACCTCTATAGTTGTTTAGATTGCACTAACAATATAGGGGCATAACATTTTCAAATTAATTAGCTAATATACCAAATTAAAGAACTTACCTCACTCTTAGGTATCTGGATGATATTTGCTCCAACGGTGCCTTGCTTTTCCTACAACATTAATACAAAAGAATTAGCTATTCTTTTCTTTAAAACTAAATATGATGAATGCATATTGCATTGGAGTATAGATATCTCACTGGTTATTAGAAGCAACTAGCGAAAACCAAAATGTCGCAACTTTTTCATCATTGCATTCATAGTTGATGTTACCATCAACTACAGGTTTTGTTGGATTCTTGAATCCTCCGTAGCCAACATTCTCAATTTTCTCGTCCCATTGTCTTGTGCTTAACTCACGCAATCGTTGCAATTGAGAAGTAAATGCAACATCCTCATGATGTTTTGCCTCTTGCCCTTGAGCATGTTTCATAGGATATGACTTATCATCATCCATTAAAGCTCTCCACATATCTCTCATATTCTCCGATGATTTCTCCCCCTCTTCTCTATTATTTTTTCGAAAATACTTCTTCGATTTCAATTCATCGCCACTATATTTCTGCAATAATTAGTAGGTCAATTGAGAATCAAATGATAAACGATGTCATCTCGACTATACTATTATGGGAAATGCAAGTGTGTGAAAAAGGGTCGAACAAAGCTATCTAGCCTATTGAATTCAAAATTCGTAACTAAAAATCTTACACCTCGTTATCTTGTCGTGGATTAAATCCTAAAGTATCTGATATTTCAAATTTTGGCTACAAAATCCATGTGAGTCCAATATCACGACATTTTCCAGCCAAAATCCATATTTTTGAGGCCGAAACCTCTATATTTTAAAATTTTGGGGATTTAATTACGCAATTTGATTTCGACATGACCAAGCTTGCTAGAACCCTTTTGCTCATATTTATTGTTTGAAAGATCAATACTACCTGATTTTCATTGATCCTCATTGAGGTATAAGCGTATGAAGATGCTTCTGGGATTTGAGTGTCGATTAAGGAATGAAAAGCCCTTTTCTTGCTTTGATTAAGGAATGGTGTGACATCAAATCCCTTCATTTCATTTCTTGAATCTTCAAAAGTTTTTGATGTCTCTTTAACAACTTCACCTTCTCTATCTTCTCTTTTCTTGTCATTGAAACTGTCTACTTTGCTTTGCCAACTATGGTCAATCCTATAGGATTTCAACATCAAGCACACAAATTTCATAAGGAATAAAAAATCGAATTGAAGCATAATTTGTCACAATTAATTTATAAGTTCTCTTTGGTAATAAAAGTATAGTTAATTAGCTCACACAACTTTAAATTCAAAATTCGGTGGTAGAATTCCAATTTTAGTACACATTTCGCGTATATGTAGACAATCCGAGCTCGAATGACCTCAATGTAGTAAAGAATATAAGTTAGTATCTTAAATTATTAGCTTGAATATTGAATTGTAAACTTGTAATTTATTTTGTACTACTAATATCATTTTATCAAACTTATGTGGTGTGGTTTTCTATTTGGATCCACATTACTTTTTAAATATCCTCAAAACATGATATCTTTTAAATAACTATCCAAAAATTAAAGTTTATTATATAGTCCGTGAAAACGTATTGAACTGAAAATATAAACTTCCATTTTAGTTAAAATATAGAGTAATTTGAAATTTATGATTTGAATTTTAGGATTTCAAATGAATGATTTTCAAATCTACCCAAGTTAAAGTGGATTTGAAATCCACGCATATTGCCAAAATATTAGTTCAAAATAAAAGTGTCAAATCCTCATCCATCCAAACATCATTAATAAATTTGCTATGATGAATTTCAAATCTCTCTATCCAAAATTAAACTATGACGAAGATATGTTGATATATAGTTGGTACGTACCTTAGTCTTTGAAGTGGAGCAGAGCCAAGGTCAACATTACATACCGGACAATTATGTATCCCTTCTTCGTTAATCTTCGTTAAAATGCACTTACAACAAACTATATAAAAGAAATCAAACTAAATTTAATTAAAGATCAGGGTCCTCTTGAAATAATATAGTGCATAACAAACTATTAAAATAAATTACATTAAATTAAGGATCAGGGTCCTCTTGAAATAATATAGGGAAAGAGAATCTACACTTCAAATTTATATTATATATAATACAAAATTTATGTCAGCAATAGGTTTTGCTGCAATAATAATTTCTAAACTCACATACGGTGACAAATTAGTAGAGATTATTCCCACTCAATATCTAAATGAAATTCTCTATTTCAGTATGTATTTAATCTGATATTTAAAGTAACAATCTACACATTACATGCATAAATGATATCATTAGTAAATATATAACGTGAATTTAATGAAATTAAATACGAGATACAACAATAACATAAAAGATACCCAATGCATGCATATTTATGTGACTATTATATTATTACCACTTAATACAATACTGAAAACTTAATTCTTTTGTCATCAAGTTTTTTTTAGCCACAATTGATATCTGATTCTAATAATGTTAAACATGTAAAGTTCATCTCTTAAAAAAATAAAAATAAAAAGTTGTCATGTTCATTATTGTAAAAGAAAACTCTTATTACTTAGAGAAAATTTGACGAATTATTCATAAATTTAAACTTTTAATTTGAGCTAAAAGTATAACTTAATACACATAAAAGTATTGATTGATACGTACAAAAATAGTATACAATACTACTTGCCAAATTATAATTTCTCAAAATATTACCTGATATATAAAAATATTACATGATATTAAAATTTTACCTAATACATATAAAAATATTACTTGACCCATATGTGTTGATCGAGTTGACCAATGTTGACCCAACCATGTTGATCAGGTTAATTCAACTTTTTTCACAAAATGAGATCCGTGAGGTAGTGTTATACAAGAATATTTTCACAGAACTTACAAGTACTTAATGTCGTTGAAATATTAAAATAGTTAACCTAGTCTCTATGTAATATAATGAAACGAATATCCATAAAAGATAAAATTACCGTCCAAAATTATTTGCATGCAGGGAAGAAGTGGGAATTCTAGTCAAGACGCCGACTTGCCAGATTATTATTTTAAAACCTAATATTTAGTTTTCTTTTTATCATATATGAAATTGATAACTTCTGCAATAAGACTAAATATAAATTTACATAATAATTACAAGAATGTTCTCATTCAAATATGTATATAGAGAGAATATTATGGATATGTTTACATTAAAATGGGAACCAATTCAATTTTTTTTAGAAAATAAAATTTGTACTCCAATATTACCCAACAAATTAGAAAGGAGAATTAAATAAATAAATACTCAAAGTTAAATAAAATAACGGTAATAATTACTGCAACGTATATAAAAAAAATACTTTTAAGAGAATAAAATAACGTTAAATAAAATAACGGTAATAATTACAGCAACGTATATAAAAAAAATACTTTTAAGAGAATAAAATACCGTTAAATAAAATAACGGTAATAATTCTTTCCACCAAATATTTGAAGAAGTAACATTTAAAATTAATATTAGATTTTTAAGAGAAGGAGGACACACAAATGACACGAAGAATTTGAAAGAAAACGTATATTTTACAGGAACTAGGAAGATACTCTCTGTTTAAATACTTTTTTAAGGTTTTTATTATAAAATAAAATATTAAAATAGCAGTAAAAAAAAAGATTATTTGTAAAAAATGTGTTGTCGTAAAAATTGATTATTTATATAAATTGAAAACAAAATTGTCACAAAAGCAATTAAAAAAACTAATTTTTCTTAACTATCACATCTTGTCGAAAAAATAACAAGAAGACTTTTGAGATAATAGTTCGATAATAAAATATTATCGCAAAACGTAAAAATATTTTTACGAAAACCATCAATGTTTTCTTGACAACATTTATAAGTTTTTTTTTTTTTTTTTTTTTTTTTTTGTTGTAGTGTTAGAACAACAATGCACTAAGTAAACTCTCTCCCTCCACTCATTCTCCGTGAGTGTGAGATGAAAAATCAAATAAATTAAGTCTAGTTAGTTAAAAAATAAGAGATGTTTTTCGATAAAGGTTTAGGTAAAGTTGAAGTAAGGATGATTATAATTAAAAAGGTTACTAATTTCAAATGTTATTAATGTCATTTTGGAGGTTAATTTTATTTTCAATTAAATGTCTTTTTTAGACATTATATGCAACTTTCCCAAATTATCATGTATCCTTATTAACATTCCTTAATTAAAATTTAGGAATTTGATATATCCTTTTTATGAATTTCATTTGATTCTTTTTCCAATTTTAAACCCTAAATTTCTTAGTTAGTCAAGCGTATATTTATTCAATTTTTATATTTCTTAGTTTGAAACAAAAACTCTAGAGCAATAATGAAATTGAGATCATGTAGAGAGTATAATATTTTTTTAATTATATAAATTTCCTTCCATTAAAAAAGATAATTTACCTAAACAGGGATAATTCATTGCTCTCTTTTTAGAAACAAGACAATTTATTGTTCAAAACAAGAAAAATATTAAAAGTTCATTACACTTTCATACTAAAGTACAATAACAAAATTTGGAGTTTCCTCTGATTTTCTGTCTTTTTTTTTTTAATCTGAGTGGGACGATTTGTCAAATAAAAAGCAACTTTGCAACTCTAAAAAGGGTCATTGACTCATTATATACTCAAGTTTTTTTTGTGTGTGTACATATATATACATATTTTAAGAAATTTATTGGTTTAAAAAATATAATAAATAAATTTATAAAAATCTGATGAGTGGCGGCTGCACCCAGCCCTAGAGTAAATAAAATAAGGATGCGGTTATCTGCACCCAAAAAATGCTAAACACACCCCACTTCAAGTGTTACTGTTCACATTGTTACTGTTCACATATATGTGAACAGTAACACTTGGAGTGGGGTGTGTTTATTAATTAGTGGAGTGCGGATAGCCGCACCCATAAAATAATTGGACAGAAATGTTTACATTCAATCAACAAAAAATATTAACACGAAGGAAAAAAAACACAACCTAATAATCGAGATGAAAAGAAATAACTCACATCGATGACGACATTGTTCAATGATTGTAACTTGTGTGAAGAGTTTTTGACAGATTGGACAAATGAAATATCTACTCATATTCTTTTGCATCATTGCCAAATCCATGCCCTCCTTATAATTTTCTATCACCCTGTGTGCTTTTTTGTGTTGGCTGAGAGGGAGAGGGAGAGAGATTTGATGGTGCATATATTTCTTATAATTTATGTATAATCTTATATAGAGACTTAAAATTGATATATTTTGTAATTGGTTTATGAAATAAATACGAGTAATTTTGTATTACGGTAATCAGATTATCAAGGAAAGATAATTATAATTTCACATATCTGTATGTCATGAATAGCTAGCTCATGAATTATACTTGCACAACTTATAAAGGGTAATTACATTTTTTTCTTTTTAAGTTATATTTTCTTTTCCAAATTAGATTTTCACATTTAACCAATCAGATTATGCAATAATTTCAATTTGTCTTAACTTTCTCATTGACCATGAAATATTCCAACAAAAAAATTCACTACAATTTCATCATATGATATATGCTCACTCACATTAAATCTTTTAAAGGTAATACATATTTATTATCTATTATTATACTACTATACAATACGAATAATTTTAATTTGCTTCCATTTTTCATAATATCTATTCTAACATTTCTCATATAGTTTAATTTAATTTATTTTATTCTTAATTAAAGAATTTTCTTTATTTTATTTAATTAGAATCCTAGTTAAATAAAACTCTATATATACCCTTCTCATATAATTAAATTTAATTTGTTTAATTAGGATCTAATTAAACAAAATTGCTCTGTTTTACTTATTAGTCTTAATTGATCAATAAAACTTTCTATATAACTAGTCAACTAATTATGACATTAAATAGAGCCTTTAGATAGTAAAATTTTTCTAGCCTATCAAAAGATGTCATGTGTAAAATGATACCTATACTATATATAAAATGAGAGAAGTTGACAAATTTTACATATTTGACACTTTCCCTCCTAAAACAGTCATGTCAATTGCTGACTGTGTAAATAATTTTTTTAAACTATTTTTTAGGTTTCATTTTGATTTTCTAATTAAAGATATAATAATTTTGAATGAGGCTTCCATCCAATCCATTGGTCTATATAAGCAAAGTTATGGGTTGTTGGTGCACATTCAAAAATATTGGAGGCTAAAAATACTGCAGATTTAATGAGCAAGATTCAAAAACTGTAGATTAAAAAATATTGGATAGATTAAAAAATATTGGAGGCTAGATTCAACAGATTCAAAAATATTGGAGGCGAAAAATACTGTAGATTCAAAAACACAAGAATAGATTCAAAAACTGCAGATTCAAAAATATTGGAGGCTAAAAATACTACAGATTCAAAAACACAAGAAGTACTGCAAATGAGCAATTTTATGGAGGCTAAAAAAATTTGAAAAAGAAGAAAAATATCAAAAACAAGAAAAATCAGATATGGAGGAAGGAATATAAGCTTTTCCAAATTTAATGAGATATTAACATTATTCTGATTGTCATCAGATTCTGAAAGTTTCATTGAAATGAAATAAAAAATTATGACCAGCAACAACAAATTTAATGAAAATTCATCCACGGATCGTCCTGAAATCAAAGATTTTGTTGCCGTATCGAAGATTCAAACTACCATGAGATTTTCACGAAAAATAAAGTTGTCTCGGAATTCAGTTCAGAAAGTTTCATTGGAAAGGAAATAAAAAATTATGACTAACAACAACAAATTTAATGAAAATTCATATACAGATCGTCACAAAATCAAAGATTTTGTTGTCGTACCGAAGATTATGCAACCATGAGATTTTCACGAAAAATAAAGTTGTCTCGGAATTCAGTTCTGAAAGTTTTTGTCTCGGAATTCAGTTCTGAAAGTTTCATAGGAAAGGAAATCAAAAATTATGACTAACAGCAGCAAATTTAATGAAAATTCATCCACGGATCGTCACAAAATCAAAGATTTTGTTGTCGTACCGAAGATTCTGCTACCATGAGATTTTCACGAAAAATAAAGTTGTCTCGGAATTCAGTTCTGAAAGTTTCATTGGAAAGGAAATAAAAAATTATGACTAACAGTAGCAAATTTAATGAAAATTCATCCACGGATCGTCCCGAAATCAAAGATTTTGTTGTCGATGAATTTTTATTAAATTTGTTCTTGTTAGTCATAATTTTTTATTTCCTTTTCAATGAAACTTTTATAATTAATTCCGAGACAGCTTTATTTTTCGTGAAAATTTCATGTTAGCAGAATCATAGGTAGGGCAACAAAATCATTGATTTCGGGACGATCCGTGGATGAATTTTCATTAAATTTGCTACTGTTAGTCATAATTTTTGATTTCCTTTCCAATGAAACTTTCAGAACTGAATTCCGAGACATTTTTATTTTCTGTGAAAATCTCATGGTAGCAGAATATTTGGTATGACAACAAAATATTTGATTTCGAGACGATGTGTGAATGAATTTTCATTAAATTTGTTGTTGTTAGTCATAATTTTTTATTTTCTTTCCAATGAAACTTTCAGAACTGAATTCCGAAACAGCTTTATTTTTCGTTTAAATCTCATGGTAACAGAATCTTTGGTAGGACAACAAAATCTTTTATTTCGGGACGATGTGTGAATGAATTTTTATTAAATTTGTTGTTGTTAGTCATAATTTTTTATTTTCTTTCCAATGAAACTTTCAGAACTGAATTCCGAAACAGCTTTATTTTTCGTGAAAATCGCATGGTAGCAGAATCTTAGGTAGGGCAACAAAATCTTTGATTTCGAGACAATTCGTGAATGAATTTTCATTAAATTTGTTGTTGTTAGTCATAATTTTTTATTTTCTTTCCAATGAAACTTTCAGAACTGAATTTCGAGATAATTTTATTTTTCGTGAAAATCTCATTGTAGCAGAATCTTAGGTAGGGCAACAAAATCTTTGATATCGGGACGATCCATGGATGATTTTATTATCTTTCCAATGAAACTTTTATAATTAATTCCGAGATAGCTTTATTTTTCGTGAAAATTTCATGTTAGCAGAATCATAGGTAGGGCAACAAAATCTTTGATTTCGGGATGATTCGTGAATGAATTTTCATTAAATTTGCTGTTGTTAGTCATAATTTTTGATTTCCTTTCCAATGAAACTTTCAGAACTGAATTCCGAGACATTTTTATTTTCTGTGAAAATCTCATGGTAGCAGAATATTTGGTATGACAACAAAATCTTTGATTTCGAGACGATGTGTGAATGAATTTTCATTAAATTTGTTGTTGTTAGTCATAATTTTTTATTTTCTTTCCAATTTAACTTTCAGAACTGAATTCCGAAACAACTTTATTTTTCGTGAAAATCGCATGGTAGCAGAATCTTAGGTAGGGCAACAAAATCTTTGATTTCGAGACAATCCGTGAATGAATTTTCATTAAATTTGTTGTTGTTAGTTATAATTTTTTATTTTCTTTCCAATGAAACTTTCAGAACTAAATTCCGAGATAATTTTATTTTTTGTGAAAATCTCATGGTAGCAGAATCTTAGGTAGGGCAACAAAATCATTGATATCAGGACAATCCGTGGATGAATTTTCATTGAATTTGTTCTTGTTAGTCATAGTTTTTGATTTCCTTTCCAATGAAACTTTCATAATTAATTCCGAGACAACTTTATTTTTCATGAAAATCTCAAGATAGCAGAATCATAGGTAAGACGACAAAATCTTTGATTTCGGGACGATCCGTGAATGAATTTTCATTAAATTTGTTGTTGTTAATCATAATTTTTGATTTTCTTTTCAATGAAACTTTCAGAATTGAATTGTGAGACAACTTTATTTTTCGTGAAAATCTCATGGTAGCAGAATCTTAGGTACGACAACAAAATCTTTGATTTCGGGACGATCTGTGAATGAATTTTCATTAAATTTATTGTTGTTAGTTATAATTTTTGATTTTCTTTCCAATGAAACTTTCAGAGTGGCGGCGTCGTGCTGTGTAGGCTTTCGAGTTAAGAAAAGATCTTAAGGCTTAGAATTCAACGTATCACGAGAGATTACCACCGAACAATATGGGGGTAACTTCTAATCTCTATATGTTTATGTTTTCCTTATTTGATATATGAATTGTTGAACCATATGTACCGTGTAACGCCTAGGACAAACGGTGCATAATTGGTTAATTAAATAATTAAACTCTTAATTATGTGATTTAATTATATGCGTTCCAGAAAATCGAAATAACGTATGATTAATTAATCGGATGCATAATTTAATTAAAAACATAGGTTATAATTTGTTAATAGGAATCGTAGCCGAAAATTGAATGAAAATACGATAAGGCACAAACCTATAAGGGTCTATAGTCAACGAAGTATAAAGTCGTATTTTTGAGACACAATGGATCACTTTTGTAAAAGGTTTCTCTCTCTCTCTAGCCCTCTCTCTCTCGCCCTCTCTCTCCCTAGGATTCCGGCAGGCTGGCCGGAGCACCGTCGTGCCGATGGTGGCGCCGCCACCGGAGCCGCCTCACCCATCTCCGTTAAAACGTAGCCCTTGCTGAGCCCATCACGATCTCTCTCTCCTCATTTTCTCTCTCTTCCTCTCTTCCCCTCTTCTTCTCCATTTTTGACCGATTTATAAACCAAATCGAAGCTCTCGTCGAGCCCGTCACGAATCCGGGCTCGGATTTCTGATCGACTGCCGTCTCCGCTGGTAATGGCCTGTCAAAGTTCCGGCAACACTCTTTCTCTCCTCTCCTCTCTTTCTCTCTCCCCATTTCTTCCCTCTCTCTTTTCTTCCCTTCCTCTCACCGATGCTCGTTGGGTCCCCGGTCGCCGCTGGTTGTCGTGGTGTGTGTGGTGTCATGGGCGGCGCTCGGTGGTGCCGCTGTGTAGTGTGTGTGCGTACGAGAATACGCAGTGTGTGTGGGTGTGTTGGGCGGTGCTGGTGCGCCGCCGTGCGTCAGGCGTATGCGTGGTGGCCAACGTGAGGTACGCCAACATGTGGCGTGTGTTGTGGTGTGTCGCCGGCGACAGATAGTTATCGACCGTGGTCTGTTTCACGACAGGAAAGACGGGGCAGGTGACGGGGGTCGGGGTTTGGGGGCAGGGACTTGGTTCGAAAATTTGGATAGTTCAGGGACCTGGGTGCAAACCCTAAGATTTTTGTGTATTTACGATTTGGTCCCTGGACTTTCTTAAATTTTCGTTTTAGCCCTCGAACTTTCAGAAAACTATGTTTTCCTCCCCAAAAGTTTTAAAGCTTTAGGTGTTTACCCCCTAAACTTTCGAAAATTACTTTTTGACCCCCGAGATTTTGAAAATATCAAAGTGACCCCAAAACACTTCTGTTTTTACAAAAATGCCCCTGGTCAAAGTCAACCCTTTACTAGTATTTACAAAAACGCCCCTGTATCTTTAAAAGCTCTGTTTTAACTCGTTTCTTGTCCGTTTTAGCTCATTCTTTCTCCTATCAAACCCTTATCGATCCCTCTTCGATCTCATGGCCTCTAAAGATTCCTTTCAATCCCTTTTCTCCAACGTTCCTCTTCGAGAGAGTTTATATTAATGTAAAGTATATATGAACATAAGAAAGACACTCAGTTAAGTTGTTTGCATGTGTAGGCTCACGTTCGGAACTAACGTTTTAGGATCTAACCCTCGTGTCACGTGAAAAAAACACCACCGAATAAGGTGGGGGTAACTTCTAAACCATAATAATTTTACGTTTATGTTATATTAGTATGAGTAGTAATTTGATGAACGAATACATGAGTATGAGCCTTAGCATGATGAAGCAAACCGTGATTACTATGTTATATGAATGCATGATAATGATATGATCTTTAGATGTAATGTCTTGTGAATTATATGTTGTGTTAAGTTGCCGTGAATATGTGGGCTTGTTGTACAAATCTGTTGTGTTGGTTTTGGACTGGGTCGTCCGAAAAAGGCATCGATAATCGTTTAAGGACTGGGTCATCCGTATAGGTACCGGTGGGAGAAAATATCGTATTGAATGGGTAAGACGGGCTGCTCCTGCACCTACCGAATTAGGTCATCCGTTAGTGCACCAATTTACGTGTTGTGTTTTATATGTGTTGTGTTTTATATGTGTTGTGTGTAACTGCTGTTAGATTCATGTTGGATCATATTACATGTTAACGAATTAATGAACGTAATTATATGAATTTATCTCCACGAATGTATTCAATGCACTCAACCCCGCATGTATTCACGCTACAGGTAACGATGGGCATGGAGAAGCGTAGAGAGAGTGGTGTCATATCGATTGTGAACATTTTCCTTCTTTTGTCCGAACTTTCCTTTTTTTTAAACCATGTTAAACGTTTGTAAAAGTGAAACTATTCCACCTTTCTATGTTATGGATCCTGTAGAATTTCCGCTGTTTTGTTTTTAAATATTTTTATTTGGCATGTTGCCGAGTATCTTGGTTATGTAAAATCTTATCTATAACTGTTTCCGAAGTTCCTGTTTAAACTGTTGTTTTAAATCTTTACTCGTTTACTTTATTTGTAAGTTTTAAAAATGCACGTTTCTTTTCTCTCTCTTGCTGCACGCCCGCAAACAAACTCTGATATTTTAAGAATGAAAACGGGGCATGACATACTGTGACTATATACTGTGTTCATATTATTATATTGTGAATGGACTGGGTCGTCCGTAAAGGCACCGATAGTTAGGGATGGACTGGATCGTCCGTAAAGACACCGATATTGTTTAAGGACTGGGTCGTCCGTAAAGGTACCGGCGGGAGAAAAAACCCGTATTGAAGGGGTAAGACGGGATATATCCGCACCTTCCGGACTGGGTCGTCCGTTAAGGAACCGATTTACGTACTGTACAATATATGTACCGTGTTTAACTGTTGTTCTGATTTATGATGGATTAATTTATCTGTTAACGAATTAATGAACTTAAATTATACGAAATTATCCCTACGAGTGTATTCAATGCACTCACCCCCACGTGTATTCACGCTACAGGAAATGACGAAAGTCAAGATGCGTAGAGAGGATGGTGTCATATCAAATTTTCTCTTTTTGCTTTTCAAAATTTGATGTTAAAATGATGTTTTAATGTTTCTCGTTTGTAAAACTACATAGTTTTGTATTTCATTCTGATGGATTCTGTATAAGTATTTTTCCGCTGCTCAAGGTTTAAAACATTTTCTTTCGGCTGGTGCCGATGTAGTGTATATGGAAATCTTTCTATCGTCTTCTATCTTCTTCTTTCTATATAAAACGTTTGCTCTTATTTTTTTTCTCTGCACGTCCATTATATAACTCTGATAAAAATATGTTTTAGAAATGAGGCGTGACATTTAAAGAAATAGCAAGTGATGTGAGGGTATTTGGTTGACTGATATATTTTGTTTTATTTGTAATAATTGGATTTTTAATGTTTATTTAGGTAGAAATTTAAAAATATTTTTCATAATATTTAACTAAAGCAAATCATATCAATCAACTTTTTTTTTCCCATCAACACCGATAAAAAGGATGACACAATCATGTCATAATAATGATCTCGTTTTCAATTAACTTTATCTTTTGTTTATCAATAGAACTCACCCATCTTTTAATAAGAATATTTTAATAACATACAATGCGTAGAAAAATAATTTTTATAAAAAGTGGGTTACAAAATATGATAACTACTTAAAGAGAGAAGAATAAAATTTAAAGCAAATATCTTAATTCAAATCTACTGTCAACATTTCCACCGTGCTGAATGGTCCCTTGGCCGAAGGCCGTACGTCTTTCTTTTATGTTACATAGAAATCTTCATAAATGTTTTTATGTCACGAACTTAACTATTTATGGAAGTCAGAATTTTCCTCCCTATGTTATTGAAAGATCACTGTTAAATGTACAATTTACAATAGGATGTTAAATTATATTAATTGCAGCATGATTTTTTGCGAAACATTAATACATCCTATTGTATTAATTGCAACATGATTTTTTGCGAAATTAGAAATTTATTCATGGTTTTAAAAAAATATCAATTTCAAGAACAATCTTTCAATATCTACAGTTCAACCTACAGAATAAATTTATAAGATATTTATAAGAGATTTTTGATCCCAACCGTTATGTGACTTTTTTTTTTTTTTTTCTGAATTATAATTGGGAGTGAAAATTCAAATGTGAAACCTTACTCAAAGAGAGATATATATTTATCATTAGACTAAGTTCACGGGTATTAAGTTACAATTGTGTCCTATATTGGCACATATATTGAATTCTTATTTATTTCCTTAGCTGATGTGGACAACAATATTACACTTTTTTTTTATTGGTTCTCAGGATTACACATGATGCATTCCATTGTCACCACATATTAATTTTTTTTATTTTTTTCCCATAACATTTTCATAATAAAATTTATTTTGAGGGAAATAAGGAAGTATCAGATCTTTTTTCTAGGCATGGAAAAAAAAAATCAAAATTGGGACAAGTTTCCATTTGTTGCTAGTTGCAGGATTCCTTTGTATTTCTTTTTATAGAATGTGTAATATTTTTTTACTAAAAGAAGAAAGCAAAGAGATCTTTCTTGGTCAAGTGATCCTTTCCTAAAGCACATATTAGATGGTTGAAAACTCGCCCAAAATAGAAAGCTGAAAACCAGCAACACCACTTTCCTTTCTCTATCTTCTTCCCCTTTTTCTTCTATACTCAATCTAGGGTTTTCAGTTACCCTTCTTATTACACATCAAAACCTGTTTCTCCTCTTCATTAATTTCCTTCCCCCATTAATGTTACAGATCTGGATAATCCATTTTAAGTTTTGACTTTTGCCATTTTTCAATAACATTACCAGTATTTTCCAGGAAATTAAACCATTCTAGAGAGAGAGAGAGAGAGAATGGTGAGAGGGAAAACTGAGTTGAAAAGGATAGAAAATACAACAAGCAGACAAGTGACGTTCTCGAAGCGTAGAAGTGGGCTATTGAAGAAGGCATTTGAGCTCTCAGTTCTTTGTGATGCTGACGTTGCTCTCATAATCTTCTCAACCACTGGCAAACTATATGAGTTCTCAAGTTCTAGGTACGTTAATTACTACTGATTTGTTCTTAATTACTTTTTATGTTTTTTTTTTTTCATGAGATCATCATGAGTCAAGATTTTGTTCGTGTTACTACTATAGACTTGATGTAAGTAATTTCCAGTTGAAATTTTTATCGATCCCACTAATTAATTGGAACAAAATCCTTTTAATGAAGTGGGGTTTTCTCTTGGCTTTTGATAACTCCAATGGTTTTTGGAGATTGTTAATTTTGTAAGTTTTCTCCAAATCCCAATGTTCTTCTCACCAATTAGAATTCTTTATAGATGAATCTTGAGATTATAAGTACACCTGCACACACCAAGTGTTTTTTCTTTTCTTAATTTGCTACACCCTACACTAGGTGTAACATTACCAGAAATTAATTTATCAAATGGAGTTTAGTGATGAAATATAAATTGAATAATGACAGAAAATAACAATACATATACCTCCACTTAATGTTCATTGAGATTATAACTATCTATTTGTATTATCATCAAGGTTAACATCTTTGAATTAATAGATTATAGCAGAACTTAATATTCAAATACATTAATCAATATATTTTTTTAAATTGTGAGATAATAAATGCGAACTATCGTTGTAAGATGATCGAAGAAATATAACTAGTTATATGTAAATAAATAATAGATACAACACTACACTGGATGTAGGGATCTCTGTCCTTAATTACCCCATATTAAGATTTGATATACTATGTGAACCACATTTAATGTGTGTGTGTATATATATATATATATATGTACATGTATTCACTAGAAGAGATATATGTATTTTTAAGTTGTGTTACCAAAAAAAAAAAGAGAGAAGCAAGAAGATTTCTGAACATGATATATATCTGAGCATGATCGTCTTGTCAAGCATCGATTCACAGAAAAAATAAAAATAAAAAATAGATCAGTTTCTGTGTAAGCTGGAATAATGTCATGATGACAATTCAGTGAATTTTGCTGCAAGTTTATCCAAGTTGTCCCCACCCACTTTATGCTCTTTACATTTTCTGAGTATCTATAAATGGCCACTTGATCACTTGTTTTCTCTAATTAAACTGTGTGTGTGTGTATTATGTGTGTATATTTATATATATAGTATTATATTGTCCTTGATACTCTATATATATATATTAAGTTCTCATGGACTCAAATATATATGGTAAGTATTATCATCACAATGTTTTAAAAAGGTATTTCATAATAAAATAATGCAGATGATGATAATATAATGATTGCAATTAATTATGTATTAGGACAAGACATTGTATTCAAATCATGGCCCTAACCACAAGAATAAGCTGATCAGAGTAAGCATTTGTGATTCTTTTAGGATTGCAATTAATATAGAAATACATAATTTTATCTTCATTTAAATACTATATATTCGAACAGCATATATAAATTACAAAATGAAATTAAGTAGAATGGATTTCTAGCTGTATCAACTAAATGATTAATATTGTTATTAGTATAACAACATAAGTACTGCTATGGTAAAACAACATGATAATTTTCATTTCTCTATCTGTTAAATTACTTCCTTTTTCAAATTTACATGAAAATGAGTTCTAAAATGTCATAAACTGATATCATGATTCTAACACAAAATTATATTTATATATGAGGTTAATGAATTATAGATTTTTGGACATGTTAACACAGTGAGATCAATAAGACAGTAGAACGGTATCGAAATATTAGCAAGGCCAAAACATTTGGGGCAAAAAACGTGGAAGAAAATGTAAAGGTCAGATTTCTACTCACTTTACACTCTCTTTTATTTATAACGCATGATTTTCTTAATTATTTCTACCAAAATGAAAATACAATGCAAATGACCATTTGTGTATCCCAAATTTAATATCCTTTTTGCCCAAATGTATATATTATAGAGAATTAAACTAAAAGATGAAGTTGTCTCTATAAAGTAGCATATTTCATTAAATAGAATGAATAGTTATTTGGGGATATCATCCTGTATATATTGTGTTATTAATTGCCATGGCCCATGATCATTTATACTTTTACATGTTCTGTGGAACCCTTTTCTTGTAATAGGCTACTTGAGTCTCTTGGTTTTTTTAGGTTAAAATCTTTTTTTGGTTACACGATTGTGATTGTTTTTCGATTTTGGTTCTATAATTTTTGAATCTATCCAATTTAAGTATAATTTTGGTCGAAAAAATCGAATTTTGCCGGAAAATGTCATGTGTGATGCAAGTGACCCCAAATTCGTGTTGTAAGGTAGTCTAGAAATGACGTGGCGACGTGTCAATCAATAAGAATTTAACATGTGTCGCCGCGCCACTTCTAGGTGACCAAAAAACTCTAATTCGGCGAAATTGGATTGGCATGAGACATACTCTTAAATTGTGAGATTAAATTGAAATCGTAATCATTATGTGACCAAAAATCGGAAGACATATAGTTGAGATGAAAAATGATTTAAATCCGAATCTTTTTATGATACAAACATGACCTCCTTTACTTCTCTTTCTCCATCATGATGACTTGTTAATCATTTCAGAATCTTGTTTGGATGTATAAATTTGACGAGTCTATATATACTTAATTATGTGCATGATCATGTTAGAGAAGGTAGAGCTGTTGATGCATATTTGAACTTTTTGAATAAGTGCTGCTGCAGCGTATGAAAGAAGAGAGTGCTGAATTGCAACAGAAGATTGATGTCCTTGAGGAATCTAAAAGGTTATTATAATAACATTCATTAATTCTCTCTCATATATAATCATCAAAATTCATGTCATTAATTTCCAAATTATATGCTAACTATATATTAATCAGGAGGATGTTGGGAGAGGGTTTAGATTCATGTTCCACAGAGGAGTTAGATGAGATGGAAGGACAGATAGAACGTAGTTTAACCAACATCAGGGCAAGGAAGGTATAACATATATCATGTATTCATTTGTGTCTTTAATTCCATCAATATATACTTAATTAGCTACCTCAATCTTTTTGCAGACTACATTATTTAATGAGCAGATTCATCAGCTTAAGGAACAGGTACTAATTAAATATTATTTTACTTGACATTAATTATAGCAGTGTTAATTAAAGTTTGATGATATATAGGAGAAGATACTGATAAGGATTAACACAGAACTAAGGAAAAAGGTAGATGAGTTGGGAGAATCAGACAAACCTGCAGATATGGAGCTGCAAACTGCCTTGGCCATACGACCACCTTCTCAAACACAAACGACCAAACATCCATGATTATTATTATTTTTTTTTAATGAAATAGAAAATAATATCTATTGTAATTAGTTACATTAAAAAGATAGGATTCAACACTCACTACAAGAAAACAGTTAATTATCAATGGATTTATGTCATTAGTGATTAAGAAATTCCGTTGATAAATGACTTTACCAACAGATTAATATCGACCGCCAAGTTGTTGGTAAAGTGCTCGTTGGCAAAGGGAAATTACCAATCAAATGACAACTAAAAAAAAATATGTCGTTGCTAATATATAGTCGTTGGTAAAATTATATCGAGATTGTGTTGGTAATCTGTAATTGTTTGTAATTAGTGACATCATTAGTAAATATATAGTCGTTGGTAAAATTATATCGAGATTGTGTTGGTAATTAGTGACATAGTGGTGACATCATCATACCAAACCACGTCATCGTACCAAACTATTGCATGGGACGCTGACACATCATCATAGCAAAATAACATTGCGCGTTGTCTGGGAATCAAACTCGGGTGGCAAGGTGGTGCTCTAACCACTAGACCACTGATGTTTTATGTAATAATATTCTACATGCATTTCTTTTATTCAAATTGTTTGTAAATTACCAACGGATTGAAAAGTTGTTTGATTTATCCATAACTTAACATGTATTAAATTTTGATTTATCTTTAAATAATATGAAGGAATTTATAATAACTAACAATAGATTTGAAATCTATTGGTATTTATTCATAGATATTGCAAACAAGATAATATGATGGGTAACTACCAACGGATGGTGAAATCGTTGGTAATTACCAACGGATTATTAATTTGTTAGTAGCTCCCAACAAATTATAAATTAGTTGGTAATTATCAACAATGCTTTAGTTAGTAAATGCAAGATGTTTCTTCCCATCAAATTTTACCAACGACTTATGTTAGTTGGTAAATTTCATTGGTAATCCATTGGTAAGTAGTTGTTAATATTGGTGCCAAAAAGATGCGTCAAATTTACCAACGGATTTTGTTGCTAGATAATGTTTTGTTGCTAATCCGTTGATAAATTCGTCACAACACCTAACATGAAATTTTTGTCCCTAATCCGTTGCTATTTTGTTGGCATTTACCAATAGATATCATTAGTTGGTAAAATTTGTTAGAAATTTAATGTTTTCTTGTAGTGACTAGTGTAGTCTGAACTCTTGGAAGGAGGTTTTCCAAAAGATTTCACCATTAGCAATATATTTACTCAATGAATTAATACTTCTTTTAATTTATTGTGTTGAAATATTTACATTTATACTCTTCACCAACTATATATTTATGTTAAGAAAGGCAAATGAATGTCGTGTGATATTATTGCTTGAATATATGTCTAATTAAAAATTAAAAGTAATAATTGTTGCTCTTGGTTTGCAATTAATATCAGTTTCTTGTATTTTAATTATATTCGCTTACTATATATATTTGCATTTATTGTATCAAAAGTATATGCTTCTATTGACAAATATATATATATATATATACATATTTATTTCTATCTTTAAATTGTAAAATAGTACTTCCCATTCAATAAAAGAGTCATGCTTGTACTTTGTATAATCAAAGTAACTATAAAAACTTTACTCTTTTTTGAACATTTCGATCACAAGTAATTATTAAAGTCGAAAATGCTCGTTATATATTCATTTTTAAAACAAATAAAAAAAAAATCGTAAATTCCAACAATTCTCAAGTTGCCAAAAACAGCAAGTACCGACTGAAATCACATGCAAGAAGATCCATCGCATATTCGCATTTTAATCGGATCACATTTAATTTGTCTTCTATCATGTATGGATAGATAAGTTAAGTTGCCCATTTTATCTTGCCATCTTGCCACATACTTTTCAGGTAAATGATTATTTCCTCTCCTTTTTTTTCTTCTCCATGTAATAAATCATTAATAATAATTGTTGGTTGTACAATCAAAGTTCCATATCAATTAGACATATGAAATTATGAATGATCTTAAATTTATACAAGTGTGGACATTATTTCAATTTTCAGAATGCACCTGTTTGATATATATATGTAAACAACTCTCCCATTGCAATATGATATCATTGAGGAGTCACTTTGGAGCATTTTCAGCCTGAGTTTTTAACCATCATCTAACCTATCCTCACATGGCACGCCCCGAACTGCGTCTCATGGAAGTGTTGTTGCTTCGACAACAGCCCTTAAGAAGGAGAAGAGGACCCTCTCCTCTCACACTCGAAGAAATGGGGCTGACTTCCATGTTCATGCCAATACGAATATATAACTCATCACCAGCTTGGTTAAGCCAGTGAGAAATCGCTATATGATATTTACACAATCTCACAGCATTCGGTGTTTTGATTGGACCTTATTTCGCGTGATAACCTTGGTATTCTATTGCAGAAGCCATAACTTCTGTTTGGGAGTATGCCAATTCACAATAAATAGCACCAGGTTATCAAGCCTCAAAGACCTCACAGAATCAACGTATCAGAGATCTTCCAAGAGATGATGCTCCAATCTCACTCTCAGAGTTCTGCTAAAGAGGAGGTTCATGTTTGGTTAGTATCTATGACTACAACACAAGGAAGCTGACTCCAAATTTCAAAAGACCATGTTGATGGGAAAATAGCAATGTGTAAGTTAAAGCAGAGACGTACTCGAGACTTGGGGGAAGGAAAAACATTCCAGAACCTAAGTGTTTCGTCTCCTGCTCCTGTGACAATTGTCTGCAAAAACCAATAGCTTATGTTAACGAGGTTTTAGTGAAGCCTACTTTTGATTCCATTGCCTACTCGTCCTGTGACCTGCTATGGATTTTTATCTTTCCCATGCACTGCTACTTTGGTTTTTTTTTTTTTTTTTAATCTTTATATAATTCGAATTAAATTGAAAACAAGGCATCACTGAGTGAAGGTCAGACTCAAGATAATTCCTAAAGTATCATTTAAACCAAGAAAAAAGGGGACTTGGGGTTCAATCTAGTACCTGTCCATCTGGTGAAACGGCAAGGTAAAGTACCCTGTAGGTGTGGCCTGTGAGAGTTGCCAACTACATTGACAAAGAAAAAACAAACAACTTATTATGCGCTGAAAAATAACAATTTTGTGCACCTGTGATCGTTTTCTTTTACATCTAGTCTATAGTACCTTTGACATTGAAGGATACCTCCACACTATGATTTGGTTCTGAGAGTAGCCATGAGTGCTGATAAGTTCATTGACATTCTTGGACCATGCAAGATTGCACACCTGCCATTATTATATTTTAATTCAGAATGTATACTAACAACCTTCACATCCAAAAGCAAAAGGTTCATTTAGAATCATGCAAAAGTCTACTTCCTCTTTAAGTTTTTTTTTTTTTTTAAGGAAAGTGAAATAAATTTCTACCACAGCCAAATAGCTGAACCAGAAACAAATAAAATCTACAGACAGAAGATCAAGGAAGTATATGCCCAAAATTTTATTTTCAACCCACTAATCCACACAATCACAAGTTTTGAGATTCAACCAGATAGATATATTACTCAATGAGAACAACCTGTCATTGTCTTGTCACTTATACTATAAGAATCAACATTATTTTTACTAAAAAAGTGCCAGTACTAGATTCCAAATAAAAAGAGTGGTTTAATAAAACAAAACAAAAGCAGTCTACCTGGCTCCCAGTATCCATACAACTGAGGTGTGAATTGGTAGTGGTGTTCCAGAATCGAATGCAACGATCAGCAGTGCCACCACCAGAAGCAAGTAGTCCATAAAGATGGGGTGACCATGCAATAGCTTTTACAGCAGCAGTATGTTCGCAGAATTTCAGTAAAGGCTGAGGTTTATGCTGGTTCCATACCAATAGCTACTCAAGAAAAAGGGAATCAACAGATTAATATCTAATAAAAATTAGAAGCGGGAGTATCTGAACCACAGGTAAATAACTACTTACTCGATTGTCATTTCCACCAGATGCTAATTCACGGTTGTCATAAGACCACTTTAATCCACAAACCTAAATCACCGATATTTTAGATCCAGGCTAAAAACAATATATATGATGTAAAAGTATTACACTTTATGCACATGAAAAGCTTAGTAAAGTAGGAGCTCGACCAAAGCAAATCCATGAGGGGCCTGACCTCTGATTTATGTCCGCTTAGCTTGCTAACAAAGTCCTCCCGAGTTCTTATGTCACGATGAAGAATACTCTTGTCTCGGCTTCCAGAAGATAACAGGGTTGAATTCCAGGCAAGTGCACTAACACGCAATCGATGCCCCTCCATAGTCCTTATTCTCTTGCAACAAGAGACATCCCATAACTGTATGGCATAAGTTTAAAGGCTTAAAACATCTGTCACTAGAGCTAGGAAGCAAAATATGGAGATGATTTGCAGGATTCTGAGAATACGACAACAAATTGGTTCTTGCACGTGTCATTATATTTAAATAGTCATTCCTCCTTAAGATTCAGTTTCAAAAAGCTAAACATTTAATTTTGATTACCATAAACTCACTTGCAAACTGCAAGCAAGGAGGTCCGTGTAAGTGTTTACTTTGTCCTTTAATCACTCACGATGTGCATCAAAAATTTTAAGTGGAAACTGTTAAAGCAGTAACAAGACAACAAAATTCCACGCAGTTTAACTATTGATATAAAGACCTCATTAGCTCAACAGAGGAAACTAAAAGATATAAAAGAATACATGAATTAGGACCTTCAAAATCTGATTTGAAAGCTAATATATAACCTTTTAATTATGAAATAACAAGAGGCCTAAAATTGTTACATAACATACTTGGAGTTTGCCGTTGTTAGTTCCAACTGCAAGATGAGTACCACGTTGCGCCCAACCAACAGAACATACACTATCATCAACTCCCAAGTCACACAACATCACAACCTGCATATAACATGAGACAGCATGTTATGAGGCTGCAAAAGTCGAGGATCAAACAAACAAAATCTACCTTTCCGCTAGAAGCATGCCATATATAAACGCAGTTTCCCAATCCCACAGCCAGCTCATTATGTGAAGACCAGTCTACAAGGTTCAGATAAAAGTCATCTTGAAGTGCAGGTGCGTCCAAAACCTACACGAAAATGCCATAAAATCCACAAGTTGAAAGACTTTAGCAAACAAGATCTCTATAAAAACAGAGCATTCTAAATCAGCATCACCTAGAAGTTCAGATATTAAGGCAGGAAAAGATCTTAAGAAGAACAAATATAGCAACACCCCATTCTATCACAGCTTGTTGAAAAAAAAATGAAGAACACAAACAAATAGAGATTGCTAGAAGAACTTAAAATCATTTGAATCAAGAAACCAAAAATCATACCAGAAAACAAAAACAAAGAACCACAAAAAAGAAAATCCCATCAAGAAACCCACAAATTCAAGGAAAACCTAAACCGTATAAAAACAAAGAAAACTGAAATCAAAACCCTCGGAACTTACAAACCGACCTTGTAAGGGGACTTTAGAATTTTCCTGGGAGTCTTGACAGGGCTATAAGTCACTCCAGGAAGCTGATCGTCTAAATCAAACGGAGAAAGAGAATGCAAAGATTTCCGGGTCTCAGTCTTGAACTTGAAAATATTAGGACTAGTCCGAAAAACCCTACCACCGCTATTCCCATTCCCAAATCTTCCATTCGAGACAGATTTCTCAGGCGTCAATGGCTGAAAACCATTAACACCACCAACGCATTCTGGCCCAAAAAGGGCAGACTTCAAAAGGGTAGTGTAGGCAGAACTCGTGTCATCAGAGGATGAGGAATTGGAGGAATTTGAATTAGGAATATTGAAAAGGGCAAAATTGGAAGACGAACGGCTAGGGATGAATCGGTCTCCGTAGATTGTACGGGAGAACGAAGGGCGGTGGTAGGAGGAACTCAAAACCATCGCCGGCGGAGTTTTGGGGTCGGTTGTGCTGGATTTCACCATATCTTTTACCGGAATCTTCAGAATCCTTTCTCCGACATGCAGCGGTGGTCGGAGGATGAGGCGCAGCGGCGATGGGGTATCAGTGGGTGTTCGTGAAGGGGTTTAATTTAGTTGTGTTTCCCGGGAAATTTAACACAAAGCTGTCAATTATGCGGGAGTTTTATAGTTGCTTAATTGCATAAACCCACCTGTATTATGAAACATTGCACTCAAGCCCCTATATTTTGAAAAAACTGCACTAAACTCCTGTGTTTTTATAATCTGTGCATTTTCCCACGTCGTTGGTTAAATTTAAGAGAATTCTATATTTGAGTAGTCAATTAATAAATTGCATACCACTTATACTTACCCACTCACCAATATTGCAAATATTGAATACTAAATTACTTGAAATACAAATATAAAATAATTTTATTGGACAATAAAGAAGAAGGTGGTGGTCCGGTGGAGCAGCGGCGGCGGAGAGGTGAAGATAGGGCGGAGAAGAGGAGGAGGAGAAGAGATTTAAGGCAAAAAGTGGGCCCTTGAATGGTTTTTTATGAGGCTATGATTCGGGATGAGTTGAAAAATGAAGGATAGAGTTTATTGGCAATTCAATTTATAATTTATAAGCATTTTATAATTATTGTAATTTCGGTTGTAAATTCTTGAGATTTTTTGTAATCTTTGACATTGTTCTCAAATACTTTTTTAAAGTAAAATCTTTGAAAAATAGATGAAACCTTCCTAATATCCAAAATTATTATTTTTTAAATCCAGTAAAAGCTTTTGTAATTGATAAAGTTTTTGTGATTGTTCCTATTTTTGTAGTTTAATTTTCTAAGGACTGCCACGTTTTACTAGAATTTCATGAAGATCTTACATTTTATATTTGAAGTATAATGTAATTGTTTGAAATTGATTTTTACATTATTGTCGTCTTTATAATATATTTTACATTTATTTTGTTTTGTAATTAATTTTTTAATCTCGTTCATATTATTTTCATTTTTTATTTTATTGTATAAATCAAATTGTTAATATTATATATTTTGCCTTTTAAAAAAAATAGAACTCTTTTATATAAATGTTTGAAGTGAATAATAGAGATAGATGAAATATCAATTTATTATTAGGAAAAAAACACATATTTTTAATATAGAACAATATAGATGCATGTCGTATATCATTTATAATAATACTATAATAAGACATATATTCGGTCGAGAAAACACGGATAAATTAATTAAAGTCTAACATAAATTTATTAATTGATTTTAAAATATAGTCATGTTTTACATAACTTTTAATATATTCAATTTTTAATGAAAAGTAACCTAAAATCAAATTACATAAAAACAATAATGGGATTGCCTACCATACCAAAAATCAGATTTCAAAAATATATGCCCTCAAATTTCACATATTGAGACTTGGACTTCTTTCTACTTTTTTTTTCTTTTGACTTCTTTTCAATTAGATATAGTTACAAGAATATAATTATCAATAAATTAGGTATTTCCTCACCATTTTATCCAAATAATTGATTTCGGGTTGCATTCATTTATTTTTGATGGGGTAATTAGTGAAAAAATGGAGCCTTCGAATTGGGCCCTTCTTGGCGGAGCTGTATCACTGCAGATTCCTTTCATTAAACATTTATGTCAGTACTGTAATTTCACAACATTTGATATATACAGGACATGTTTGTTTGGAGACTCATGAGTCAGGATTTGAGATTTCAAAATCTCAAATTTTTGTTTGTTAGAAAATTTAAATTAGGATTATAAAATTCACTCACATGCTACTTTATTTAAAGAAAATATAATAATTAACCTTACACTCTAACCTATTAATACACAAATTTCAATACACACCTAAATTTCTACTATTACAATCATCCAATCTTTACTATTACATCAACTAATAATATAATATTACATTTACTAATTTTTCCAACATTGATTTGACATCTACAGTAATAATCCTACCTTATAAAGTCTCATAACAAACACAAATTTTAACTATTCACCTTTATTTACAAATCCGAAGATTTTAAAGTCGGATTTTCCCAATCATACATAGTCTCCAAACAAACATACCCTAGTGCTTTGTAACTTTCGACTAAAATATAATTATATGAATAAAAAAAAAAAAACTTGATCTTCCTGTACTGTTATGTAATATTAAATATTATTGGGGTACTTTTGCAAAATGACTTCAAATCGGACCACTTGAAATTTTTAAAATTTCAGACAAATTATGATAAAACAGACGATCTCATATTGAAAAGTTTGGTTGAGAACATGTTTCTTAAAATAAACAATCAAGAAAATTTACAAATACATGGAAATATTTTTTATCCAAAAATATAAATAAGTATATTTTCTATCTTTTATTTACAAGAATACCCTTCAGCTCGATTTAAACAAACATAAGGAAACATCTCTTCGCCCAATCTTTAGGGGTATTTTGGTCTTTTAAATAAAAAATAAGAAAAACAAAAAAATATTATTGTAAAAGTTGCAATTACAGTCTTTACAGGTATTCCCCTGTCTGTCTGGGTGAGAACATGTTTTCTGAGTTCTTTTCCAATTAATCCAAAGCATCACAAACACATGAAAATTTCTAAAAATAAACAATCAAGAATTCAAATTTACATTCAAAAAAAAAAAAAAAGTGTCAGATCAGCAGATCAACTGATGAAGAAATTGTCAGCATTTCAGTTTCTAAATCCTACACTGGAGTTCAATCTAACAACAAAACTAAGAACTAACTGTAGAGATTTATCTACATTCATGATGCTCAATGGTGGGTCCAGTTCTGGTAGCAGAAGCAGTAAGAGCTCTAACATGTCCAACCATGGAAACCTGCAAAGCCTCCTCTTCATACGCCCTTCTCTCCAACTCCTCCATTCTCGCCTTCTTCTTCGCCTTCACGAACATCGCCATAACCAGCAAGCTCAGCAGAAACACCCCCAACACCGCCCCAATCGAACTCCCCACCACTATCTTCCACCCACTAACCCTCCTTCTCAACGGCATCAATGGCGCCTCCACCACCAGCCCAAAGTGCCCGTCCCTCGTTGCCACGCACACTCCGGGCCCCACTTGGTTTGACAGCACCACCCTCCCATCCTGATCAAAGCTCACGCACAATGGGATGATCCCTGGTGTTGTTTTCACCAGCGTTGTGTTGCTGAAGTCTACTATGATGGGCTTCTTGTCAGCCTGGATTCCAAGCTGAGAAGGAGCTCTGTTGCTGACGTTGTATGCTAACAGGCCTAAGACAGGTGAGATGAGCTCGTAGCCTGACAGCTCGTAGTTGTCGTAGTACAATGAGGACCAGTTGGAACCTAGATTTTGTCGAATTAGCATCACTCGTGTGATGCAGGGGTGGACATGTATGCCTGTGTTTAAGTGGAACTCCTTCATTTTCGCCCCGTATCTGTGAAGGCTGCCACAACGGAACCTCACTGTGTCGATTTCTATGCCCGAAAGATTTGATGGTAGATTGATTTTGTGTAGCTTGCCTGTTCTGAAGTTCTTGTGGTATGATCTGAATGTGTAGTCCCTGATCACGAGATCTAGTAGTCGGGCCGATTTGATCTCTTGTTCTTCGGGTTTTATGGCTTGTAATGTTGCCATTGATAGAAGGATCAGAGTGATGGAAGAGAGGGTTAGTCCCATTTCAAGATTCTTGTTTCTTTCTGTTGTTGAGAGATTTTGAAAGCGTTAATTGGGACGAGTTAGTAAAGAAGAAAAGAATGGTAGGGTGCATAATTATGGGCACCATTATGCTTAAAATGTAGAGCACAAGTAACACTATTTAATTTGGTGTTGATAGTGTTATCATTAATGTATATTAGAGAATCCAGGTCGGCGACTCGGGTTTCAGTGGTTTTATATTATTATAATGTGGTTTCAATGCTTGCCTTAAAATGCAGTATATGACTAAGAATTTTAAAGATGGAGAAAGGTTTGTAGGGAATGATTTTGGAGCGTGGGTTAGTGACTGTAAATGAAGTCAAAAGGGTGTTATAATAAGGAGATAAATGTGATGATGGAGTTGTGAGAGTGAAGATCAAGTACTCTCTCTCTCTCTCTCTCTGTATTTTGATTAATAATACCTTGTGCTTTGATTACATGTCTCCCACTCCAACCACTTTGTGGGCTAGCATGCATCAACATTGCTTATTCTAAGGGGGACCATTCTAGTTCACATATTTTATATGCAATAATTAATATATAGCCCAAGACTTTTTTTGAAAGAAATTTACTTCTCACTGTTTCATCTTCTATACATGCACATCACTTTTGATCACTTGGTTCGGTTGACTTTCTTTTTATCTTGGGATTGTGTGATCCAAGAATGTAGAATGATGATCTTCACTTTGTTTGTATATCTTACATTTACATAATGCAATATATTCAACTTGCATTATCGAAATAATGATCTTTATTTGTTAGGTGCGAAACACTCAATGTAGGCAAGTGTTTTTAGTAAAGACACATTATATATCATCAATGCACATTCTAAAGCACTTACAACAAGCCACAATTAATTTGGGCAATTCTCACAATAAAGTACTAAAGATTGCAACTTCTTAGAAGAAGAAAAAGAAGTATCAATCAACTATATATAGCTATGATGTTATTAGAGTTGGATAATGACATGTAAAATTGTATCATCCATGATCAATGGAAGTTGAGACTGGCAGTGTAAGTCATTCCAGGCTGCCAATTAGCAGGGGCCACATTGTAGGTAATGATAGTTTGACGAGAAGTGTACGAGGTTAGCTTGAAAGAAATGGACTGTCCTTTAAGAGATGCAAAAGCCTGGTAAGAAGCACCCCAATTGTGGCTCATGCTTATCCATCCAGTCTTGCTTCCCTTCACCCACATGTTGGCTATGTCGCCACCTCCGCCCACGTTCATCACATACACGAGCAGCCAGTACCCGTTTCCCTGGAAGTTGAACCGGACTCCGCCCCTCCGTACACATGCCACTCTGCACAACCAAAACAAAGTCGAGTTTGAATCCATTTTTTCGTCTCAATTTTGCTCATGTCTAAATACAAAATTGTAATTAATTAAAAGATACATGCGTTAAAATTGGAAATTTGACTTGGGAAACTATACATTCGGGCACAAGATTAAAACTAATCTACAATCTTGAGAGGATTTAAAATGTGGTAAGAAATGCAATCTTTGAGAGGGGAATTTGTGCATGATCAAAAAAATGTGAGGTTTCTAACTTAACTAAAAAAAAAAAAAAAGTAAGGATATCATCAATGATTTAGCTATAAATAAATTATTGTATTTGTAAACCTTGTCATGCCACGTCACAATCCTACTCCAACAATATATTTTTGGGTCCTACCATTGGTTCAAAACTCAAAACGTATAATAAAAACGAAAAAAAAAAAGGACAAAAAGTAAATGACGTTTCTACCACTACACTCATAATATATATATTTCTCTAACATACATTCCAATTCACTCCATTGGACATGCTTGTTATTTTTTTTTTTCTTCATCTTCTTTCTTAGGAGAATCAATAGATTTCACCCTTACACTCTGGACATGCTTGTTAGTTAACTTGTAACAATATACATGATAGAAAAGTAATTGCAAAAACATGAATATAGTACCTGCGAAAGGAGACGGGGACAATGCCGGCCTTCCACTGAGCAATCTTCATGAAAGCGGGCTTAGCCATGTCGAAGTGGGATCGGGGCGGGTTGCACCAGCCGCCGTGGTTGGAGTCCTGAGACCAGTTAGGAGGGCAGAGATTGGTGGCGGTGATGGTGGTTATCGGCGACCCTTTGTAGCAATACTTGGAGTTTACGCATCGGATCTGAAAGCACTGCCCACAAGAGTAGCCGTTGCTGAATAGAACGGAGCTCAGCGCCGCCGTCGCCGAACCGTAACCCGTACTGAACGGGTTTCCGTAACCACATGCTCCACCTGTCAATATTATTATCCATTTTATGAATTTTTTATTTCATAAAAATTACTTAAGTAAAAATAAAAATTTATAGTATATAGGGCAAATTTTTGGCATATTTTATTTTTATGAAATAAAAAAATATTATGTTATCCAGTAACGAATATGATGATTCTATAAGCATAAAATAAATAAAAGCATTTATATTTAATAATATCGAGTGAGTCTCATGTGAGACTGTCTTACGGATCTTCTTACGTGAGACGGGTTAACCCACAACCCATATTTCACAATTCACATGTAAATTTATTAAAATGAATTTGAGTTATGGGTAATAAGGATCCGTCTCGCGGAAATCATCCGTGAGACCGACTCATATGAGTTTTTGTGAATAATATCGCACCAATAGTAGCAGAAGCCGATTCATCGCCATAAAATGTGGCATAAGCAAGCTTCCAAGGAGTGGGTCTAAACACGGGTGGGGGATAGTATCCAGCAGCCGTAGCCTTGCTGATGACCGCCATCACCAAGAAGAAGAAGCAGAATAGAAGACGCCATAACTGAAATAAAGAAGCCATGATTTTTTCTTGGCTTAAGATATTGGAAATATGTTTTGATAGATCTAATGTACAAGTATTGCTATGAAGAATTGAAAATGAAATGTGGTGTTTATATAGTTTTTAGGGTGTAAAATTAGTAATGTACACTACGTGACCTTCACAAACATGCATTTTTTTTAAGTCAAATATTTGATAATATAATTTTAAAGGTAGGTTTGGAGGGAGAATTAGTTTATCTTAAAATCACAAAGTCTAACAAATAGGTACATTAGTTTATGATCCTAAATTGTACGACAACGTGTGGGCAACTATTGTTGTTCTGTTCTGAATTAGTGTTGTTTTTTTCTTTCTTTTTTTGGGTTAGTTATTTAATTAGATATTAAATGAATGGAATTGATATATAGTTAAGAATTAAGGGGTGGCAAATGGGTCTACCCGGATAGAGGATTGGACCCACATAAATTGAGTCCAAGGGTATTTAATAATATTTGTAGCACTCTAATGATAAGAGAATTTTTTATTTTAAATTGAACCTAACAATGAAATTCAACTTTCAATTTTAACATTTTTATATGCAAGCCGTTGTATACGTACGGTGTTGATCATTGAATTGTGATATGAGTATGCCTATATCTACCAAACTTATATTTAATAATTAAATGAAACAAAAAAATGTAACCGACCTCTTTTCATGAACAAATATCATGTATACAAATAATCTAAGAAGATGACAACTATTGATAATTTAATGAACCGAAAAACTCAAATACTATAATTGAATTAATCATGAGGATAAATGAATTTAATCATTTATAACTTATGGGAATCATCATATATTCAACTTACTACATGATTATCCACCCACTCCTAAATGATATATAAATATCAATACTAAACGAATCATCTCAATATTCCCCCTCCTATGATTTGAGTTATAGGTACGTCACATTTCAAAGAAATTTTTGTCCCAAAAAACAGAATTTAGTGTGTGACAAATTTTTACATGAAATCATCAAAACGGTTAACATGCATTTAATGTTGATCGATGCAAGTCAATACACGATCAACATTGGCTAATGAAATCCACTCAAATTTGAGGTTTCGTTTAGTTCAAAAGTATACCATTTGACTTTAAGAAATATTACTTACTCGAATTTAAAAACACAATTTAAAAAATTATTATTTTAAGTCTTAAAAAGTATTACGTAAAAAAAAAAAAAAAAAAAAAAAAACCACCTTTGACCTTTAAAAGTATTGATTAGTATCTCTTGTAATAATGTTCAAAGTATTCCTTTTGACTTTGACAAATATTACTTTGTTTTTAAGTATTATTTGTTTTTTTCCAACTAATATAAAAGTATTACTTCCTACGTTTTAATTGAAAACATATTATTTTACTATGAGAAATATTACCTTTAACTAGTAAAAACTTTATATTACTTAATGTCTTGTGTCTTATGTAGGAAGTTCTCAAAATCTAAAACCCCATAGTCCACCTATTGAAACTTTATTTTAACCTAATATGGGATATTTTATTTAGTAAGGCTCCGTTTATTTTGGCAAATAAAAATAGATAAATTATCTAGGTCAATGGGATAATTTCATAAAATAAGATATAAATTGTTATATATTTCCAATGTTTACTCTAACATATAATATTTGGATAAGAATATTAACTATATGAATGTTAAGATAAAAGTAATATTACCTAAATGTCCCTTTTATGTAAATGTTTAATGTTTACTAGGAATAGAAATATAATTTTCTAATGTTATCCTAAGTTTTTAATAAACTATCTTAGGAGCGATGACCTAGATTATTATCTATGATTTTATTTGAATTTTGGCATTTTATCCCGAGTTGGAAGGATAACTCGGATTTTTATTTCCATTAAAGTAAACACTAGATAAAACTAGATAAAATATCACCATCCTAAGTTATCCCCCAAAGTAAACGAAGTCTAATAGATGAAAAAATATATGTGGTTGGTGGAATTCAAGCTTGATTGTAACACAAAATCAACATCCATCAGATACCCAGAACATTTCCATGATTAGGTTAAAATTAGAGGAACATATCAAGATCTTTCAAGATAACATGTAATAAACATCAATACCACATGTAAATTTACAGGGTATTTGTTATTCAATCTATTAGAACATCTATCTTCTTTAGAGCCTGAACCTGTATAAAACATACATATAAACACAACACATGATACATTATACAATCCACAAGCTAGAACCATTTATGCAGAGTACACAAAAACTATCTTTTACATCCCTCACATGTACAGTAGTTTTACATTCCTTCAATCTTCTCCATCAGAATCACGTTGGCTTCAGAGACATCGCATATTTTACCCCAAATAAAGAAATCCTGCAAACAATTTGGAGCTATAATTCGGATTAGAAAAGTAATGTTTGATAAGCATTGGAAAGTTCCCAAAGTTCATTGGTGCTTTACTTATTCTTTCAATTGATATAATCTGGAAAGTCGGACATAGTATGAAACAGTTTAGCTCAGAACATGGACATATTGCCAGAGAACTTCACTTGCTAAAACATTTCTGTTAAAAGGTTTTTTGTCACCTTCTTACAAAATAGTAAAATTTAGCCTGTTTAGCTGAAGTGTTCAATAAGTATGATCAGAATATAGAGAGGAACGATTAAGAGATCACCTGAGCTCATGTGTTGCCTCCTTCAGGAAGCGTAATCAATCGTGACTTGGAATCATACACCATTTGTGTTTCACAACTGTAAATCACATCACAATAGTCAGTTTATGGAAACAAGAAATGGAAAATAGTGACCCAGTTCACAGATAGAAAAGAATAGTAACTTACTTTGAACATTTAACAGTGTTGACAGAACCCCCATTAGATATTGATAATATGGTACCAAAGAATGAAGTGTTTTCCGTGCCACAGTTTGGACAGGGTCCCTGAAATATCAAAGTGATCTGTCAACTCGAAGACCAGGATAAAAAGACCCAACATTAGTTCCTGATTCAAGAACACAGGAGAATCTTACCACTAAGATCAGAAAGTCTTTCACAATGATATTTGTAAATGTGAAAGATAGCCACAATATCAACGGCAAAGCTGCAAACCACGTGAAGAGGAAACTAAATGGCTCTGGAAGCTGCAAAGACATATTTTTAAAGTTAACTTAGGAGAATCTCAGAGAAATGCAGATAGTGGTATCAGATGATTAATGTGCCCGTTTTAAGTCTCGTGATTGATGAGATGCAGATTACATGATTTGTACTTTGTATCAAAAGGTTACAATTATGTCAATATCGAATCCAGTGAGTGAACTGATATTTTATTACCTCTAAAAGATAGGTGATTTCAAATCCAGTCAAATCATCAAGAAAGAAAAACCTGAAAAGAGAGAACAGAGTAAGATTTTGTTAGGCCCAGTACTTCATCATCAGAATGGAAATGTAAGGGCATAAATGAAAAGACATCCAAGATAATAATGAAGATTCAATATGTTCTTGTAAGGTCTTAGAACAAATTACATAATAAATATAGTAACCGAGTTTGTTCTCAATCCCAAATAGCATAGATGTTGTAACACAGTGTCACTTACAATCCTAATGCAACAACTGCAGCTGGTACATTCAGAAGAAACATCTTGAGGTAGTCGACAGAAAGGTCACTATAAACCTGCAGGTTAAACATAAATGAGATTCAGAAAGGGATAACACATTGGATAATGTACTGGAAAAAGTGATCCAAGGAAGATGACATGACATTGTCTAGGCGCAGAATAAAAAGTAACCATAACATTGTCCAGGCGCATTCAAGCCTCCAAAGTCTAGTTTTTGCATAAGAAAGTTAAGTTTCCTGAACCCCCTAACTTTCCCCTCCAAATGTTTCCCATATTTTCATTTATCACACGAATTAATAAAGAAGAATCACTATATTCCTAGATAAGTTTTACCAATTTTGACTTTCCACTCACACTTGCCCCATTTTCAGGACCAAGTAAAAGCTAACACGTGTTTGTAGTTCATTTGAAGTATCTGATGAAGACTGAATCAGTTCTATGACAATAAACACCTTGAATTGAGCTTCTAAGGTTTCTGTCATCACAACCCAACTCAATGTCAAGCACCTAATATATTCAATCCCCAAGGACAAGAAGAGTCCAAGGAATATAGACTTTTTAATATGAATTTATTACTTCTCTATCATAATCATAAGAAAGGAGGAAGGTCACAAACCTTTCTACTACGAAGACTGCACCGAGGTCCTTCAACGACAATTTCACTCCCGTCTATCTATACAAGATACTAGCAGATTTCAACAAATGGAATAAAGGAAAGGAATCAAGAAAAGGAGGCCAATAATAAAGCAATATGCAAATAATAAACTAATTAAGACAGAGGAAAATACCATTCAGATTTCAAAAGAAAATGAAATGCAAACATCATTTACACAGCAAGACTTCCATGATTCATGTGTATTTCCAATGACATAATCTAAGAGAGTTCTTTACATTCATGAAGAGTCCTTGTCTTTTAAGAAAATTTAGTTGTCTTATACCACTGGTGATGTACCTTTAGCTGTTGCTTAAGTTTATCATACTCTTCATCTGTCATAATTGGATTGCCAGATACATAAGCCATTGAAGCTTCCAAAAACCTCTGTTCATCGCCAGCTGAATTGAAGAGAGTAAGAAAAAAGAACAGCATATTTATCATTAAAAATCTGAAGCCTTACAAAACAAAGAGCAATATAAAAGAGATTTGACAAGGAACTTCTATTACTTAGCATTACAACACTGCTTCCTTCCCACATGAGTTCTTCCTTGAGATTATCAAATTCCTCATTAGACATGATAGACTTTCCTTCATAATAGAACGCCTGAAATCAAGTAACAGCCCGAGAAAATCAAAGACTACACAAAAAAGGAAACTAGCAAAAAGGACTAAATAGATGTATGCATTGTATAGTATAGGCTTAATCAACTAGCAAAAGGAAAACAAAGAACTCTTTATATACTTGAAGTGCTTGAAGAAACTCTTGCTCCATCTCTCCGATAGTCCTTTTCTGTTTGTTATCTATGCTGCAATAGGGCAAGACATTGCTATCAACAACCTCATCTCCTTTAACCTGGCCTGAAACAAACAAGGGCTTCAATGTGAGTAGCACATGAGGTAACTAAAAAGTTAAATTTTTTGCAAGTACTTCACCAGCATAAAATCATCAGTAAACAGGAAATGATGGAAGATTTAACAAATTCAGAATCATATCAGGTTAGTAGCACCCAATGTGTGTTTCACTCTCCAAGACGAGATAAATGTATCTGCTTCATACAAGGCTATAATTAAACCAATTTATTGATTCAATCAAGCTTGGAAGCGCAATTGGGGAGTAATAAGTCTTAACTCAGTGAAACTTAAGAATTGAAGTCGAAAAGTCTCAGTTTTCTGTGACCATATATATGCTAAAAATTTCGACAATAAGCAAACTAATTCTCATAATACTCTATTCCAAAATTGAAAATGACCAATATATCTTATAAAGACTCCCAAGTATGGTCTAATTTTCTTCCCTACATGCTCTATTGCCTTATGTACATATCACAATCGACAAAACTCATATGCAAAGAAAACTCTCTACACTCTACACCGTTGCTAGATAATCCCGGCATAAAATATGGGAATTTCCAAAAATTCATCTGATCCTACTCTCCTTTAGGCTTTTGGTGCCAAAGAATTTTGAATTAGAACAAATTTCCCTACAAAACCGAATAATCCAACTATACTATACACAAGTAAGAGAGTCATCCAAGTTTTACAGAGTAATAAGAAATACTAATTCTATTCGATCATAATTTTTTCCAGGTGCAGAAACAAAACCTGGTTGATCACTCGTGGATTTAGGAGAAATAACCAACAGTCTTCGCCGAAAAGACAATTTATTGCCAGAAAACTGAAGTGGGTGGAGGCCAGGAGCAGAAGAAGGGAGAGAAGAGACAGAGAAGAATGGCTTTCTGAATTGGGCAGTGAAGAACTTAGGTTTTGGTAGAGTTAACCCAAGCTTGGATGCCATTTGCGGCGGCGGCGGCGGCGGCGGCAGAGGAGCTGATTGGTTAATAGATGCATTTGAAGATCTGAACGGAGGGGAAATTAGAGGGAGAGGGGACAGCTCGAGGATAAGGTAATTCAGAATGTGTGGAGGGAAATTACACCTCCTTTGCCTCTCCAAACAAAATCTGTTGCATTGGTTACTTTCTTCTTACATGGACCTCGTATCTTTTGCCATGTCATCGTTCTTCGTTAATGAAGATCTCTGACCATCCACGTATTAGACACGTGTATCACACCTGTGTTTCCAATATTAATGATAATTTAAATGAGAATTAAGCTGTCTTGGACTTGAGCATAAAAGTTTACATAAAACAATTTCAAGAGTATAGCGAAATCTATTGCTCTCAATTTATATTCATGTTCGCAATTCAATAAATTTTGTTGTTTTTGGTTTTTCCTGTTGTTATGAAGTAAATTTTTCATTTTTTATTTTCAGATTTCTGTGCATCCAATTCCAGTCCAAACACAGAAATAAAGTGGATTTCACTGCTAAATACGATAGGTCTAATTTATATTTGTGACAAAATGCAATCTTATATTTTATTACACTAAACCATACCATATCATGAACAACAAAATCATTCAATAGCACAACTCTAAATACATCATTTATTTGTATGAAACGAGATATCACAATATGAATAAAGCTTGATATGAATGATTTTGAGTGTGATCAATCAAACTTGACTTCAGCTTGTAAAGATTTATTGGAGAAGAAAGCATCAATGTTGCTTAGGACAAGCTCTTTAATGGCTGTCATTGACTCCAAAGTCAAAACAGCTCTATGCGGAGATAAGACAACATTATCCAGCGTTAAAAGCTCATCTGGAACCTCAGGTTCATGTTCAAACACATCAAAACCAGCACCACCAATCTCGCCTCTAACCAACAACTTCACCAATTCCTTCTCATCAATAAGCGGCCCTCGTCCTATATTGATGATGATACCCGTCTTTCCTAACGTTGTCATAACACCCTTGTCGATTACATGATGTGTCTCACTTGTCAACGCGCAACAGACGATCAATATGTCGGAGTTTGATGCAAGATCAACAACATTAGCATAGTAGGTATAAGAAACATTAGATTTCATCTTTCTTGAGTTGTAGGCAATGGGGCATCCAAATGCCTCGAACCTCTTAGCCACCCTTGAGCCGATGCTTCCTAGCCCAACTATCCCTACTCGTTTTCCACTCACCTGAAATAAGTAGCAACCAATTAACTATATATTTTTTATTTGATATAATAAGGTTTAATTTTTTTTTTTCCTTTTAATTATGGTGTCTATCGATTTTGATTCTATAATTATTATGATTTTCAATTTCATCCAATAATTTAAGAATCTTTCTAATTTCAATCCATTTTTATCAGAAAAATTCGAATTATTCCAAAAAATGTTACATGTCTAATTTCAATTGAGATTTTGATTTTGACATTCTACCCATAAGAATTTAGCATGTAACATTTTCTGACGAAGTCCATCAAAATTGAACTGAAATCGAAAATTATGGAACCAAAATCCAATCTACCTAATATAATATATATTATTGTGCATAGAAAATACATGACCACTCACACACTGCAGGTACTTTTACCTACCTTTGAACCCAGAGTGCATCCTTCATGTACGGGCCAAGACCCGGCCCGAATAAACCGATCGGCAGCGGAGATCCGTCTTAAAACATCTATGGCCAGCCCGACTGCGTAATCGGCCGTATCATCGGAGAAGGAGTCGCCGGCGCTGGTGACGCGGATGCCGCGGAGGCGGCAGGCGGCGAGATCAATATGGTTGACTCCGGCGCTGATGCAGACGACGCACTCGACGGCAGGGTATCGGTCGAGGTCGCCGGAGGTGAGGGGTCTGAGCCCCACGCAGAAGATGAGGCGTGCGGACTTGGAGAGGGCTGGGAATGAGGGGTTGGGTGGGTCATCGTGGGAGTCAAGGATGGTGTATTTGGTTCGGAGGAGGGCCAAAAGGGGGAGCGTTGAGGTTGGAGGACGGTGGAGGATAAGCAGGGGTAACGTTTCCGGCGCGGCGGCCGCCGCCATGACTGGTGGTTGACCAGGGTTTCTGGGATCAGCGATCTGCCGTTCAATGGAATCTTGAGCGGGACTGAGACGAGACATCAACGACGGATCTTGTCTGTTATATAGTTGATTGATTTTTGTAATTAGTGAATAAATATTTTTATAGAGTAATAAAAATGAATTTATAGTCTTCTTCAAGTTTTTATTAAATTAATATTAATTTTTTTTTAGAAGAAGACTTTGATTAAAAATAGAGTTGTAGTTGACAGGTATAAACTTATTCGGTTCAAATTTTCTATTACATTTGATGTTATATTTCATGTTTTATGATATTTAATATATATCAAGTGTTAATTAATGATGTTGTATGGCATTTGATAATTAATTTTGAATAAAAAATATTATATAAAATGTAAACAAGATCTTATGTGAAACGTGGACAAATTACACACTTCTAAGTTCACAATCATTGTTAGACAAAAACCTTAATCTACCCAAATGGCTGAATGAGTGAGGTTAAGCAAAAGTGGAAGAAGACACATAAAAGGTAAATCAGGAATTTTGCACTTCCCCTTGGTTTTATTCCTTAATGTACAGATTTATTTAGAGTAGAATTTCGTGTGACATAATCGCATCATTCATATAAAAGCTGTGATTATTAAATATATACTATCAATGAAGCTCGACCTCTCCACGTAGAGGTTTATTTGAGAAGAAAGCTTCAGAGTTGATGAGGATGAGATTCTCAATTCCTGCAAATGCTTCTGAAGTTAGAGCAGCAAAATGTGGAGACAATACAACGTTGTCCAATGTGAACATTTCCTTGGGAACATGAGGTTCGTTCTCAAACACATCTAAACCAGCACCACCAATCTCACCTCTCACCAACAACCCCACCAACTCCTTCTCATCAATAAGCGCCCCGCGTCCCACATTAATGATTATACCCGTCTTTCCTAGTGCTATCAGAACATCCTTGTTGATTACATGGTACGTCTCATTCGTCAACGGGCAACAAACGATCAATATGTCCGAGTTTGTTGCAAGATCGACAACATTAGCATAGTAGGTAAAAGAAACATTTGTTTTCATCTTTCTTGAGTTGTAGGCAATGGGGGATCCAAATGCCTCGAACATCTTAGCCACCCTCGACCCTATGTTTCCAAGTCCCACTATCCCTACTCGTTTTCCACTCACCTGAAATATGTCTCAAAATTGTTATATATCCAATTTTCTCATTGATGAATCACAATTTTATATACATTGTGTGATTGGGGTATTTATGTATTAGAACTTCTAAAGTTCCCAACCCTTATAACTAATAATCAATTTAACTTCCAACTATCTATTATTTGAGTGTGAAATTTAAACACGTGTAAGTGATTGTGTAATGGTTTCTACCCGTACAACTACCACTGATCATTTCCACTTTTCTGTGTAATCGAGACACTAATTATAACATGGAATAATCAAGATTTCCCAAAGAAATTAATTAAAGATTTGAGACACTAATTATGATAATTAAACATAGTATAACAGTTAACATACCTTCGAACCAAGATTGTATTCTGTGTTACCGGGCCAAGACCCGGCCCGAACAAACCGATCAGCAGCGGAGACCCGTCTGAGAACATCAACGGCGAGCCCGAAAGCGAATTCCGCCACGTCATCAGAAGAGTTATCCCCGGCGGTAGTAACGCGGATACGGCGGCGGCGGCAGGCTGCGAGATCGAAGTGGTTGATGCCGGCAGTGGTGGCGATGACGCACTCGACGGCGGGGTATCTGTCGAGGTCGTCGGAGGTGAGGGGTGTGGGGCCCCAGCAGATGAGGAGACGAGCGGATTTGGATAGGGCAGTTAGAGACGGATCGGGTGGGTCGTTGTTCGGGTCGAGAACGGTGTAGTTGGTACGGAGAAGGGGGGAAAGGACGAGGTCGTACACTGGAAGGCGGTGGATGATGACGTGTGGTTGCGGTTGATTGGCCGCCATGGCTGCTGCTTAATGGAGATTACTACTGCTCCTTCCTCATTGAAGACCTGGATTTTACCCGTTTTAATTTGTCCAATCAAACTTTCTCGTTACAGTGATAACCAGTTTTTCTATACCCACAGCTCAATTATTACCTTGCTTTTTTATTTTCGACTTCTTTTCTATCTCTGTTAAATCAGCTATAATTTTTTTCTTTTTTTTTTTTTTCTTTTTTTACCCAATAACCTATTGGGTCAAACAATACCAACCATTAATTTTTTTTGTTGGTAATTTTATCCTTCAATTTTGTAATATTAAAAAATTTAGGTTAATTTCAGTCCGAAAGACTCAAAATTGGGAAATCAAATCCTAATTTCGGACTATTCAGTCTAATTTGCTGATTTCGGGCGGACAATTTTATCTTTTTAACTTTTAATTTATTTTAATTTTTCTTTATTTTTTTAATACTCTTATATTACTTTTAATGTTATGTAATGAAAATTATTAAATTGGGATGAATAAGCCGAAATTAGCGATTTGAACCTAATTTGGTCTTTCCCTCTAAAATTGACCTAAATTTTCGAATTTAAAAAAATTAAAGGATAAAATTGCTAGCCAAAAAAGTTAATCGCCAGAATTGCCAGACATGATAAGTTATTGGATAAAAGAGATAATTTCTTTCTTTCATCAAATTTTCTTTTGATAAGGGAAAAACTCATCCGATTGTACGTTCCTCAATCGGGTGAAATGTAAATTGAGGGATTTGTCTAAGCGGTAGATACCTATAGAAAAAAATCAACAATGTACAAATTACAGGAAAAATTGGGTTTCCTGAAATCGAAGGTTTAAACTTGATGTTTAACATTCCTCTTTTTAAGTACTCCATCAAATTATTTAGATAAAAGTAAGTATAATTAATTAAATTCTAATTAGTTCTAAATAACAAAATAAATAAATAATGAACCATACAAAATTCAATGAAGGTAGAAATGTAATTTTTCTCTATGTATATATATATTTTTTCAAATTAGATTTGAAAATTTTCTTTCAAGTAAAAATGAATGAAAGAGGTGATTGTTCGATCTTGAATGATCAAATGATGCTACTATTGTTCGGTATAAAGTTGTAGAATACGACAGAAATGTTAGACCATGGGATATATATTCTACCAAAAGTTAGTCTCTAATTGTGAAGCACTGCATATATTCAAATTTGATTGTTTATTGTAAACCTTTACATTACTTCCACAAAATAGTTTATACCAGTGAATTTAACACCCCCTCGTCAATTAAAAATAAAGGCTTTAAAAAACAAAAAAAATTCTATCAAACGGTTTTTTAAAAGAATTTTTTTTTTTTAGGTTTTGTCAATTGAATGTAGACAGGTCACAGGTATAACAGAACTATAATTTATATATTAAAAACTTGTGTTTAAAAGAAAACAATACGCATTCAAAGTGAAACAAATATTTGTAAAAAGTATATTTCAAGAACGAGCAATATCAAAGAAGTTGTACGTATATAGACATGATTTTGAATTAGGGTTAAATTCATTTTTAAACTTATTTTAGGACAAATGTTTGAAATTAACTTTGCTTATTTTGAAATATCAAATTTAGTTTTATATTTTAAAAAATTATCCAATATCAATCTTTTCTCTATCGAAATTTTCAAATTTTAGTGGACTTATTCACTCATGAGTCATACCTACACACCACAAAATCAATGTAGACTCATGTGCGAAATATTCACTGGAGTCCATAAGTTTTGGTGAAATAATGATTGAAATTTGATAAATTTTCAATGGTTAATTGTTAGAAAACTCACAAATTTTACTTAATTTGTAATTTTAATCAAATTTTTTAATATTAGTAAATATAACATGAACTTTCATATTTCCTGTAATTTTAATGAACAGGAAGTTTTCGGATATGATTGCGTTGATGATGAAATGTAAAGTTGTAAAGGAGAAATTATTATCATAAAAGTTGGAAGTAAATAAAACCGAGATCGTCAGAATGGAAGAATACATTATTGAGCATACAATCATATTCGAAAACTGCCCGTCGATCAAAATTGCAAAAATTATGAAAGTTTGATTATATTTGCTAATATTAAAAAATTTGATTAAAATTGCAAATTAAGTTTTTTCGACAATTAACTCTTTTTTCAATTACAAAACTATAATTGATTTTTTTTTTTAATAATGGGACATGTTTGAACTTTGAAGCACATGTCTTGAGAAATGAATAAAAATGAATTTAATCCATTTAAATTATATTGAAATTTAGAAATGAAGACTGTATTCGATCAATTTTCTTATATGGTCTAGTTATTTTTTTGTAGCATCAATTATATTCAGCATTATGGACTCAGAATTTATTACCTCTATTGGTGCTTTATAATACAAAAGCTATAACTTCTTGATTTATCTTGTAACTCATTTTTTTCCGAATACTAATAATAAACGTAGTTTAAGATAGACTCAAGAATTTAGTAAGGAAAAAAAAAACTAATTGGATACTGCCTGATTTTTAAAGTAAAACATTTAATGTTGTGCTACTTCAAGATTTCAAGATTCACTTATTAATGAGTTTATTAAAAAAAAAAAAAAAGACATTACCAAATGTGAATTATTGATATCATAACAATAGATTATGTTATTTACTAAAAAGTAATACAATATGTTTTTTTTTTAAATTAAAAAAATTATGTTAGAGTATATTTCAAGCTATCTAACGAATTGTAAATGTAAGTCATTTTGTCAATCTAAAGAATTCAATATAAATTATAAATAAATAAATAAATATATATATATATATATAAAATTTCAAATTGATATAAATTTCATATTCATCGATATCAATACACAATCGGTGACGGGCATATAATTAGCCGTGCAATTACAATAATTTTATTTATAATTATTTGAGTATTTATTTTCAAATAATAAATAACTAAAAAAGAAAAGAAATAGACTTAACATATATGAATTGTTTGTTTGGGTAAAAGAAGCTAGGGCAAATCTTATCAGAACTTTTTTTTCACTCACTACATTCGCTCGTTTCTCTCTCCAAGTCCCTGTTCCCTTCTCTCTCTACGAAGGTATGTTCTGCAACTTGTTTTCCTTTGATTCTTTTTCAGACCTTCTCCCCGTTTTCAAAATTGTCCGTGCTCTTTTTCTGCCGCATAAATGTCGTAAGTGCAAATTCGCGTTATGCATAAACCATGAAAAACTTGCTATTTTGTTTGTGTGTATGTATATTTGATTGCATTATACTTCATTTCTTTGATTTCCATCTACAAGCATTCTTGTTTCGCGAGGCTGTATAGTTACTGGGGAGCATCTTTTCTTTAACTTTTGTATTCCTTTTATCCACAACACACTTTGTAATGTGTTAATGTTACTGCAAAGAGAAGAATTATTATTATTTTTTTTTTTGAATTCTTAGACTTGTGAAGTTAAGTTGAGGGCTTTTCTTGACTGGGTCGTTTAATTTCCCTGTGAAGTGGATTTTTAATCCTTTTGTTTGGTATGACGTGTTTGCAGAAAATTTATTTTATAAGGATAGAAATATAAGGCAAAGTCATGATACACAGATCAGATAGCATAAGTTTTCTGTAATGATAAAAGGTCAGGAAGAAAGCATGAGAATATTAAGTTTTGAAATTGTCTTGGGAAATCCAAAAAATGTGTATCTGACAATTAGAGAAAAGGTCGTGAAAGGGAGTTAAAAGATAACAGATAATTAAAGCAAAGGGATTTGTAAAATTAGCAATGAAATTGTGCCATAAGGCAAAGAGAAGGGTTTAGCAGAATATGCTTAATCATGGGTTTAGATTTTTTATGAAACAATTTACCCATCCTTGGTTTTTATATGAGAGAAAAAGAAGGTTAAGCTATATTGCAGTAAAATATTGAGTTCGATGTACATGGGTTTTGATTAGGTCGTGCTTGTGTAAATCAAGGTTCGATGGCTAAAGTGGCTACAATGAATGTGGGATTGTGTGGCAATTAGTTACAACTCATAACTACTGTAAAAGCAATAGAGAGGAGAAAATATCACTTATTTGCTGTCTTTTCGTAGTTGCATTCTTTACTTATCACTCTAATTTGAGACATGTAATCTTTTTGTTGAGTGAGTAGAGCTTTGTTGGCTTAATAATGGCAAGTATGTATGCATAGATTACACTTGTGATTTTAATTTCTAGGTACAATATGAGTGAGTTTATAAAACTAGAGTCTACTTTATATCATGGTGTGTGTGTGTGTTTGTGTTTCTATATATTTATGTATATATAATCCTTATAGCTTGGAGTGCTGGTTTTGTAACTTTCAATTGGTTTGTTCCTGGAAGTTGCTGTTATATTCGTATGTATGGACATATTTATGTTTATTTTGGGGTAAATTATTCATGTTTTCTGGTGCTGGTAATGGATGTTCAAATTTATTTTTCTAGAGTTATTGTTGGGCTGAAATAAGTATATTTGAACAGTGTTTGAGGTTTTACTTGATAGAGAAGGGAGTGGGTCCCTTAAGGATCTTCTGAAACTGTAGGAAGGATCCAGATGGTTTCTGACATTGTAAATTTGTTATTTCCTATCTCACCTTGTTCTTCTATTTGAGTACTGATGGACTAATTATATGTGATCGTCAATTTCTTTTAGCTGACATGTGGTGGTACCTCTTTAGTTATATGTTTTCAGATTGATTTATAGATCTTACACTCGATGTGTGATTTTCTGGAGATTTTAGTCTATGGAAATTTCGATTAGTTAGCTGGGTCTTTTGCTTTGCAATGTTGATTTTAAGATGCATTCTAGTGTTACTCCGTTGAAGCCTGCACCTGCTATTTCCTCCTCTCATTTGTCTCCCAACTCAGTTCTTCACAGGAACTCTGTGCTAGCAATCATTATGAATTCATTGCACATGTGATTAACTTATGTTTTATGTTCTCTCTTTCTCCATTTCTATCTTCATTATTTCGTTTGTTTGGAGCCAGAATTTGTAGATGTGACTGTGACGCCTCTGTTCTGCTTCTGTAGAGTTAGGAGGTTTTCAAGGCATGCCATCAGAAACTGCAAAAGAAGTCGTTGCTGCCATTGATGTATCAGTGTCTGAATGCAAAAAAGATATGAGAAATGTGCATGACTCAGGTAAATATTTTGATGTTTCTCTTGCTCATCAACTTGTGCTCAAAATTAGTCAATTTTCTAGATGGTAAAATTCACTTTCTGTGAAATTTGAGCTGTGTTCTTCTGGGGTCTGGCTTTATTCATTAGTGATGTTTTGATGTCGGCATCAGGTTTTTTTGATTTTCCTGTACAGGGTCGATGCTTATCTTTCACAAACCCTTTCCGAACTTGCTAATTCTCTTGGAAGAATTTATGGTAGTTTAGGCTAAAAATGCAGAATTTCAAAAGAAAAAATAAAAAAAAGGAAACAGTTATCCTGCTGGAGCTATTAGTAGACCTGTTTTTCTATTGGCTACATAAATACTTCAAATGAAATAGTATAAAATTGTTTTGCCGTATTCTGTCACATCATCGTGAGGGGGTTTAAACTCCAGTCATGCGACCAATTATAGAAGTCTAGATTTAAAAAGAAACTTGAGATGGTTAAGTCTCATTAGAAAAGCATGAGGTTAGTCGAAATTAAGCTTGCTTCAAGACATTAGTACCTGGTTATGGACTGCTTAGACCGACTTATTTGCTGTCAAATGGATATATCTAGTCTGGGCTTTTGATGATTGTCTTGCTTTGTAATTTGTTTGATTTGTAAAAGGCATGTATTGCGTTAATGTCTCTGACTCTCTGTAGTCTGCAGCAATCATTGAAAATTCAATGTGTAAATATTCATGTTTAATGATATTTTTATTGAGTAAGTTGTAGCAACCTAATTGACTAAAGGTGATCTAAGGATCTCTGCTTGAAAATATCTTGCTGTCATGACTTTCTTATATGCTTAGAATAAGGTGAACTTCATAGTCAGGATAAATCATCCCACTGCTTCTTCGGTGCTGTTATTTTCATGACTGGTCTGCTGCTCAAAAAGCAGTTCCTCACTTTGTATTTGATCCCTAAATAAGTCTGAATGTTTGATCTCTAGTTTTCTCAACAGAAATGAGACTATCCACTGTTGTAATGTGTAATATTAAGAATTTTCTGACTTCCTTTTTTTTTTTGGGTGGGGTTGGGGCGGGGCTGGGTTGGGGCAATGTTAGAGCTGCATATAATGGCCGAGTGTGAATCAAAATTGAAGTTCCCTTTCAGTAGTTTAAAATTGATTAGAAAAATAGATTTTTGATCTTTTCTTTTTGGGGGTGGTGGTGGTTGGGGGTAGAGTGGAGTACGGTAGCTAGTGTCTGATGGCATATATCTGAAGTTATAAAATGAAACATTCTGAGTATGGTGGTGATCATCCAAGGTTTTTCTATGGGTGGGGCTATACACACCCCAAAAAATACTAACCATTACCCCAATTTCTGAAAAATGAAAGGTATAAAAGTACATTTTTTTGGGGTGTGTTTAACCCCATCCTTTTCTGTGCCCTACATCTTTACTTAGTCTCTTATCATAATTTGTGAGTTACAAGAAGACCTTTCTAAATGAAATATCTGGAATGTTTTTTGTAGTGAGTCCAAGAGGTAGGTCAAATGTGGAAACATGTCACTCAGTGGCAGAAGAGCAAGTGCATTCATGTGGTCCGGTGGGAACGTCAAGTGAAATGAAGAAGGATAAATTGAATAATACAAGATATTTTGTTATCAAGAGTTTGAATCATCAAAATATCCAATTGTCAATAAAGAAGGGAATTTGGGCCACTCAAGTAATGAATGAGCCCATTCTTGAAGAAGCCTTTCAAGTAACATTTCTTTTTCTGATTGTTCATGTAATATGATTCTTAGCCACTTTTTCGACCTTTATGTATAATAAACAGGCATGAGCTTAGGTGATTGTTATGTCTAGAGTGCTAGAGTGGTTTCCACCTAGAAATTAGCAAGAAAATAACAAACAAATAATACAATTTAAGTGATTATGCAGAATTCTGGCAAGGTAATTCTTATATTTAGTGTCAACATGAGTGGATTCTTCCAAGGATATGCCCAAATGATGTCTTCCGTTGGTTGGAGAAGGGATCACATTTGGAGTCAAGGAAATGGAAAAAATAATCCTTGGGGACGCAGTTTTAAAGTCAAATGGCTACGTTTACATGACTTGCCTTTCCAGAAGACACTTCATCTTAAAAACCCACGGAATGACTTCAAACCTGTCAAAATTAGCAGAGACTGTCAGGTATCAATCGTCTCAGATTTTGAAAAGTCTCTAATGTATGGTTATTGTTACATGAAGGTATGACATGGTATTTATTTGTCAGGAGTTGCCTGGGGATATTGGTGAAGCTCTTTGTGATCTTATTGATGAGGGGGATAATATGAATGTTAATTTGAATAGGTATATTTTTTGATCAACTATCATCGTGTAATGCAGTACTATAATTTTTGATTTCCTTGTTGTTTTTCTTTTGGTGTGTTTATAACATAGGCATTTTTTGTAATTTTAATTATCTGATGAAGGGATGATACATCTGGGGATGGTTTTTATGCAAGCAGACCTTACATGGAGCCATTCCAAGATGACAATTTTAACGTGCCTCCAATGCATGTGGATCCTCTACTATATTCATCTTTACTTTATCAACATCAAGCTGAAGCTAGTAGATTTCAGTTGCCTCACCAAGGAGCTGGTGTAATAATGAATAATATCTCAAATGGTCCCGGGACACCAAAAGTAAAACAGTCAAGACATTGTCAAATAAATGGAAGCTCTGCTAAAATGATCAATAATTCTTCTCGAATTGATAGTTGGGGCTTGTCAGCAGACGGGAGCCCCCTTATTGGCAATTTCACTGAAGATGATATACTGGAAATGGTATGGGTGTTTCATCTTAACCTTCATTACTGAATTACACATTGATGCATTAGAAATCACTGTGTATATGATTGGTTTTGTTAATTTGCTACTTCACGTGGTTCTGCCTGTGCTGGATAAGAAGTTCACAGAATAAGTGGTGCAGTAAACTTGTTAGTTGAACTTTGTCTTGTGTTACAGTATTCTTCTCTATTGGATATGGTGCTGTTTGGTCTGCCTTTGATCTTGCTCTTGCCCTGCAATATGCTCTGTGCTTTGGTTTTTTTTGCTTCAAATTGTTCAGCACCGAATTATCTATTTGTCAAAATATATTTTTGTTGAAGTTGTTCCTCATATTTTTCTATAAAACTATTAAACTAGTTTGCTACCATCCATGCTCCCATGCTGCTTCAGGATGGTGCTGTTTAATTTTTTTGGCCAAATTGTTTTTTAATTATTAGTTAGTTTGCACATTTTGCCCTTAGCTAAGGAGAGAACTTATTGTTACTCCATTCTTGTATCTGTTCTCTTCTTAATCCATGTCCTGCTGAGTACCTCTTGGTAGGACCACCTGCAATATTTTATGTAGCCATATGAATTCAGCGACTATATTTCATGAATTATACATATGACCTTTAAAATGTTTAATGTGTACCTACTAGTCTGGAGTGCGTAATAACACATGTATGAATAGATTTCTCATTTTATGACCTCTATGTGGATGGCTCTTGTTTTTGTGATATTATTTGTGAAGGCAGATAATCAATAAATCGAGTAATGAAATTGTCATGAATATTGATGACAGCTTTACTGTCTGTGGACATATTTCTAGAATAGTTATGGTGTATTTTATAGTTCTACCAAAATATATCTATCTTGTAACATGTACTGCTTTTTATGCCTCTGGAAATCTGGGTTATTGAATTATACGTATGTTAAATGAAATGCAAAAATTGATTGGTACTATTATTGGCATTACAGAAATCTAGCAGAAGTTACTTCAGATATTTAGTCACACAAGCTAGTTATTGACACATGAGATGATATGTTGCGTATATGATGTACATTTGGCTATTTGCAATGTAACCAACATTCCAAAGGTTTTTATTTGGCTGGAGTGGTTTTTCTAATCCTCAAGTCTTGTTTTTACTTCGCTAGAGATACATTAATATGTCGTTCAAAGTTACTGAGCAAGGTAAGTTGTCACATACAGAATAATTGACTGCTTGTGTGAATTAAGGTTGTTCATATGAAGTTGGTCTTTTTTTTTTCTTTTCCCTCTCTTCTAAATGATGAAGTCATGTAAGTATACCCACACATTGGTGTCTGTTTTGTCATAATTTTGGCTAGACAATTATACTCACACCTCTAAAATTCTGGGGATAAACCTGTTCATGAATTTTATGCCTTTTATTCCTATTGTTTGTGGTCTAGTTCTTTGATGATGTCAAGTTTTATTTTATTTTTATTTATAGGATTAGTTCTGAAGGTAAATCATTATGAAGATGATTGTCTTGCTGATGGTAGCATATTCATTGCTTTTGCAGACATATGAAGAGTACTTGGAAGCTCATACTCAAGGCAGCAGAAGAGTACACCTCAATGTTAGTATGTATTTGATGCTTGTGATGATTATTAAATGTGAACTAGTGTGCTAGGCATGGACTCTGGTACCTATGTTACTATGTAAAAAGTTTGATGTTCCATTACAGCGAGTCTCTTATGCAGTTATATTGTTCTCTAGCCTTTATATACATTTAAGGTTAGTCATTAGTGTATAGTAATCTTTTTTAGAGACAGGATGGTCTTATAATTTGTTATCTTCTTTAGTTCATCTCATATTGGTCAAATACTTCTTGGGGATTAAAAATGTCGGTAATAATCTTCCTGAGTACCTTGTAAAGTGCCTTTACATGAGATGGTGTGGAGTTAATGGTTGGAAGCTTGCTATGTTATTCCCCTCTAATATCTTTGTTATAAACATACTATGGCATTACGATATTTAATTGTAGCATATGTAAGCTCTGATTGTTGAAACTAATTTCTCCTCTGATTCCATTGAAGTTCCACTCTTTTAGCTGGAGTTGGGTTGTCTATTGATTGAGATTTAGAAATTCCTCAGAACTGTATCTTGCAGGCATTTCAAGAGATACCAGGAAGAATCTGGCTGAGAATGGATTGGCGTCTTTTAAAACATATATATATATATATATATATATATATATATATATATATATATATATATATATATATTCTTTCTACTTAAGGATTAATGTTGGAAAACACATAAATCATTTGTGACAGAATTCTCTTGTAGAGTGTTAAATATAATGGACCATACTTATAGTCAGAACAATTCTCTTGAATAGATATTTTACTGACTTAAGCAAGATATATGGCATTCCTGTATTCATTTTCTTATTGTAGGAGACTTAGGTTTGCATACAAGCAAAGCTAATCGAGATTGATGCTTATTTCACAGGCTGCTGGACGATCCACGAGCTTGCAGAAGTCATCATCTAGTAAAGAACGGTCTGATGATTCGTAAGTAAAATCCTATTCTATTGCCACACAAAATTATCATTAGTGAAGGATGTGACTCATAACTTGATCGTTGTATTAAACAGGCACTCGGCTAGCAGTTCAAGGAAAAGGAGTTACCGGAAATGAATTACTTCATTTAGTTTGTTGATTGTATTATAAATGACCTACAGTTGTTTCATCTCTCCGCAAAGCGGTCTTGCTATGAACTTTTGTTTACTATAGCACTTTTGAGTGGTGCAAGTTGGAGGTGATTCTTAATTCTTGTTGTATTGATAGTACCGCTTGATCTTTATCCTCATTATGGATGGCAATGAACTTGTGTATAAGCAAATGTATATTTCCTTCTCTGCCTCAACTACTTTTGCTTTCTCCTTTGCTATAACTATTACTTTGTACAGAGAATGTTTTGTTGGTTTCTGAGTAATCATTATTTGGTTATGTCTATCTTCATTGTTCTCACATATTTACTCTATTGCAATTTGATAATGAAGCTAATCCTGATCATTACATTGTACCAATTTTCAATTTCAATATGCTGATTCATAGACTTGGGAACGCACTCAAGATGTCTGGTAACTAATATAAACATGGGTGTTGACATACACAATAATCTTAATTTTTTTTTTTTTTTATTATTATTATTATTATCACAATAATCTTAATTTATTTTATTATTATTACTATTATTATTATTATTATTACTATTTTTATTTTTCTGTTCTTTCTCAAAATTTGTCAACATACGTCTTGTCACGAATATTGTTTATTTTTAAAATTTTGTTGATTTATTATTTTAAACAGAAATGGACAGGAAATTGTATAGGCTAGGCTCGTCCTCAGGCTTACTTTTCAAGAACTTAACTCCAAAGAGTTTGTCACAACACTGGTATTACTAAGAAATGATTGTGGTCCATAATATTTTATGTTAAGGCAGAGAATCTCAACAGTTTTTAACTATATACACAAATTGGATTTAATGATTGCCTTCAATAAGTTCTTTGGACTGATTTCTTCATATTTACCTGATCAGGACATGCAGAGCGTCCAACCAAGCCTTCAGATTTTGTCTCAATCTAACGCTTAATATCTAACGAATTACTGGTTATCAAATCATCTAATTTAATAGCCAAAATCATGCTATAAATACTTGCATGTCAGATGTTCTTTTTGGTATAATACATTTGCTCAAACATGGCCTGCATATTAGTCCTCCCACTCATTTGCATCCTAAGTTTCTGCCCTTCCATGGACCAATGAAAACATCTTACAAACATACATCGTACATGTGAATACACCTGATGCTCAAGTCCTGACAGACCTAACACAATGGTACCACTCATTTCTGCCTAAATCCACTGCAAGCTTACATGACTCGTCGCGTATGGTCCACTCATACCACAATGTGGCCACTGGTTTTTCCGCAAGGTTGACTCCATTGGAAGTGAAAGAAATGGAGAAGAAGAGTGGATTCATCTCTGCAAGGCCTCAGAATACATACACTTTACATACTAGTCATTCTCCAGACTTCTTGGGGCTGAACTTGAACTTTGGAGCTTGGCCTGTTTCAAAGTATGGAGAAGGCATGATCATTGGAGTTATAGACACTGGCATCACTACTCTTAGCCACCCTTCTTTCAGCGATGAAGGCATCCCGTCTCCTCCTCCCAGGTGGAAGGGTAAATGTAGATTCAATGGCACAACTTGCAACAACAAGATCATTGGTGCCAGGAATTTGGTGAGTCATCTGTCTGGATTGCCACCTGTTGATCAAGAAGGGCATGGCACTCTCACTGCAAGCACAGTTGCTGGGAACTTCGTCTCAGGTGCCAATATCTTTGGTTATGCCAATGGCACTGCATCTGGGATGGCCCCTCTTGCTCATTTAGCCATTTATAAAGCTTGTTCTTTGAATGTTTGTCGTGAAAGTGATACACTGGCAGCCATGGAAGCTGCTGTGGAGGATGGTGTGGATGTCATATCTGCTTCACTTGGTAGGGGCCCCACTAATTTCTCTGATGATGGTGTTTCTATAGCTTCATTTGCTGCAATTCAGAGAGGGGTTTTTGTCAGCTGCTCTGCTGATAATGGCGGCCCAAATAGCTCCACGTTAGCCAACGAGTTCCCATGGGTTCTAGCACTACTGATAGAAGCATAAGAGCAGTTGCTTTACTGGGAGATGGTGGTGAGTTTGATGGTGAATCTCTTTCCCAACCCAAAGATTTCCAATCCACATTGCTTCCTTTGATTGACCCTTATGCCAATGGTAATCAAACAATGGCCTACTGTAGGCCTGGATCTTTGAACAACATCGACATCAGGGGTAAAGTGGTCTTATGTCTGAAAGGCGGAGGCGTTTTACCCGTTGACAAAGGCCATGCAGTGCAGGATGGTGGGGGCGCAGCCATGATTCTGATAAACGGTGAGCTTCAAGCGTACAATCTTGCAGCGAACGCGCACGTACTCCCAGCAACGGAGGTGAGTTATGATGCAGGGCAAAAGATCAAAGCCTATATGAACTCAACATCTTCTCCAACAGCAACCATTATATTCAAAGGGACAATCATTGGTACAAAAACTGCTCCAATGGTTGCATCATTCTCCTCAAGAGGGCCTAATTCAGAAAGTCCAGGCATCTTGAAGCCTGATATTATCGGCCCGGTATGAACATTCTTGCTGCTCGGTTTACTTCCATGGATAACACGACAAACTCCAGCAAGAATGCAGATTTCAACATGGTGTCTGGTACCTCAATATCATGCCCTCATCTAAGTGGCATTGCAGCCTTGATTAAAAGTGCACATCCCGATTGGTCATCTGCTGCAATCAAGTCGGAAATCATGACTTCTGCCACTCAGATCAACCTCGATGGTGGCCTTATAGCAGATGAGAGGTTTCTTCCAGCTGATGTGTTTGCTACTGGTGCAGGTCATGTGAATCCATCCAAGGCAATTGATCCAGGCCTGGTTTATGACATCACTCCTGAAGATTATATTGCGTATTTGTGTGGCTTAGGGTACACAGAGAAGGAGATCGCGATCATCACAAGGCGTACGGTCAGCTGCCATGGGATAGGTATACCAGAAGCACAGCTGAACTACCCCTCCTTTTCTATACACCTGGGAATGAATGCTTCCATGTATTCGAGGACAGTGACTAATGTTGGGGATGCAGAATCAAGTTATTATCTCAAAGTGGAAAGTGCTCAAGGCGTAGATATAGCTGTTGAGCCCACAGTACTTAGGTTCAGTGAAGTGAACCAAACAATGACATACCGTATTTTCTTTAGCAGATCAGCTAGTTCTGTTAATGCAACTTATGTGCAAGGATCAATTGCATGGGTTTCTCCAAAGCACATAGTTAGAAGTCCGATTTCTGTTAAGTTTGTGTGAGATAGAAGATAGATAGAAGATAGATAGAAGAAGGTGAAGATGCACATTTTCAATATAATGAAAATGCTGTTTTTCTGATATGAAATCACTCTGTAATGTTAAACAATAACTTGATTACAGATTTGAATGAAAGATAATTTATTGGCACATCAACTGATTACAAGAATATTATTTCAGAGCAAAATAACCGTGACAGGACTTCTTGCAGAGTGCCTGGAATTGGAAGAATTCCATTTCAAGAAACCTTGTACGACTGTGTTGTTTGAGGCTGTCATCAATCGGCTAATTGTCACGTTGTACTGCATTTTCTGGTTAACTTCTGAGAATTCTAGCTTAGCTGGCACAACACGAACATCAATGCCGGATGGTGGGACAACCTCCACCACATAAGATGAGTTAGCCTCACCAACATTGGTTACTGTTCTTGAATATGTCTGAGAAGTTGGAAATAATGATCTAAAAGTGAGAGCAAAAGAAGGGTAGTTCAGCTGGGCTTCTAGTATCCTCAACTCCACCAAGCATTTCACCTTGCGTTGCAGGATCATGCTCACTTGTCGACTTGTATAGTTCAAACCACACAAATAAGGAATGTAATCATCTGATTTGATGTCATATATGAGCCCTGGATCGTTTGCTCTTGAGGGGCTCACATGGCCCGAGCCAATGGCAAAGGCACTAGCTGGCAGAAATCTCTCGTCCTCGATTGGATCTTTGGCCAGGTTCACCACATCAGCAGTGGTCATGATCGCTGACTTGATTGCAGCCGGTGACCAATTAGGGTGGGCGCTTTTGATCAACGCTGCTATTCCACTGAGGTGTGGACAAGACATTGAGGTACCTGAAATAATATTGAATGTGGAATTTGTGTTTGTGTTGTTTTCAACTGAGACTGGCCAAGCTGCAAGAATGTTGACACCCGGGCCTATAATGTCGGGCTTCAGGATCCCCGGGCTGATAGAGCTGGGCCCTCTGGAAGAAAAAGCAGCCACAACTGGGGCATGATCATCCCCAATGATGGTTCCTTTGAACACAATTGTGGCCATGGGAGTGGATGTTGAGTTTATATAAGCCTTAATTTTCAATCCATTGACATAATTGACGTGTGAAGCTGGAAGAACATGGGCTTCTGAAGAGACCGTGTCGCCAAAAGCCTTTGGATTCACTAGAATCATGGCAGCACCTCCTGCATTCTTCACTGCTATCCCCTTTTCAACTCTTCTTATTAGGCCAATTTCACACACTACCACTTTTCCTCGTATATCTGTTCTGTTCAATGATTTGGATGTGCAATAAGGAAGCTCCAAGTCACTAGTATTGAGCATTCCTGGATAAACGAGTGGCAAGAGCATTGCAGGAAAATTCCCAGGCTGAAAAGCCGATTCACCATCCAAGGTCTGATCGTCTCCAAGAACCACACTAGCCCTTATCTTTCTGTCGATAGTACTAGCACCAACAGTGAGAATCCATGGCGCTTCGTTTGACAACGAGAAGTTATCCGGGCCAGCATTCCCTGCAGAGCAGCTGACCAAAATGCCCTTCTCCATGGCACTAAAAGCACCAAGAGCAATGCTATCTTCATAAAAATCAGCACTAAATCCTCCAAGAGAAATTGAAAGCACATCGACTCCATCCTCAATGGCTGCATCCATTCCTGCAAGAATGTTGCTTTCAGAGCAGGATGGTGAGCACACTTTATAACTGGCTAAATGAGCAAACGGGGCAACGCCAACTGCTGTCCCGTTCGCATTGCCAAACACACTTGCACCATTAACAAAGCTTCCAGCAGCAGTGCTGGCTGTGTGGGTCCCATGGCCTTCATCATCAAGTGGGCCCTGTCCAATGCCACTTGTGAATGATCTGGCTCCAATAATCTTGTTATTGCACTTTGTGTGATTAAACTCACACTTCCCCTTCCATTTAGCTGGTGGTGGAGGCATTCCTTCGTCGCTGAAAGAAGGGTGATCAGGGAAAATTCCAGTGTCCAACAATCCAATGATCACACTTTGCCATAACTGGAATCTTTCCATAGTCCCATGTTCTGGTTCAGGCCCAAGAAGTTGGGTGAATGGGTTGTGTGCAAGGACAGTTTCCTCTCAGGCCGGGCCGAGATGAAACCATGCTTGGTTTCCATGGCTTTCACTTCTTCTGGGGACAGTTTGGCAGCAAAGCCTTTGAACACAGAACAATACGAGTAGACCATACGCTCAGGCCCGTCTGAAGCTGTGATGACAGCTGGCAAGAACGAACGATACCAGCTCTTGAAACCATCAGATAGGGCCGCTAAACGGGCCTCATCAGGGCCCTCAACATGGACTATGTAAGTATCCAAGTTGCTTTGAACACTGGCAGGTGTGTCTTTTGAATGTGAGGGTAATGAACACAAGTTCAGAATGCAAATGAAGATGAATATGGACATGAACCTCATCTTCAAGAATGAGTAGAAAAGTTATAAACAAGTATGGAAATTGGTTGATGTTAGTCTCAGTGTTGCATATATAGCTAGTTTATATAAGACCATCAGATTCTGCTGGTAAACTTGGTCATTAACTTGGTGACAAATACTTGTAATAAACAATCACTAGTCTTATCTATGAGCCACTCGACCTAGTCATCGACGAGGGAAATTAATCATGCATATTCATGAATTTCCCTCCAAGTTGTTGCTATTACTTCATCTTTCATATATAAAAGTAATTAAGACAGAGGATATGTGAAGCAACAAAAAAAATTTCTCAAATTTTATTTTATTATTTGTTTTTATTTTAAATTTAAAAATCTGTGTAAAAAATTAAAATTTTGACAAAAAAAAGAAAAAAGATTAAAAGGGAAAATACTAAAATAAACGTGCGCTAAAAAAAAAAAAGATTTTAACAAATATATGTTTGGAATACACTATGGAAACTTTGACTTACTTTTTTTAGTATATAAATAAATGAAAAAAAATAAAATAGTATAACTAACACATGAAAATTATTTTCTGTTACAATTAAACATAGTTTTCAACAATTAAATTAAACGAACTATACTGTATTTAATTGCTAAATTAATTAATAGAGCATACCAAAATTATACCTATTGTATATATTTTCCAATATATATAATAATTTAAAAAATATATATTTTATTAAATTTATTATAATATTTTAATTTACACAAGCTATATGCTAATATATATCCGTCATCATAGAAGAAATATTCTTGGCTAAATTACTACTTCCAACAAGGGGCTAATTCTTGGCTAATTCTTGGCTAATTTACTTGTTCTAATTATGTAAATAAATAGAGAGTGTTTTCTTGTTGCAGAACAAACAACATAAAAAGTAATCGATTTTGTATAAATGTGATAGATGTAACTTCTACGGCACTGTTAATTAGTTTTGCCATTCTAAATAAATAAATAATTTTGGTCAAGGCCGGCAGTTGCATAGAAATTAGGGAACGAGTGTATAATAGATTTGGTATCTTTGTTTTATTGTTTAACTAGCAGTGCACCCGTGCGATGCACGAGATTAAATATAAGAAGTATATATTATGTTATCAGTATATTTAAATTATTTTAATTTATATTTAGAGTCAATAGTATGTTTCAAGGCATGATTAATCAAATAAAATATATGGATTATCAAACTAAAGTAATTGATCAATTGTATAATACAATAAATTTATAATAATGTTTACATTGTAGTTTATAAATTTTGAAATATTTCTTTGTAAACTATCGAAATATTTCTTTGTAAACTATATTCGTCGTTCTGTTACTTTGTCCACCCTCCCTATCCTCTATCAAAATTTTGAGTCCCCTACAATGGATGACTTTGGATACTGCGACATACAAATGTTCATAATTGAACACTGATTTCTTAAGATACAAACAACATAGAGACCGACCCCGACTCTTTTAGATCGAGATTGAGTATACTACTCAACACTCATATGTGCGTTGTATCTAGTATATTACTCAACACTTTTTACAAATATAATAATATCTAGCAGTGCACCCGTGCAATGCACGGGATTAAATATAAGTAGTGTATATGATATTATCAGTATATTTAAATTGTTTAAATTTATATTTAGAGTCAATAGTACGTTTCAAGACACGATTAATCAAAGTCATGTTAAATCACTTTAATCAACTTTTGATGTAATTATAAAAAGACATCTTATATATAATATAGTTCTTTGTATATATTTTTATTAAATTATTGTTAATATATATTTTATAAATTAAGATTTAATTTGCATTATGGCAACACCAAACTTAAAATATTGATATCTATAGAAATATCAATATTTTAAATTTACGAAAATATCAATGGATATAACATATATCAAATGTCAATATCAATAATATTTGAGTAAATTTATTGGGAAAATTTCAATTTTAACCCTGTAGGAAAGACTCGGGTCAGATTTTGGCCCCTAGGTTCAAAAAAGAACAAAAAATAATCAATTTTGGCCCTCTTCGTTAGTTTTTCTAACGGAAACCGTGAGGACATCTCTTTATTAGCATGTGTCAAATGTGTCATAGAGAAAAATATCAATTTTGACCTTATAGGAATGAAAATATATATTAGGATCGAAAAAAAAATTCTTTGAAATTTATTATATCTTAGATTTTCGCTATTTTAGTTTATTGACGATTTTGTTAATTCATTCGAATTTAATTTATGAATGTATGTAGTTTATTTTTAAATTTATAATTTTATTCATAAAAAATTGATGAAAATGTTCTGGTGCTTCTTAATTCATTTTAAAATTTATTTATGAATCTATTCATTAGACTATTATTTATATTTTCACTCATTTTGTCATTTCTTATATATTTTTGTAAATATGATAAAATCATATATATATATATATACTTAGTGTAATACACGGGATTTAATAAAAAAATTTAAATTTAGTGAAATTAAAAAAAATTAAATATAATTTACACAACAAAATTAAATTTATAATTTGTACAATATGTATCGTCTAATTTAACATTAAATATAATAAAATATGATCAAAAAGTTATTTAGTGTTCAAAATATTTATTGCATTTGTAGATGATCAGTTAAAAAAATTATTATTATTTTGAAAAGAATATACATTGTTATACCTATTATATTATTCAACCCACCCACCATATTTTTTTTAGTTTGCTTTTTATTCTTTACATTTGTAACAACCCTCAACTTTTATTTTCAATTAAATGATACAAAATGAAAGTCAACATTTCACAAATAAATTCCATAGTTTATTTTAAATCATATATTTAAAAAATTATTTGATTTCAATAATTAATAAGTTTGAATGATAATTTTCAAACTGTCCACCTTTATTATTATTTTTTTTTTTTGTATCTATTTATATTTTTTCTTTACATTTTAAATTTAACAAATTTCAAATATATAATAATATCTATCATTGAACTCTAACATATGTTATTTAAATAAATATAATTAATATTTATATATTATTTATTATTTAGTAATAATAATATTTCTTATCAACTTTAAATTTGTAGCAATTAATTAGCATATTTAATATGAAAACATTGTAGGCTTGTCATGTGGTTCTTTGGTCTTACTTTTGTACATATAAAGATATATATATATATATATATATATATATATATATTCTAAATTTATTTTCTATAACTGTATAATTTTATTTCGATAAATTGAAAAAATATTGAAAATTTATTTTCACAACTATAATTTTTTTTTTGCAATAATATTGAAAGTTTATTTATATTTCATAACTATTGTTTTCTTTATATTTTATAATTCTTTCAGATATATAATGCTTTTGATAATTTGTTTTCACAATTTCAAATGATCATCTCAATGATTTTATTTTAAATTATTAGTTTTTTAAATATATTTTATAAATTATTAGAGAGATTTTTAAAAATTTCACTAATTAAATACAATTTTTGTATATTTATAATTTTTATGAGAAAAAAATTCAATTTGAACCCTGTAGGAATGGATTTTATCCACTATCTATTGGCCCAACTGTTAACGATCATGTGACTTGCACATGCCAGGTCGTTAAATATATAACGAAAATCGATCAATGGGCCAAAAATGCCTATTGAAGGACCAAAATCGGACCAGAGGCATTCCTATGGGGCCAAAATTGAATTTTTCCCTAAATTTATTGCACCATACGACTTTTGAGAACCTTTTGAAAGTTTGACCCAAACATTTTTCTTATTGGTATAGAGCAACTACAATAGTTTGTTTGCATTAAGGTTGCATTAATAGTCTCTTATCACATAGAATTCTATGATAATTTATTTTCATTTTCAGAGCTCTACTACTTTCTCCAATTTGTTTTTACCTCATAGAATTTTGTGATAACTTATTTTCATATTCAGAACTCTAGTTAACAACTTTACGTTTGTTGACCATGATGTGATTTCCACTAAGCATTATATGAGAGATGCGATTATATCTCGACTTTTCAAATGCTTAAAAGATGGTGATATTTGTTGAAATATTGCAAGCAAACTTGATGTCATATGGGTGGGACTGATCTCTAAATTATAACACTATGCCTTAAGATATATAAAATAAAAGGTTTATATCAAAATCAATAACAGGGTGTAAAACAACAATATTTATCTGATATAACAAAATATGATATAATAGAGTGATGTAAAAAACTTATATGCAATCTCAATTTGATGACAACAAAATTTGATATAATAGAGTGATGTAAAAAATATATATGCAATATCAATCTGATGACAATCTGAATCTGATGTAACAGATCTCAATCAATCATATGATATAATAAATTGCTAAAGGAAACTGATATAAAAAGTTATATGACAATCTCAATCTGATATAACAAAATCTAATATAATAGATCTCAATAATTGCTAAAGGAAAGCGATATAAAAATTATATGACAATCTCAATCTAATATAACAAAATCTAATATAAGAGATCTCAATAAATCTAATGTAACAGAAATCAATTTCAATTTGATATAATAAAATTTAATATAATAGGTTGACCACAATCTCAATCTGATGTAACAAAAGTCTCAATATGATTAATTTGATATAATAGAATGCTAAAAAAATTTGATTAATCTAATATAATAAAATGCTAAAAAAATGTGATATAAAAAAATTACATGACAAATAAAATAATTATTCTATAAACTCAACTTAGGTAACTCCAATATATCTTCGAAGACTGAATAGACAAATTATATCAATATGATGATTTAATACAATTCAACTCAGATAACTTCCATATTATATATTTTTGATCTGCAATATATCTTCGATAAACTGAATAGTCTAATAATATCAATATAATACTTTAATACAACTCAACTCAAATAACTCTTATGTATTTTCGATAAATTGAATAGACCAATTGTATCAATCAATATTTTTGATAAACTGAATAGACAAATAATATCAGTATGATACTTTAATAACTCCTATATATCTTCGATAAACTGAATAGACTAATTGTATCAATCTGATAACATGAGTAGTCCCCCAATTACGCTCCAACAAAAAAAGAAAAAAAGAGAAAAAAAATCAATGTGATCGATCGTCGAAACTGATGTTACTATAATCGGAAATCTGACCCAACAATTCCCACAATCATTCTAAAAAAAATAGAGAAAAAATATTAATGTGATTTAGAGATCCATCAAAATATGTAACATTGAAAATCTGATAGTACTAAATATATAGGCGGAGATGAGACCACAAATATCAGAAAATAGAAAAAGATTAGACAAAAAACAGATCAGAAAAAAAAAGAAATGTAAAATAGTAAAATACAAAGAAAACAGATAAAAAAAAGATAATCAGAAAAAAAAGATATAAAAAAATAATACCAAAATTCAAGATCTAGACAAAGAAAACATATCAGAGAAAACATATCTCTACATATCAGAAGATATCAGAAAATAAAAAAAGATTAGACAAAGAAACAGATCATAAAATAAAATAAAAAAGAAATGTAAAATAGTAAAATAAAAAAGATATAAAAAAATAATATCAAAATTCAAGATTTAGACCAAGAAAACATATCAGAAAATAGAAAAGATATGAAATGTAAAATCATTAAAAACAACATATCAGAAAATATAAAAAAAATTAGACAAAGAAACAGATCAGAAATTCAAGATTTAGACAAAGAAAACATATAAGAAAAAGTACATATCAGAAAATAGAAAAAAAATTAGACAAAGAAACAATAAAAATTCAAGGTTAAAAAATAGAGAAAAAAAATCAATGTGATTGAGAGATCCGTCAAAATATGTGACATTGGAAATCTGATAGCACTCCCGACAAACTCCAACAAAAAAAAATAGAGAATAAAATAGATATAAAAAAATAAAGAATCAGTGTGATGAAGAAAGAGATTCAAGAGAGATATGATAATCAGAAAAAAAAAGATATAAAAAAATAATACCAAAATTCAAGATTTAGACAAAGAAAACATATCAGGAAATAGAAAAGATATGAAATGTAAAATCATTAAAAACAACATATCAGAAAATAGAAAAAGATTAGACAAAGAAACATATCAGAAATTCAACATTTGAACAAAGAAAACATATCAGAAAATAGAAAAAGATTAGACAAAGAAACATATCAGAAAAAAAATGTAAAATACAAAGAAAACAGACCAGAAAAAAAGATAATTAGAAAAAAAAGATATTAAAAAATAATACCAAAATTCAAGATTTAAACAAAGAAAACATATCAGAAAATAAAAAAAATAGTAAAACACAAAGAAAACAGATCAGAAAAAAAGATAATTAGAAAAAAACCCATAAAGAACTCTCCAGTCCTTCCCATCTCCGTTGGTGGAGGCCTTCCTCAACTCATCCATCACGAACAACACGCACACAATCGACATGTTTCCATACTTGTCCAACACATGCTTGTTCGGCTAATTATCTCAGACTCTAACCCCAATTTCTCCCCCACCTGGTCAAGAATCGCGAACATGTGTTTTCCCGTCTCAAGAAGATGCTGTCACAAATCATTAAAGACGAAGCCATGGTTATGCTTAGGACCTCTCGAAGCAGATTTTTGCCTCTCTTTTCGAACTTGAAGATACATGATGAATTAGAGGACATCTTGGATTGGATATTTTTGGATTAACATTTTAAGTGAATGTATTAAATGTGAAACTCGTATCCATGGGAAAATCCTTTCAATTTTGGCGAGGAAGAAAACTGGAATATATATGACTGGATACCGTTTTCTTTTTAGATTTATGTGGAGAAGCAACTGTTAAAAAATTAGAAAACCGGGAACAGTTATAAAGAGAAGTATATCCAAACTTTTATGGAGAAATAACAAAAGGAAACGGGTGTATGAAATTTAAAATTTAAATTACATTGAAAATTGTTTTTTTTTTAGAATTTGAAAATTGTTTTTTTTAGAATTCTTAATCGTGTTTTAAAATTTCCCCGGAAGAAGGAAGCAGTTTAAAATTAATTTTTTCTTTTCTATTATTCTTAAAAATGATGAATTACGAAATTACCCTTAGTTCTATTAACTGTTAAAAAATTAGAAAACCGGGAACAGTTATAAAGAGAAGTATATCCAAACTTTTATGGAGAAATAACAAAAGGAAACGGGTGTATGAAATTTAAAATTTAAATTACATTGAAAATTGTTTTTTTTTAGAATTTGAAAATTATTTTTTTTTAGAATTCTTTTTAAGAAGCGGTTCTGTTATTATATAGATATAGATATAGATTAAATAAAAAAAATTGAAAAAGATTTTTTGAAAAGAAAGCAGTTTCTGATCGTGTTTTAAAATTTCCCTGGAAGAAGGAAGCGGTTTAAAATTAATTTTTTCTTTTCTATTATTCTTAAAAATGATGAATTACGAAATTACCCTTAGTTCTTAATAGAATTACAATTTTGTCTGACTGACTTCTGTTATTATATATATATAGATGGTAGGAAAAAAATCACTATTTTTGTTTTATTTACAATTTTAACTAAATATTTAGAATCTAAATCATATCGGTTTTACTTATGCTGATGTGTAAAGATAATTTCGCACCAATCTTCGCTATTTTCGTGGCTAAAGAGTGCAACATTTTGAATCACTCCATATCTCAACCAAAATACTCGATCAGTATATGATAAAATGTACGTTTTCTTTCCAAAAAAAAAAAATGATTTGACTTATAATAAGGAGTATTTTGGTATAAAGTTACATATTTTGGTAAATGAAGGAATTGTGTTTTAGGTTGAATTTTCGATTGAATTTTGGAAAATTGGATGTAAATTCAAACAGATTTGAGATGCAGATATTTATCTTTTTCTTTTTCTTTATTAATTTTCCATGATAGACAGTTGACATGTGAAATTTTCCGAACACAATACAACTAAAAACCTTATTTGCACAGAATAGCTAAAGTCATATATATATATATATATATATATATATATCTAATTCTATTACACTATATAAGTATGAATGTTTCGTCCATTTTTCATAATGTCAATTTTAACCCTCCTACATAATTAAATCAAATCAAATTACATTAGAGTCCTAATGAAAGAAAACTCTTTATTAGAGATAGTAATGTAATTTAATATTTATTTTATTTTTCTATTTGATTATAAAAAACAAGAGTCCTTTATATTTCAAACTCTTCTTAAAAAAATTACATGTTTTGATTATTTTTCTTTTGTAATTTTGAACTTTTTGAATCTTAAACTAAAATTAGTCTTATATTAATATATATTTAAAGAGCTTTTCAATGATATATTATAAATATATTTTTTAATAATATTAATTTATACGAAAATTAATATACATCCAATTCTTTAAAATTCAATGACAAATTTAATTTAATATGAAGGTGATATCAATAATGGAAAGGATTTAGTTGAGAATTGAAATATTGAATTGGAAGATATAATGGATTATCAAAAGAAAAAAAAAAATTTAGTTTATATAACAAGTCTATATTCTAAATTTTAAATTTCAGAAAGAAAAAAAATCAACCATTTGTTAATGTTTTTGAGCATGCATAAATTGATTGACGGTGGGACACAATAACCCATTTATATGAATTGGAAGATATAATGGATTATTAAAAGAAAAAAAAAGATCATCACTCTAATCCTAACTAATGCGTAGTAAATTAAAGTCTTAATTTAAAAAAATTCTCTATATCTAATTTAATTAGAATTTCATTAGGACTTTAATTTAGAGTCCTAATGAAGAAAAACTCTTTATATCTAATTACATTAGAAATTTATTAGGATTCTAATTTAATATGAACACATTATATATATATATATATGACATATTTGTATTACTTATACAACAACATAACAAGTACCATTGGCAAGAGCACGATCATATTACAATTATCTCATCAAGGTTTTCATAATTATAGTGGTTTGTCTTCAAATTTATTTAATGTTTTTTGTGATCAGTGTGAAATTCATGAGGATTGTATATTTTTGTTATTTTTTCTTACATAACCTTTCCTTGGATTCTATTTTTCCCTAATTTTCATATATTGGGGGTTTTAATTAGATTTTTTCATATTGATATATGCAATATAAGCAGGTATGGTATTGCTACCATGTAAGATCTTTGGTTCTTATTTGCTGAAATTTTGATGATGTATTGTCATGGAAATAACTTTTGTTTCTTTTCCTGGATATTATATCTCATGTTTGTTAAACCAAAACTGATTGTGCAAGTAGAACCAATTGTGGATCCTTATGGTCCTTCAATCAGATATGATAATATGTCATTATTCCTTGATTATTTTTTATTAATATTATAATCTTTGTATATTTGTATTTTCGAGGTCTGAACTTCTTTCCCGGTTATCATTTTTCAAGATAGCATAAGATGATTTATGTAGCATGGAACAAGCACACATATAAACAAGTTGTACATACATATTAATCTGTAATTAGTATATTTGGCCATGCCTTTATTTATTTGGAATTTATTACATTAAGATATGCATGAACTTTGTCCTGAATCGACAGTTCATAAACATATCATGTTATATATATATATATATATATATATATATATATATATATTCTGATTTTCTTTCTTTGTATGAAAGAGATTACATAATCATTAATTTATTTTTTACGGTTTCAAAAAAATTATAATTAAATTGACATTAACCACGTTGCATTATGTAAGGTTTGATTTTATTTTAAACAATTCATTATCAACACTTATAAAATATTAGCTTGTAATATTTTGTTATTTTGATGATCGATTTATGTTGTGTGGTTCTCTTATGGGAGTTATACTACATGATAAAACATGACGACAGAAACAAATGTACCCATAAGACTTTTACAAATTGGAGAAAAAGCAAATTCAATACGATTGAAGGTTTTAAGAGTTGGCCATCAAGTATGTTGCGGGAAAAACAATTCCATGAAAATTCAAAAAATGATAATGATGGATGAAGAGGTAAGCGGATTCCAATTATATTTTTGTTTCTATACTTCAGAAAAAATTGTGCACTGACCAATTTGAAAGAAAAATAACTTAAAAGTAAAGCCAGGTTATCAAGTCGATTGATACTGGTAAAGTTTATTTTAGTTTTATCTGTATCTTTGCTTCAATTGTATTTGATTTGATTTTTTGATTTATTAATTAACCAATGTCTATTCTTGCAGGCAATCCAAATTAGAATGATCATGTTTAATGATGACATCCAAAAATTTGGAAATGAATTCAAAAGAAACAACACATATTTGATTGAAAATGTGATGGTCAAAGATGCAAACACTAATTTCGCATCGGTACATCCGGAAAAAAAATTAGTTTTAAATCAATTCAGCACCGTGAAGGAAATTGCAAACAATATTGACCAAAACCACAATAAAAATGTCTACGTGAAGTACAACGACTTACGTAGCAAACATGAGGAACGCAGCAGATTTGGTACCTATATTTCTTATTTCTATTTCTTTTCAATAATTTATAAAAATAATTATTAAATAATTTTTTTTGTTTATGTAGATATATGTGGAGTTCTTACAAGGGTGAAGGAAAGCATAATTGTCGACACCCCAAGAAAAGTGGTCGTAAGAGCAATCACTCTGATAAATGAAGAATAAGTATAATCTATCCTTTATAAGAAAGTATGAAAACAATATGTAAATTTAAATTACAAGCAAAACAAAATAATTAAATAAAAATTCCAATTTAATTTTTTTATTTCATATGTAGACATCACTCCATTGATGTTTCTCTTTGGGAAGACATGACATTGAATGAAGGAATATAATTGCAGCAAATTGTTGATCAAAAACCAACGATTGCCATTACAAAGGTCACAACAAAGGAATTTCAAGGTAAAATAAAAACACACCTAATTTTTTTGAAAGGAAAATAAAGACAACAAATATATACAAATGTCTTGAGAATGAAATATAATTTTAAAATTGCAAACTTTGATTAGGTGAGTTCTAGCTGCAAAGCACTTCGATTTCAACTATACAAATAGATCTGAAATCTAAAGAACTTGCAAAACTGTCGCGCACCATTCATGATCCACTGGAAATATGCAAGTTGAGAATGACACAAAGAATAAGGGGAGGAAGAGAGGTTTCTCTTGAAGATCTTATCATGAGAAAATATTCCCTATCAAAGGTATGTAACTATATTTTTCAAACATCTATAATGTTTTGTTCCGGAATATTAGTTGAGAATTGTACTTATGAAGCATTCTTTTCTATTTTATCTATGTTAATTGTAGTTTTGATACATAAAATTTGCTGCTGATTTCTGGACGTGGTTGCATGTTAGATCTCTATGTAGACCTTTTGGAGTCTTCAAATTAGGATTCATAATTCATTGTTCTTCAACCTTGCCTTGATGTTTTGTTTCGAATGCTTATTAGCTTCTAGGCATATATTGATTAATTGCTCGGGTTTTGAAAATTTGAAATACAATAGATTGAGCAATTTAAGAAGTTGTTTGTTTAATGTTACTGTGTTGATGAATATCTAACTAAATTTATGATACGTTATACTGAAAGGCACTAAATTAGTGAAATTTTAATGAAGTCAAGCTTGAAATTAAGAAGCAAAATAATTTTCCATCATACTTGTTGTCTTCTTTTTCATTTTACTTTTATCAACTCTTATCTTTAAAGTTAAAATATAAAAATTGGTCTTAATAGCTTTTAAAATATTCAATACAATTTATACTCTATTTTCCATCCATACAATTTATACTATATTTTCCATCCATACATGTACATTATAATATATAAATAAATATTTAAATTATTTGGTAGTTTTTATATTTTATTTTGTATCATGTATTCATTCTCAATGTAGAATGCATGTTATTATTTCACTGGAGTTGTGGAAAAGGTAGAGAATGAAACAAAAATATGGTACAACGCATGCAAAAAATGCACAGTATCGACACCTAAAGATGACGAAAATACAATATGTAGAAAGTGCAAAGATGACCCAATGCAAAAAACACTGAGGTAAAAAAATAAAATTATAAATCACAAAATAAAACGTGCAATGACATGCAACTATACTTATATAAATTCATTAATTGCAGATACGTAGTTAAATTAGTGTGATACAAGGTCATCTTAAAACAACAATGACAATGTTTGATGACACGACATCAATTTATGTTGGATGCTCAGTAGAAGACTACTTGAAGTCCATTGACAAGGTAACAATATTTCTTTAGTTAAATGATTTAAAACAAATAAAAATAATAACTAAAAAAGGTGGATGAATAGAATGACTCATATTTATATTGTTATTTGGGTTAACTCCTCTTTAATATATTGCTTAGGAAAATAATTGTTGAAGAGACTATTTTTTGCTTTAATATAGGTGTCTGACTAAAGTGCACATCAGAGTAAATCGTATAGGATGTGGTTTTAGTGAGGACAGTAATGGTTTTTTTATTTTGTTGTTTATGGGTTGTGGTTTTCTTCTCACATACACCTCGCTACTGCCTCTTTCTCTCAAGAAATACAAAGGAAAGAGAAGGGAGAGAAAGGATCAATAGTTTGATTAATCAGAAAGTTTTGAAGAGAAATATTAATTTTTACTATAAAAACTTAAAAAATCATTATAAAAAATTATTAACGCAATAAGTTATGATCTATTTTATTTTTGAAAAAATAGTCTATGAAAACTTAAATTTAATTTATTTTGACTAAATAATTTAATTTATCTTAGAATTACGTATAGTCAGTTACTTCACAGTAGTAATTTTTTTCAATTTACATTTTTTCAATTATGATTTTATAATACAATCCAAATTTATATATTTTGGTGAGACAATGGAACTCAATATCAATATAAAACTATCCCTTGTACAATTATAAATCATTGCATGTCTAAGAATTTTTATATACATTGCTAAAATTTATCTTTCTTGTTCTTTTTAACAAAAAATCATATGCAGGGCCAAATATATCTGAATACTATAGACGGTTGATTTTACAAGGAGCAAGTGAGGTCTGTTTTCTAATTGTCCTAAACTACAATACGAAAGTTGAAGGAGGAAGATTGAGTGCAATAGCTGAAACAATAGAAAAGTTGGAACCCGTGGAGATAAGAGATGATAAATTAAACAATACAACCACGACAACGATAGTAATAGTGGCGACCACAACAGATGATGAAAACAAGAAAAAACGAAGAATTAAGAAGACAAAAAATAAGGAATGTATCCATGTATCCAGCGGTGAGGAGGATCATACAATCAAAGATTTATTAGCCAAATCACGAAGAAAGAAGACTAGGACGGAAAAGAAGATCAAACAAGAAAAGATATAGTTAGTGGTCAAATTAGAATTATAATCTTTCGTTTTAAATTTATTATTCTTTTTTTTTATTAGGAATAATGGAACTATAATTTTTTAATCGAATAATATTTTTTTAATATATTATTGTTGTTATGATACCTATATTAAATTAAAAAGACATTAACTTATAATATTCAAATGTTAAGTAATTTAAACACACTTTAAAAAAAATATTAAACAACAAGTGAAGGGAAAAAAACCCACAAAATCAACCAAAAAATGGTTCTCACGAGTTTGTCTCTCCACGTGCAACGCACGTGTTCTCAACTAGTATATATATATATATATATATATATATATATATAATTGTCAATATATAGATATTTGGTTAAAATTCCAATCAAAGCAAAACTCATCATTTTTAGGAAAATCATGTGTTAATTCGTATTAGTATGTTCATAAGAAAATCACATTAATATAAAGTGAAAAAATTGAACATATCAGATGCAATTTATTTAACCAATCCCATACATTTATGGAGCTTTATTTATACATCAGTTTTATTTGTTTTTAGATAATAAAATTGTCTCATCAATTGGGATGAATCAGAATGACTTCAAAGTAGTTGGTCAATTGGAGTATAATGAATGACGCCATATACAACAACACATTTCTTAGAATCATGACAAAAGGAGTATAATCAATGATGCCAACTAAAATCTTGCAGGCCAAAAATTTCTTATATAATTCAATCCATCACTATAATAGAGAACTTCCAAACGTTAATTTAAATTTCTCTATTTTAAACAACGTTTCATACTTATTGAAACCGTAATGATTTGGAATTCATTAGATATTATAATTTATGGTAGGACACACATTTACCTCTCAAATAACACGTATAATAAAATGAAAAGCAGGTAAATATGACTAAACACGCGAAATGAAATAAAAGTTAAATTTGTTAATATTTTAACTCATGTAACACCTCTACATAGAGGTGATCAACCGGTTCCGAACTAGTGTCAACGGTCCGGTTTCGGTTCGAACCAAAACTGTGAATCGTGGTTCAAGGTTCGGTTTCAGTTCGAACCGAAACCGACGGTTAAACTGACGGTAATTTCGAACCGATGAACCGGCGGTTTGTCTATTTAATTTTTTTTTTTTTTTTTTTTCACGGGACAATATAAAGTTGGGGAAGCAACGCCAGTCGCAGGCGTATTATTGGTATACCTCTTCTAATCTACTCCTTTATGTCACTTGGCCCTTTTTTTATCATAGAATATGGATTGTATATTCATTTTTGTGTAATCAGGAGAAAACGGAGAATAACCATGGCATATCTGTTAACTGTGTGCGATGGAGTCCCGATGGTTCTCTATTTGGTATACCTGAATCCTAAAACTGCTCTTATCCTAGTCCCTGGCAACTTGAATTGTTTTTATTTAACAGGAATTTTGTCAATAACCATGACTTGAATTGCATATTCAGAACACACGGTACATTTGTACAATGGAAATGGCAATTACTATGATAAAATATCAGGTAATTATATTACTTTCCGTTTTGTTTTATTCCATGAGTGTGTGTGTGTGTATATATATATATAAATAATATTTTTTTATTGAACTTTTTTTGATATCCAAGAATGGTGAAGGTAAGTATTTACTATCCCCTCTTCAGCAAACACTTTGTTTTCCTACCAGCCTATTGTTTTCCCAAATCATGATATTTTGATTGGGGATGGGATTTGCATGGAGGAGGTTTACAAACGCAAGCTACAGTTAGATAATCTATAGTTTTTCACACTAAGTGCCCTGTGAGTTTCTTAATGCAATATTTAACAATCACAAAAATTCAAGGAGCAACTCCCTTTGCTCCATTATTTCTTGTATTTTATACGTGCAATATTTCATATTTTTACCTAGGGTTTTAATTTATACAATTTCTATATTTTTTTTAATCTCAGGCCGCTTAATTTATATTCAGATCAAAGATGGTAAGCTTAAAGGTTTCCTATTTGCCTCTTCGTTTGGATATATTTGTTTCTTCAAAATTTTAAATATATATTTATCTTTGTGCTAGTTGCCGCTTTCGCTTCTCAAAACTGCACTAGGGCATCCAATGGTAAGTTTTCTCTCATCATAGCGGTTGACCTGTAGTTCGTTTTGAAATCTGCTGAAAAAAAGAAGAAAGTGGTATAAAGAAAAGAATAAGATGATAAGTTTGACCTGTTTTTGGTTGTAACTTGGGACATGTTCATGGTCATTACATATTTAATTATGTTTGGCAATGAGATTTGACTGTGGGATTACTTGAATCTTGGCTGAAAATAATTAGCATTTGGGTAAAAGATAACTTAAGCACTATGGTTCCAGTTGAGCCTCCATGTTTTTTTGTCAACATCTGATTGGATTTTATGTGTTCACTATACTATTCTTCTGGTACTTATACTATCTTTCCATGTGATGGTTAATTGGTGACAGTTAGTGGAGCTACAAAAATAAGAAAACGTTTAATGGGCATTTGGTGAATTGTGATACTTGGATGAATATTCATCTCCGTGAAGTCATCTGTACATAAAAGGTAATTTAGTTTCCAGTTTTCTTTTAGAAAATGCTCCATCATATGTTGAAAAACGGTGTGTATTCTCTGATATATTGTAATTAAGGATGATAGTTGCAGGATGGCGATAGATATTGGAGAATGCCAGAATGTTACATCCGTGGTAATACAATTAAGTACCTCTGAGTTCCAGATGAGGTGAGTTCACCTTTGTTACAAACCGTGAAATCATGAAATGTAATTTGTCATATTGAATGCTAATTTGGTCTATGTCTGTGCACATGTATCATCAACTCTTTGTTTAAGTGCTTCGACTGATAGCTCTTGAACAGCAATAAGTTTTCACTTTATTAATTGTCCGAGGTACAGTAGAGTTCAGCATATATATTGCACAGAGTCAGCTTACATGTGGAAATATTATTCATCACATTTGGAATTAGTTCATTTCACTTGCCTCATTTGGAATCGAGTTCATTAAAATGTGGATGAACCACCTTTTGCTAAACTCTCTGCCTCAAGCCTTAGTCATGTTTATCTGATTTATGGTGGGAACTCCATGCATATATTACTAATGCAATGACCTAGAGAGTTTGTGGAGTGTGTTACCAGAGATATGAGGAAACAATTATGCTTTGGATAATATACTTGTGTTCTGATGCTTTGATCAAAGTGTATTTTGTGTTATGCGTTCTTGTAGGAACTGATTTGTCTAAAAGTTAAAAGCTAAGAAAATTGAATTGCATTTCGTGCCGTCTTTCAAAGTAATGCTTTTGTACAAGCGGACCAAGTGATAGACTTGCTAGGTAATATAGCTGGTAACAAGGTTCTAGGCTGTTGAGATCTTCTTAAACTGAATCAATCCTCATTATCCCAATAGAGCCAAGTGCCAAAATAATTGAAATTCAGGTAATTCTCTGCTGCTGATACTTATTAATTTTGAGTGAATTTATTTGACATTTTAAGCTAATTCTGTGTTATGTACTATTTCTAGATCAGTTTATGACCTTGATTAAATTGAATTGGTTGGTTCACCTGCATTGATTGCAAAGACGGACCCATTCATGGGCCAAGGGGCACTGGCCCCCCTGAAATTTTATAAAATTACTAAAGGTATTTTTGAAATTTCACAATTTAGATTAAAAAATAAGAAAATTTAATAAGCGCTCAACCCCATTCAGACTCTCAGCAATCTCTTACTCTCTAAATTTTTTACCTTTCCTTTTTTGTTTTCAGTTAATAAAAATTTTAAAAAATTTCACTCTTTTTTCATCTCTCAATTTCTTTTCTATTTAATTTCAAAGTAAAATGTTATCTTTATATAATTTTTTTTGTTTTCTTTTTTTGCTCATTATTGTTGATTTATTATGGTTGAAATTGTATATGTAATTTAGTGATTACTTGAAAAATAATGATGAATGATTTTGTATTTTGTTGTTTTTTTATAATTAGTGTTTGAAATATTGCCTAAAATTTTTGATTACTTGTTTAGATGTGCCTAAAAGTTCTACCAAATTATCATTTTTTTACATTTGATATTGTCAAGTTTAGATGTAATTAAGTTTATAATTTATATTGATGTTGTAACAAATTTACACTCTCAATTTTAGAATTATTATATTTTTTCATTAATGAAATTTTGGGTCTGTCAGTGATTGATTGCTCTTGGATCTTCCTCTCTTTCTTTCTCTGGAATGATGTATTTTAGCCAAATCAGACAAAGATGTGCTCCAAAAGATGTGTCAGCTAAAGCTTTCGTCGACCGTCATTTGGAGGTTTTCATAATTTCTGCCACCATGCAGTGGCAAAAGTCTCAACTGAGTCACCTTTTGTTGAAGTGCATCTATCCGACGATAAAGAAAAGAGAATGGTTGCCACCTGACCAAGGCTTTTTTCCTTTTGAGTTATTTTTTTCCATTTTAAATTGTTTTCATACTAACATTGTTGATGGCATCTTTTCAAGTGGTTCAACTTTGATTTTTCCTTCCTAGCAACTATATATGTTGTATTTACTGCTAAGAGATGTCTTGTAGGAAATTAACAGTTTGGATAAGAAATTACAGGCTAGCTAGATTCTCCAAGGAGTTCTTGTTTCATGCATGTGGATATGCATTATAATTTTCTTTTGTACTTTTTATCGCAACTTGACAACTTCTTGGAGGATTAGCTAACTTTAAGTTACTGTTTTGTGAGTAACAAAGAAAAAATTATCATAGAGAAATGATATGCTTATACATAGAGTTAACATTGAACTCAATCCATTAATGATTCGATTCTTTGTAGGAGGTGATTCACATGCTCCTGACAAAGTAACATAACGTGATTGACATGAAAAAGATTAGGTGGTGTGGAATTCTTTTGGTGAACTTGATAACTTACTTTCATATTTGGTTTGACTTATCTTGATGAGATTAAGGATTATTAAGAATCAACTATTCTGTGTTTTTCAGAGAATACCAGTTGCATATTCAGTTGTTGCTTTGGTTGAAATCACAACAAGAAATTCCATTGCAAAGAGTCTATTACTTGGAAACTGATGAGTATGCCCTAATATTTCATTTGATGGTTGATTATAAAACATTCAGTTCACTGACAATTTATAGTTAGCAGAATTCTTGGGACATCCATTCTAATTGTTTATTTAGCTATCCTCTATGGGCCATGTTCCAAATTGACATTTCAGATTAGAAAATACAGATAGCGTTAATTTTTTATGAGCACTCAAAGATTCCAAATCGTACAATTCACTATCATACACACCAAATTTGTCCAACTCATCTTATATCATATCACCAAAAAAGATTTATTGTAATCAACATAATCATCAAAAGAATCGAATTCCTCATCAGACTTGATGTTCAGAGCACTTGGTTTTTTTTTTTTTTTTTATTTAAAGAAAAAATGAAATTTCATTAACAAATTCCCTAAAAAGACTGAATCACATGACCTTATAAAAGAGAACCACAAAATGAAATGCCCAAGAAAACTTGAAAATGAAAAGGCTAAACATAACCAGTCTCAAACAAACTGGGCCAAATAAACTAGAGAATTAAAAAGAAAAAGCCCGGCTACTTTCCCTCTAAAATTCCAGCGCTTTCTCTCTCTATAATGCCTTACGCCAAAATTCCTTTCTCTCTCTAACCATTTTCATCCGTCTTCTAACGATTTGCAGAACTTGAAAATCAAATTTGATTTCTTAACAATCTATGCATGCGCATATAGGTATAGTCTTCGATACGACACTCGTATTTCACTGGACTCCTGGCATATATCTTGGGTGCGATGGAGGCGATCGAAGAGTTGTCCCAGCTCTCTGATTCGATGCGCGCTGCTTGCCGTCGAAAATGTAGATGAGACGTCGCCTCTGCTTCTTCAAATCGCGCCTCTACTTTTCTCAATGTTGTTGCTCTTGGGAACACTGTGAGTATGATTAATCAGAGATTTGTTGGACTTTGCTCTTTTTACTTACTATATTGGTATCGTGTGGAGTACTTGAAAGTAGTGCTAGATCCTTTGAGCTGGGTCGTTTTGGATCTGGAGTGTTATTTTCTATAATCTATATGAATTGAAATTGTGTTCTTATGATCTCATCACTGGAATTATATATTCTGTTGTGTTTTGGTATTATAATGAACTACTTACTCTCTTTTCATGTATGGAAGCTGGAGTGTTGTAGATCATACATTTAGTATGTAAGCGAAGTATATAATGCAAGACCAGTGTTTCCTGTTTTTCTATATGATGTAATTGTTTGGATTGAGATTCTATCTTTAAGAGAGAGATAATACTGATTTGTAATGAGCAGAAGAGAGATATGAGTATTTTACCTGTTTTTCTAAGCACACATTGGTATTCTTAACTCCCCCCCTCTCTCTCCCTCCCTCCCTCCCTCCATGTACTCAAAATCTAGGTTGAAAAGTGAACTGATTTACATAATTATTCTGCTATAGATTGTATTTTTTAAGGCAATGATCTCATATAAGCTTAATGATTCTTACTTTCAAAAAGGATTTAGGAGTCCTTTAGTCATACTCTCTTGTCAGATAACTCATCACATTATGCAGTTGTGGTATCGGTTTTCCTTTTTTACTTTCCTTGTCACTTTCTTTCAGTTTCCAGCATCCATTTGGATTAGCTACTTCATAAGAAACTTCATGCCAAATGTTATGTAACTTTTTGTTCCCGTTGAGCTTAATTTGCATGAAACATTTTAATTTATGAAGTCCTTTCCTGAATTATGAAGAGCTTTTATGTTGCATTTCCAGCATTCTTCTGACTTTTTGTAACTTGTTAAAGGTATTAAGATTTGGCTGCACCTGCCACAGGAACTATGATTAAAAAAAGTACATTGTTCCATTGACTTGACGACAATTCCTAAATATGTTTCCAGATAAAAGCTTAGGTTTATGTGGATCCATTTTTTTACTGGTTTCATTGAACCATACAATTCCCTTGATAAAAGCATATATAAACAACTGAACCAGCAGAATATAGATAAATTTACCAAGGTTAAAATATATTAACAAAGACTGGAAAGTTGGTAAAACCTAATGATTTGTCCCTGATTTTTCCTTTGTTACGATACATCTGCATTTCTATTGTGTATGAGTGGACTCTGAGAAATGGGAACCTGTAGTGGGGGTTTTCTTGGTGAATTGTGATTGTGGTCTTGTCCGCAAATTAGATGATCAATAATGTTGTGCTTTAGTAGATGGTGCCTGTGCCCTGGACTAAAAGTCCACTATCTCCAAAGGAATGCACAACTTTTCTTCTAAATACATAACTGAATAAGTTTGCTTGTTATTTAAACATATATTATGCACTTAAATCTATCTTATTTGAAGCAAAATTACGGCATGTTAGTTTTGTTATGAATGCCTCAATGGACTGCAAATTAAGAATCTCAAGGTAGGTAAGCATCATACCAGGTTCAAAATCAAGGGTTGACCTGTCTCAGGATTAGTCAGGCGTATCTTAGTTATAACAAAAAATCTAATTAAACAAAGGGAGGGGGGATTACTGTAACGATGTGCCTTTGTACTTTAGGACTTCGCTGTTTTACCTCTCTTTATGTTGTAAATGTGAAAGAACTTCTGACTGGGATATTTTATCAGGGTGCAGGTAAGTCTGCTGCATTGAATAGTCTAATCGGCCATCCTGCCCTGGTAAGTGTCATCAGCAGTTAAACTCATAATGAAGTTGTTTTGTTAATTTTAACATCATATAAAATGTTTTTCTTATGTTAGAGCTAACTAGTGAAGGTGGTGCTACATGTGCTCCAATAGTTATTGACTTGTCAAGGGATGGCTCCCTAAGCAGCAAATCCATCATTTTGCAGATTGATAGTAAATCTCAACAAGTTTCTGGAAGTGAGGCCTTTTACTTAACTTTAAGCCTAAAGTAGAGTTCAATAGGCATCAGTAGGCATTCTACAGATTGTGAATGAGACCAACATTTTCATCTTTGCTGTCTGATTTCTTGGAATTTGTTCTTTTTCAATCTTTTGGTCTATCATAGGTTCTCTTCAACATTCATTACAGGACAGATTGGGCAAAAGTTCTGGCAAGAAGTCGAGATGAGATATATTTGAAGCTTCAAACAAGCACTGGGTATATTGTTTTGCAAGTTACCTGATTTACCTGTTTGATAAATAACATTTGAAGCTGTTTATGCATTTGCTTTTATATGGCGAACATAGGGCACTTTGAAATCTGAAATAATATATTTTGTTTGTCATGAATAGAAAAATGAATTTTGGGCAAGTTTGTTGTTTAAAATCAAGTCATCTTCCTGCCATTGCTTCATAGAGTGTCAAAGAGTATACTGTAGTCTTTATCGGAGATAGATTGGTATTCTGGATTTCCATAAACTACAGAGGACAAAAGAATGATGGTGCAGTGAGATGATTCAACATTTTTTTTCTTTTACTAAGCTTACAAACTATTGTTAAAATTGTTTCACCTTGTATTTGTGTTTCTCACTATATATCAAATTCCTTTTCGTTGTCTTGCAATTATGCTTGTGCTTTTTCTCTTTGAACTATATATTAGTCATCAAACTTGTTTTATCTTCTTGTTTTCAGCTCCACCATTGAAGTTGATAGATTTGCCTGGGGGGTGGATAAGGGGAATCTCTATGATTCATTGGTGAGTGGATTCTGAGTCTTTTCTGCTATTTTACTCCATAGTGCATTTGAAGCGCATAGGCCTTCCCATATATAGTTTTAGTATGCATGGGGAATCGAGATACTATGAGTGTATAAATTGTGACTCCTACTTAACTATTTTTCAACTGTATTAATTTATGCCAAAAAGGTTTTCCTAGATATTGAATTGCTGAGAGAATGACAATTTAACATTTTTGAGTCGGTTAATGCCAATATTAAGTCCAAGTTTGTATAGAGCTTGTGGCATTTTGACATTTGCTATATATTCAGTTTGATACTAGAATATTATTCTTGATTTTCAGCAGTCTGATAGCCCATTTCCTCCTTGCAGAGTCAATATGCAGAAAGCGGTGATGCAATATTGTTTGTTGTAATACCTGCTTCCCAGGCCCCCAAAGTTGGGTCAGCAAAAGCAATCAGAATTTCTAAGGAGCTTGATGGGGAATGTGAGTCTGCTTTGTCACTATGTCTTGATTTTTGAATTCAAAGGATAATAATAAGAAAAAAAATTGTTCGTCCGTTGTTTGTATTTTTGTTGAAGTTTATATGTGATTTAACTTATGGCTTCTATTAACTTATTTCTGCAATTTGTGTTTTTTTTTTTGTTAAATTTTATATGTGAAACAACTTTTAGATTCCATTTCTAGGTACAAGAACAGTTGGAGTTATTAGCAAGATAGATCAAGCATCTTCAGAACCAAAGGTCCTAGCTGCCGTGCAGGCTCTTTTATTGAATTAAGGAAAGTACATCTGACATTCCATGGGTTGCTTTGATTGGCCAATCTGTAGCTATAGCATCTGAACAATCGGGGAGTGTTGGTGCTGAAAATTCTGTAGAAACTGCATGGTGAGCAGAGAGTGAAAGTTTGAAGGCAATTTTTCCAATAGAATCAAGCAACTACCCTTTTATAGACACTTCAACATCAATAATGTAAAGAGGGTACGACTTTTAAACCATTGTAACCATAGTTCTCCAAAGTCTTTATGCTTGTTCAGTGTTTACCAGATTGTGCTTGAAGCTGATGGTTATCAACCTTATCTCATCTCTCCTAAGAAAGGGTTGAGGTCTTTAATTAAAGGTGTTTTAGAGCTTGCTAAAAAAACCATCACATCTTTGTGTTGATGAGGTAAACCACAATTGTTTTCTCCTTTTTGTTTTGGTTTTTTCCTCTAGTAATATCTTAAATCTTAAGCCATAAGTGATATCATTTCACTAATCATGATCTCAAGGTCAAAGTACCTCATTTTGTTTTGGTTGTTGTCTTTATAATTTCTTTATCCATGGGTGATTTCTTTTGTTTTATCAATGTCTATAAATTCTCTATAGGTGCATCAAGTACTCATTGATATTGTCTCAGCTGCTGCAAATGCCACACCTGGGCTTGGAAGATATCCATTTGATCTTCATAGAATATATTTTCTGCTGTATGTATAGGTCGTAGCAATTGCCTCAACCGCTTTGGAAGGATACACAATTGATTTAAAAAACATGGTAGTTGCTCATTTTGACATGGAACATGCTTTTGTTCCTCCCCAACATCTTATCCATTTGGTGAAGAGGCGGTATGTTCAAGAGTTGTCATGTTTTAGACAATTCCATACTTATAGTGATTTCCTTTAAATTTCAAGAAGCAATGGGAAAAAGTTATTCATGATCGAACTTGCTCATGATTGAATCTCATTTGTGTTTCTTTTTATGGTTTTTTATTTATTTATAAATTGCACATTATTCCACCTTTTATTTTTGTGAATATTCGATATTTTTGTATTCGCTTGGTTTAATGGTTTTCCAGGATGGATAGACGTCGTCGTGAAGAGAAGCTGAAAGGTTGATCTTTCAAAAAGGCACTTTATGCCAAGCAATCCATACTAAATAGGGTACATAATGTTTCTGAATTCTCTTTACTTCTGAATCACATGGTTCTCCGAGCTTGATCGCATTTGTGTTGAGAATTATGGCAATGATTTTGTTTTATTAAGTTTACGACTCTTCATCCCCTACAATAAAATAACATGCAATTTACAAGCAATACGACAAATATGACCAATTATACTAAATATAATCAATTCCACTAAATATAACCAATTCAACTACATATAATCAATATTTTAATACAATTCACATAATTAAACAATCATGTAAATCTAATGAAATTTCAATATAATCTAACGAGAATTCAATATAATCTAATGAAAATTAGCAAGCATTATGATGCATGTATTAATCTACTAAGTTTTTTATTCTCCAAAAATTCGATAAATATAATCAATTCAACTATATATAATTAATATTTTAACATAATTCACATGATTAAATATTGGTATAAATTTGACAAAAATATCAACATAATCCAACAAAAATATAGCAGCATTTTCGATGTATGCATTAATCTACCAAATTTTCAATTCTAACAGCATGCAATTCTAACAAATTCGACAAATAATATTAATTCAACTAAATTTAATTAATTCAACTACATGTAATCAATATTTTAACATAATTCACATTTGATCTCGAGGACAGAGTTTCACTTTCAGAACGGAATTTCGAAACTTTCGTTTTTCCTAAAAATTTTAGGGTAGAAAAATATTAGCTTTTGGAACGATCCTGGGGACTATTTCAAATGATTTTTCGCCTCTCGAGATAATTTCGGATTTCCTTTACATTGGTGCTTTCAGAATAGAATTTCGAGATGTTTTCGTTTTTCGAGAAAATCTCAGGGTAATAGAATTTTGACTTTCAGAACGATCTGGGGATAGATTTTGAGGTGATTTTTTGCGTCTCGTGATAATTTTGATTTCCTTTCCATTTCTGCTTAAAGATTGGAATTTCGAGACACTTTCGTATTTTGTGAAAATCTTAGAGCAGTTGAATTTTGGCTTTTGGAATGATCCAGGGATGGATTTTCAGGTGATTTTTTGCCCTCATGATAAATTCGGATATCCTTTCCATTGGTGCTTACAGAATGAAATTTTGAGATGTTTTCGTTTTTCGTAAAAATCTCAAGGCAACAGAATCCTATCTTTTAGGACGATCCAGGAATGGATTTTGCCTCTCGTTATAATTTTGGATTTCCTTTTCATTTAAGACGATCCAGGAATGGATTTTGCCTCTCATTATAATTTTGGATTTCCTTTTCATTGGTGCTTTCTGAACGAAATTGCGAGATGGTTTCATGTTTCGAAAATCACAAGACAGTGGAATCTTGGCTTTCGGGATGATCTGAAGGATAGATTTTCAGGTGAGTTTTTGTCGCTCGTTATAATTTCGAATTTTCTTTCCATTGGTGCTTTCACAATGGAATTCCAAGACGTTTTCATTTTTTGTGAAAATCTCAAGGCAGTAGAATATTTGCTTTCAAGACAATTCGGGTGATGGATTTTTGGGTGATTTTTTGTCTTTCGTGATAATTTTGGATTTTATTTTCATTGGTGCTTTCAGAATGAAATTCCAAGATGTTTTCGTTTATCGTGAAAATCTTAGGGTAGCTAAATCATGGCTTTCTGGTCAATCCGGGGATGGATTTTCAGGTGATTTATTGTCTTTCGTGATAATTTCGGATTTTCTTTCCATTTGTGCTTTCAGAACGGAATTTCGAGATGATTTCATTTTTCGTGATAATCACAAAGCTGCGGAATCTTGGCATTCAGATGATCCGGGGGACGGATTTTTCAAGTGAGTTTTTGCCTCGCGATAATTGTGAATTTCCTTTCCATTGATGTTTTCAGAACGGAATTCAAAGATGCTTTTGTTTTTCGTGAAAATCTTAGGGCAGTAGAATCTTTGTTTTCAGGAAAATCCGGGGGACGGATTTTTGGGCGATTTTTTGTCTTTCGTGATAATTTTAGATTTCCTTTCTATTGGTGCTTTCAGAATGGAATTCCGAGACGATTTCATTTTTCGTGAAAATCTCAGGATAGCAGAATCTTTGTTTTCGGGACGATCTGATGATAGATTTTCAGGTGATTTTTTGCCTCTCGTGATAATTTCGAATTTTCTATCCATTGGTGCTTTCAGAATGAAATTCCAAGACGCTTTCGTTTTTCGTTAAAATCTTAAGACAACTGAATCTTAGTTTTCAGGACGATTTGGGGACGGATTGTCAGGTGATTTTTTGCCTTTGGTGATAATTTCTTATTTTCTTTCCATTGGTGCTTTTAGAACGGAATTCTGAGATAGTTTTATTTTTCGTGAAAATCACTGGACAGGAGAATTTTAGCTTTCGGGATGATCCGGGAGATGGATTTTCAGGTGAGTTTTTGTCTCTAGTGATAATTTTAAATTTCCTTTCCATTAATGCTTTCAGAACGAAATTCTGAGACGCTTTTCTTTTTCGTTAAAATCTCAGGGCAGTGGAATCTTTGCTTCCAGGACAATCTGATGGACGAATTTTTAGGTGATTTTTTGTCTTTCGTGATAATTTCGGATTTCATTTCCATTGGTGCTTTCAGAATGGAATTTCGAGACGCTTTCGTTTTTCATGAAAATCTTAGGGCAGCATAATCTTTGATTTCAAGACGCTCTGAGGATGAATTTTCAGGTGATTTTTTTATCTGTCGTGATAATTTCGAATTTTCTTTACATTGGTGCTTTCAGATTGGAATTCCAAGACGCTTTCATTTTTCGTGAAAATATTAGGGCCGCAGAATCTTGACTTTTGGGATTATCCGGGAGATGGATTTTCAGGTGATTTTTTGTCTTTCGAGATACTTTCGGATTTTCTTTCCATGTTTTCAAAACGGAATTCCGAGATGGTTTCATTTTCGTGAAAATCACAAGGTTGCAGAATCTTGGCTTTCGGTATGATTCGGGGGAAGGATTTTCCGGTGATTTGTTGTCTTTTGTGATAATTTCGGATTTCCTTTCCATCTGTGCTTTCAGAATGGAATTCTGAGATGGTTTCATTTTTCGTGAAAATCACAGAGCAACGGAATCTTGGGATTCAGATGATCCGGGGGACGGATTTTGCAAATGAGTTTTTGTCTTAGTGATAATTGTGAATTTCTTTTTCATTGGTGTTTTCAGAACAGAATTCAAAGACGTTTTCGTTTTTCGTGAAAATTTTAAGGCAATAGAATCTTTGCTTTCAGGACAATCCGGGGGACGAATTTTTGGGTGATTTTTTGCCTCATGATAATTTTGAATTTTCTATTCATTGGTGCTTTCAGAATGGAATTCCAAGACACTTTTGTTTTTCATTAAAATCTTAAGATAGTTGAATCTTAGCTTTCGGGACGATTTGGGGGATGGATTGTCAGGTGATTTTTTGTCTTTCGTGATAATTTCTGATTTTCTTTTCATTGATGCTTTACGAACGAAATTCTAAGATGGTTTCATTTTTCGTGAAAATCATAGGACAGGAGAATCTTGGCTTTCGGGACAATCCGGGGATGGATTTTCAGGTGAGTTCTTGTCTCTAGTGATAATTTTGAATTTCCTTTTCATTGATGCTTTCAGAACGAAATTCTAAGACACTTTTATTTTTCGTTAAAACCTCAAGGCAGTAGAATCTTTAACTTTCGGGACAATCTGGTGGACGGATATTCAGGTGATTTTTTGTCTTTCATGATAATTTTGGATTTCCTTTCCATTGGTGTTTTTAGAATGAAATTTCGAGACGCTTTCATTTTTCATCAAAATCTTAGGGCAGCAGAATCTTTGATTTCGGGACGATCTGAGGATGGATTTTCAGGTGATTTTTTATCTCGTGATAATTTCGAAAAAAAAATTCATAGGTGCTTTCAGAATGGAATTTCAAGACGCTTTCGGTTTTCGTGAAAATCTTAGAGCCGTAGAATCATGGCTTTTGGGATGATCTGGGGGACGGATTTTCAGGTGATTTTGTCTTTCGTGATAATTTTGGATTTTCATTCCATTGGTGCTTTCAAAACGGAATTCCGAGATGGTTTCTTTTTTCGTGAAAATCACAAGGCAGCAGAATCTTGGCTTTCGAGATGATTCGGGGATGGATTTCTGGTGAGTTTTTACCTCTCGTGTTATTTTTGAATTTCTTTTCCATTTGTGCTTTCAAAACAGAATTCCAAGACAGTTTCTTTTTTCGTGAAAATCTCATGGCTGCGGAATCTTTATTTTCGGGACGATCCGGGGACGGTTTGTCATGTTTATTTTTGTCTTTCGTTATAATTTTGAATTTCCTTTCCATTCGTGCTTTCAGAATGAAATTGCATGATGCTTTCATTTGTCGTGAAAATATCATGGCAGTGGAATCTTGGCTTTCGGGATGATTTGGGGATGGATTTTCAGTTGATTTTTTGCCCCTCGTGATAAATTCAGATTTTCTTTCTATTGGTGCTTGCAGAACGAAAATGCAAAACACTTTCGTTTTTCATGAAAATATCAGAGCAGCAGAATCTTTGCTTTCGGAACGATCCGAGGGACGTATTTTTAGGTGATTTTTTGCCTTTCATGATAATTTCGAATTTCCTTTCCATTGGTGTTTTCAGAACGAAATTCCAAAACAATTTCGGTTTTCCTGAAAATATTAGGACAGTGGAATCTTTGCTTTCAGGACGATTTAAGGGATGGAATTTTTAGGTGATTTTTTACCTTTAGTTATAATTTCAAATTTTCTTTCCGTTGATGTTTTCAGAATGGAATTCTAAGACGGTTTCATTTTTCATGAAAATATCAAGACAACAAAATCTTGTCTTTCGGGACAATCCGGGTGATGGATTTTTAGGTGATTTTTTTGTCTTTCGTGATAATTTTGAATTTCCTTTTAATTGGTGCTTTCAAAATGAAATTTCGAGATGGTTTCATTTTTCGTGAAAATATTAGGATAGCGGAATCTTAGCTTTCGGGACGATCCGAGGAACAGATTTTTAAGTGATTTTTTTTACTTTGGTGATAATTTCAGATATCCTTTCCTTGGTGCTTTCAAAATGGAATTCCGAAGTAGTTTCGTTTTTTGTGAAAATCTCAAAGCAGCTGAATCTTGGCCTTTGGGATGATTCGAAGAACGGATTTCAAGTGATTTTTTGTTTTTAGTGATAATTTTGAATTTTCTTTCCATTAATATTTTCAGAATGAAATTTCGAGACAATTTCATTTTTCATAAAAATCTCAGGCTAGCGGAATCTTTGATTTCAGGATGATTACGGGAACGGATTTTCAGGTGATTTTTTACTTTTCCTAATAATCTATTAATGACATACGTCAGCTTCAGCATTATCTTGACAAACTAAGAGATCATTTCTATCGACAATATGTAAATTACCCTCCCTTAAATTACTAATGTACTTTTGCAGATTTTTTAAGATGGTAACCCTCATTCTTAACCATCTCTACTTATAAACATTTTTTTTTGGTTAAGTTATTAAATTTTGTTTTTTTTAGCCAAGAGAAGTGATTTTTATCAATTATACCCTTTTAACATTTGATGTATAATATGATGGTACGGGCTACATGAATGATGGTACGTGGGTGGGATATGGTGGAATGAGCTACGTTATTAATGGTACGAGGGTGCAATATGGTGGTACGGACCACATTCATTATGATACGGGGGTGTACTATGGTGGTATGGGCTGGTACGAGGTGAAATATGGCGGTATGAGGTGAAATATGTTGGTTTGAGCTGATACAGACTTATTTTCATTAAAGATACAATGGTCCAAAACAATATTCTCTTGACAAAAAAGAATAGTTTCAAATTCTTGGTTATAAAAAAATGTTTCTTTTTATATAGTTGACTATTTATAATTTGATCCTTTCTGTATGCTTTTGCACTTATCCCTATGTGATTCATATGTATGGATGTTAAAAGCATTGCTTGGTAGTCGTTTGATGTAGTGATGCTCCATGTAATATTTGCAACATCATATGATGTGCTCCGTTTGTGATTCATTTTATCTGCATGCACATAAATGCTTCCTTATTCCTCCTCGGGAAGTAATTTATGGTTTATGAGTACTTCAGCTTTTGGAAGCTTCTGATTGATGCTGATTGAACAGGTGTTTATATTTACCATTTTAATCATGTTGTAACTTGTTTGAAAGTCAATCATTTTGTGCAGGCATTATTTGGGAAGCAGCAGCAACTAGCAACTGTGGCTGGAGATGTTCTTTTAGGAAGAGATAAAATACAAAAAAAAGTTTTACTGGCTAGGCTAACAGAAAACAGCGGTGATGTGGCTGTCTGATGAGGAGGAATATTGGGGTATTCTAGAACATGATTCTGCCCCTCTTCAGCCACTTGGTTTACAGCAGGTTCCTATAACCTGACAATACATATGTTCTTGCCATCATTATGTTTATTCTGGATAACAAAAACTTGTGGGAATGCCTAATATATTTGCAATATGTCATCACCGTTTTAACATAAGGATTTCATACTAATGCTTCTTGGTTGTGACTAATTTCCTTTCCTGTAATTCTCTCATTTACACCAATTTCTATTGCAGTTAATGCTTGATATGGACTTCACCGTTGAAATAGCATGGTTTGCTGGCTATCCATCCGGACATCTGCATAAAATTCATCCGACATAATTGCTCGTGCAGTCAAGGTTTCTCTGCTAGTGGAATCGATGCACAAAGGGAAGTGTCGTTTCATTTAACCTTGCCCGATTGTTTACATTTCCTCAACCAACAAGTTCTAACTGTTCCTTCCCTAAGAATGAATGGTTTGTGGAAATGGCAAAAGGGGCAATAAACCAGCTTCTGATAAGAGGCTCTGGTTCAGATACATCAGGGATTGATGATGAAGACGAGCACATCATCATGGACGATGAGATCATCTCTGATTCAGATGACTCTCCATCTTCCTTCTCTTCAGTAGATTCTGAAGAGTGCAAATGGAAGAATTGGAGAGCCCGTCTTAACAGCTTCTGAGAATTGATCTCTGATTCTCTCTCTCTCTCTCTCTCTGTGCTGATCATTATCTGTTGTCACAGGCATGCATGCTTTCCATTGATGCTTTATATGTATGTTATGTGTTTGCTATTTTGTGACGATGGGCTTTCTTGGTGTTGATTTGTTATTTATTGTTTGTGTTTCGTTGATTCTTGGTATTCTGTGTTTGCTATTTGGACTTTCTTGTCGTTGATTTGTTATTTCTTGTTTTAGTTTCGATGATTCATGGTGTTGTGTTAATTATTTTGTGATGGGATTTCTTGGTGTTCATTTGTTATTTCGTGTTTGTGTTTTGTTGATTCTTGGTGTTCTGTGTTTGCTATTTGGACTTTTTTGCTGTTTATTTGTTATTTCTTGTTTTAGTTTGAATGATTCATGGTGTTCTGTGTTTGCTATTTTGTGATGATGGGCTTTTTTGGTGTTCATTTGTTATTTCGTGTTTGTCTTTTGTTGATTCATGGTGATTTTTGTTAGCTTTCATGAATTTATATTTTCTACCAGACTGTTTTGAAATCTTGTGGGTTGGTTGGTTGGTTTGCGTTTTATTTATTTTCTTCTTGTGCTTTATATGTTTGTAACTGGTATCCTTTCTGTGAACCCAGACTTTGCTCTTGCTCTTGTGGTTTTTTTTGTTTTTAATTTAAATAATATACATGCATGATGTGTGAGATTCTGAAATGGGCTTTTTTTTTTTCTGTATTTTACTCTTCTCCATATCACAGGTATTAAATAAATCAGATGTGAATTGTTCTTGCAGCAACAGTAACAAATGGTTCATACGCTAAAAAAAAAAAAAAAGTTCAAGTTCTTATAGATTTCTGGTTAATTTGTCGATTAAATTCTGTGAAACTGTGGTGGTATTACAATTTTTTGTAATTTAGAACTTGGCATGATGTGGAGCTCTGAACTCAAATATAACTCGAACTAATTTTACAATTTATATCTTTATATTACTAACATAGTAAATTTTTTATTATTTTGTATGATTATTTATTTTGATAGATCTCGTGTATCGTATAGAATTTGTACTAACAATACAATAAATTTTATATTACATTATGTAATGAGATTCATTATTTATATACTATTCAAACACAAATACTCAGTTTGATTTCAATTAAATGTCAGTTCTAAAGAAATTGTTATAACAAATAAATCCTTACACAAAATACGAATTTAAAATTAAAATTTTTAAAAAAAATCAAATTAATTCCATAAAAAGGATACATATTTAATTAAGATTAAATGGAGATGGAGTATTATGACTTTTCAGAATATTTAAATTGTTGTCCATATCATGCAAAATTCAATATGACCTCTTAAACATGAGAAACACAATATAAAGCCATATGTCAAGCTATATTATATGGTGGACCTCATTCAAAATTCAAGACCTACGTACCCTTTTTTTAAATAAATAAAAAATTATGGTGAATTAGGGGAACAAATTGATATACTAATCATTCTTTTATTCATTCAAATCACATTTATTATATTATAAAATACACAGTAATTTAAAAATAAATAAATAAAAGTAGGAAATATAAAATCTTAATTGCATTTATGATTAATATGTAAGCGTGAAAATACAATAACAATTTTAAACATGAATATAATAAAGTTCTTTGTGTGTGTAAAAATACCATTAGCCACAATAAGACCTTTATTCTTTTTTTTTTAATACTGTACATAAATTTTAAATATCAACTCTGAAGCCAAATCAAATGTATTGAAAAAGTAATGGCATGGCACTTTATGTCCTTTGATTATATGAAATTTAATATTACTTTTAATATAATATAAATTGAAGTGTCCATGTATATATACATTACACTATTTTTTAAATATTTTTAAAAACTTTTTAAATTTATAATAAAATGTTAAAAGATTGTTCCCCAAAAAATGTTAACATAGATACATTTCCTACTCCTTTTTTTTTTTTTTTTTTTATTGAAGAAGATACATTTCCTTCATATACAACTCTTAAATCATATTTTACTAATCCTAATATACTGTAACATTTAGTTTTCATAATTATTTATTTTGATATATCATGCATATGGTATGTGGATTGTTCTAACAAAAACAATCAAATTTTGGGCCCTATGCTATTCAATTGTTCAAACAAAAATCAATAATGATATCTTAATTGAAGGTTTTCGTGTACTCAATTTTTTATACTTCCAAGAAAAAGTACAGAACAGTTTCTAGATGCCTTTTATATTTTAAATTCCTATCGTGCTCTAATTCCTCATTTTATTTTATTCCACGTGATAAATTCAACATGAGTATTATATTCGTATAATACAAATAAGTTAATATAACTTCATAATAAAGTACGATTCAAAATTGTTGATTACGTTCGCTTTACATACATGAAACGCAGTTGGCAGAACCTTCGAAGAAACTTTAATTTTCTGAAATATTAGGGCATGTTTTGGCTGTACTTAGCCCATCCAGATTTTTGATGGCTTCGGTCCCGCCAATGTTTGGTGAAGGACTTTTAAAATTCTATTCAATCCCTATAAACCCTCTACTTCATGTCCCATTCATTGTAATGATGATAAAAAATTTCTCTTTCTTCCTTTTTAACCAACGTCTTTTTTCTCAATGATGAAAAAATTTCTCTCTCTTCCTCACTTCAACCAACCTGTCTTATCTCCTATTTTACAGATTGTTTATTTTCTCTCATCTCCTTTTCTTTTCGTCTACTTCTTCAACTAATGGAATTTATATCTATCTAGTTTTTTCATAATCTCCTCCATTAAAGCTCCCCAACCACTACCATATTCTCTATCCTCTTTGTCATTTTTTTGAGAAGATGGGTATTTAATATATTTCACTAGATTCAATAAGAACAGTGTTGAAATTGAATTTGATGTTCGATTTTGAAGATCTATTTTGTATCTTTCATATTAGTGTATTTATTATACTGTAATTTTTAAACTTCAACAATAATTTTGTAAAGTATACATATAGAGAAAGTTATGTTAGAATCTTCACATCAACACACACTATGCACAAAAATCACTTTGGTTGACTATGGTTTCCGGTGCTTGAAGCTGAGGGCGAAGGTGGAAGCGAAGTCGACTCCGATGGCGTCTCTCGAGTGTTCCTCTATTGAATCGGTTGGTAGTAACGACATACCTGTTAAAAGTAAAGGAAAGGTTTTTTTTTTTTTTTTTTTTGTGCTTTATATTCTCTAAATAGTGAAGGAACTTGAATGTATTGGAAAAAACTTGAATTTTCTTTTTAGTGTTTATTTTGTATATTTTGTGATGCATGTTAAATTTTAATTGAGTTTTGTCAATGTTCTCTGTTAGTATAAAATTTATGGTGATAAAATGACTCTGAAATGTGTATTTCACAAGCTCTTATTAAGCTAACCACTTGATTTGGGCTTCTGACAAAGGGCAAGGCAAGAACATGAATTTCTTCAATGGCTTCAACATTGAAGCCATGAAACTTGTTTTTCTTCAATGGAGAACGTTTACAATATTAAATCATAAGTGCAATTCTATTGTTTCTGATGGATTGAAATCATTTGAATGATTTATTTATGATTTTGTTTGTTTATTTGAATTATTTATCTCCAATGTTAATAATTGAATTTGACTTCTCTCCTAATTTAGTTTGTCCCAATTGCTTAGTAATTGCAAATCGAGTTATGCATTTAATTTAATAATATATGTATCCAATTAAAATTTGTGGGAGGTTTTTAAACAAATGACTCTAAATTCTCAATTTTTGTTTTTCAATTATAGATCATACAATATAATTAATATCAATAGTAATGATAAGATCAAAATAGGGAGTTGACATGTCCGAGAGATGATAAGTGCATTAGCAAGTCAATACAGACTTCATCTTCCTAGTTTATGATTTATGAAATGAACGGAAGTAATGTAAATGATGAGACAATCATAATATTAACTATGATCCACATTGATTAGATGATTAGAGGAAACAACACTCAAGAACGAGCTGACAAGGTTAGGTGGATTCGTGAAAATGAAGCACAATTTGTCGTTCTCAACGATTCTTGGAGAGACAACTCCTTACTACTGCCTTTTCGAGGCCAATCATTCAAGCTATTTGTGACAGACTTAATGCTATTGCCATCGATCGGTATATTTATATCGTCGAGCAATGCAAAATGAAATTTAAGAATATTAAAAGGGCATGGCGAGTTTTATATATATGACTTGAGACATAATCGAGGATCGGGTCTGACTTGGGATTATGATAAGGAGACGATCCAGGGCCCGAAGGATGTTATTGATGCCATTATATTGGTACTTCATTTCACCCTTTATTTTGCTCTAAATTTCAAATTTGTATTATAAAGTTATTTTATTATTTTCTAAAATACTTACAATACGTTTGATAGGAAAATCGTGATAATCCTAGCATTATCGGTAAAGGGTTGCCACAATTTGATCTTTGCACTGAGATGTTCCAAAAGATCGTGGCGATCGGAACTAATGCTTGTTCTAGTTCGCAACCTCTACCTGTAGATGAAAATGAGAATGAAAGTCCTCTCCATGTTGACACTAAGATACCCGATGGTAGTCACTCTACCAACAATTTCTCTCGTAATTTTTCATCTTAAGATGTACGTACTGGGAGCCAATCATCCAGACAAAAGAGAATGGCTGGACCATCGGAGAAGGATGTGGTCATTGTAAGCATGTTGGAAAATTTCGATGGCTATATCTCAGAGAAAAGGGCTCGTGGTGGCAAAGTAGCCAAACAGGAGCTCAAGACATGTATGGACGTTGTTCGTGGTATGGAAGAGTTGTATCCCGATTTAAGTTTGAAGGCTTATGGGAAGCTTAAGGGATATGAGACCCGACAGATGTTCCTACAGTTAGATGATGGAGAGAAATTGTTGTGGGCCCGTTCGGTAGCTAATGAGTAATGTCTTATATGGTTGTCGTCTTTGACATGGAATGATAATATCTCTATTTTGTCTATGTATTTGTGAACTTATATTATGTATGTTGAGAATTTCTATTATTAATATGTAATGATTAATTAAATCTTTATGATATGTTTCCTAATGTGAACTATGTTTTCTTTGGCATGTATTCTTGGTTTAATTGTTTATAATAGTATATTGCATGACCCAAAATGCTCTCAATTATTGGTGTTAATGTATTCTTCTGACGACAACTCATTTAACTCTACCTTAAATTCATACCTTATGTCTTTGTTCTTATAAAAAAAATCACGTTTTGTTTTGTTTTTCAATAGGGTAATATCTTCATTTGAGGATCATCTTTCGGATGTTCAACTAAACAGTGATGATACCTTGGGTCAGGTGAATCGGATGATGAGGTGAAAGGTCGGTTCATACATGAAGTTGTTTTACCTATCTTTGATAGAGAAGCTAAGGTTCCACGTAACACTTCAAGACTTCCTGGTAATGATTGGGTTGGTAAGATCCTTTGTGGATCTCCAAGACGATTTTATGATAATGTGAGGATGACAAAACCATGCTTCTATGCCTTAGTTAACTTGTTGATCTCCAAAGGCTTATTGACTGAATGTCCTCAAACAAGAGTCTCAATCGTTGAGAGAGTGATCATTTTTATGCGAACAGTTGCCATGCATACACGACAAAGAGACAACATGGAGCGGTTTCAACATTCACTTGAGACGATCAATCGTCATGTCATTGCAGTGATGAATGCTCTAAATCATTTGGCATCTGAATTTATTACCCCAACAAACTTCAATGAGATACCACCTCAAATACTCCATAACCCACATTTTTATCCATACTTCGAGGTGATAATTATTATACTGATCTTCTTTTACAATATATACAATGACCATCTTTACTTGATATTTTTTTTGTTTGTTGAGATTATATTAGGGTGTTGTCGGGGCCATGGACGGCATCATGATATCAGCTTGGGTTGGTGTTTCGAATCAAAACGCATTCAGATCTCGTAAAGGTGCAACTGCACAAAATATTTTCGCAATCTGCAACTTCAATTTGATGTTCACTTACGTGTATGCCAACTTCAATTTGATGTTCACTTACGTGTATGCCAGATGGGAGGGGAGTGCTAGTGATGCACACGTCCTCTCTGATGCTATCCACAAAGATCCAACATTTCCTTGGCCTCCTGAAGGTAAAAGATTTCATAAATAATTAATATAACATATAGTGTTTTGATAAATATAGCATGATGATTCTTAATTTTGACAACAATTTACAGGAAAATACTTCCTTGTTGATGTCGGGTATACGAACTACAATTGTTTCCTAGCTCCGTACCGACAAACACGATATCATCTGAAGGAATTCAATGCAACTGGAATTCAAGCTCGCACACCTGATGAACTATTCAATCACCGACACTCCTAATTGTGAAATTCAATTGAACGTTGTTTTGGGATCCCAAAGACTAGGTTTCCTATATTAAGGTGGGGTATGCCTAGCTATAAGATATACAATCAAGTCTTCATTGTCATTGCTTGTTGTGTGGGACACAATTTCATTAGATGATTCAGCTTGGATGATGAGATATTTGCAGACTTCCCAAATGTATCAAGATGATAGAAGATATATTTTCGACACGAGGTCGTCCCACTCCACCGGAGATTCGAGCACAAGCACTGTTTAGAGACAATATCACTAATACTATGTGGGAGAATAGAAACATATGATGGTATTCGTTCATGACGTGATTGGGAGTTTATATAGTTTATATTTACATTTTGTATGTTGGTAGTAGAACTTTTGTTATTAGACTTCAATTTTATGTAATCCAACAACAAACATGACATTCAACTATTATATTATGCATTTGATTAGGTAATTAATTTTGGTGGAAAGTATTAAAATTTTCATATATATATATATATATATATATATATATAATACATTTGATAGGAATTTCGAATCCCTTGAAACAATTTGATAAAAAAGTGTACTATAATAACAATTAACTTATTATGCATATATATTATAGAGAAATTGGAGGACGTATTATATTTGAATAATTATATATTGATCTTGTCATTTTAGATTAATGTTAGTTGTGAATTGCCATCTTTGATTATCGAGTGACTAAGATCAAATGTTATAATAATTATTAATTAAAAAAAAAATTAAATTATAGCAAATATAAAATATATAATATATCAATTATAATACCTACGAGATAGCATTACTAATCTTTATAAAAATAAAAATTACATACGAGACATCACTATTAAACTTTATAAAAATAAAAAACAATCATATAATTTTTTTAATTAAAAAGACAAAAAAATAAAAACTATATAAAAAATTCATGTTTCGTATATCTATGATAATATTTCTTGGCTGATTAATAATAAGAAGCCATGTATGAAAAAAAGTTGAAGATTTCAATTATACATAAAGCAAAAAAGGTTGCCAAATTTCTGATTTTTCAAAAGATAAAAGGATAAAATTACCATCCAAAAAAATAATTAGTAAAATTGCCAAAATTAAAAGTTAATTAGTAAAACAATAATTAATTCATGTAAATAATTACATGCAGACGCCAAATTTGAATAATTACATATAATTCATGTTAATGTTTGGGTTGATGTACAACAGTTTCATATTTTATTAATCTACAAGATTGTGTTTGATCACATATAATATATATATATATATATATATATATTATACATGTATTAATGTAATAAATATTTCTAACATATATCACATATCATTTGTTAATATATATGTATATACAAATCCCAATAAAGTTATTTCAAATCCTATCCTATAAAATCTCAACACAAACAAAGATTTCAAAAATCCAAACTATTAAAATCCACCTATAAATCCCAAATCCAGACTTGTCAAAGCCACCTTAAATCCAATCCAAACATACCCTTATTGTTTGATGACTTGAGTCAACTAGGATAATTAAACATCTTATTTCTATTTCCATTCCAAGAAAAATGAGGGGTGGATTAATCAAGTGAAGGTTGATAAAAAAAAAAAAAACTAGGAAAGGGAAATAAGTGAAACTAAATCTCATGCAACATAATGTGAAAGAAAACTCCTAAGACGTAGGTTGATATTAGGGATCATTGCAAAAAGGTGCATGATTTTTACAAATATTTGTAATTTGATCATATCTTTTAAGAAATGACCTGCCTGTGTATGTTTGTACTTGAATTTGTAATTTTATCGCATTTCATAAGATAGAGAGAAAAAAAGTTAAATCAAAACTTTTTTTTTTTTTTTTTTGTTGTTGTTGTAGTGGAACTTACATGTGAAGAATAAAAAATTTATTGCATTTAGAATATAATTTAATGATAAATGAGGAGGTTGCTAGTTATATTGGAGGTTATGAATGTTATTTTGAATACAAGGAAGCAAATACCTTTTGTCTCAAGAATTATGACATATGAATAGTTCCAAGAAAAGGATACAAAAGGACGTGAATATTAAAATTGTATTTTGATCATTTGTGGAGGAATGGGGACATTTGTGGAATTTAGTGGATAAAACCTAATAAAGTTGAATTTCCAAAAGGGCCCGGCTATTCGCATCCCACAAATTTCTAAACACACCCCATTTTTTTATTTTGTGATTTAAAAAATTCAAAAAATAATAAAATTACAATTTTACCCTTATGCAAAGAAGTGTGTTCGACTAGTGTTCGAACACACCTCTCTGTGTTCGAACACCAGTCGAACGCAAAGAGGTGTGTTCGAACACTAGTCGAACATACTTCTTTGCGTTCGACAAACCAGGGTTGAACGGATCCCAAATTTGTTGTTTTTTTTTTCGTTCTTTTTACACGATTTCACACGATTATTATATAATTTGTTAACTCATAGATTGGTTTCATACGTTATCTCCTTACCATTTTAAGATTTGAGTAATGAAAGAAAGAAAAAAAAGAAGGGGGAAAAGCAAGCAGACGGGTTTGGGGAAGAAAGGGGAGAAAAGGAAAAAAAAAAAAAGTAGAAGAAGAAGAAGGGAAAAGCAAGCAGACGGGTTTGGGGACGAAAGGGGAGAAAAGAAAAAAAGAAGAAGAAGAAGAAGAAGAAGAAGAAGAAGAAGAAGGGAGAAGCAAGCAGACGGGTTTGGGGAAGAAAGGGAAGAAAAAATTTCAGTTTTTTTTTATTTTTTATTGGTAAGGGTAAAATTAGAATTTTGTTATTTTTTTAATTTTTTAAATCATTTTTTTTAAAACTGGGGTGTGTTTAGAAGAATTGAGGGTGCGGATAGCCGGACCATTTCCAAAACTATATATGTACCCGTGTAATTTATTATATATTTTTTCCGTAGGAAAAAGATTATAATTTGTTGCGACTTATAGTAATAGTATTTGAGAATGTTATGTTTTTTGGTTAGCAGTCTTTCAATAAGTGTAAAAACCATACTTACTTGGGGTTTGATAGGATTAATGACATAATACTTAATTAATAGGCAAGGTTAAGAATAAAATCGAATCAGACGATTAGTAGCACACATGATTAAAATTACAAGGTTTTTGACCTTTTTAATCTATTAAACACAAATATAAGTGAATTGTGATTCATGTCTGTAACTATTATTTGATCATTTTGTAACTAATGCGATACACGTGATAAACATTATAAGTTTTTTCTTACCTTTTTAGTCTATCAAACACATATATAAGTGAATTGTAATTTATGTTTGTAACTATTATTTGATCCTGTTGTAGTTAATGCGATCATTTTAATTACTTAATTTCTGTTTTTTATTTTTATTTTTTATCTTGTCTTAATGCATGTAATGCCTAATGGGCCTTATAGTTTTTCTTGTTGTAAAGCCCATAAACCTGAGTCCTAAATATATGTAAAGTGCATCTGCCCCATCCAACTAATACCCAAAAATTAGGGCAAGAATCGACATCACATATTAGGGCAAAAATTAGGGCAAGAATCAACAGCGAACTGCGAGCGAAGAACGAACATGAACAAGTATGTTTATTTATTTTATTTTTTTCAATTTCCGGTGGAGAGCGCCGGAAAATCGACTGCCTTTTTCCATGGAACATTGAAACCTGTGTTTTTTAACCATAAAACACTGCACTGCTTAGACAGACTTGATTAACTTTTTATACCTAAAAATTAATGAATACTTAAAGGACTACGCTGCAAAGACAGTAATTTGTCGAAAATTTGGCTATTTATATTGTGTTCAGTTTAAACGTGAGTATACTGAATACTGTTTTTAGAATGGTAAACGAAGACGCTCTTTTTATGCGCCTTGAGTGCGCTTTATGTTTTTTACTAGATTGATTAAATTCATTATTGATTGATGTTGCCATCTTGATTTGGTTGAAGCAGTTGTTGAAATAGTGAAGATGAGCTTAATTTCTAAAACTGCTTCTATACCTAAGGAGCCAGTGAAGATGAAGAAAAAGGGGGCATAGAAGAAGAGAAAGAAGTCGTTGAAGATGGAACGAAATTGATTTCGATGCTGAAAGGAGCCGGAAGAGAAGTGCGAAAGGAGAATGACAAGCTATTGGTAATTGAGTACGGGAAGGAAATGAAGAAACTTGAGAGCATTTTATTTGGATCCTTGCACTATCCGGTGGAGTTTGGGAAGGAAGGACGATGAATAAGATGAAGCTACAGAAGAGCTAGATAACAGTCTGCATTGTTCTTCACTGATTGATCAGCAAATAGCGTGTTGCCTGTGTACAGGGAGGACATGGATATCAGAGAAGGGGATATTTAGGAACAGGAAAACAATCAAAGAAAGCCTGTGTGGGTGGATGATGAAGTGGAGAAAGCCAAGAAAGCTAATATAAATATAGCTAAAGTTAACAAACTACGGAAGCTGAGGAAGGAAGAGGGTGAAAGTATGATTTCTGGCTCTGCGTATGTATCTAGATTGAGAGCTCACCATATTAAGATGAACCTGGGTACTGATTGGGCACAACCAAATTTCCAGAAGGAAGATTATAGTTCTGAGGATGAGGGTTCAGACAAAGAAAGTGGGGTGGTGTTAGCCAGTGGCTATGAGGATTCTGAGTATTCCGATAATATCCTCACAAGGAATGAAGACCTTGTTCTGAAGAGGAGTATGAAATCACTATCATCAGGCCTAGTAAGTGTCTTACACATTATTTAGTGGTCATTATGTTGTTGTAATGGCAGAGTGATGTTTTTTTTTTGACATATCTTTTCAGTGGCTTTTTTTTCTTTTTATGAGTAATGGTGTTGGTGATTGTACTCGTAATGGATTTTTGTTATTAGGAATTAGGATTATACTTTATTATTCATTCACACTCTGCGTTGTTGCTTTGAAATAAATTAAAATGCTATGCTACTGGATAAAAGTTTTACACCTGGGTGCTACAACAAGGGAATGGGTTCATTGCAGAAACTGAAATTTCTACAAGAAAAAAGCTGTGTTTTTTTAATAATCACTTTTCAATGAGCTGTTTTTTTGCCTGAATTCCAAGCCAATGCTCATGTACTGGTTGCAATCAAATTCATATTTGCATGTGGTTTGATTTGTTACATGATGTGTAGTTTTCTTTATTTATTTTTTAAATATATATATTGTTCAGTATTTAGTTCTTTATTCTCCATATAAATGAGTACTTTTTGTTCATCCAAGTACTTGTATAGTTGAAAAAGACTGTTGAACAGAGCATGTTTTTGAACAATGCCATTCATTTTGGAAGAGTTCCTGTTATAGTTTTCCTTTTCTGTATTAGTTAATTTTAAAAATATAATAATTTGGAGACTCAGAATGTTGACTCCGAAAAAAGATAGTTCTTCAATAGAAATCATAGGGAATAGAAATTGCTGATAAAAAGACAAGACCTCTGTTACTTTATTTTGAGGTGCCTTTACTGATTGGATTGATATCAATACATAACCTGCGGCTGCTTGTATATCAGTTGTAGATAACTTATTTTAATGTTTGATTCATTCATGCTGGAATCCTAGATTTGTCACTGTAGTATAACAGCGATAGGGCTCCTAACAGAGTGCTTTTGAGATGTCCATTTCAAGAATCCTTGAACAGCAGTGTTATTCACAGCAGATGCCAATCGGCTGAATGTCACCTGATACTCCATTTTCTGGTTTAGCTCAGAGAACATGAGTGTGGTTGGCTCCACACGAACCTCAATACCAGGTGGTGGGGCTATTTCCACATTGTAAGATGAGGTAGGATCGCCAACATTAGTTACTGTCCTGGTGTAAATCTGGGAAGTTGATTGACTTTTGAAAGTGAGAGCGAATGAAGGATAGTTTAGCTGGGCTTCTGGAATGCTTGATTCCTCTGAGCAATTCACCCTACGTTGCAGAAAGTTTCCGACTTCCCTATTTGTGTAGTTTAAACCACACAAATAAGGAATGTAATCTTTGGATTGGATGTCATACACAAGTCCTGGATCATTTGCTCTTGATGGATTCACATGGCCTGAGCCAGTGGCAAAGATGCTGGCTGGAAGGAACCTCTCGTCCTGGATTGGGTTCTTTGCAAGATTCACAACATCTGCCGTAGTCATGATTGCGGACTTAATTGCTGCAGGGGACCAGTTAGGATGCGCGCTTTTGAGCAGTGCTGCTACACCACTGAGGTGTGGGCAAGACATAGAAGTACCAGAAATTATATTGAATGTGGATTTTGTGTTGGTATTGTTTTCCACAGATGTAGGCCAGGCTGCAAGAATATTGACACCAGGGCCTAAAATATCAGGCTTTAGGATGCCAGGACTTGCAAGGTTGGGCCCTCGTGAAGAAAATGCTGCAACTACTGGTGCCAGATCATCACCAACAATTGTACCTTCGAAACGGATTGTGGCCATGGGTGACGACGTTGAATATATGTAAGCTTTGATCTTTAATCCATCTGCATAACCAACATATGTTGCTGGAAGGACATGAACATCTGCTACAGTAGTGTTTGCATATCTCTCGTAACCTAACAAAATCATGGCGGCACCACCAGCATTTTTTACTGCTTCTCCCTTTTCGGACCTTGTCAGTCCTCCACCTGATTCGCACACCACCACCTTCCCTCGAACATCACTCTGGTTCAGCGATTCATCGCAATAAAGTGCATAAGGATCACTGGTATTAAGCATCCCTGCATAAACAAGAGGCAAGAGTTTTTGTGGAAAATCCTTTGGTTGAAAAGCTGACTCTCCATGGAATTCTTGGTTGTTTCCCAGCACTGCTGTTGCTCTTAACTTTCTGTCTATAGTACTTGCACCAACAGTGAGAATCCAAGGTGCCTCGTTATTTAAACTGAAGTTGCTAGGTCCGAAGTTTCCAGCCGAGCAGCTAACCAGGATGCCCTTTTCCACCGCACTAAAAGCACCTATTGCAGTGGGATCTTCGAAGAAGTTATTGCTCTCTAAGCCAAGAGAAATCGAGAGTACGTCTACTCCATCCTCAATGGCAGCATCCATCCCAGCAAGTACATCACTTTCAGAGCAACATACTTTGTAAATGGCCAGGTGAGCCAGCGGTGCAATACCAACAGCTGTGCCATTGGCAACACCAAAAACATTTGCTCCTTTCACAAAGCCCCCAGCAGCAGTGCTTGCAGTGTGGGTACCATGGCCATAATCATCGAGTGGGCTTTGATCAGAAGTGCTGAAGTACCTTGCCCCAATGATTTTGTTATTACAAGTTGTGTGATTGAATTCACACTTACCCTTCCATTTAGCCGGTGGAGGTGGCATTCCTTCATCGTTAAAAGAAGGGTGTTCAGGCAATATCCCCGTGTCCAAGACTCCGATAATGACACCTTTTCCATAGTTGGAGTCTTTCCAGAATCCCATGTTCTCTTTCAACCCCAAGAAGCTTGGTGAATGGGTTGTATGCAAGGACAGTTCCTTCTGAGGACGAGCTGATATGAATCCTTCCTTCTTTTCCATGGCTTTCACGTCGTCTGGTGATAATCTAGCTGCAAATCCCTTGAACACATTGCGATAGGAGTAAACAATGCGTGCTTCTCCCTCATTCGAGCTTGCTATAGTATCTGGGAGAAACGTTTGGTACCAGCCCCTCAAATCATCCAGTTCAACCATAAGTTGTGAATCAGGTACTTCAACATAAACTATATGGGTTTCTAAAGCTGCAAATATAGGCCTTGTACTGATACATAACATGCATAAGATGGTGATGGATCGTATGAAACCCATCTTCAACAAATGGCAAGAGCTCTTTTTTTTTTTTTTTCTTATATGCCTTTTGTATATAGATATGGTTTGTTTCATGCTTAGTGTGGATACCCAAACTACTACTTATAGTAGTGTTCATTGAGTTCGTATAAAAAAAATAAAAAAAAAAAGAAAGAAAAGAAAATTGAGGGCTATTACCGGAATCAGTGGTTAGTATCAGTGACTTGCCTTTTGCAGTCAACTCTAAAGTGTAAATATTGAACTTTCCAAAAGCTAAAGCTCATTATTTTCTTGTTTGAATTGGTCTTATGTGCAATCGGTGTACATGCAATTCGGATCGATCCAGTTTTGATCCAAATCCGCGTGTTTTTGAATTTAGTTTTTTTTTTTTTTTTTTGCTTCAGGTTGTTACCTTTTTGTTGTATTAGTGTGACTTTTATGTTTTAATGTGTGATCTTTATGTATAACTATCATGACCTTTATGTATTATAACTTATAAGAAAATGAAGATTTTCAACATAATTTGAACTGTATACCTTTATGTGATATCAATGTGACCTTTATATTATATCATGTCGTATAAAGGTATACAATACAAATTGTGTTGAAAATCTTTTTTTTTTTTTTTATAAGTTCAGACATAAAGGTACGGATGTTTGTACATAAGGGTCTCACATTTATACATAAGGGTCACACATTTATAACATAAAGGTCAAGATAAAAATCTGGAAAAAAAAATAGAAATTCGTAGATCCGGGTCGGATTGACCTGGATTGCATGAATCTTAGATCCATGCACCTGGTGAACAGGAGTTTTTGTGGTCTTGTTTATTCTTCACTTTGCCAAAGTTTCTCACACTTGAGTTGATTAACATGTATTGATACATAACATGCACAAGATGGTGATGAAAGGTATGAACCCCATCTTCAACAAATGCAAAGAGCTCTTTCTTTTATGCTTTTTGTATATATGTAACTAAGAATTGGTTTGGTTCATGCTCAGTGTGGATCTACTTATAATAGTGTCTATAGAGGGTGATTACAGTAATCAGTGGTTTAGTATCACTGTATCAGTGACAAGTCTTTTGCAGTCAACTTAGACTATAAATTTGAACTTTCCACAAGCCAAGGCTCGTTATTTTCTTGTTTATTCTTCATTTTGCCAAAGTTTCTCATACTTGAGTTGATTAGCATGTCGGATATTGATAGGTCTGGCATTTTTGTGGTAAGAATAATCAGTTTGATGGGAATATTTTACAAAGTGGACCAATCCATGTGAATGGTTTCAAGTAAATGGTGAAAGGGCTTTGTAATTTACAACTGAACCAACGCATTATAAACACTTTAATACTCTCCTTTAATACTTTCAACATCTATCAGGTATAAATTAGTAATGCTGTTTAATACATCGGTTGTTTTTATGGAAATTACATATGTGAAAAATAATAATAATAATAATGATAATAATATTAATAAGGAAAGTCTGAGAAACCAAAAAACTAAAAGTTTAAAGAAAAAGGGAAAAAGAGTAAAAAAAAAGTATATGAAGTAAAATATATATATATATATACACACACGTTCTCAAGTAATTAACTAAAACACCCACACACACTTTACTATTCGACATAAATTTCAATTTAAGATTAATTTTTGAGAGAAATTTGAATTGAAAAGAAACGTAGGAAATCTACAAAGTAAGGCATTACAAAATGTATTAAAGATGATTAGATGAATGGTTGGCTTGGAATTTCTACTACATTTTATATAACATTTAATACACGACATGTGTTAAATAATGATGTTGTCGAATACACATGAACGCATTGAATACACCACGCTATTTTCCTTCTCTGAAAATATATTGCACTCGGTTCTTACCCCTTTTGCACGGCAATATGAATAAGTCTGATTACAGATTATATTTAATTCAACAATATTTAAATCGAGGTTCAAATTTTTTTACATATGATAGACTTTATTAACCAATAAAGTATATATTAAATTAATTTAGCTATTTAATCCACGCCCTATGAAATTACAATCGGCATAATTAAGGCGAAGCCCTTTTCAACTGCGCACGTTCCAAATCATTATAATTGGGTTATTTCATATTAAATCTAAATCTATTGATTTTTCACTACCATTGGCTAATGTGTGACATATATTAATCTAAATAAATCTAAAAACAAAATATTCATCAATTTGTTTTTAAATGGACACATCCATTGAAAAGAAATAATGAAAGGACTTACTTGTTTTTTTTTTCCAAGAAAAAAAACTGAACAATTTGTAGATGTCATTTATATTTTAAATTCCTATTGTGCTTAAATTTCTTATTTTATAATTATACCGCTAATATATACATATATATAATATACAATATGATATTATTATAAACATATAGCCCAAATAAGTTGACGAAACTTGAAAATATAACACAGCTCAAAATTGTTGATTACCTTTATTCTACACACATGAATGATGAAACGCGTTTAGAACATCGAAGAAATATTATAGTTCGATGACTTGAGTCACCAAGGATAATATAAATTTCAAATTATTTCTCTCTTTTTTCTTATTTCTTTTTCTTTTTTTTGGGTCCGGAGACCAAGAATAATGAGATGTGGATTATTTAAGTCAAGGTTGATAAACAAAGCTAGTAAAGTGGAAAATTAGTGAAACAAAAGCTGCAAGCAACATAATGTGAAAGAAAACTCCGACCACATATATAGGTTGATATTAGAGATGATTACAAAAAGGTACATGTTTTTTACAAATATTTGTAATTTAATCTCATATTTTAAGAAATTGCAGTTGTATATTTTTGTACTTAGATTTGTAATTTTATAGCATTTTTAAGAGAGAAAAAAAAAAAAAAGACAAATCACTATTTTTTTAATCTTTATTTTTTAAGTTGTAACAAAACTTACCATGTGAAATTTTTAGCAATTTGATTTAAAAAAATTGTTCACTTGTGAAATGAATTTTGTTGATGATATAAGTGGATTTTGTTGATGATATTAGTGGATGCAACTAGGGGTGAGCATTTTTTGGTTAAAATCGAACCGAACCGAATCGAAAAATACATTTCGGTTCGGTTATAAAAAGTTCGGTTCGGTTTTCGATTTTGAATTCCATAAATTTTGTTTATTTTAGTTCGGTTCGGTTTTGAGGGGAAAAAAACCAAAATAACCGAACCGACCGAATTAAAAAAAAAATTAATTATATATTTCATATTTGTATTAAGATAATATTTGTATTAATGATAATATTAATGATAATATTGTGGACTATGTTTTAATTAGTTTTTGTTGTTAAGTGAATTTTTGTAGTTTGTACACATTTGGACTATATTTCATTTAAGGTTGCAATTGAAACAAAGTATGTTAGTTTTAAATTTGAACAAGCAGGTTATAAAAAATAAATAAATAAATTTGTCTAAAAAATTCAGTTATTTCGGTTAAAACCGAACCGAACCGAATATTTCGGTTCGGTTCGGTTTTTTAAAAAATTGTAATTCGATTTTCGGTTTTTTCGGTTCAGTTCGGTTTGGGTACTGAACCGATCGATGCTCTGCCTAGATGCAACTTCACTAACAACTTCGAGGTATCAAATTATAATCTCAAAGTTAGCTAGATTAAGATTAAAATTGGGTAAGAGAAAATAGAATTAAATGTATATTGCTTTACTGACTTTTGATATTAAATTGGGTTGCTAGTTATGATATAGTGCTTTTTTTTTTTTTTTTTTTTAATTCTAAGTTCAAGATTCAAGACATGATATATATCTTGCCACAGGAAATATATGCCATATAAATAATTCCAAGGAAAAGAAAACAAAAGGACTTCAATAACGTTGTATTTGGTTCATTTGTGGAGGAATGGTCACATTTGTGGAATTTAGTGGTTAAAACTTATTCGAATTTTCCAAAACTATGTATAAACTGTATGATGTATTTATTTTTCTTTTCGTAGAAAAAGACTATAATTTATTGATGACTTTTATGGTCAATATATTATTTAGTAAATGTTATATTTTTTCGGTGTAGCATCCACACATGGTATATGTGGTATATACTCGGACTGCATTGTCGTTTTCTTGAAAGATTAAAAAAAAAAAAAACATAAAAAACAAAAAACATAAATCTATATATATCTATATAATAACAATTACCCCTCAAAATAGAAATGACAAAAAATTTCCCACCATTTCCACCTCCCAAAAGTAGAAATACAATTATTTATTATTTCATAGTTTACAAATTAAAATTTATTAATATATATATTAAACATGATTTATATATGGTATCAATATCATCTATAATATTGTCAAAATCTTGAAAATTGTAATCTATATATGGTATATGAATGTTAATATGATCTCATCTAATAAAATAATACTTAATATTGCTATAATAAGTATTAAATTTATGTTTATTGAATAAATTAAAACAATACAATGATCGAATTTCAAGATATCTAGATCGTCAAAGTAAAAAAAATATAAAAAAATGATTATTTAGAAATTTTATTTTGGAGTAATATACAATAACATCAGTATTGTTTTTACGCTAATTATGAATAAGTTGTTGAACATATATCTGTATAAGTTTTTTTCAAGCCAGTTGTGACAACCAATTACAAAAGCAGTCAAAATATACATGATGGAAACAATAAATATTTAAAATTGTTAAATTATATGGGTAGTATGTTAAATTGAAATAACGTTGAAAAACTATGTTATTTTTCATGATCATCATTTTTATATCAAAAAATACTAATACTTGAAATTTATTTGTTGCATCCAATGGGTGGCAAATGAGGTTGAAATATTATCGAGACTTAATTATAATATACAATAATATCACCATTTTGCACTTATTATGAATAAGTTATTGAGCATATATTTGTATAAATTTTTTCCAGGCCAGTTGTGATAAATACTATTAGTAAAGTAGTTGGACAATGTATGATGAAAATAATAAATATTTAAAATTCATAAATTATATGGATAATAAATTAAATTAAAATAACTTTTTGAAGAATTATATTATTTTCATGATAAATTAACGTTTTTATGTCAAAAAATTACTAACACTTGAAATGTATTTACCCGTGCATCACACGAGAACTATATGAGAAATATTATCGAGAACATGACTTTTTTTTATAAATTAACATTTTTCATATCAAATTTGAAATATTTAAATTTTATGATGGTGTGTCACACAGATAATAAATTAGTTAAAATCTTCAATAAAATTTATTATTTTTTATATCCAATATTTTCATATCAAAATATATAAATAATAAAATTTATATATCCGGGTTTATACTAATTATATATAAACAAACTCTCTTTTTTAAGGGTCTTTACATTCTTTTTTTTTTAAGAATTTTTACGGTGTGGATTAGAGATGGAATTTAGGGACAAATAATAATAACAAAAAAATGGCAATAAATTATATTTAGCATTACAACCGAATTATAACGCGCTAGTGATCGAATACATAGGTCACTATAAAAAAAAAAAGGTGAAAATAGCTGTGAAATTTGAACAGCAAAAATAATTATATTTACTGCTAAATAAATTATTTTGCAGTGAAAATCGAAATTCTCAAGACTAAATTGGGCTTATCTTTACCAATGTGTATATGAAATTCTACTAAAGTGTGCAGTAATATTTTTGTTTTCCCAAAAATAGTCAATTAAGGATAGTCTTATAGCAACGATATTCACAACGAAATTTCTTGCCACTAAATTGCGATTATATGTTGATTCGTAGCGAAATTTTTCACAACCAATTTGCGATTTATGTTGGTTATAATCATTACAACTACACAAAGAAGAGAGCAATATCTCTGTTATTAAACAGTGAATCAACTCATTCACAAATACCCCACAAATCACAAGTGTCCATCAATCTATGCCTCAAATGAACTGGGCAGAAATGACACTTCTAACACTATGTTTTGCAGAAATCCACTGCAAATACCCTTGAGAAAATGCACTTCTAATGTTACTACTACGACTAAATGTCACAGAATATGTTGCTTTCTGGTAAACCCTTGTGAAGTACAGCTTCTCAGGCTTCACTTCAATGCTCACTCCTTTCGGCGCGACAATCTTCACCGTATAGTTCGAAACAGCCTCACCAACATTAGTCACAGTCCTGGTGAAAGCCTGAGTCGATGATCCAAGTGAAACCGACATGGATGGGTAGTTTAGCTGTCCTTCAGGGATTTTCGACGTGCAATGCACTGTCTTGTGAGCAATAACACTAACTTGTGTGTCTGTGTAGCCTAAGCCACATAAGTATGGAATATAGTCATCCACTGCAATGTCGTAAACCAGGCCTGGATCACTTGCCTTTGACGGGTTAACATGACCTGACCCGGTTGCAAAAATGTCAGCCGGAGTCAGAGTCTCGTCGACAATGGGTGTGCCTTTGAGGTTCACCAGGTCAGCCGTGGTCAAGATGGCTGACTTGATTGCTGCTGGTGACCAACCAGGGTGAGCACTTTTCAGCAGAGCTGCCACGCCGCTCAGGTGGGGGCATGCCATGGATGTGCCTGAGTCGACATTGAATGTGAGCTTTGAGTTCGCGGTCGTGTCCAGGGAAACGGGCCAGGCAGCAAGAATGTTCACGCCTGGACCAATGATGTCGGGTTTCAGAATACCTGGAGTGACCAAGCTAGGCCCCCTAGAGGAAAATGAAGCCACGGCTGGGGCTAATGGGTCTCCGAACACTGTCCCTTTGAACAGAATCGTGGCTAATGGGGTGGTGGTAGAGTTTATATAGTCTTTGATTTTCTGACCAGAAGTAAATGGCACGTGCGTGGCTGGAAGCACATGAGCATCAGCTGATGTGCTGAAGCCATCAGAGAGCTGGTTAGCTAGTATCATGGCTAAGCCACCTGCATTTTTCACTTCTTGCCCTTTATCCAACCTGGCAATCCCTCCTCCCCTGTCACACACCACCACCTTTCCTTTGACATTTGCCAACGATCCGTTGGCACAGAATGCAGAGTCCTGATTCCCGTTGGAGCCAGCGTAGACGAGAGGCAACAGCTTCGGAGAGAAGTCGTTGGGCTGGAAAACCGACTCACCATCAAACTCCTGACCATCTCCAAGCTTAGCCGTGGCTCTGATGCTTCTGTCGATTGTGCTGGCTCCAACTGTAAGAATCCAGGGCGCGTCGTTGGTAATAGTCTGGTTAAAAGGGCCTGAGTTGCCACCTGCACAGCTGACAAATATTCCTTTGTTAACTGCTGCAAACGAGGCTATAGCAATGTTGTCATTAAAAAACGGGGTCGAGTCCCCGCCAAGGGATATAGACAGGACATCGACATTGTCTTCAACAGCGGCGTCGAGCCCAGCCAGGATGTCGCTTTCAGGGCAATCTGGTCCGAAGCAGACTTTGTATATCGCCAAATGGGCTAAAGGCGATATCCCAACTGCAGTTCCATAGGCATTGCCAAGAACACTAGCGTTCTGTACGTATCCACCAGCTGCTGTACTAGCTGTGTGGGTCCCATGTCCATCATCGTCTAATGGTGGCTCTGACTTTGAGCCATTAGCTGCTAAATTAAACGATCTTGCTCCGATGAGCTTGTTGTTGCATTCCCTTTCTTTAAATTCACATTTTCCCTTCCATTTAGCAGGCGGAGGAGGCAAGCCTTCGCCGCTGAAGGAAGGGTGGCCAGGGAAGATTCCGGTGTCGAGAACTCCAACAATGACTCCATTGCCGAAATTGGATTGCTTCCAGAATCCAGTGTCCATGTGCAATCCAAGAAAGTTGGGAGAATGTGTTGTCAATGGATGGTACATTCTTTCTGGATTTGCGGAAACGAAACCTTCCTTCTCCTTCATCGCCTCGACTTCTTCAGCAGTTAGTCGTGCTGAGAAGCCACTGATCACGTTTTGGTACGAGTAAATCAATTGTTCATGATCGGAGGATGAATCGGTGGTTCTTACAGGGAGAAATGAAGCGTGGTAGCTTGTGATGTCATTGGATTGGGATTGAATTTGGCCCTCCATCTTCTTCACATGAACAATGTATGTTTTCGACTCATTATTTTCGAATTTGGAGGCAAATGTTAGGACGAAGAAGAGAGAAAGAGTATAGAATAATTTGTACAGAGCCATGATTGGATGAATCTGTGTTTGTTTAAGTTGTGATGAAGTAGAAATATTTATAAGAAGTGGTGGAGAGAAGAAAAGGGCTGGCAGGGAAAGGTTGAGATACTATTTAGATATCCTAAGTTAGTTAAATTGATGCTATATGCTTTTTAGGCGGCAAAAGAATATATGCTCATAGTACATAGCAAAGAAGGAAGAAGCCTATTTTCGAAATTCTGATGCTTTTACAGATTGAGATCCTCCATTACAACATATTTTCTTGTCTCGTGTTTATACCTTAATCATGGCTATATGTACATTGATAAATTCCAACTCTAACACTCAATCATGTGGTGAAAATGTTAAAATGACACGACCCAAAATTGTTGGTACGAGCAGAAAAAAGTGTTGCTGATAAATTTTGATGATTTGAGATAGTGTAGGTGGTATGAATAGGAAGTATAGAAATATCCAAAGTTAGTTTAAAAAAATAAATTTATGTTAAATTATGAAAAAAGAAATTTTTTTTTTTAACAAGTAGATAGAAATGAAAGAGGTTCATTTTATGTGCTTATTTTACTCCGTTGTAATTTTCTAAATCAATTAATAAACTCATTGGTGGGTCCGGGTTCGAGCTAAATTAAATATCCAATGTGAATGTTTCAGCCTGCCACATGTGATTCGAGCTCTTTAATGAGTTGGAGAAATCGATATGATTTTATTTGTAAAGTTATTATTATTACTATTATTATTATTATTATTATTATTATTATTATTATTATTATTATTATTATTATTATTATTATTATTATATCTTATTTTGAAAAAGAACGTCAGATTTAAAATTAGGTAAATTGTCAGAAATAAAATTAATAGTGTTTTACAATTTTATGTTTTTTTTTTTTTTAAATTGCAATTGATGCATGAATTTTTCCATTCTTGCAATTTGATATATATTTAGTAACTTTACAATTGAGATCATAATGACGTGGCTTCTGGAATTTGACAATCTCTCCCACAATTATGTGGCACCCATAACTGTAATATATAATTAACTGATAATAAGTGTATAATTTCGAGTCTTGTAATCAAAATTTTATTGGAAATTAAGTTGCCTCAGACACCAAAATGAAAAATCAAATAACAATCTTTTAGAGATGTAATTAAATTGCAAAATGTGGTCAAAAGTCATACATTTGTCTCCCCTAATATTATATGTCTATATTTTCTTTTGGCACCTAAAATTTAATATATTTTTCTTGGACTAAGTCAATCTATATGTTTGCCTCAAGAAAAGACCGGCTACACAGTTTATGCACTAATAAAATAAAGTCATGATTTTGAGACTATTTTACAAGAAAATAAGCAATGTAACGTGAAATATTTTGCGTAGTATCTGTTAACAATCTTCCATGAGGCAATAACTATCACAATTCACAAACATAGTTATAGTACAACAACTTGCGAATAGTTTCTCTCTATATATAGTACAACAACTTGTCCACATGAATAATATAATCAAGAATCCAGATTATATATACGTGTGTGTATAGATATAAAACAAGAATCGTGTTATAAAAAGTTAAAATTTTGCATCAAGCTAGTGTAAGATTCCACATTCGAGTAATGGTAATTGGAAAAGCTAAGATAACTAATAACTAATTTATGCAGATATAATGTGTCGAAAAAAGTCCATATCAAGCTGGAAATTGCTATTAATCTGCCTGCAGTGCCTGACGAAGTCTTAATCAAGCCTTTAGTTTATAAATTAAACTATTGAATGGCTGATTTAATTTGTATTTACTTTATTTATTTTTTCATTAGAATCCAATAGTTTAATTTATAAACTAAAGTAAATACAAATTAAATAAACCATTCATGCTGGTGACTTTATAACTTCTTTTTTCTGCAACTAGAAATTGTGTTATAATAAGTGATACAATTAATCTTTGAGGCCTCTGGATTAGATGATAGCCTTTGATGGACAGTTTAATATTTTTGGATCAATAATGTTTAGTTTAATTTTTTTAGTATAATTGATTAAAACGCCTAAATATAACAATTTAATTATGATCATATTCACTAGTTACTGCATTTGTTTATATGCAATATTATGAGGTGAATTGCTAAAAATACCAACATGCCAAGAGAAAAGGAATTAATGATGAAAATAGTTTTTCAAGTTATTTAATCGTACATTTTAATTATTTTCATTGCATAAATTCCTTCAACCAGCATATAAGAAACACTGCACATGCCTGCGCACTAGTTTTTCTGAAAAAAGCATCTCTTGTATGATTTTCTAATGCTGAACTGATACTAAAATAGAATGTTTTCCCTTTTATCAGAATATAATATTTACACGTTTTTGTTACCCCAATTCTAGTTTCAGGGTATAACATTTGTAGAAACAAATGTTTCATAGATTGCCTAAATAGAATCAGGAAATATAATTATTATATATTCTCACCCATACGAAATTTTATTACCACAACATTTTTAGGATATTGAAAATGGTTCTCAAAAGTCGTCGTGTTTTTTTAGTTGGATCTTTTGTTGTCAAATTCTCGGCCCAACCCCTTTTGAATGCCGTACATAATTTGGGCCGTTATACAAATAGAATCTACCCAACCTGTTGCCCAGCAGGTGGCAAAAACTAGCCCAATATTAGGCCCATATGATGGCCTGTTAGAACTCTCCGTCATCATCAATTATCTCCAATAATATTTTTCCACTAATATCAACTTCTACTGATAGCTACTAGCTAGTGCTACAGTGCATTACGAAATACAGATATTGATGAATTAACTACTAGAATACTAGTATTTTACGAGGATTTATTAAATAAAATTATAATTAATTAGAATGCAGAATTCAAATTAATAGAATAATCAAGAACAATTAAAATTTTATTTTGATATAAGAAGCGTAGAATTCAAACCGTGTGTATAATGATGATAACATGAAATACAGAAGTGGAATAAAAAATGAGATCAAATACTAGTCTAAAAGAGCTTAATCAGCCAGTTTGATCGAAATTGGAGTTCTAACAGTGTGGTTAGTCGAACGCCATATTAGAGCTCCTTCGACGTATTTGGCACTGAAAGCTCCAACTTTGCTAAAGGTAATGTTATATGTCATCTTTTGATTCACTTGGCTAAATGAAAGAACATCTGGCTCCGCCAATGCGACCGCGAGAAGTTTAGCAGAGTAAAATTCAACGGTAGCATCATAAGATGAGTTTGGCTCACCAACATTTGTCACTGTCCTTGAGTACACTTTCCCAGCAGAATCACAAAGGTCGACAGAGAACGATGGGTAGTTAAGCTGTGCTTCAGGTATGCTTGTTACGTCCACGCAAAACACGGGTTGTTGAACAATGGAATCGACTTCAGCATCTGTGTATCCTAGGCCGCACAAGTAGGGAATATAATGCTCGGGCTGTATGTCGTAAATCAGGCCTGGATCGTTCGCACTTGTCGGGTTCACATGGCCTGCTCCTATGGCGAACATGTTGGCAATCTGGTTCGTCTCGTCGACAATGGGTTGATGTGCCAGGTTGACCTGTGTGGCGGTCGTCATGATGGCTGACTTGATAGCGGCAGGCGACCAATCAGGGTGCGCGCTTTTGAGCAATGCTGCAATTCCACTCAGGTGAGGGCAAGACATGGAGGTGCCTGAGATCATGTTGAAAGGCGCGATTTCGTTGGTGACGTTGTCGACCGACTCTGGCCAGGCAGCTAGGATGCTGACACCAGGGCCGATGATGTCGGGTTTCAGGATCCCTGGACTGGCCTGGCTGGGTCCTCTCGAGGAAAATGATGACACCATTGGTGCCAGTGGGTTGCCTATGACTGTGCCCAGAAACTGGAGGGTTGCGTTTGGTGCTGGTGTTGAGTTTATATAGGTTCTGATCCTGTCTCCGACGTAAAAGCTGACGTGTGTGGCGGGGAGAACATGGGGATCTGCTAGAGTGCTGAAGCCGTCGACCACGTCGTTCATCAGAATCATGGCGGCGCCGCCGCCGTCCTTTACAGTTTGTCCCTTGGCAATTCGTGCAATTCCGCCTCCTCTCAGGCAAAGAACAATTTTCCCTTTGATATCGATATTATCCAGTGAACCAGGTCCACACAACGCGGTCGTTTCGTTGCCATCGGCTCCGGCATAAACCAGAGGTAGGTATTCAGATTCCCAGTCAGTGGGCTGGAAAAGTGACTCGCCCATATATCCATCCCCGTTTCCCAGTTTTGCTAAAGCAATTATTCTTCTGTCGGTAGTGCTAGCACCAACTGTAAGAATCCATGGAGCTTCATTGGACAGGGTAGAATCAGATGGCCCATCATTGCCTGCAGAGCAGCTGACGAAAATACCCTTCTGGATTGCTGCAAATGCACCAATGGCAATACCATCATCGTAAAAATCAGCAGAATGCCCGCCGAGGGAGAGCGAAAGCACGTCCACCCCGTCATCAATGGCGGCATCCATGGCTGCCAATATGTCAGCATCAGCACAGCCAGCGACAGAGCAAACCTTGTACATTGCCACGTAGGCTCGGGGCGCCATGCCTGCTGCCGTGCCATTAGCCATACCGAAAACGTTGGCTCCCTGCACGAAGGTCCCGGCAGCCGTGCTGGAAGTGTGGGTGCCGTGGCCATCGTCATCGGCCGGTGGTCCTGGAAGATCGCTGACGAAATTCACGGCACCGATGAGCTTATTGTTGCACGTCACTGTGCCATTGAACTCACATTTTCCCTTCCACTTAGCAGGTGGTGGTGGCATGTCTGTATCGTCGAAGGAGAGATGGCCAGGTGTGATTCCGGTGTCCAAAACTCCGATGATGATGCCTTCTCCATAGTTTGAGCCCCGCCAAAGGCCTAAGTTCTGGTAAAGCCCCAAGAAATTAGGACTATGAGTTGTGTGCAAAGACAGCTTTTTCTGTGGGGTTGCTCTGATGAATCCATCAATCTTCTTCATTTCTTCCACTTCTTTCTCTGTCAGCTTTGCTGCAAAGCCACTCGCCACATTGCGGTATGAGTGAACGAGTCGACTCTGAGTCGAACCCTCACTCGCCGTGATTTTTGGCAGGAAGGTCTCGTACAAGCTCTTTAGCTCGTCTGAGTTAGCTGAGACTCGGGCCTTGGCTGAATTCACGTGGACAATGTAAGTTTGTAACTTACTATCAGCTATGACTGGGATGGAAATTATCATGGAAATGATGGTGATCATAGACATGATTAGGGCCATGTTTGCGAATGATGTAAAATTGTTGTTGGCCATGGTTAGAATTGAAGAATTAGTTAGTTAATTTGGATGAATATATATGAGGTTTTGGCCTGTGTTGATCAACAGCTTGGGATGTCCGGCGATTGATCCTTACAAGAAACAAAAGCATAAATCGATTATTCTTAGGTTTCTATACGTCTTATATGTTTCACCATTTTCATTGGTTTTAAACAAGTTGTATTTGGGAAAATAGCTGTATATATAGGATGATGGGGACTCAGTTCCAACTCCCAAAGAGAACGGTTTTTTTGTCTGGGAGAAAAATATATTTGGGGTAGAACAATTGCTTTATGTGTAACTACTAGATGAGATTCTTTTTCCTTTTATTGAGAATCTTTATAGGAAATTCTTTATAAGATCATGAATACTAAAAAAATAAGATCATATTTGGATAAATAAATAAAAAGTATTTAAGAAGAAAAAAATAGATGAATGGTTTCAATAGCTGTGGGGACTACACAAATCTCAAACTTATAAAAACCCACTTGGAAAAATAATTTGAAATAAAAGTAACAAATTAGAAAATTTTCATATATATTCAATGAAACCTTAACAAATTTCAATCCAAATAGCTATTATTTCATATAGACACTACAAGAAAACTGGAATTTAGCAGCGAAAATTTTCGTCGCTAATATGATTTGGTGACCATTTATTTTCGTCGTCAGGCTCGTCGCTATGGTAGCGTCACTAACCATATTTGCGACATAATATTAGTACTTTGTGCGAAGTTATAAACAAAAAAAATTTGTCGCTAACCTTGCAAATTTCGTCGCTAAAACTAGAATTAGTGACGAAAGTCATACATGATTTTTGTTGCTAAGTTATCAACAAAATATTATTACTTCGCAACAAATTTAGTGGCAACGTATATAACTTCGTTGCTAAAATTGGTTTGCGACAATAATATTATAAATTCGTCACTAACATTTGCGATGAATTGTATAAATTTTCTCGCTAATGGAAAATTTTATTTTATTTATTAGCAACGACTTTTATGTATTTTGTTGCTAAAATAAAATATTATTGCAACTTTATTTCTTTTGATTTTTGGTTATTTTTACCTATAAATATTCAATATCAAGCTACAACATGTGATATTTAATAATAAAATCAAATCAAAGATGTTGATGAATTTTATAAAGGCTAAGTCAAAATAAGTACATCCAATTCAACACAATTCATCATCAACAACAACAATGTTGCAACGAAATGTTATTTAAATGTTCACCAATCTTCATGGATCTTGAGAAGTTATCGGTGGCTCCTTCGATCTCATTTATCGTGTATTTTCTGCATCGATCATCGTTGTTTGACAACACATCCAATGCTCTATTCTTTTCTTCTGCTTCTCTCCTTAACTTCATCTCAGCATGCCTTCTTCTCTGTATTTCCTTCTCAGCTATTTTCTGTGCTTTCTCTACTGCTTCAATGACAGCTCTGCATTTTGCTATCTCCGTCTCTATCAGAGCAATGGCTGCTTCTTCAGCAAGACGGGCCTGCTCAAATTTGTTAATTTCACCCATCTTCTCTTGTTCCAGTTCATTCATCTATAAATCAAACAAATAATGTTCAAAGATGTAGGCTGATGATATCAACATTCATCAAACTTTACCTGCTTTATCACAGTAACTGCTTCTTTGCAAGTTGTGTTATACATGTTCATGGTTTGCTTCACCTCTTGCTTTAGTCTTCGAATCTCACACTGCCATTTCCAGATGAAATCTAGTGACAAAAACTGTATCAAAAACAAAAAGTGTTAGAAATCAGTGAATGAAGAAAACTCTTCTTATACAATAACAATTGAAATCTTCTCTATTATTATTGCAAGAGGCTCACCAAATACTCTAACTTACTTTCTAATTCAAGAACCGATGGAAAAAGACATGATCTTGGTCTATTATAACTAGCAGGCTAATCTCCTCTCCTTTTCTTCCCCAGTTAGGATAGACCAGATATAAAGACTTTATACATCAATAGAATGCCTTTTAATCATCATCAGATATATCACCTAAAGAGTACGTAGGGACCAAACAGGGCCATTTAAATTGAATTCCAGAGCTGACCATCCAAAGTTCAAGTGGGAATGCCAAATGCCCTAAAACATATCAGAGAATCAAGAAATTCAGGGTTCTCACTAACAAGGCTTTAAATCCACATGATCCTTTATTCCTCATTCAAAAGTTTAAAGAGAAAAACCTGGTCACTCATGACTAGAATTAATATTTTTGTTTGTTGATTTAAACTATCAGGTAAATCGAAAAGGATCCACAACACTCTGATATTAACAAATTGGCACATCATGTAACAAAAAACTAACAGCGGGATAATGAAAAATTAGTACAAGATGTAACTCACTTGCTCATGACCTTTTATCTTTAGATAACCATGAAAGAACTCCCTTTTATAATTGCAATCACCACTGAGATGACCAGCTCGAATCTGATCCCATAAACAGTAAAACAAAAGCCATATATTAACATAAAAATAAAACAATGATGAGCCCAAAACCGATAGCACCACCAAATATTAAATTAATGAAAAATAAGTATAAACAAACACATGAATTCAGTAGAGCATAACCTCACTACAAGCATGATGAGCACAGTCAGACCAGTCCAAATTTGCAGCACGACATTCATCATACGCATGAATCAGCTCATGAATCACCACTTAGGTTACCTCGTCTTGCATTTCCAAATGATTACTACATATGATTATCTATTTGAACAAACAAAAACAATAATTTAATAAAAAAAATAAACACAAACCAAATTCTTTGCGTTCATCTATTGATGAAAAAACAAACTAACATCTTTCATCTTATAGAATAGTATTACCAGTACAGATAGCAGTTCTACCAGAAGAAAAATGGCAAGATGCTACATTAACAGGTTTATAAATGACAAGTGCTTTGGTGATCAAAGCATCAAGTAAATTTATATCCATACAACCCCTCAAATAGAGCATTTGATCATTTGTTGTTTAACTAGATCCTTCCCTATATTTTCCTTCCACTAAAAAGATACCTAATTAATGAGGCATTAACATCGAGTAAAGAGAGCTAAGCAAATCATGTTGTGTTTGACAAAGATTGGACACTTGAGAGGTATAATCTCAATCCCAAAGTAATTGCAGATCACCTTAAACCAAGTCTAGATCCAATATTAGTTCAAGACAAATCCTCAAAAAATATTAAACCATCAAACAACAAAACTCTCGGAAATTCACAATAATTTCAATCACACACACGCCAACTCATATGTCGATCAAGCAAAAACAAATTACCGAAAATAATATCGAACATCTCTATACAAGTTAGATCTAAAACCTAATAATCGACGACAGCGTATACTGAAAGTGTAAAACTTAGGGTCTCACAAAATAACGAATCGATCAAGATGAAATTAGGGATTCGAAAGTACAAACCTTAATTAGCAGCAATGGAGGAAGATAGAGCCGAAATTTAGTGAATGGGATAATGCGATAATCAACGAATCTGAGTAAGTAGCTCAGGGAAGAGAGAGAAGGAGAAGAGAGAGAAAAGGAGCACTGGCCTTGGCAATTATTGGTTATGGAGTTTCTATTGCAAGGAGGAGGGCAGTGAATTTACGAGGGAATAATTGGCGTCGTGGTTTTCGTTGAAGATGGCAGAAGAATTAAAGATATTTTTCTAATTTAAGACTTAATGACAAACTATACAAAGTCGCAGCTAAGTTAGTGACGAAACTAAATCACTTTGTCGCTAATATTTATCTTTTATCTTAATATAAAGACATAATTTTACGATTAAATACACATATTCGTTGCTATGTTAGTGACGAAAGAAAATCTATTTCGTCACTAACCTTTAATCCATTGTATTGAAATATAAATACGTAATTTTGTGACGAAAGGTCAATATTCATCGCTAAGTTAGTGATGAAAGAAAATACATTTCGTCGCTAACCTTGTATCCAATTTATTTAAATACAAATATGCAACTTAGCGACGAAACGTTACTACTCGTCGATAAGTTGGCGATGAAAGAAAATACATTTCGTCGCTAAAATTTTATCCATTTTATTTAAATATAAATATGTAACTTAGCGACGAAACGTCACTACTCATCGCTAATTTAATGACGAAAGTAAATATATTTCATCGCTAACCTTTTATCCATTTTATTTAAATATAAATGCATAGTTTAGTGACAACTCTTTCATCGTTCGTTGGCAACTTAGCAACAAATTTTAGATTTTTGTCACTAATATTATTTTTAGCGACGAATTGATTTTTCGTCACTAAATTTCGTCGCTATTTTCAAATTTTCTTGTTGTGAGATAGGTCCAGAAGCATGTTTTAGCTAATCAAGCATAATTGCGACAATTGGGCTTCTAACCACATATTTAGTGGAAGTCCACATAAGAAAACCTTGAGTAAAATTGGAGTTTGTGCCATTAGGAACTCGGGTGAAGTTTACTTGATACGTCAGCTTTTGTCTTTGCTGAGTAAAGTCAAGATTCTCTGGTTTAACAGCAACATCAACTCCTGATGGTGCAGAAATCTTGACTGTGTACGATGAATTTGCCTCCCCAACATTAGTCAACGTTCTTGTGTAACCCTGGACTTTTGATCCAAACATTATTGAAAACGATGGATAGTTTAGTTGTGATTCAGGAATGCTGGATACCTGAGAACACTTAATCTTCTCTTGTGTAATAATTCCCATCTCTCTGTCTGTGTATCCCAATCCACACAGATAAGGAATATAATCTCTGGGCTCAACGTCGTACACGAGTCCAGGATCATTAGCCCTGGAAGGGTTCACATGGCCTGCACCAGTGGCGAAAACGTCAGCAGGCTCAAGAGCCTGGTCCTCGATGGGGTTGTGCCCGAGATTCATGACGTCAGCTGTGGTCATCATTGCGGACTTGATTGCAGCTGGCGACCAATCAGGATGAGCGCTTTTGAGCAGGGCGGCGACCCCACTGAGATGAGGGCAGGCCATTGAGGTTCCAGAATCTAAGGCGAATCGGAGTTTGGTGTTTTCATTACCATCAATGGAAACAGGCCAAGCACCAAGGATGTTCACACCAGGGCCAATAATGTCTGGTTTTAGAATTCCAGGGGTTTGGAGGCTAGGCCCTCTTGAAGAAAATGAAGCCACTATTGGAGCATGATCATCTCCAATTACTGTCCCTTTAAATGATAGTCTAGCCATAGGCTCTGATGTTGAGTTTATGTAGGCTATGATCTTCAAACCGTCACCATAACCGACTTGAACTGTTGGAAGAAGAATAGGCACGAGAGTTTTGGTTACGCCTACAAAGTCCTGATTTACGAGGATTATAGCAGCAGCACCAGCTTCTTCACCAGCTCTGATTATGACCGTAAGGCCCCTAACTGATGCGTCGCTTATTTCACAGACAAGTATTTTTCCTCTAGCATTGATTCTTCTCAATGACCTGGAATTGCAGAACTGGTTATTTCCAGGGTAAACAAGAGGCAACAATGCCTTTGAAAAATTATTCGGCTGAATGATCGTCTCGCCTTCTATTTCCTCGTCGTTTCCAAGCACTGTTACTGCTCTTAATCTCCTGTCAATGGTGCTAGCACCCACAGTAAGAATCCAGGGTGCCTCATTCGACAGCGTACGATAATCAGGTCCTCTGTTCATGGCCGAGCAGCTCACGAATATGCCGTTTTTCATGGCACTATAAGCACCAAGAGCAACAGCATCAAAGGTAAAAGCGGATGAGAACCAGCCTAGAGAAAGTGAAAGCACATCAACACCATCTTCAATAGCAGTGTCCACGGCTGCCAGCACATCGCTTTCTGAACAATCTCGACCATCAAAACACACCTTATAAACAGCCAGGTGGGCTCGAGGGGCTATTCCGACAGCTGTGCCATTTGCCTGTCCGAAGAAACTGGCACCGGATACGAAGTTCCCTGCAGCAATGCTGGCAGTGTGAGTGCCATGTCCATCTTCATCAAGTGGGGTCCCATGTCCGAACGTGAAGTATCTTGCTCCGATGAGCTTGTTATTACAAGCAGTGAAATTGAACTCGCACTTCCCCTTCCATTTAGCAGGTGGTGGTGGCATTCCTTCATCGCCAAACGAAGGGTGATCAGGGAATACACCTGTGTCTATTACACCAATGATAACTCCTTCTCCATAGTTAGACTCTTTCCAGAAGCCGAAATCGTGGTGAAGGCCAAGGAAATTGGGAGAATGAGTTGTGTGTAGAGAGATTAACCTTTGAGGCCTTGCGTGCACGAAGCCCTCGTGTTCTTGAATGATTTCCAGTTCATCAGGTGTGAGCCTGGCAGCAAAGCCTTTGATCACGTTTTTGTATGTGTACACCATTCTTGGAGGGACATCCAAGCTTGATGTGATTGTAGTTAGAAATGAATGGTACCAACTCTCTAGTTCTTTTGAATTTGTGATGGATTTTCCATCTAATGGCTCTACGTGCACGATGTAAGTCTCTAGATTACTGTCATCAATTGCAAATGAAATTGATGTGTGAAGAATGAGTAAGGCTAAGAAAGTTTGTGTGGAGAATATTAAGGCCATTGTTTGATTTGTATCAAGTGTGCATGGAAAGAGGATTTGCTTGTGTGATGTGATTATATAGCGGTAATCGCCATACTATTTTGTAATTGTAGTCGCATTCTTGTAATTTTTTAATTGATGTGTGATTTTGGTCTTAAGAACAAATTATAATTTCCATCTGTTGAAATGGTAAAATTTGGTTTGGTTATAATTTCCATCTGTTGAAATGGTAAAATTTGATTTGCTACATGAAAATGGGATCCACATAAGAAATTCCGGGTATATTCTTCATCATCTTTCTTTTTTACAAATGATTTTCTATATTAGTGTAAATCTCTTGTAAGATCGTCTCACGAACCTTTATTGCATTGTGTGAGACGAGTCAACCCATAACTCAAACCTTACAATTCACATGTTGTTTGTGGGTGATGAGGCTCCGTCCCACGGTAACTATCTGTGTGACCGTCTCACATGAATTTTTGTGTTTATATTATATTTCAATAATTCTGATTCCAAGTGTGTATTATCATGTCATCTAATAATGGAAATTTAAGATAAAACATTATTTGCACTAGAAGGTGTGACGTATTAATCAACCTTTGTTTAAAAAAAAAAACACATATATACTACACTTAAGATTAAATATGTAATAAATTACTCCTTTATTGGTTAACCAGTTTCAGTATTAACAACAAACTTATTTTATCTTATATTGTCTACGTGAGTAGTTGATGACTTGGTATACTGCATGCGTATAAGAAGCTAACATTAGTTTTTAACTGGTAGATAAAATTTGAGAATAGTTAATCACATTTGCAGTTACATATGATATTATTATTAATTAGGATTAAGGTCAAGTTTAATCTGGACAATACTCTGCTAATTTCATTTCATAAGGATAGAGTAGTTGTTGACTTGGTATACTGCATGCGTATAAGAAGCTAACATTAGTTTTTAATTGGTAGATAAAATTTGAGAATAGTTAATCACACTTGCAGTTACATATGATATTATTATTATTTAGGATTAAGGTCAAGTTTAATCTGGACAATACTCTGCTAATTTCATTTCATTTTGTCGTGTGGAGAACATTTTGCTTTTCTCCTGGGAAAAAAAGCATACTTGCATTCGTCATAGATGAACCCATAGATAAAAATAAATAAATGAATAAATAAAAAGATTTTGTTACATATGTTACACGTGCTTTGTTAATTCATTAATTTAATTGTTTATTTTCCATTTATTTAATTAAAATATCTTAACTTACTTTAAAAATATAATATTCATATTATTTATTAAATAAATTTCAAGAAGTAAATTCAACAAAAATGTTTTAAACTAAATAACATTGTATCTTTCTCTCTCATTAAAGTAATATTCAAAATTTTGATACTATATATGGTCAGTATTACACTTAAAATATACATAATTACTATATTTTTATGGTTTACTACTTTTGTTTATTTTTATTTTTGTACTCTTCCGCTTTCCAATATTGAGGTACCATGAAAAATAAAACTTATAAAATAGACATATTTGAAAAAAATTTACTTTTTTTTTTATGTGAAGGTTTAAAAAAAAAAAACAATCTTAATTTTCATGGGAAGATAATCAGGGACATGACATCATATCATCAAACAAAAAATTATAACTCCAGATTATTGACAGAAAATTAAGATAACTTCACTCAAATCAAAAGACTGGCCCCAGCCCGGCCCGAACAGTACAGATTCTAGAATGCCTGCGCGAAATAAAGAACTCACATACATCAAAAGGGGATTAAAGCATAAGAATGGCTTTCTTAAGGTCGGTGGTGACCACAAAAACAACAGCCATAGCAGCCACTGTTGCAATTCCAGCAGCCTTCGCTCTCTCTTCCATCTCCTCTGATCCACAATCCTGTCTTTCTTTCCCAAGGCTTTCCAAAAACTTACCTTTTGGGTCTCTCAGTTTATCTTCCGGTTCCATTCATAGACCCCCAAAATCGGGTCTTGCAAAGGGTTTTGAGAGCCCGTCTTCAGCTGTTGTTGAAATGGATCAGAAACAATCAACCCAGGTTCTAATTTTATTTTCAGGCGTTCAAAATTGCTCAATTAGATTATTTTTCTGAGTTTGACTTTTCTTTTCTTTTATTGGTGTTTTCTTGAATTTGGGCTGCAGAACGGTGCCGTTTTGCCGGAGTTACTGGTGAGTTTTGTTTCTCTGTTTAGTAATCTTGTAGTGATTGCTGCAGCGATTTGAATTGATTAAATCATTTACTGTAGTTTCAGTTCTTGAGTTATGAGGAATTTGTGTCGATTTTGATAGTTCACTTTCAATCCTTAATGTCAAATGATTAATACTTCATCGAGGGTAGAATAAGTGCTTGTTTATTAATTAATTTGCAGTGATGGGGTTGAAGATATATAATTGTTGTCAAGTTGGATGGTGATATTTTTAATATATGATTGTAGATTTCTTAAAGATTATTGATTTATTGAAATGTTAATTATTAGTTGGAGTGTATGGGCATAACCCTAATTGTAGCTGTGCATTGTCCAGCATGTTCTGATACAAGCAAATACATAAGATTGTGGAAGGATATGTTCAAGGAGCACCAATTTCTTACCTATCACTTTACTTTGACTAGATTCTAAGATACAATAAAGACATATTTTATTATTTTGTTTTATGTGCTTACTAATTTAAACTCACCCACACACACATGTGTATTTGATTTCTTCAATAGCAATGTTCTAGCCTTGTTTGTTTTCTTTTTCAAAATCTACATGTCTCGTGTCCTTGGCATATTATATCCATGTTGTGACTGTGTCCATGCAGTAAGACCACTGTTTTTAGTATCTTTGCTTTTAGTCATCAATGTAAATGTATGTATTTATTTTCATGTATGTACACATGTTTCTTGGCATAGGGTGAAGGACTAAACATTATGTCTTTATCAATCTTCGGTTCCTTCCATTTCTATATCTTCTCTGTTGGGTTCTGTCCATTTTGCTCTACTTTTTCAATTTTGTTTTCTTGGAAGGGTGGGGGGCAGCCAGGGCTGGGAAGAGAAATTAGCTCCTTTTGTGCTTCTGTGATTCTTATTGAAAATACTTTTGGTACAAACCATTATGTATCCACTATGTCTTACTCTTTAGTTTGTATGGACAGGCTGAATTTATGGTGGATATGAAATGCGAGGGCTGTGTTAATTCAGTCAAGACTAAGTTGCAGAGTGTTGATGGTGAGGACCTAAGAAAGTAATGTTGCTTTTCAGTTGTAGGTTAAGTATTCTTGCTTTATATTTTACAAACACTATGCTCATCGGTTCAATTTTTAGGTGTTAAAAATGTGGATGTGGACTTAACCAATCAAGTTGTAAGGATTCTTGGAACTTCACCTGTGAAGATCTTGACAGAAGCCTTGGAGCAGACTGGTCGGAAAGCCAGATTAATTGGACAGGGGCAACCAGAAGGTAAGTTATTATCTTCTGTTTCATAGAATCATATGCCCTCTGTCCCTCTCCCCCCTTTCTCTATGTGTGCACTTACACACATGACTTAATATGGCATTAAAAACCATATCTATGAATTATAAAGTTATGGAGCTTTGTGTCGAAATAATCTTTTGGTGCTTTGGTTCTCCTAAAAACTCATTTCATTTGAATATACTCTCTTTGTTGTTCTCCTTTCTATCTTCATTAATTTGGAAGTAAAGGGCTAATGAAGTTTTCAAAACTGATTTGTGGTGCAGATTTTCTAGTTTCAGCTGCTGTAGCTGAATTTAAAGGTCCAGTAATATTTGGCGTGGTCCGCTTAGCTCAAGTGAATATGGAACTGGCAAGGATAGAAGCCAACTTCAGTGGTTTGGCCCCTGGAAAGCATGGTTGGTCCATCAATCAATTTGGTGATCTGACAAAGGGCGTTGCATCCACTGGTAAAGTGTTCGATCCCACCAGCAATGAAAAAGAGGTTGGTCCCATGTTCCTACTCTCCTAACAACATGCTCGTTTTGCTGACAATCTCATGCATCTGTGGTGTCAATATTTTGAGCTTTTCTGCTTCTTATCTATAAAACCTTAGTTTAGTGTATTTTTTAACATTCAGGCGCTTGGTGACCTGGGAACATTAGACGTAGATGAAAAAGGGGAGGCGTTCTCCTCAGGGGCAAAGGAAAAGTTGAGAGTAGTTGATCTTATTGGAAGATCGATAGCAGTGTACGAAAGCGAAGATAAATCAGATGAAGGTATTGCAGCAGCAGTAATTGCAAGAAGTGCAGGAGTTGGTGAGAACTACAAAAGCCTTTGCACCTGTGATGGCACTACCATCTGGGAAGCAACCAACGCTGATTTTGTCACCAGCAAAGTTTAAGCACCATTGCCAACTGCTCTATTCTCTGTACAATTGCACTGTAGTCTTGGGACAATTTGTCTAATTCATGGAGAAAAAAGAATAAGGGTGTAGTAATTTACAGTAAAATGTTATGAGATCATAAATCTTTTTGGAATACATATCTACAAACACCCAGTTGAGGTTTATGTTTTCTTAAAATCTTGGAAAGGGTGTATCGAGTTTTGTACTTGCAAGGAACCATAATTCAAGAGGTAAAATGTAATTTATTCCAACAAAAAAAAAAAAGTAATGTTGAGAATCGGTGCATCTATTGATCTTATGAATACATACCTAAGTAAAAAGGTGGTTAGACAGACAACATATGACTCGTTAACTGGCTACTGATGCTGAAATTTTTTGATGAGAATTGTGGAAACCATGTGAGGTGGCAGCTCAACTCAATCTTTGAGAAGGCCATCTCTCTTGGCCATTTCATAGAGAGCAATTGCCATCAGGGTTTTTGCATCGGGTGTCATTCGCCACAGATTCTTATAAGGAACTACGCGAACCTGGATCAGCTCACCATGATCGCGTAAACCTGTTTCTTTGCCTTGTAGCTGTCTTATGATATCTTTGTCTACACTCCCTCTGTACAAAAACAGACCTATATCTTCATCGCATCCACCCTATTATCCAAACTATTAGTAGGATATAAGTTATAAAACAAAGGAGAGAATATAAGGTTGATAAAATACTCACTGGAGATGGAAATACTTTAAATCCAGTTGATGGATCTAGAAAGGCAGTAAGATCAACTAAATCGTCCAGATTTAAGTGTAAGCCTGTCTCCTCCTCAACCTGTCAGACATTCTATCAAAGAAGTGAAACTGAAAGCACAACTACCTTTACATTCTATTTTAAGAGCAACATGATGTTGAACTAGTGTACACAGCACACTTTGGTTCTTGAGAACAATTGGAACTAACTTAAAATGAAACCATGAGCACTACACTACTACTGATTACTCAATGGAATAAATATCGTTGGCAAAAAAAGGTCGCTATTGGTGAATATTACAGAGATGCAGAGCAAGAGAGAGAGAGAGAGAGACCTCACGAACAGCAGTTCCAACTATGTCACCCTTGTCATCATCCAACATTCCAGCTGGTAACTCCAATACAAGCTTTCCAACAGGGACCCTAACCTTCCATGTTCATAGAAGATGATCAGAGTTCATGAGGTATAAGTGTACTGCTTAAAACACAACAAAAATGAAATACCTGCTCTGTCAGCACTGCATAGGTCTCTCCATCTGAATCCAAAAGAATGAGCACTGCAACAGCTGGTCCTCGTGCAAAAACAATGTCCGGAACCTGTCCATGTTTGTGTACAAATAAACTACAAAATCCTAGATGGGCAGTCATATCAAGGGAAAATCAAATATTCACCCAGCTTCCCTCAGGTTCTCAAATTGTTATACTTCTACATTTTCAGGGAGGATATGACTCTAAGCTTACTGCACTTTTTTAGGAACCTACTAACTCCTTATAGCTTAATAACCAATGCAAAAACCAGTAGGCAGTAATTTAAACAACAATCATCATTTGGGCTGTTCTCGATTGTCCAAAAAAAAGATCCATTAATCACTTTCACTTTATATTACTCAATAAGAAGACTAAATGGATGAAGAGAAAAAAGTTAGATTGAGCCAGATCCAGTTGCATTAGTCAAGAAAGTCTTATTGCACAAAACAGGAGATACCTTATTTCCTGTTGCTTTATCAATTACATCTGCTTTGAACTTCAAAAATCCAACACGCTTCCCAAACATATCTACGTTCTGTTCAGCAACAATAAGAAGTAGTCAGACAACTTGAGAATAAAGTTCGTCCTCAATAACAAGGAAAATTCAAGACATCCATCACTTATCCAGTTATCTCATGATCACCCATAACAGAAAGTTGCATTGAAAGCTAGCCAGCTACGATAAAAAGTCAATCATTTACGTAACTCATCATCAAATATGTATGAAGAAGAATGTCATTTCTAACTCTCTTCAATTATGTGTAAGCATAAGCACTTTCATCATGTTTCTCACAAAAACATCATAGAAACACACATTAATCAGCTCATATAGCTTTGTAACGTAGTCAAATTAAGCATAAAGAAATATCATACGAAAATAATAGTTGAAAATTTTAGAAAACAGATCGAGATTTGTTACGACAAACCTGAATGATCACTTGTCTAACATACATTGCTCCACCAGAAAGCAGTCCACTTTCTGTTTCTATGTTTTTCAACCACTGTTTGAATAATGTGCATTCTATGGCATTCCTGCAATAGCAATAGACTTGGTGAAACCAGACAAACAACAAATACATGATCTATCACGGTAATATTTTTGTAAACCGTTTATAATGCGTCATATTCATAGCACGCACATGTTTAAGTGGCACCTATCCACTTAACAAGTATCAAACAAGTGTCCACACAACAAATGGTTGATAACATTAAAGATACTGTAATCTAGTCGCCAACTTCTCATTCTCATAAGTGATGGAATATGAACTAAAAATAAAAAAAACAGATACACCACTGAAAACGAGTTCAAAAACAAAGATGTTACAGATTTCAGTTTCAAATTGTCATGAGGCACCTCAGCAATGTCAATTACGATGACAAAGAATACAGAATGTATATATGCTGCTAGCTTAGGTGTCAACTAACAAACTACGAAAGACTCGACAAGCGTCTAAAGAGAAACCTGAAAACTCATTGTCAGCATTCATCGATACCATTTTCCTTCACATGAGAATTAAATTTTGCTCCACCTCCAATCAGTTTTTTTGTGTTTCCCCATCCCATAGATTTATTTTCTTTTAGAGACACGAGAGACATGCTCAAATTAGCAATAACTGAACAATAAAGAACCTCAAATAATCTAATATCTCGTCTCCGAGCTAGCAACATTGGTAAATATTCTGCATTAATTTTTGACATCTACTTCTGGTTTTTAAGCCTGTTTTCCGTGCTCTCAGAAGTCATCTCATTGCACAAAAGGAAGTGCTGTCTATCATCTTAACAGAAATCCAAAAGGTACAATCTTTTTCCTCTTCTTTAGGTAGTGCATTCAGTTCACCACAGACACTCCCACCCCCAACAACCCAACTCACCCAAAGATTAAATAAGTAAACTAACAATTTCAACTGGACTTGCACTTAAATATCACTTGAAATCTGCTTCATTGAAGCTGCATTGCCTCTAATTGATACTCATCTAACATCAATAAGAAATTCTCAACCAAAGTGGATGGATATAAGCATAATATCACATAATATTATACAAAAATTCAAGGAATCACTTTTCACATGCAACTCAGTTATTTTACCACTCGAATTAATTACAACCGCTTATTCAAAAAAAAAAAAAAAAGATCTTTTAAAGCAGAGAAATTTGTGGGCTTCTTATAAAAGATTGAGATGAAAGGCGTGCCTGAAATCAGTTTCTGAGACACCAGCGGCGGCTACGACGGTGAGGGGGTGGTCGAGTTGACTCGGGAGGGCGATGGTGTGAGTGAGTTGGGTTGAGGTCGAGTCGGAGGTCATTTTCGAAGCGAGAATTCGAGTGGCTTTGTGAACGTGTCGAGTGGGAGTGGAGGAAAAATGGGTCGATTTAGTGAAAGAATTAACAGAGAAATTGATGTGGAGAATGCGCCTGGAAACTGGAAGAATATGTGCAGGATGAAGATGATGAAAATGCGTCCTCATTTTTCACAAGCTATACAGTTAAGCCTCGCTCCTCTCTTGGGACAACTTTACTAATTAAATAACTTTTCTTTATTTTTCTCCAATTAAAATTAGACAATTTTTATAAGACAGCCACCTCTACACAACATTATTAAATTAAAATGTTGTCTTGTTTTAAAATAAATTAATTCATTAAGATGTCGCAATTCATATTCGGGGTGCAACCATTTTAAGAACTTTTGCCTTTAAGATGTATTTATCTTTCTAGATATTTCTAAAACAACATCATCAATAATAAAATACAAAATTGTTCTTCAATCTTGAGTACATCACATTCTCATAACAATATCATATATAATTGGATGTTTGTGATTGAGGTAGTATTTTATCAAGTCCATACTCTTAACAAAATGTACTATTTGATCGAACTCATCACATGATGCTTATTTGGTGTAGTTTACATGATTTCTTTCATATAATTTGTAAGTTATCACATGGAAACGAGATTTACCTAAATATTATTTTTGGATAGTAATTGTGTTTTCTTTACTAAAAAATAATAATAACAACATTAAAATAAAATAATAAAGAATAGCATATGATTAGCCTCAAAACAATTATGATTTAAGTAGTTGGTGGAATCTTTTTTTTTTAATATCCAAACCTTTATAGAAATGAAAAACATTAAACATGCACATCTTGCTAACTTTTTCCCTATATATATAAGAGGTTGCAGTTGGGGGGATAAACAAAAATTTGCAACACAAAATTAGATGGAGATGAATATTGGTTTTCTACTATTTCCACTCCTCTTACTATGCATCCATTTCTTCCTCACCATCACCAAAACCTCCATATTCAACAAGAAGAAGAAGCTTCCACCCGGCCCGAAAGGCCTCCCAATTCTTGGCAGCCTACTCACAATCGGTGACAGGCCCCACGAATCCTTAACCCGCCTGGCCCAAACCTACGGCCCGCTCATCACCGTCAACTTCGGGCTCCTCCCCGTCGTCGTCGCTTCTTCCTCAGAAATGGCCAAACAAATCCTCCAAAAGAACGACCAGGCCTTCCTGGGCCGGCCCACCCCCGAAGCTGTAGCCGCCGAGAAAGACTACGACATGTCCATGGTCTGGGCTTCGGGCCAAGGCCCACACTGGAAAAAGCTTCGAAAAATCTGCAACACCCAAGTTTTCACTGCACAGAGACTCGACTCTCTGCGAGATTTGAGGCACGAGATGATGCAAAAGATGATTAAACAAGTCGACGAAGCTCGATTAGCCGGACAAGGGGTTAATATCGGGAGATTAGTGTTTGGTACGACGTTGAACTTGCTGTCGAATACCATGTTTTCAGGCGACATGTTCGATGTGAGATCGGAGGAGATGAAGGAGTTGAAGGAGGTGATTGCGAGTATGATGGAGCTTGCTGGGAAGCCTAACGTTGCTGACTTTTTGCCTTTCTTGAAGCCCTTTGATCCACAGGGGATCAGAAAGGGCATGATCGTTTGTTACAATGGATTGCATAAACTATTCGATGATATCATCGGGAGGCGTATTAAGCGTCGGGACAGTGAGCCCGAAAGGTTCGGGGATTTTCTTGATGTTTTGCTTGATCTTACTCAACACCATGGCCCTGAACAACTCACCTATCAGAATGTCAAGATTTTGCTCATGGTATGTTCATTTCTTGATTAAGGATCGATTTAGTGATTAATACATGCATCAAAATGTCAAGATTACATGGGACAATATTTGTATCTTAATGTGCAGTTCAATATTCTCGGCAATCATTACATGTTTTTTATTGAGCTGACAAGTACAGTTTAGTTAGAATAATTTTAATGATTTCAAGAATTCATTTTTTAAATTGCAACTAGATAGCCACTTGCATAATTTACACATTATTACAAAACCTTTTGCATTATCCGTGGTGTATATATATGATGCCAAAGTTTGATTAAACAACGACTTTAATTTTGCTTGTTTCCTATTGCCGTTCATTATTAATGGATATTTAATTGAAAGAACTTAATTTATATGTTTGTACTATGCATGTGGTTGGAATATTACAAGACATTTAAAATAGTTTATAAGATTTGAAAATTTTTGAAGAACTCATAGAGTATCATTAAATCTTAAGAGAAGAACTCGTAATCATGAATTTTAGAAGAAAATAGAAAGAAAGAAAAAATTGTGAATATATGAAAGTTTATAGACTTCCAAAATTAAATAAGAAACCATTATATCAAAAAAAAATAAAAAATTATATCATACCACCTATATAGCTCTCCCCCAACTTTTCTTATATATTAATTTTCAAAAGTTTATTTTAGAATAAGAAATTAATCTCACATGAGTTTTAAATTGTTCAAAATTCGTAAAATTAATACATAAAAATGGCAGGATTTATTCATCGGAGGCACCCACAGCACCACCACCACCCTGGAGTGGGCAATGGCGGAGCTCCTCCGCAACCCACCAATCCTGGCCAAGGCTAAACAAGAACTGTCTGAAAACATGATCAGCAGTGGCCACGTCATCGAAGAACAAGACATTCCCCACCTTCCATACTTAGACGCAGTGCTAAAAGAATCAATGAGGCTCCACCCCACAGCACCGCTCCTCCTCCCCCACCGGGCCGAGCAGCCAGTCGAGATCAACGGCTACACCATTCCCAAATACACTCAGGTTTTCATCAACGCCTGGTCCATCTTGAGGGACCCGGCTTACTGGGACGATCCGACCAGTTTCAAACCCGACAGGTTTTTGTGCGTTGGAGCTGATTTCAGGGGTGGGGACTTTTCGTATATCCCGTTCGGGGCTGGAAGGAGGATCTGCCCTGGATTGAACCTTGGAGTGAGAATGGTGAGTGTGATGTTGGCCAATCTTGTGCATGGTTTTGATTGGGAGCTGCCTCATGGGTTGAACATGAAAGACAGGTTTGGTATAACCTTGCAGAAAGATGAGCCACTTGTCGCCATTCCCATTGCATCAAAGTAATGTGCGTTGTGATTTGTGAATGAATTGTGTAAAATATTAATGTCACTTGAGCCATTATGGGCTTGTATAAATTGCATATTAATATTTTTACATTTAAGTTCTAAAGATGATTAGATGATGATTTTCTTTAAAATTCTCAAGTTACATTTGTTTTTTTTTTTTTAGATAGGATTATTTTCAACAGATTACACCCAGGAATATCTATTTATTCTGAACAAACAATGACACATATTTTGAATTTTCTACCTAGGATTTATTTATTCTGAGGTTTTCCATTAAAGCAACATAATTTTAACTTTTCTATTACGTTGTAGACAGACTACTAGTCCAACATATTTTCCAAGTACATATTTTGAGGAAGTTTAATTGACAAGTCTCCTCCATGAATTTTGGAACAAGTCAATTAAAAAGGTATCCTCAAATTGATAAAATCCCTTTGGCTTGGAAAAATCTTCCTAATTTTTCTAATAATCCCCGATTAATCCAATAACATAAAGAACAAGTTAATTAATTAAAACACAAGGGCTGTTAAGATTAATTCAAATGCATATTCCAATAAATTAAGATTACGGCTGTTAATCGCCTCAAAGAAAGATAAGTGTAATCAAAACAAGTAAACAAAAACGATAATTAATATATCATCATCCCTAGCTAGTAGTGCATTACTAGCAGGATGGAGTTTAGATGATGTGAATCAAAGGTGAAATTTGAGGAATTTCCAGTTGCTCCAAATGCTGAGAGGCTTCTTCATGGGAGCTCCATAAGCGGGGGCAGGAGACGGGGCGAAGGGATAAGGCCAGACAGTAATGACAAGCTTCATCCCAACATCACAATGGCTAGCAACACCGCATATGTACCACTTTCTCCCTGGAGTCCCAAGGGTAATCACGTCACTTCCACTTCTCAGACCCTCCGACGGTGGTGGTTTCGAGCACTGTTGGAAGGCGGTTCCGTTCACTTTGAACACATTATGACTTCCCACCTGGTACTTGAACACTGCCAGATTTAAGACATGATCATCAATTGTTAGTTAGTTCATCTAAGATAAAACTGAAAGAGAGAATTAGTGAGTAGAATGAACATACGAAGCGTGTCTCCGACAAAGAACGTTTTTCCCTCTGCCCAGGCAGTGTAGTTAACGCCCAATGTCCAGCCTGCAGAATCTCCGACCATATAATCAGTGGCCAAAGCTGGAGCAACAATGGCAGAAACTGCAACGATGATCGCGAATATGAATGATTTGGAGGCCATATTCTGATCAATTGATTGGATTTGGTTGTGATGAGGTATGCTTTTGGTTTCAAGTTTTGTATTTATAGTGTTGATAACATGCAAGAAAAGCAGGTAGCCGGCCAAAAGCGGCACTTATAACATTGTACGTGTAAGTTGTAACCCCCGATTAAGTTTAATTTTCATCCAAATGTGAATTAATTAAGTAATTAAAGTGTGTATATGTGAATACTTGAGCCATGACAATCTCTAAATTTGTCGTGCCTATACTTTTAGCCGAATGGCCCAGCTTTGCATGTTTAAGCCCTTTCAGTTTTTCCGCGGGTCTCGTAGTTTATGTGGTATCTCGCCTTTATAAGGTATAGATTGTGATGATTCGAGTTCGAACTTTGAATCATGTAATTTTTCTAATCTGTATTTCCACTCTTCCACTTTGAGATTGATGCCTTTAAACTGCAAACTACAATCCTAAGCTATATTCTGGTGCAAAAGAACATCAAAAACAGAAACATGTTTTTTGATGAAATTTTGGATTATAAACTATCTTTACAATTAATAAATGGTTTGATTGAAAAAAAAAAAAGGGTGAACTTTTATGAAAATTGATTAATTGGCATCGTAAACAGTCAACGTGAACAAATTTACCGAATATGTTCGCAGGTTTTAGTCAGGAAATAATTGATGATTCAGAAAATTTTATATTGAAATTGTAATTTCATGAAAGTTTGCGTTCTTTTGTTTTTTACAATTAAATCATTAATTAATTCTAAAGATAGTTGATACAAAATTTCATCAAAATATTTTTTATTTTTCATCTAAAAATAGTTTAGGATCATTTTCTCTGATACATAAAAACTATAAAGGATTGGTTAATCCTTTTATTTCTATTGTTGCTCACATTGAGCATTGGATTGAATAGCTTGGTAAGAACTTAAAAGGTTTACAGAGTTGATTGAACAAAATAAATGTAAAAGAGTTCAGTAAAATGAATTTTAAATGCGTGGGTTTGGCGAAGTGATGAAGTGATTATTCTACATTTAATATAAAACTTATCGTTACACAGTAGAAGTCCTTTTGGATGAAAATGCAGAACATAAATTTTCTTCTAAGCAAGAATATGGTTCGTATAGAACAAGGTTGGCTTGGCTCACGCTGTACAATATTGGCCTTTATTTATGAATTAAAGAAAATTACACTCAACTGTGTATTCCTCAGCTGGCAATGCACCTATGACAAAAATTAACATCTATTGCTATAAATCACGTCTATATTTAGTTTAGTGATTTCAAGCACCAGGATATGTATACCAAAGACCTTGATAATCATGACTAGGTTATGTACTCGTCGGTTCCCAGCATGGAATTTGACAGCCTCAATCAAATGGCTAATAACTCAGAACATCAATTGATTCCCTCCATCAATATCATTGGCATGTTCCTTTTCTATAACATTACCACATGGGTTTGCCCCTGCACCATCACCATATCAGGTCTCTTCACTAATAAGCTCGAGTGGTAGAAGTACATATTGAGGATCGATTTCTTACCAGCTAATGCCTGAAGAAATACCGACTCCATTTTTTTGCTCATCACTGAATTGTGGCTTTCCTTCAAGCAGAGGTAGCCTCAGTTTTGAAGGTTGTTTTATCTGTTCCCAATTGGACAGTTTTAGCAGATTTGAGGATTAAATATAAACTTGAAGTTAAACATCAAGTGAGGCATTACTTACCTCATTTCCTTGTTGGAAACTACCCCATCTGTTCTCTTTTGAACCCTTGTAACAAAGTGAGTTTATTCAGAATAAGAATTTCAAAATAACCTGATTTAAAACTTTATTAATACGATTGATAAGCAAGTCTTGTGGAACCTTTGCTGATATGCTGAAAGACCATGGTACTTTAGGCTCGGAATTAGTAACTTGTGGTTCGGATGCCAGAGAGAGCTAGTTCAGCAAAAGGGAAAGGTGTCACAAAATGCAATTTTCTTCAATGATAACAATTAGAAACAATATAAGTATAATAACAAAACAAATGTTTTGTGAATTATGCTAGAGCTGCAAATTAGGTGAACAAGAAATACAGGGCAGTCATTCATCAGTGGTGCTTCTTGGTACTGTTTAATGGAATTTAAACACCCCAATGATGATCTGGAAAGTAGAAGGCATTAATAACTCACATTCTTGAAAAGTTCAATTGGAGGATTATCATGAAATCTCTTCCCTGTTTGGAAATTGAACTCCTGAGAAGAATGAAATAAAATACTGCCTGAAGATGCTTTCATTATACCAGAAACTAGAACAAAGATTATCATAAGTCAATTACCATTGGCACGGTGGTCTCCTTCTTAATATTTCGGAAAAGTCCAATATCCCCCTTGCTACTCAAGATCTGCAATTGAAAATAAAGTATATTACTGAATACCTTTCTGCTATGCATGATTTCAGATAGAAATGATTTTGAAAAGTCAACCTTTTTATTGAGGGGAAGAGCTTTGAAGCTCTGAGAAGACTGGCAACCATCTGGCTTAGAAGCATTATTCATAAGGCTGGCTCTGAAAAAAGAGGGGTTTGCAGTACAAACGTGTTAAGAGAAGAAAATTGATCCAACTGAAATTATGAAATATGTAGCATACTGTAGCATAGATCAAACTTGCAGTCTACATGGATAAAAAAATTTACAAGAACCAGAATAAGATTTTGATTAGCATGCAATTGTGAATGACAGCCAACAGATGTATGCGCAGTTAAATGGTAATTGACTGACAATATCACATAAAACCAAATGGAAATAAACCTACAATTATGAGTATTTGCAAAATCTGGAAGCCAGAAGGTAAAGAACGAGGGTGAATTCCACCATTCAATTCAAAAGGTAAGGTAAAATTGTTATAAGAAACAAAGTCATGATGCATACAAGGGGTTGAATTAAAGACTCATTGAAAGGATCAAAATCAGCATCTCCATATATTACCTTCCAGGTTCTCTGTTTACACAATCTGCGGTTAAGTTAGTTGAGTTTTTATGAAAGTCCTGTTACAAGACAAAAAGAACAAGAACCCATCATCAACAAAAGCACATCCACTTTTCCTTGAAATCTGTGCATGTGTAGATTGAACAGAGTATACCCCCAAAAATAACAAACCAAGATAACAAGGAATAAAGTAAGAGCACATCAAAGAGTGTTATTTTAACAGAGCCCCTGTTCTATCCATCTGGAATAGTTAAACCATTCAAGTTACAGACATCACACAGACAAATTAACGAACTTATGGTATACCTTATCAGAGTGATTGCAAGGAACTGTGGATTTCAACACTGCAGAGCTATGTTGCATGGCCCTCTCTGAAGTCTTCAAGTGAAATTCCTGAAAGAAATTCATCATTGAAAGTTCAGCAGCAAGTAGAGTAATAAAAAAGTCTCCTGGATGAAAAATATTATCATATAAACTCACTTGAAAATCTGGTAGACGAGGAGTGCTTCTCTTTGGGTGCAATGAAGGTGCCTCAAGAATCTGAAAATACAGGACTTTGTTCTGAATACCATACTATAACTTAAACGTAGACAAGATAAATTGATAAAATAGGTACTTACTTTTCTATTCAGAGGACGAGCTTTAAATTTACGAAATGTTGAATTCACTTTTTCATCTTTACTGCTTTTTGCTCTGAAACTCAAACATCAAGGAAGAAATTCAAATGTCATATTCCAGTAATGTATTCTTCTAACAAAAAAATTAATATACTGCTTCATCAAAACATAACTGCTGCCAGAGTGGATCATACAATACAAACCTTAGCCTTTCTGCCCTATGTGCAGTTTCAAGATCTGGATCTCTAGGAATAGTGATCCTTAGCTTAGTGTGAGTAGAATTTCCATCAAGGAATCCATCCTGCCCAATAATTAAAAAGATTTCAGATCTACATTTTCAATAATTTCAATTTTTAGGTCCTTTACCTTGGTTCTGTCATCAGAAGCAATAACAATTTAAAAATAGTCATAAAATGGAAAGATCATTAGAACTGAAAACTGTATGTTCCTGAACTTCTCTGCACGTTTTCCATGTAAAAAATTTGCAGAAAACCAGTCATGCATGCAATCAGATTGACTTTTTGAAGGCTGATAAGATCATGCTTGCAGAAGTAATTGACGTACCTGCTTGGGTGCCTTATGTACAAAGTTAGTCTGCTGCAGCTGCACAGTTCCCATGACCTGTTTGGAAAAGTTATAAACTTCTAGAACTACTAAAATTAGAAATAAAATTAATAGTACTCCTAACCAGCTAAGAGGCAAGACTCATAAAGAAAAAGTCAAAGCCAAACCAGACAAAAAGATACACATGGTGTATATTAAGCAACTTCAAATGAAGAGCAGAAATAAATAAATAAAATTAATTTGTACCTTCCGCAAAAGACCACCATCGAGCTTTTGTCTTTTAGCAGCTTGATTTTCAACAACACAAGTGTTGGCTGAGCTTTTAGATGTTTTCTCGAAGACAGACATATTTGACCTACCATTTAAAATAAATATAGATATCATACGAATGACAAGCATGAAAACCTCATTTGCAAAATTATTTATATGGTAGACAAAATTCTAAAACATTCACTGATTAGTTAAGACTTGATGATCTATAAAAGTTTCATTTGCCAAAAGTAAATCACAATGATGCGATTGCAAATTCACAGTTTTCAAACCTATACATTTTTTTTATCATAAAACATATAGCATGAACTTATCCCTCAATCCACTGAATATCAATATACCATAAGTACTCTCATGCAAATTTTTAGGTGTGATTCACCTAGTACTTTGAGATTAGGAAGAAATGAACAGACAATTACCTAGAATAACCAGCCTGGGCAGGACGATTTTGCTTGGCCAATTGACTCGCTGTTGGCTTCATAAGAGTTGAAGTCCTAGGGAAAGTGGGCTTCATGAACAGCTTAGTTTGATTATTTACTGAGTTTACAGTATTTGCCATGTGGTTGTAAAAGGTCAATCCTGCATATATTTTTGACCATGAGAAATATAATACATTATCAGGTAGATGCCAAAAGCAGAGATCCTACAATCAAATAAGAAATTATATCTAGGGGGTTTAATTACATATACTCAACAATATTCATTAAGGAATCAAAATGTGTAAATTAATGCAGAGATTAAGGAACAGAAAACATGAGGAAAAAAAATTGAAGCATTTGCAAGTAAAAAAACAAAAAAAGGTTAAGGAAACCTGAGGGTAATTTCTGGGCTTCATTTTGAAGCTTTTTCTGGCTCGCTATATGTCCGGACAAGGAAGTTCCCTTATTTTGTCTTTCAACTGTAACATGAAAACATATAACAATGTGGGTAAATAGGTGATATCACATGGATCTACATATAGAGATTGCAGAGTCAGAGATAATCTCATTGTTCTAAAGGAACTAGTAAAACAATTCGTTAACAATTTCAGATTTTAGAATCATTCTTCACTCTCTTTCAATAATGATTCTACACTGTGCAGTCAGAGACAAACTCATGGTTCTGATTACCATTCTCATTCAACAGACTATATTGCATCTTCTGTGAATATGTGACAGCCAATTGAAACCATGATATCCAGTACATATATAAACAGGGCCGTTGATCTTTACAGGTTCTGAGTTCTCTTTTGTTTTTAGTTTGCACAACCATTCATCTTGACATGAGAACCATGAAAACAATATCAAAACTCAGTCTACTATTTAATGTTATAGATGCATCTACTAAAAAAAAAATTCTTTTTTTTTTTTGGCAAAGAAAGAGCCACTCTCAAACCATGTGGTGTTTCCTCCCTGATAAACTTGAAGTTTCATCATTGGCATATCTCTATTTACGGGAATGACCAAGTACAATATAAGTAAGGGTCATCATTGGTATTGGCCACATCTACAAGATAATTTTGATTCCATCAAGTGGAAACCAGGAAAATGAAGTTTGAAGAGGAAAGTCAGATTTCAATGTCTGTTTCCCTCATTAATGTGCATAGAAGGACACTAACATATCAAAGAAGGGGAAAGGAAAGATATCATTTCTATAGCCGGTGGTACCTCCATAATTCTCCATAGCAGGAATTTCATGGTCTGCCTCAACATCAGAGTTATTTTCAGATAAGCTCATGCTATCCACACCTTTAGATTTCGGAGAGATGTTAATATTTTCCATCATTATTCCCTCTCTTCGAACCAATTTCTCCAGCAAAGCTGAAAGAAGAATAACGGTTTGTAAATTTAAGAAAGTTGAAACAAAAAGAACCCACAAAAAAGGGATCCAAGCAAGAATCAAAAATTAAAAGTATGTTGATAACAGTGTTTGATGTTTTCAGCTAAGAGCGGCCTATAAATTTTGATACATATCACTGCAAATATGATTTTAATGCACTTCCAACTTAACTTGCATATTCATTATATGCTATCCCAATTTACAGTTCTAACAGCCATCTCATTTTGATTAATTACAGTGGGAAGCTTCACCAACAAACAGATGCACCAAACTATTAGCATCATAAATGTACTGCAAATGGAAAGAGAATACAACCAAAACCAAATGTTTTAAAATACAAATCTCAAGTACTTCCTAACTCAGCAAAATGGAGCCCCACCTAGCAACTTCAAAACCAGCAGATATTACAGGTAAAAAATTCAAAACTCCAAAGACACATGCAATTGATGGTACAAACTACAAACACTCCGTGAACTCCTACAAATTAGAAATAAATCCAGCCACTCCTAGTACCTTGAGCTACAAATGCAGTACCTTCCAGGACGCTCTATTAAAAGACCATCAAGGATAGCAGAAAAAACAAAGGAGAAGAAATCGCGGAAATTAATTTTGCAAACGCAGGCGCAATAGAACAAAATAAGGGCGCAACAACACTGAAACATATAAAACGAAAACGTTCTAAAAGCCAACATTTGAAGTAGAAGTTATTGTCAGGAGACAGGGTAAATGAGAGAGAAGATTACGAGAAGGGGGATAGCTTCCAGCTGATTCGAACCAGAGTTCGGCTTGGCGGGTCTCGAGAGGCGACTCGGCATGGGTGAAGTCAAAAAAGCGGGCCGCGTCGAACTCGTAATCGAGATCAATCTCATACGCCGTGAAAGTGTACTCTACCTCCTCTTCGTTCACAGTATCCTCCACCATTTCTTCTTCCATTCTCTCTCTATAAAATGTTTCACCAGTAGAGAGAGAAGTAACTGAGGGTTAGAGAGAGAGAAAAGCTGAGCGTAGAGACTTCTTGAAATGCGAGAGAGAATGAGAATTGAAATTTGGTTTTGTGGTGCGTACGATAGAGACAGGAGCCTTGTATGTATATTTTGTTTCAGACGTCAGAGATGAGAGAGGGAGAGAGAGCGGCGAGGATCCGGAAATTTGAATGGTGAGTGAAATGACGGATATGGGAAGATCCGAATGACAGTTTACATCTTATTACCCAACAGACTAATTTGCCCTCGGGAAGGTATTTTTAGTGGATGAGTGGGAAACTCTGGTTTGAATTTGATTTGTCACAACCAAATAACCAATTAATTATAAGAATATAAATATATTCTTAATTGATTATTTAGTTGAATTTTCCAATTAATTTGTATTGCTGATAACGCGTTACTTTTTCCCTCAGTAGTCATATAAATAATTAAATATACACATTTATTACTCTCCATGAACCATAACAACACTCGTTAATATTTTTTAAACCAAAAAAAAAATTAAAAAAAATCAATGCTCATATAAAATCAATTAATCGTGGAATCGAATCTCTAACCACTATAATTTATTGGTTGTTAAAAGTCTCAGTTAATCAATTATTCTTTATTTTTATAAAGTTGCAAAATATATGAGTTCAAAGAAACAAGAATTGTTGATATTTGTTCATTTATTTTAAATGATTCATTATATTCGTTTCTTTAATAATTGAATTAGTTTATGAAAATTCATAAACAGCTCGCGCACATATTAATTATTCATTATTCAGTCATAAACAAAATGTTGAACATGTTTATATTAAAGATTAATAGTCATATGTTTTGATCAATTGAGAATTATGGATATTATAATAAAACTAAAATATAAAGGAGTAATATTAAAAGAATTAGAATTAATACAAATATATTTATCATTATGAGTATTAAATAATAAGTAGTTAAATGAATAAACTACAAATAATGAATGAGTGGTAAACGAATATCAAATACATTTTAAATGAGTATGTTCGTGAATATGTATTATTTGTTTATAATCATAAATATTAATAAATGAACAAAAATGAATGGTGTGCCGATATTATTCACTATTTGTTGAACCAATGCTTTTATCCATTTATAGTCCTAGTCTTTATTATATTTCATTTATCTTGTTATTGATGTATTACCCGTTACATGTGATTCAATTTCGTGTCATGTAATTTTCATTAATCTATTACTCATATTTATGTAAAAATGTAAGTATTTTTGTTTGTATAGAGTGTGAATTCTAAAATCAATATGTCTCAACTGATATATATTATAAGTCATCATCATTTACCAATAATGTGCGCATATTTTATACACTATAATTATTTGTGGCTTAATTCCAAAATAAAATACAATTTTTTTTTATGAAATTGCCCTTCTAACACCAATTTTCAAAATTAGTAAAAAAAATATGACGAGTCTAACCTTATTTTGCATTTGGAATCATCAATTATTTTTCTGCTAAAACTTGCAACATATTCGATAAATTTGTTAATATTAACTAACACGACATTGGTAAATAAAGGAGAATCAAACATTGTTGTTTTGTAAAAATATTTAATTTTTCGCTTTAATTTTTGTTAGGATTGCACATATGATAAAGTAGAACAATATTATATTGTTCATCTTTCATTAATTTTTTTCTTTTCTTTTATTTGATCGACAGCATTAGACATCTCTAAGATTTCACTAAAAAATCAATGAAGATTTGAATTGCAATCTGTATTTGGTGACATTCACATGTTTATGTGTACCACATGATTTCATTGAATTGAAAATTTTACTTTTTACATAAAAAAAAAAAAGAAGAAGAAGATAGAAATAAATATCTTGGCAATGGCATTCGAAGTATGTCCAAGGGAAGGGGACCAAACATATTGGCTAATATAAGATATTCTTATGTACAACAATTATAGTATAATTTATTTTATCATGAAAAGCGGTCTTCGTCCATTTAGCAAAGCAGTGAGTAAAAAATAATGAAATCACTTTGGATTTATCACTGCAATGTTGGATCATTTTCAGTAGGGCTTTCCAAATTTGTTGATTGGTCTGTGACATTTAATGAAAGATAAGTAGTTTCAGTGTCACACACACATATATATATATATATATTGAGTATATATTAGCTTTGATTTTTCAAATTTTGAATTACCAGCTCAACTTATAGGGAAATGGGCATGAGATTGTCAGTTTGTGAAAAGGGAATATATATAAAAATTGAGCGAGAGGGGCAAACTTGTCATTGGGGTTTGAGCTCCGTCTCGGGCGGCTCGAGCCTGTCTTTTTCAGACACTGAAATTTCGGCGCCGGTCGAAGCTGGGCCTAATTTTCACTTGAAATTACGAAATCACCCTTAACGGTTTAATTCGGTTTGCGGGGACCCGCACCCATCAAATTTTAAACCGCATAGGATTCTTCTTGAACGGATTGGGACATTCCTCGATCATCTAAAAAAATAAAAGTAAAATTAAAATGTAATTTTGGGTGTATTTCCTATTTTCTGTAATTGAATTATTATTATACTTTCATTTGTAATACAACTTTTAAATTATATTTTTAATTGGGACCCAATATCATCTCTCATAAAAGTTAGATTTTTGTAGTTGCAATTTATGGGGAGTCGATGGATTTTGCAAGTTTGTATTTAAGATTCAAATGAATTTTGAAAATTGTAGATTTCGATAATTTTGTATTTGTTTGTAATTTTATGGGGTAATATAATTAGAATGTTACAATCACATAAAAAAAATAGTAGAAAATGTATATAATGTGTTAATTATTTTGAAAAGATAGATATTATTTTTCGAAATTGTAAAAAATAAAAAAATTTAACAAAATAATAGGATTTTTGAAATCTCATGACAAACATGGAATGAGATTTTAACCATACTAAATTTGAAAGAACTAATTTCAATCAAAACACAACCTTAGTATCATTTAAACTTAATTCATCATTTTAGCAATTATTTGCCACCCCTATGTTAAATAATTGACTGGATTGAAAACTAATAGGTGTTATTTCCTAACCATTCCATAATTATCAATACTCCTCTAAATAGACACTTAATTGAAAACGACGGAAACATCTCACTTTCATTTTCTTTTTTTGTCAATTCTAATATTTTGGGACAAAATACTAACAGAGCATAAAAATTTGTGGAAGTAAAAACAATAAGAATATATTTCATTATTGTGTTATAAAATATGCGTGTGAAATTATTATTTGTATGTTACCCTACTTTTAATTTTTATAATTATTAGCGATGGTGTGCATGTTTGAGAGGATATCTGAAATATGTCCACCTTCTACATGAGTTTTTTAAACAGTGGTCATTTCCTTTTTATTTGGTATAATATACTCCCTCTATTCCTTTTTAAATGACGTCCTATAGCTCTACACACAGATTAAAAATAATTTTATTTTCTTAATATACCCCTCATTAATTAAGTTTTTCTTTGACCATTAATTATTATTGATGCATGTCTCTATTGAAAACATGAGTACTATACAATGTATTTAATTTAGGCATTAATTAATCATAGGGGTATATATGGAAATAATGCACAAAACGTCAATTAAATAGGAAAAAATTTAAAGTTTCAAAACGTCACTTAAAAATGAATGGAGGGAGTATTTTTTAATGAAAGAGAGAATAAATACTAGAAAATTTGCATGATTCAGAATTTGAATCTTGGTCATCATAATTTACATTTTTATAAAGATGGTATATTATTTGAGCTACAAGACATGAAATGTATGAATTTACAAAGTTTCAAAACGTCACTTAAAAATGAATGGAGGGAGTATTTTTTAATGAAAGACAGAATAAATACTAGAAAATTTGCATGATTTAGAATTTGAATCTTGGTCATCATAATTTACATTTTTATAAAGATGGTATATTATTTGAGCTACAAGACATGAAATGTATGAATTTACAGAAACAATGAATTTGCAAGCAATTTGTTCTCACTTAATTTTTCAGATACATTTACAGTAGAAACTCGTTAAATTAATACTCGATTATTTAATAAATTCTCTAAGATAATATTTTTGGCCGGTCCCGACTCGGGGATAGGGTGCTAAATTAATAATTCACTAAAATTATAAGATAATACATTTTTGATAATTTATATAGACCCCATATAAAATATAAATTAATAATTTCTTATATACTACATATTACATGAATGATTTATGAAGGTTTATTGAAAAATGACTCAATTGTCTTTTGTTTTTTGTTGAAATCAATTCGAATGAGACTTGGATTATCCTTGTTGTGCTTGCATAATGCTCTTCGAATCTCGTCGGTCATTGTTGTTTTTTTCACACCTTTAAGATGGGAAGCCATGTAGTGTGTATGATTTGTTTGTGTTAGCATATTTTGATCTTGTATTTATATAGAAAATATTTTTTAATGTCCATAAGGTGATACATTGAATACAAGAAATATAATAAGATGGGAGATTGAAGGGTTCTTTCAAATTGGGCCCTTCATTTGATATATGTACGTACATGCATTGTACAATAATTACAGTAAGTGGAAGTTTGAAAAATGTTTGTAAATTGAGTATTTCATTATAAATTAATAAAATATTAATTAATATATAAATTAATAATTATTAATATATCGATCGATTAATTAATAACTCTTTTAATTAATAAATTTTGGTGGTCCCATGAGTATTAATTTATAGAGTTTCTACTGTAAATGACTATTATGAATTTGATTTTCGTAGCTCAAATTCATTAGTTCAAAGACAACCTTATTAGTTTGAAGAATTGGTCCACAAGTTAAAAAAATCCCACACCAACTTAATCACAATATGATAATTGCAACATTCAATACATCAAAATTTGAAAAAGTATTAAAGTTGAAAATAGAGCATTTAAATCTGGATATGTGCAGAGTTGATTAGATTTTGGTACTATTTTGGAGAGTGAATTATACGTATGGAAAGTCGCAATAAATTTTCTCGTTTAGGAAATGGTGGCCACAATTTGATTTGGTTGACCTTAATTGTCTGATGCTATTTTGTGAATGGTGGTAATAAATGAATGAACAATGAAGTCTTTTATTTATTTATTTTTTTTCTGAGCAAATTGAACAATATCGTACTTACAGATATAAATGCTTTATTCCTTTTCCGACTTATATTCAATGCTATTTTGTGATTTGGTTGAGCGTTTCGTTAATTACCATCTTACCATGGTCCCACGAAACAGCACTAGGGTCTACGAGCCTACAACTCTGCAGCTTCAATCTTTTTATTTTTAATTTTTTTAATAATGATTAATGAAGTCATTTAAAATGTTAATTAAACTAATTAATTTCCTACTATGTAATACTTTTATATTTTTGAGATTTAAAAAATTAGATTGAATATGAGTTAAATAAGTATTATTATATATATAAAAATGAATATATATGTAATACATTTAAAAAAGGAATACAAACTTATAGAAATGGGAGGAACTTACAGCTTAACATTTGTATTATATTTATTAATTTCATTTCATTTCTTAATATTTTGTATAATATATGATACATATTACATAATAATGTTAAGGCTCAAAAATAATGGAGAATACTACCATGTAATAGGTTGGACCGTGGATGAACTTGATACAGTTAATTGTTGAATTGCTAGACAAAATAGTTTGGTCAACAGTTGGAGTCCTCGAATACAGGAGGGTGTTTGGAGTGGGGTGTAGAGGTGCTCACCCGATTTGATTTGAACCGCAACCGGCCGGTTCGAACCGGCGATCAATAGTTTCGGGAACTATTGACCCGGTTCCGGTTCAAACCGAAACCGGGAACCGTGCTTGTCCGGTTCGGTTTCGGTTCCGAGATTTCCAAACCGTCGGTTTACCCTATATATATATATTTTTTTTATTTTTTTTTATTTGAGCAATGCCATGATTTTAGCAAAATGTAATACGAGTACCTCGGTATCCAAACCGATACCGTGCTACTGAGAACCTCTTGGAAGCCGATACCGCGGTATCGGATTTGGATACCGTAGTACTGAGATGCAGAACCAAAAAAAAAAATCGAAAACCAAATCGCCGGTTCCGGTTTAACCGGCGGTTCGGAACCGAAACCGTGACCCCCATGGTTCGGTTCCGGTTTGGGGTAAGGCGGTTCATCGAACCGTCGGTTCGAACCGACGAACCAGCGGTTCGCGAACCGTGAGCACGTCTAGTGGGGTGTGCCCATCTAGATTTGGTATGAGTGAAATCTCAATCATATTTATTATGAGACTTGTAAAATTCTATCTATTTTTTATATTTTATCTATTTTTATACAATTCTTAATAAACATATTTATTTTAAAAAATAAAGTAATATAACATTATTTATTTTTTCTACAATTCTCAATATGATTATGATATTCTAAAGATAATCATATCTTATAAAATCTCAAAATAAATATAAGATTTTCAAAATCCATATTTTTAAAAATTCACATAAATTCTAAATCCAAACTTGGAAAATCCAAGTTCGGTCCGATCCAAACTTACATGGGTTTTGAATATTTGATTATGACTTTTACTATTTCTTATTTTGTATATTGTGTTGCCAAAAAAGGCAACCAGTGTGCTGACTGTATTCAATTGGGCAATGGGCCCATACAATCAAAGCCTATGTCAGTCGCATCCAATATATTGGTCCTTTGAAATTGGTTATTTAGCCCATTAATCCATCCCACTTGCAATAGGAAAACAGCACAGGCCCAATTAACACTTACCATTTTGCATCATCGATTTACCGTTATCACTTATCAACCATCTCGTTAAGGAGAAAATCCATTCCCGGTGAATCAGTAAAGGGCATCTTTGAAGGGAAATTATGTGGGATTTGAGAAATTTTGTTATTGAAATTATGGATTCTATAGTAATTGTGAATAATGAAGATGTGATTTTTGTATAAAGATTTAGTAGGGTATAATTATATTATAATTGTCAAATCAATATTGAAAAAGTGAGTTGTATTATTTTATTGTGCAAATGTGGATTGATTTGATATTTTATTATGAAAAAATGTATTCGGTAATGATTAATGATTATAATATAAGTTGTAATGATTGTGTCTAAATTTTGTAATTCAAATTTAAATGCAAAAACAAACATACATTATAATTTTGAAGTTCAAAATCCTGCAATGTGAATTTTCTTCCAAACATAACATAAATCATCTTGTCGAGTTGTGTTGCACTTGTTTCGACTAGAATATGAGTTTTTTTAATTCAATTTTGTCTGGATCGTATAATTGGTTGGACCGAATTTTTATTTTGGTTTGAATATAAACCATATTTGAATCTTCTCTAAAACAGTGAAAAAAAAATAAATTAAAACAGTGTGGTGAATATAATAACTAAATGTGTTGGTCAAAACGATTCAATAATGAATCAATGTGGTTCAATTAAAATTCAAGTCCATACATGCATTTTTTTTTCCTTACGGGCAAAGAATTACTTTTTAACAAAAAAAAAAAAAAAGTTATTTTGAAATTTTAATTTTAACTTGAGGAAACTTTTCCTTTAAAAGTATAACCTAACATAGGTTAAATGTAAAAACAATCTAAATTATTGATTTTTTTTTCATTTTTCATCCTAAACTTTTTTTTATATCAAATTGTGATTTGAACTACTAAAATTTATCAAATTGTAACTTTCAAACCATTTTTCGTAAAAAATATGAACACGTAATGCGCACACTGAATTTATATGATGATCACCTTAAATTACAAGATCACAATAATACCTTTATATTAGGATCACCTTAAATTACAAGATTATAAGAATACCTTTATGTTTTCAGCGTGCAGGTCACTTGTTCACATTTTTATTGGAAAATGTATTGAGAGTTGCAATTGGATAAATTTTAGTAGTTCAAATTGCAATCTGATAAATACAAAGTTTAGATAGGAAAATGAAAAAAAACCAATAATTTAGATAAATATATATATTTTTGTATTTAACCATATTTTTTAAAACTAATTCAAGGTATTTCTTCTTTACTTTTAGTAAGAAAAGAAGGGAAGAAAAAAAACAATGCGTGAATTGCCACATAAACCAAATTGACTTGACAACGGTGTGTTACTTATCATTACTTTATATATATATATATATATATATATATATATATTATAAAAAATGTCTTAAACCCTAGTAAAAACAAAACAAATCTTAAACCCTTCTTTTCGGCGTTAATTTCCAATCGACCGCCCAAATCTTCTATTTTTGATCGGTAAATATCTTTGGTTTCCTATTCCTTTAGAAATAGCGATAATTCAAGCCATGCCTATTTCTTTGTGAAGATTTGTGACGTTATGTTTGACATACAATAGTGAGTGTATTGCTGCTGTTTATATTGTTTGCCGTGATTAATTTTGCGGTTGTTATAGGCGGAGATGAGGAGGGCTCAAACCACCGTGCAGTTCACGAAGCAGCCATACATAGAAGATGTCGGTCCTCGAAGGATGTAAGTTGTTGAATGATCCTGTATTCAGATTATTTTAGAACATCTTATGCTCTATTGTGAAAGCAGGTTGCATGCTTTTGCATCTTGGAATGAATCTTTTTTTGCTGGGTATTGATTCGGTTGTCCAATTTTGGGGTAAATGGATTTAGTGCATCTAGGAAACAGTTCTTTATTGTAACCATGACAAGATTTGAGGCAACGATCTCTTCTTTCAGAGTTGAGGATTTCTGGGGCTGGGCAAGGCAATTGACAATTATGGACATGGGATATAAAGATACTCTACCACTGTAATTACTAGTTAAAAATGTTGAGAGTTCGGGAAAATCGATAGTGTACATATCAAATCTGTTAAGAGCGAGAGGCTCTCAATCACATTGATGTAGTGATTTGAGCGTTTCAGAAGCCAGAATATTTCAGTTAAGCAATAAAAATTTCTGATGAACTTAACAGTTGCTGCAAGCTAAACGTCGTGACTTTTTGTTACTGCCAGTTTTTGACAATAAAGTGTTGCTATGGAGTTTGCTTGAGTGATAGTATTTTTATCAGGAAACAGGAAAAAAAAGTTCATGTTATGGAATGCTTATTTAGTCTTGGTTATCTTGCCATTTTTCCAGAGAAAGCATTCAATTTTCTACGTTCTCCGAAACTGAAGTACTAAAAGCTGCTGAAGTTCAAGTTTCTCGTGGCGTCTACTATGACCCCAATAACAAGCCTATTGACACTGGGCTGTTAGACCCTCACATGGTAATGGCTTCATCACTCTTTTCTGAAATTGTCATTTTCCTCTCACTACTGCGAGCCAAATTCACAATGTATACTTACTTTAGCAGAGAAAGTCACATGTTTTGAAATATAACAATTTTTCTGTGGTTAACTTGTATGTTTGGTCATTCTTTTCCTATTCTCTTACTATTAAATTCAGAATTTATAAGTCTTGAGAAAGATGAAATCACATTTTCTTCAAAGTTCTACCTTTATTTTGTTTTTTTTTTTTATTATCTTAGTTAAGTTCAAATTGGCACATGAACTTTTTTCTTTATATTGATAAAAAGTTTCTGTTTCTTTCTCAAAATAAAAAATTAAGAATTTTATGATACTATTTCTTTATCTCAGTGTTTATTTAAAATTGAGAATCAGGTTTGACTCTTAATACATTGCTGCAACTTTGCCTAAAGATGTGTATGGCAGAATTTCTTGGCCAACAGGTTGGAAGATTATATAATCTTTTCTGTTGGGGTCTTTGGGGGTGGGATTGCAAGGACCGGTGTTTCCTGTAGCTCATAGCTTTTAATACTGTAACATCTTCATGCATTTTGTTTTTCAGGGGCCACCAAACAAGGAAGGCACTTGTAAAACTTGCGGTGGAAATTTTCGTGAATGCCCCGGTCATTGTGGATATTTGGCTCTCGCTCTTCCTGTTTATAACGTTGGATATTTGGGTACAATAGTAGACATAATGAAGTGCATCTGCAAGGTATCAAAATTTGTGTCATTTCTTCTTACCAGTTTATTTTGGAAATTCTTCACGTCTTTATATTCGTATAATATCGGGAATAGTTTTAAACCAATAATGTTTATTTCAAATTGTGCCTATGGTGCGAATCTTTACGCACTGATATGGGAAAAAGTGAAGTATGCTGCACATGCTTAAAATTTCTTCTTTCAAGAAAATCACTAATGCCTTACCATGTTAAAATTATAAATATCTTCAAATCCCTAAGAGATTTTCAATGTTGGTTATAAGAGGTAAGTGAATTCTGGTCTGGTCAATGTGACTCTGGACCTGTGTCATGTATAGGAGTTATCTTAGGCATTTCTCTATTTGTCCATTTCTTCTTTTCAGGATTGTGTTATGTGCTATGTGTTATTTGTTATTGTTTTTTCTAGTAAATGATAATTCCTTTTCTTGTATAGTCATCATCAATGCCATCTTCTTAAGCTTGTTCAATATTATGTTAAGTCAAGAGATTAGATGTCCTATGCAATGAATCTTCTTTTTGGATATTGATCATGTGATTTCCTTGTTAACTTTTGATTAACAGAACTGCTCCAGAGTACTCCTTAAGGAAAAAGATCGTCAAGAATATCTAAAGAAGATGAGAAACCCCAGAATGGAGCCTTTGAAGAAGAATGAGATATTAAAAAGAATAGTGAAGACCTGTAATGCCATGGCAGCAAGTAAGAGAAGTGTCAAGTGCTCCAGATGTGGATATTCAAATGGTTAGGCCCTTTGCTTTATAATTTTTCCATTTCACTTTGTGTAGTCTGTTTAACTGAACTTACTGTGTTTGTTTCTGAATACATACTATCTGCGAATAACTAGAAAATCTCTCCTTCATTATAAAAATATTTGTTACCTATCCAAAAAAAAACAAAAAAGAAAAAAAAAAGAGAAAATCAGAGTTTTAAAGTCTCAAGATGTGACCTGCAATTGGTAAAATTAAAAATTTAAAGGATATCGCAGAAGCCTTATAGCTTCACCATCTGGTTATTGCCATGGTGGATATAGATACTAGTCGCTGTGTGGGTCATGCCTATTATTTTATTACATGCACATTAAGAATTTATATGTTTATATATATCCTATGTTGTCTTGTTGATTCAATTTTCCTAGCAAATGGGATTTCATTTATGTGATCTTTGAGTTGCTCTGATGCTATTAGTTATCTAGTAAGACTTGAATATTAATAGTTCTTAATTTAATAGCTTTTGGTGGAAGTTCAAGATTGTAAATGCTTGTTTTCAAGAGAGATATTTTGTTTATATTTCAATTCCAGTATGAGTGAATTTTTTCATAAGGGAGGGAAGATTGATGGATTGTGATATCTTGATGTTGAATTACGATGACAATTAGTATGATGAGTTGGAAAGTCAAATAACTAAAAGATTGGACATGTGGTTGAGCGAATGATTTTGTGAGAAAATGTATAATGGATCTTGGCTTTCAGGAGACTAATATCAAACTATTTCTAAGTTCTAATTTGATAACACCGAGTTGAGTTTGGGGTTGGGTGGAGGATGGTCAGTATTGGTTTGAAAACCAAACATGCAGCTTTGGTGTAGGACATAAATATCAAGAAAGTGTGGCTCCATTGTGTCATTTTTGGATATTTCTACAACCAAACGTCAAACATATCACCCTGGCTTGTACTTGTTATAATATTTAGCATGCTTTTGCTCCCCAAAGAAAGAAAGGGAAACATCATCCTTTTTTTCTCTTGGTTTTTTATGTCAATTTCATGGTTTTTCTCCTGATAATGAAGTTTCAACCAACTAATTTTTGTAGGCATGGTTAAAAGGGCGAAGTTGAAGATCCAGCATGATCGTGCAAGAGCTGATAGTAACTTGGATGAACGCCAATCTGCTCTTTCCCACACTACAATATTCCTTGATCCAAAAATGGCCTATCATCTACTAAGAAATGTGCCGGATGAGGTAATCCTGTCCTAAATTTCTTGATTCCAGTATAGTCTGAAGAAAGCTTTTGAAGAAGATTTTAGGACTTGAATGCCCATCATTTATTACATTATCTGTTGTTTTGTATTATTATTATTTTTAATTACATTTTTTTTAAATTTTACTTGGTTATTGTTTCCTCTCTCTCTCAATTTTTCTTCAGGATTGCGAGTTGCTTTATCTTAACAGTAGACCTGAGAATCTTGTTGTCACTAATATTCTTGTGCCACCAGTTGCCATACGCCCTTCAGTTTTCGTTGATGCTGGAACACGGTAATTCCAAGCTTCAATAATACACTCTGCTCTTCATATTCATGGTTGTAGAGATCAATAGGTTTGTTTATGTTTGAATACTTGGTTCAAGTTTTCAAAATTTTAAAATAATGTTGAACTTTAGTTTAGAATATTGGAAACTTCAGTGTAGAGTTATATAATATGAGTTTAAATTGAATGAAATGCATGTCTGTATTAATATTAATTTGTTATCATGCAGTCAGATGATTGTGATATGAGATAAAATAATGCTTGCTCATCACTGCCAGGAGATTTGTGACTTTTGTTTTCAGAGTTTGTCGACTTTGGTGTCTTGAAGTTCACTATTGTATCATACAAGACAATTTTAAATGGATGTTTAAGAGTATAATGTTGTTACTTGTGATGTATGGTGATAATTATTTTTGATGTTTCTTTAAGGACTATGCTGAATGGGTTAATGTTACCACCCACCCCCAAAAAAAAAAAAAAGAAAAAGAAAAGAAAAGAGAAGAAGAGAAAAGAAACAAAGTAATGGAAATACATGGAGCTGCTGGTGAAACCCAGGAAAATAATCAGATTAGTTAACAATTTGTTAGGCATAAATAATTTGGAAATTCAAGCACAGAATTCCTTCTAACTTGATTCTCATCTGCAGAAATATAGCTCCCCGACATACAGCAGGCAACCTCTCTTCGTTGTTGCCTCTTGATCAAGTTTCTATAATCACTAATAACTGTTACTGCCCTGTAGTGAATAAGACCAAAATAGCTTGTCTTTTGCCTATTATGGATCAAACTTGCATATAAGTTTATTAAGTTAAAAATCTTGACATTGTAAGAAGCCAAAAACTAAATACGTGTGACTGGAAAGATGCTTACAAGCTCAAAAATGCATTTTGGATCTGTTATCATGCATCTTAACCATGCTTCGAGCTGTGTCGGTGTAACCTGGTCGATTGTGATCCACAAGCTGTTCTGATCCTATGTTATGAGTCCATCTTTGGATTTGTCATTTCGGGGTTTCAGACTGAAGTTATGTCTCTGCCATGTCTGGATCACCTAATATGAGTATCTAAAATCCCTTTTCCCATTTCATGATGCATTGCTAAAATTTTGGGAGCAATTTCATTCTAAACTCTTAAGCAGTATCTAATGAATGACAGATATTTGATAAATAAACAAGATATTTTTCTTTGAATGATCTTTTCCTTATGCCTTTTGGTTATGTTTCAGCATTGAGGTAATAAGTTAGCACTAAGTTGGAATGAGCTGCATAGGCTCCTTGTACAGAGCTGAAGAGGCCTACTTTATTCGCTTGGTTTATTTCTTTTTGTTACCTACATGATGCTGAACTTTTTTTGACTGTTATTTTTCTTTGGTTGTTGCAGTAATGAGAATGATATTACAGAAAGGCTAAAACGCATCATCCAAGCAAATGCTACTCTTCGCCAAGATCTATTGGAATCAAACCTTCAATACAAAAGCCTGGTATGGTGATGTTTTATTTTTCAATACAAGGGCCAACATCTTGTTAATTTGTTCTGAATAATCCAGGCCAAAGTGTTGTAAATAGGGTAAAGTTAAAATTCCTTAATATGTACAGTAAATACTGGAAAACTTGCTTATCTTATTTTATTGCCTTTGTGGGTTGATAACCGACCAAATGTGCCATTCAATACTACTGATTATTGATAACTAAAAATTTAAGAACACCGTTCAAATTTAAACTCACACAAAGTCACAAACATTTTTTGTCTTGTAACATCATGGATATTTAACACATTCTCATCAGATGTGATAAGGTCTCTTTAACGAAATTGATATACTTCTAGAATAATGGACTTTTTCTCCTTTTTTTTTGTTTTGTTTCTGAAATAATACATTGTTGTAATTATCTTTGCTCTAAGTATATGATGTGGTACATGCTGATGCATCTCTGTTTCATTGTTTAAATTCAAATTGGAATAAATTCGGATATAAGTAAAGAAGTTGTAAATTTAAAAAATGCATGTAAATTATTTGATATGGAATTGGTATCTTTGCTATGATAGGAGTTGGTCTACAAAATCTCACTGAAACTAAAAATTAATTATTAAAATGCTGAACTTATAACCTGCATATTTTTATGTTTTTTTCTATATGCATGTAGCAGAGAGAAGCTAGTTTGATGGCTTTACAATCCATGAAATTATTTAAACAAACATATTTTTTCTATATCTTGGTATTTTTCTTGCAAGTGGACTGCCGGATACTGAAATGATGAAATGTGGGTAATGAATAGTATTGTTTGTGGAAAAACTGACCCTGCTAATGCACCATGCGCTTGAAGTTTCTCTCAATAGACATCTCTTATTTGAAGAATAGTTATATTCTTACAAAGTGTTTTCACAAACTGTTGGCTTAGCCTAGTTGGGAGTATCTGCAATGTGAGATTGCACATTATATCAACAGTGATGCCCCTGGAGTGCCACAACACTTACTTCCTTCCAAGCAATTGGCTGGTTTTGTTCAGCGCCTCAAAGGGAAGCAGGGAAGGTTTCGTGGAAATTTATCTGGAAAGCGTGTAGAATATACTGGCAGGACCGTTATATCTCCTGATCCAAATTTGAAAATTACTGAGGTTGAGTTTTCTTCCTATCCATAATAATAGAGCTGCTTCACTTTGTTTTGACAGGTTTCTTTAACTGACAGGTTGGTATTCCTATTTTAATGGCTAGGATTTTGACATATCCTGAGCGTGTTTCACATCATAACATAGAGAAGTTGAGGCAATGCGTTCGTAATGGCCCCAACAAATATCCTGGTGCTAAATTTATAAAGCACCCTGATGGTACTGAGATGTAAGTGTTCAATGGTTTCTTTTTCTTTCTTTCTTTTTTTATTTTTTATTTTTCCCTTTTCTATGTCTATGTTTATTTTTGGCATGCTTAGCTGTTAATTGGAATTCATTTGTTTTGTGGCAGATCATTAATAATTTCTTCTAGAAAGCGTCACGCAGATGAGTTGAAGTATGGTTATATTGTGGATCGTCATCTTGAAGATGGAGATGTTGTTTTATTTAACAGACAACCGAGTTTGCATCGGATGTCAATCATGAGCCATCGGGTACCTACCATATGAACTACATAAGATAGAATAATAAGATGTTGTCAATTGCTTGATCGTGTATTTGTGGTCTTCAGGCAAGGATAATGCCTTGGCGCACCCTGAGATTCAATGAGTCTGTTTGCAACCCATACAATGCAGACTTTGATGGTGATGAGATGAACATGCATGTACCACAAACGGAAGAGGCCCGTACAGAAGCAATTATGCTGATGGGGGTAAAATATTTTGCTTTTATTTATTGATTTGGCTTTTCCTACTTCAGTGTCAGCTGTATTTGTTAGGGATATGATGCTTATTCTCTTGTTTTTGACTTAGTTGTATTCATCAGTCTGGATAAAAACCAATTTATGAAATGGAATTGAAACAATCTTTTGGTTCTCAAAATCCTATACTGCTGTCACCTACATGTTTGTGCAGGGACATCACATTATTGTGTAATCTGCAACTTGATTTGGGACAATATTGTTACCTTTTTCTCAGTATTAGCTATCTTTTCTCAGGACCATCATTTAGGTTCTGCTAGGTGTGATTCTTTTCAAAATTTTAGTCAGTTGCTGCATTGATGGTGGAAAAATAGATTGTTCAATTTGTGATCAGTTTATTCTGTGTTCGTTCTGTAGTCAGAGGATGTTATGATAGCAAAAGTTCTCTTCACGATGCAACCGATTATTATATTTTAGGATGATTATTAGGTTTGGTGGTGAAGGACTGTATAACCTGGAGACTTTAATGATTATTCAACAGATGTATGCAGCTCTGCCATCAACTGTTCATAAAATGCCTAAATAAAAGTGTAACTAGGATAAGGGCTTCCTGTTTTATTTGTATTTCAAGAATGAGGGAGGTGGAATTGCAGGCTAATGTCTTCCAAAAGTTTGGTCGAATTTTTATGAAAAATGAGCTTCTGTTACATTTGAAATCATTTTTAGATAGGTAGTTTTAATAGACTTCTGATTTCTGGAATAATTCAGTTGAGAGATTGATGTTGCACGCATCCAAAGAATTGTCCAATATTGTACTAATTTAAATTACGATGTGATAATCTTTGATGTCTTCATTCTAATACTTAAACCTAAGGCACAACTGTATAAATAGTTGTGAAAGGTGTGAGGCGCAGAGGGCACAAGCCATAGGGTCTCTAAAAGCAAGAGGCGGGCATTGTTGATGGTGCATGTGCCTCCAGTGCTTTTTTTTGTGCTTTAGAGGCGCGCCTCTTGTGCACAGGCCACCCTCCAATCCCGAACATGTAGTTAAGAGCCCTTTTTAAAGATTTTAAATAATTTTTTTTCTTGAGGATGACGTAGAACGTCAGAACTTCATTTTGAGAGGTAAAATACATGTTTTTTGTTCTTTTCCTGATATTTAATTTGGTTCCAACAATTTAATGTATCAATTTTTGCACAGTATACACATTTTTTTATAGATTTTTTTGGATTTACTGCCTCATGTTGAAGAGGCGTTCGCCTAGGGCGCCAGGATAGTTGAATGTACCTTTGTACACCTTCAACAACTGTGACTGTATATGATTTTGTCCTAATTAGATTGTTAAATGTCAAACATGTATATGTGCGTGTAGATGAATCATGAACGAAATTATGAATGAAATTATAGCTGCAATAATCAGGAATGTAGAAGGCGTCGGTGTCAAATAACTTTGTTTTTAATGTTTTACTGGTTCTATCTATGATTGTTGCTGATGCTACTGCAGGTGCAAAACAATTTGTGCACTCCAAAGAATGGAGAAATCTTGGTTGCTTCTACACAGGATTTCTTAACATCATCTTATCTTATAACTAGAAAGGACACCTTTTATGATCGGTCGTCCTTTTCACTTATGTGTTCATACATTGGTGATGCCATGGACCCCATTGATTTGCCAACACCAGCACTAGTTAAGGTGAGTCTATGTTTTACTGCCACAAAAGCTTCTGACCATTGATTGTCAAATGATTACATATTTATGTTGTTTTAGTGATTTTTTTCTATATTTTTATTGCAACTGCCTCCTGCACTTCTTATCTTTCTACTGTCTCTCTGTAATTAGATTGGAAACAGTCTTATACTTTTGTCAAATTGATATTGCATTCCTGACATGTGGTGCAATACGATTGTTGGTCATTTATAGGCCTGATACAATTTTCTTTCTTATGTTGTGTGCATATATCATATTGATTTATAATTTTTGGTGCATGTTGGCTATTGTAATATTACAACAAAGATGTTTCTTTCTTTCTTATCTCTTTCTATACCTTTTCTGTTTGGATATGTTTCTGTTTCCTCACAAAATCTGGGGGTGTCAAACCAAGCACCAAAATTATGCGAATAAAATTAAGATTCTTTCAGCTCTCTCAGCAGTTGGTATCACCTTTGGCTATAGACTGGGCCCACAGAGGTTTCACTTGGTATCTTAATAGATGGGTCAAGAGTTGGTGCCAAGTTAGGAAATCCCTAAAGGTAGATGAAATGCTGCCATTGTGTTCTTTGTGAGATATCATTCAATATTCAGGGGCTACCTTCTTACCCTAAATGTGCTGCTAAGAGTAGGGGATTGATTGTGATGCCCAACACCTTGTGCCTCGTTGAGTATATAAACAAGTAAAGATCTGTTCAAATCAGGAGTTACTTAATTACAATTTCCTTGAATTTCCAACTGCACCGATGGTGTTAGTCCTTTCCCTAAGTTTTGTGTTGTAGTTGATTTTTCTATGAGAAAGAAGAGTAGTATGGTACTGTAGGTTCACATGGATATACACAGTTATGCCCTTTTATATATTTTTATCACAACTTAAACATAATTTAGCGTCAAAACTGCCTAGGAGCTGTCAAGAAGGAAAACTATACAATAAACCTAGGGCTTTGTTTGGACTGGGCTTAAGGAGGATTTTGAAGTTACTGGGAGTCCGGCTGAATGGTGAAAAGCCTTGTTTGTTGTAGAATTGTGAGTTCTATAATTGTATTCTAGATGTCAAACCATGCTGGAAAAGTGGGAGCAATTATATTATTATTTTGTATTTTAATTGTGTTTGTAATGATGAAATGTTAGATATGTCACACGGACTAGGGTGTAGGGTTGGTGTGCCAAGGAAAGTTCGGATGTGCCAAGGCTAGAACAAACAAGCTGCTTCAGGTGTCATACTGCTTATAACTAGGAGCTATTCTTTTCAGAAGAGTTGTCATGGGCCTCTTGGCTACAATCTTTGTTTTGTGAATATGAGAAACATGATAGTTTAGAGTCCTGCAACGTGTCTTCTTTCATGTAAGCACTAAGGTTTGTTTTCACTCCTCAGAAGTGGTTAACGTTAATGAGCCACTCTATTCTATAGGTTAGTAAGCTGGTGTAGACGTGTAGTTATGATTTATCCTTTAATGCTCATTTTTTTATTCTTTTTTATATTAAGTAATATTTGATGTCTGATTGTATTTTTCTTTCATTGTAGCCAGTGGAGCTTTGGACTGGTAAACAGCTGTTAAGTGTACTATTGCGTCCTCATGCAAATATGAGAATCTATGTAAATCTTACTGTAGCAGAAAAGAATTATGGAAAATCTAAAGAGACAATGTGTCCAAAGGATGGGTTTGTGTGTATCCGTAATAGTGAGCTTATCAGTGGGCAACTTGGAAAGGCTACATTAGGTCAGTATCCTTTGTTTTTTTTTAATTTATCTAAATAATAATGTTATATCTCTCTCATCATGGTTGGCTTTCTCTTGCAATGATTTTGAGATTTATCAGGAATTTTATAGCTGTTCGATTGTGTATTATGCTCTTTGTGTGCTTAAGTTGTTCGTTAGAGTTGTCACAGGACAGTTATCTTGGTATATATGTAGGTGCTGAAGACATTTTGGAACTATCATCCACTAGTAGTTAGGCAAGTTCTTCCTAAATGGTTGATCATTCATCTTTAAAACAGTTTAATTTTACATACTCACCAACCACCAAACCTATTTTAGATAACTTTAAATATATTTATAAAATATGTGAAAGCACTATGCCCTCATTCACAAGACACTATTCACCTAACAACTTTCATAATCAGTCATACTTTCATTCAAGAAAGACAAGTCATACCGACCATAGTCATCACAATTTTTTTCCCTAACCAAGCAGTTTTTTTTATTCTATGTAGCTTGACAAAAAGTTCACCTCAGCTTTTCTATCGAAGTGAAATGATATGAAAACACAACCAATTGCAACCTAATTCTCTTCCTTGTACCCTCCAACAATGTATGGCCATCTTTTCTGGTGGTTCCAAGGTTTTGTCATATGAAGTAAACTTGTTCCGCTGAGAAGAATTTCATCCACTTTTGTCCTAATCTTGTCCATAGCTACAGTCTTTGTATTTCCAAAACTTTTAATTGCTGGATGAGGGTCCAGAAAAGCAAACACAGCAAGTTCATTCAACCAATATCCTACTTGAAAATTGACTGGGACAATAGATACTTTAAATCTGAGTTATTTAAATCTACCGAGTATATCTCTTGGGCATATTATCATGAAGGTAGTCGCTACTTTGTAACCTTTGTTCATGCATTCTTGTAACCAGCATCAAGCTTTTAGAATTACTAGTTACTACATGTGCATTTCTTGTTTGATTGTCATTAATGTTCTTGCCATAAGTTATATTGCTATCATGCATGTGTACAGTATTAGTTAGGATCAAGCTAAGGAGGCTAGTATCATTTTTTCCAGAAATATCTTTGAGTATTATTCTCTACTGAAGAAAGATGTGACTGTCAAAATGAAACAGTAAGATATATAAAGTAAACTGATTAACAATGGAAATGGTCTGTAGTTTTATTCTTGTTGAGACATGTATCTAATCGAATGATTTACTTTAGCTATGCTTACTATTTCTTTGATGGTTTACTTGTGGTACTTGAATATCATTTAATGCCACGTCTTGTCTTTCCAGGAAAATTACATGACAACTAAAAAAATGAAACCAGCCTTCATGGGTGTCATCCAGAACGATGTCATTAAGTGTTGCTAGAATCTTGACTGTAAATTTGTTTTATATTATTGATACTGAAGTTTGAGGAGCCAATTAGCGCATATAGTCACGGTTTTCTCCTTTCTTGAAGAATTCTTTTATTTAGGCAGTTAGTGTCCTAATTTGAAAATTTAAAATATATATTATTTCACATAAGATTGTATCAAAATTTCCTTAAATCTTTTCTGATATACTTCCACTTCATTTTACTGGTGAAGTTCTTTTGTCCGACCAGTACTTAAATACTACCATTTATGTAAGCTACATAGGAATTTCTATATTATCATTTTGGTTTTCATAATTGTTCCATGGACATTGAGTTAATTTGCCTTAAAAATGAGGAGATGCAATTAAAACTAGTTTGCTTGATAACATGCAATTGCAAACCTATTGGTGGACTTATTTTTCTGGTCTTTATTGTGTTGGGTAATATTCGTATTCGTTCAATATGACAACAGGAAATGGGACTAAGGATGGTCTTTACTCAGTTCTTCTGAGAGATTATGGTGCACATGCTGCTGCTACATGCATGAATCGCTTAGCAAAGTTAAGGTGAGATCATATCACCTGTGGTTAACTGGATCAGGTTTCATGTGTTCTTTGTTTACAATCCATTATCTACTTCAAATTTGATGCATTCCTTGCTTAGAATTTTCAATGTTTTATCAGGCTTTCTTTGATGAGTTTGAAGCACAGGGATCTTCATTTTGAGCCTTTGACAAAGTCTTAGATGATTGTCACTGCACATGCTTAGACTTTCCCAATCTCTGTTTCATTTGCAAACTATCTGTAGAATTTCATTCTTTGACACTACCTATGGCCAAATCTCAACCTTATGTGAATATATTTGTTTAATGTTGTTTTCTGAATCTAGTAATAATCCCTTCTCTGTATGGCCCTAGAGGCTAATATGTAATGGGCATCACTTTACAATATCCAGCAAACGTAGAATCATGCAGACGAACGGAAATCCTCCAAAATGTAATAATTAGTTGAAGTCTCATGACCAAGGTTCTACTGATTGGCACAAGTTACTGTGGCGATCATATTCATTCTTAATTAAAATTAGTCACAAATGGGGACAATTATGTCAATCCTTGTATGCTTTTGCTAATTATTTTTCATTTCTTACAAATTCTTTCTAAAAATGACACTTTTTACCATAAGGTAGCTACTTATCTCTCGAAGATTCTCAGCTAGATGCTGATGAATACTCCCCATCTTCCCCAATCTTATTCTCTTTTGGATCCTCAGTTCTGTTCCTCTGTGGAATAAGCGAGAGGCATATCCAAATAAGTGTTAAACGCAATGGCAAAAATTATAACAAAAACTGTATGCTGTTGATTCCAAATTCAATTCTGGACCAGAGTATTCCATTAAAATATTAATGGTGACCATGGCTACTACAGGTTCTTGGATCTTTAGCAAGTAGGTTGGCACTGCATCACTAAAGTTTGTGTTACATCTACAGAAGGTCTGGGTAAAGAAGAACAATAAGAATTACAAATCTGCAATGCTCTATTAAAGCATAACTAATATATCTGAGTGAGCACACTAGAAATGTCTTTAGTTTTGTTGCCTAACTAAAATCAGAGGATAATCATGTATCTCATTGGCAGAAAAGAAATCAAATGAAGGGTGGAAGGAAAAGCAACTAATTGTGCTGAACTTCTGTATTAAACTAGGGAACTGGATGTTTACTTTGGAAGTGATCCTAAAAGCTTGGGACTTGGGAGTAAATTTATGTGCATAGGACTATTAATTCCTTTCATTAATGTGTTCTTATATTCTTGTATTCTCCAAAGTACATAAGCTGAAATTTGATCATACCTTTTCTTATAGTGCTCGTTGGATAGGAAATCATGGATTTTCGATTGGGATCAATGATGTGCAACCTGGGGATGCATTGAACATGGAGAAAAAATTGACTATTGATAAGGAGTATGGCCAATGTACTGATTATATAAAGAGTTACACATCTGGAAGTCTGGATCTGCTACCAGGCTGCAATAAAGCTGAGACTCTTGAAGCCAAGATAACTGGAACCCTAAATAATATTCGTGAAACAACTGCAAATGTAAGATGCTATATCTTTTCTGAGTTTTATGACTATTGTCTTTTGTTGACTTGTTAAATGAATCCTGAAACTTTGCATTCTGGCTATACTATACAACTAGAGTCTAGTTGCTTATATCTTCATGAGTCCAGGAATCAATTCATGATTTACAGGTTTGCCATGTCTGCTTGCTAATAATTTATGTTCTGCCTTTGGTACTCCCAACTCATTTCCATGTGCGATTCTTTTTTTTTTTTTTTTGGTGGTTATTACATATTTATTATTGTGTAGATTTAGATGAAGCATAAAAGTACTTTGTATGATTTTATGCTGTTACTTTTCTTGGTTAGTTTTATATTTGAAGTCATCATCTCATCATGTGGTTGTTTTAGCTCCCAATGGTTTGTACACGAGAGGGCCTTCTCAACTGTTATTTTCTATATTTTCAATGGTGGAAGCTGAATAGTGATTGGAAAATATTGAGGATTGAGAAATTAAGTCTGCTGCTCCTGGTCTCTGAATTCTGTAAAGATGTTTGCTTAACTGTTCGATTTTGTTAGGAAAGGATCTCAATATCTGGTTTATGTAATATTTTTGAGTTCAGGGTAATCCATTAAAGGTGTCATTTTGGGAACCAGTTGTGGCAAAAATATTGAAAGGTTAACAAGCTGGAAGGCATTCTTATCTAGGGGAGGGAGATCAGCTTCAATCTCAACAGTGATGAGTGCGATATCAGTTAAATGTCTCCTTTTAGGATTCTGAGAGGGGTGACAAATATTATAGAGAAAATTATGATAAAATAGACTTTTTGTGGAAGGGGGTGATGGTAAATCCTATTCCCATCTTTTTGCTTAAGACATTGTAGCTAGGCCCAAAATTGGAAGCTTTAGGCATTGGTAACCTATGTTTAAGAACATCATACTTTTAGACAAATGGTGGTGGAGGTTTTCTAATGAGAGAGATTAGCTTTGGGGAAGGGTAGTGGTTAGACTAAAGGAATATTATTATGATTTTTTTTTATCCAAAAATAAAAAAGGGGGAATTGTTCCCTTGTTATCAAAAATGTTTTAATGCTGTATTTGTATTTTAGTTGGATGTAATTGATGCAGGAACTCATTAATTGAAATTGTTTTGGTAGGTATGTATGAAGAATTTAAATTGGAGGAATAGCCCTCTTATTATGTCGCAGTGCGGTTCCAAGGGATCTCCTATTAATATCTGCCAGATGATTGCATGCGTTGGTCAGCAATCTGTAGGAGGTCGTAGAGCTCCAAATGGATTTGTTGATCGAACTTTGCCTCATTTTGAAAGAGGAGCAAAAGACCCAGATGTATGTTTCTCTCTCATTATGTTATTGTTGGTAAACTTACGTGTGCTTTCTGGCAGGACAGATTGTTGCTCTGGAGTTGAATGATATCTTTTATACAGAAGTACCACCCTATGAGTGGCCCGTTGTGGCTGGGGTTTGGAGTTGTACATCCCACACATTTACAACTACATTCATAAGTATAAGTTTAAACTCCCGTATCCAAGTCAAAAGGAAATCTAAATGGTAATTAGCTGGATAAAGGTCAGACAACATAAAAGCCATGAGAAAATTTCTTGACTTTCTAATTACTTTAAGTCCTTGGACTCTTGGGCTTCGGCCATGTAAGGTGATCTAAAATATCTATAACTTTCGACCTGTGTGTACCCTCAGTGATTCTCATTGAAAGATGAACTACACCACAGAAATGAGAATGAGGGTGAGCTTCAATTCATCACTTTTTGTCTATCCAATCTTCTAGTCTCAGATGTTATATGAGGATATTTGAGCCGCCACCTTCAAAGAATTCGTCGATCATGATTCTATCAGTACTGGAGCTATTTCTCAGGAATTACCCCCAAAGTCTTCTAGTTCCTGCATTTTATTCACTGATGACACTTTATATATATGTATATATATGCATGCATTGATGCATCATTAACCTCAATTCTTTAAAGTTATAAATCCAAAATATCTCCAACAAAAGCATACAAGCTAAAGTCATTGGCCCTAGGATTTAGTTTAGAGAATCTGACACATCTAAGAGGACATACCTGCTTTAAGACTAGGCTTAGATTATAGCGCTACATCTTTTTGTGACTACATTAATTAATTTATCCATGCTTTATGATTACCTTAGACTATGATGATACACATATTCGTGTATGCATTTACTTGTCCATTTTCATTGCTATCCTATCATTTTTATTTGTTGGAAGAACGCTGGAACTGGTAGATTTCATAGTTGTTAAAAGTTTGATTATTCCCTTGGATACCAATTGGGCCATTTTGAGGTCTCAGTTACTTCATTTCAACTATTTACAGTTACTTGATGGAACTTTAAATTAAAATATATTTAATTTTCTACATACTTCATTTTTATGGATACTAGAAAACAAGTTGAGAAAATATACAAGAGAAGCAGCATATATGCTAACCATTCCCAAATCACATCATTGTCTCACTGTACTCTTTTCTGGTGATGCTGAAGTTTAGCATTTGTAGATGCATTTTGTTCATTTTTCCATTATATGTTTAACCGTAATTCTCAACTCAAGAAGTATATCCTAGCAATGCTAAATTTCATCTTTATATTTTATGTTCAGGCTAAAGGCTTTGTCCAGAATTCCTTTTATACTGGTTTATCTGCGACTGAATTCTTTTTCCACACCATGGGGGGAAGGGAAGGCCTTGTTGATACAGCGGTATGTATGGTTTCCTTTCCTTAGATATTCTTCGTTCCTGAATAAACCTACCAATTCCCTGCCCCATTATTGTCTTTACCATCTAGGTAAGCTTGAAGGTCATTGACTTATTAGTCTTGGCATGTACCTCCAACTACCTTGCCATGTAAGAAATTATGTACTAACAATTGTTGATGTTGTATTAACAACAAGAATCAGATACCTGACTATAAGGTTCCTGACTTGAAATAAGACTTTTGATTGAAATGAAAATGTTCTTGTGGTTCAGAAATTTCAAGTATTTGAGGTGATTTGGTGAATGAACTTTTAGTTAAAATCTGTTCATTTTCCCTTTTATTTAATTTTTTAAAGTACCTCTCTAAGAGGGGAAAAAATAACATAAATTGTCACTGTGTCTTCTTTGCAAATTTATGAATTACCTTTATTGTTTTTTTATCTTCTTATCTTAATTGAATCAATATTGTTTGATGGGCAGGCGTTTCAAATGTATTCAAGAATGTAACCCAGTATTCTACTTATTTTAGTATTATTCTTAATGATTTAAAAGTATTCAAGTTTTTGTTTGATGGCCATGAGTTTGATTGTGCAAATACCCCCTTATTGTTTTGTGAATTTGCAATCAAACTCTGAGTGGAAAAGCACCCTCTTCTCTTTGCTCGTCTTCCTTACTCTTTCTGTTCTTTGCTTCCTTCGCTGTGATTATTCATCCTTTTACTTATAAATTTTTCCTTGTTTTTTTCATATGATATATAATATGACATTGTAACCATGCCTTTTTTATTTGATTTATGCTATGACTGACTTTGTAGCCATGTATTTCTAACTATGTAACCATGAAAAAAAAAGGAAGAAGGCTTTTGTGTTGGCATAAAGTAGCAGGAAGGTAGTACTGTATCAGAATGTTTATCTAGTAAAAAAGCTGCAAGATTAATAGTTTGTAGAATGTTAAGCTATCTTTAGTATACACTACATTTCTTTGTGAGGATTTGTAAAGCTGATTATGTCTGGAACTTTGGATTTCAGTGAGCAAATAAATAAATAAATAACCCAAAAGCAAGATCCTAATGCAGCAAAGGAATTGACAAAAAAAAAAAAAAAAAAAAGAAAGGGAAAAGAAAATTCTGTTTATTTCTTGCACATACACTAATTAACTAATCTATTTATTTTTAAAGCAATTACAGAATTTGCATCATATAGTTATCATAGATTTTTATTTTCTCTTTCTTTCTTTCTTGGTGCTCCCTGGAAGTTCAACCTGAAGGATATTTAGAACTTCTCTTGCTGTTACAGGTTAAAACTGCTGACACAGGGTATATGTCACGCAGACTAATGAAAGCTTTGGAGGACCTATCAGTCTACTATGACCATACAGTGAGAAATGCCAGTGCTTGCATTGTTCAGTTTATGTATGGGGGTGATGGTATGGATCCTGGACAGATGGAAGAGAAAAGTGGGCTTCCACTGAACTTTGAACGATTATTTATGAAAGCCAAGGTATTGACAACATCCTTTATTGCCTCTTTCATTTTAGAATTTTTTAAACTTCAAATCTAGCAGTTGATAGAAAGAAGTTTTCATTCTCTTGTATGTTATGTTTCAACAGGCTACTTGCCCTGCAATGGAGCAAAAGAGTTTAACAATTGAAGAAATTAAGAAAATAGTGGACGGAATAATTGAGATAAGGCTCTTGAAATCTACTGCGACTCCTGAAGGGGGCTGCTCACAGTCTTTTCCTTCTTCATCAGAATCACAAAATAAAGAGGGATGCTTGGAGGCTTTTGCTAACTCGTTAAGAAATTTTGTTGAGAAAAAATATCCAACCTCAATTCTCAAGCTGAAACTGAATGAAGACCAACATTCTGGAGAAGATCGTGGTTATCTTGAAAATGTTGCTTCACATATATCTGGTATTACTAGGCAACAACTGGTGGTAATTTTCTTTTCTATGTACTCCCACATTACCACTAGTTTCAAATATATAGTTTGTAGTGGTAATTTTGCTTATATAATAGAGAGTGAGGCTCTAGAGAATGTTGTAATGTGGCATCTGAATCTTACATGAGTACTTTATGATTGTTTTAGGTCTTCTTAGAAACCTGCATCACTCGTTACCATTCAAAGAAAATTGAAGCTGGGACTGCGATAGGTGCAATTGGAGCTCAGAGTATAGGAGAGCCTGGAACACAGATGACATTGAAAACTTTTCACTTTGCTGGAGTTGCAAGCATGAGTATCCTATGTTATATGCTCCCCTAATGTATATATAGTTATCTAACCTTTTCCCATCTAGTTAGGAGCTTCTGGTATGTTTTACTTAATCTTGTAATAGATGTTACCCTTGGAGTTCCGCGAATAAAAGAGATCATCAATGCTGCTAAAAGAATCAACACACCAATTATTACTACAGTTCTGCAGTGTGATAACAATGACATAATAGCTAAACTAGTGAAGGGACGTATTGAACGAACACTTCTGGAGCAGGTAAGCCCCATTCACTTGAATTACTGATTGCACACACTTCTCTGATTACATGTTTTGATTTCTGGTATAGCTTTCTTCTTAGAGAATGGAACATTTGGTCTTTAGTGATGTCTAATTCAGTCTCTCACCACCAGTACTTGCTTATTAATTGAGAGTTTCTTCTGATAATTTACTATTAGGCTAACTTTGGCTTTTGGGCCCCGAAATCATTCTCTGAGACTTTCTGGAAATATGCATGTGGAAAGTACTAAAGTTGGTTTTATCTCAGCCATCTCTTTGTTCTGTAGGTAGCCAAGAGCATAAAGACTTCACAAGCATCGAGGTTGGCATCCATTGTTATAACACTTGACATGAAAAGAATACAAGGTGCACAGCTATCTCTTGACGCGTATACTGTCAGAGAATCAATTCTACAAACCAAGAAAATGAAATTGAAGGAGCAGGTGCAATTTTCCCAAACATCTTCTTTTCATGTCTGTGTATGTGTGTGTCTGCTGGCATGCACTTCTGTTTAGGGTGCTTCCGCAGAAATTGTCACTCCAATCATTGATACTACTACATGTTTGCTGCAGCAAATTAAAGTATTACATCTTGGAAAACTTGAAGTTGTTCTGCAGACTGAGAGAAGTAAACTTCAATTTGAACTCCATGGGCTTAAGAATAGGCTCTCAAAAGTTGTGGTGAAGGTGAAACTGAGGATTTTAAATTTATGATACTACAAATGCCTTTTTTCCTCTGATATTGATCTGGTGTATTGATAATTTTCTCATTACTTGTTTTCTTTTTCTTTCATTTTCTTTCTATGAATGGCAGGGAATCGATTCTGTTGAACGTGCTATAATAATAAATGAAGCAAAGGAAAAAGATCCTGGTCGAAACAAGAGGTTGAAGTTATTGGTAGAGGGGTAAGTTTCAGTTCGTTTCTCACTGTAATTTGAATAAGTTCCGTCTATCCAAAAAGATTAGCATTTTAAGAATTTCAGTTCCATATACTGTTCAACTCATCTTATGCTTTTATTAGTTTCACTCTCCTATTTGATGTACCATCAGTTTCATAATGCGGAAAACGATGCAGACATGATGTTCAATCAATTATTATAGACATTTTAGGACTATGGTACAGCAGGGGTACTTTTATACCAGAGTAATATATATTTGGAAAGCAAGTAAAAGTTGCATAATTATTCTGTGATACAAAAGCAGTATATACTTTAACATTAGATGAAATGAATCATAGAATCTTGACACAGTTAAATCAACACTATATTGAAGTACAAATTATTAGTAAGTAAACTTTTGGTACATCTTGTCTCGTATGTGTGTCATTATATTTAATCGTTCAATAGTTGCCGCATCTTGAACATCTTATATGTGTGGGATGAGTGTATCGAAGTATTTCTTCTTATCTTTCTGTTTGTTGATAAAATGATTATATATTTCAATGGTTTTAGTTCCTATGATTGCCTAACTGGTTTGGTGATTGTCGTTTACTGGAGGAGAAAAGTTTTGTTGAGATTGCCTAACTGGTTTTGGTGATTGGCTTTCTAAGAAATGGGATTTTTGAAAGTCAGAAACTTATGTTTCCTTAAAAATAAACTCTCATTGAGATATGCAGTGAAAACCATGGATGAACATATCATTATTCAGACAGTGCCTATGTATTGGATCTTGATGTTTTGACAGGTAATCGTTTGAGCATAATTTTTTTTACATGCAGAACTGGTCTTTTGTCTGTTATGGGCATCGAAGGAGTTGATGGTTGCAAAACAAGAAGTAATCATATCATAGAAGTGCAGCAGACACTTGGAATTGAAGCTGCAAGGAAGAAAATTATTGACGAGATACAGTACACCATGTCAAGTCATGGCATGACCATAGACATACGCCACATGATGCTTCTGGCAGATTTAATGACGTTTAAGGTTATTCCCTTTCCTTAAGTTGTTCCTAAAGAAGCTTAGGGAACATACGTTTAACTGATCATCATTTTATTCTCAAAATTACTCTACATTTTATGTTTCACATTCTAATTTGTAATCCTGGCTTTTTTTATGACACAAATAGTAATAACGCACTTGTATGATTCATATTCTATCTGTACATGACGATGAGTGTCTGAAGTTGTTATATCATTTCTAAATCACACAATGTCTGTTGAAGAGAGAGGTGAAAGGGCTTTAGTTGTGACCATGATGAAAACAGGGAAAGTTCAAAAAAAGGTTTCATCAAGATATGATGTACAATATGCTAAGTTTTTCCATTACTTTATGCAATTTGTATTTGAGCTAATCTGGCAACCACCAATTTCCTAGGTCTTTCTGACCGGGCATAGGGTCAGGCCTTCTTCAAGTTGCATAGTATTTACAATTATGTAATATTTCTATTAGTCTGATTGGTATATGCTATTGTATCTTTCCTTCTTTGAACTTAATGATTTAATAAATTTGCTCATTCAAATGTGACTGCTTCAGGGTGAAGTCTTGGGAATAACAAGACACGGTGTGCAGAAAATGAAGGACAGTGTACTGATGCTTGCTTCATTTGAGAAGACAGCTGATCACCTTTTCAATGCTTCTGTCAACGGGAGGGTGGACAGGATTGAAGGTGTTAGTGAATGCATCATCATGGGAATACCCATGCAAATCGGCACTGGAATGCTTAAAGTTAGGCAAAGGTGAGTTATCACTTGTCGCAATACCGTAATTGTGCTAAGATTTATTTTGTGCATTTAGCAAGACATGAAACTTTCTGTGCGCTAATAACTTCATGAAAGGTACCTAGATTTCAAACTTACTCCAAAAGATAAAAAGACTAATATAGAGATTACTAGTTGGTAATTACTATTATACATAACTACATTCATTCCTATAACTATCCTGGTGATTCATTCGGAATTTTAAAGTGCTATCTGATCCACTGTCCTTTCTAATCCTTCATGCTTATCTATGCAGTGTGCCGCCTGTTGAGTTAGTATATGGTTTAGAGCCAATACTAGGCTGAAATTTTTGAAAGGGGGGCATCTAGCACAGCAGTTGATCACTCCAACAAATGTAACGCGATAGAGGCAATTGATGTAAAATGTACATATAAACAACTGTATTTAAATTTTGGAGGGAATGCTGAACTTTTATGAAAAATTAATCATTTTGGAGTTGCCATTGCTATTTCATATCGAAATATATATCAATAGGTTAGTGAAATATATAGGACCATCTTCAGAATATTTTTGTCCTCAGTTGAGTAAAAATAAAAATTAAACCGTGTTTGCAGCTTATGTGCTAATACATGCAGCTTGTGATAAATTTGCAATATCACTTGCATTTTTTGACCAATGTATATACATTATCTACTGTTGTGTGTAAAACTACTTAATGTAGTTCTTCCCTTCGAAATTTCTTGGACATACTATGACATTTGAGTAGATTGATTGTCGGAGAACTTGGATATTGACAGTTGACTTAGTTTACTATTCTCTAATGCTTAGTTACACAGTCACTTAGTGTGTATAAATAAGCTATTATTGAATGGGTTCATGATTGAAATCATCATGGCATTATGTATAATCTTATTAAAAAGAACACCCAAGATGATGCTTTTATTTAGAGTACACAATACATATATTCTACAAAGTACAAAGTAATGAAACAACATTATTACACAGCTACAACCAATTTCTAGCTTCAAATGAATAAAAAAAAATCTCAATGTTCAAGTAGAAAACCCACCCAGTTGAAGGTTATGATTCAGATCCATTTCGTATAGACTCAAGAACCTGAACAACCTCAGCCATACTTGGTCTCCTCAACGGTGTTTCACTTGTACAAATCAACCCCAACTTCATCACCTGAATCAACTCATTCTCCGCAAATCCACCTAAACTTCTATTGAATGAGTTAGAAGCAGTACCCCTCTCTATCAACCCTCTAACATACTCACACAAAACAACCACTTCATTCGCTTCTCGTCTCTCTACTGGCTTCCTCCCTGTAACCAACTCCAAAAGAACGACACCAAAACTATATACATCACATTTATCGCTAAGTCTTGAACTCTGAGCTAGCTCTGGTGCAATGTAACCAACCACATTGTGAATCTTTGTGAAACCATAATTATCCAACAGGGGAAGCAACTTCCCTAGGCCATAATCAGACAGCTTAGCTGTGTAGTTTTCATCGAGGAGTATATTTGTTGATTTGATGTTGAGATGAAGAACCGGAGGCTTGCAATCATGATGAAGGTACGCCACAGCTCTGGCTGTCCCAACTGCTATCTGAAACCTTCTAGACCAATTTAACTCCGGATTACCAGAACCTTCACTTGTACTAGGATAACCGAGTCCATGTAGATTATCGTATAGATTACCTTTGGAAACAAATTCAGATAAAATCAACTGCATGCTAGATGACCAATAGTAGCCTTGAATAGAAACCAGATTAGGGTGTTGAAGGCTGCCTAGACGCCCGATTTCATGCTCAAATTCATACTGATCTCTGATTCTTCCAAGTGTCATTAGCTTCTTCACTGCTATAAAAACTCCACCTTCGAAGGCAGTTTTGTAGACAGTTCCAATGGAACCTCCACCTACTAAACATTCCTTGTCAAGCAAAGTTTTTGTGCCTTTTTCCCAATCCTCGTACTTTGAGGGTAAACCTTGGCCGAAGAGGACCAGTTTACCAATTATGGCACTTGATTCTGTTGAAGCTAATGGAGTGCTCTCTACAACCATTGTTTCATCTTCTCGTCTCCTTCCACGAGCCCTCATATTGATGATGGTTATAATACAAACACCAGTAACAATTAAAGCAGCAGCAACTATAGCCACAATTGCTGTGGCACTCAACTTTGGTTTCCTAGCAGCATGAGTTGAAGAAGCACCACTGGAACAAGAGTTATCCAACGGGGCACCACAGAGACTTGGATTGTGGAAAAAGGCGAAGAGACCAAATTGCTGGATGCTTTGGAATGAAGGTATTGCACCAGAAAGGTTGTTGTAAGAGACATTAAAGTGAGTTAAATTTTTCAAATTTTCGAGAGTGGAAGGAATTGAACCAGAGAGCAAATTCTCTGAAAAATCTAGAGAGAGTATATTTGACAAATTCCCTATGGTCAATGGTATGCTTCCAGTGAGTTGGTTTTTATGTAGGTCAAGAATTTCCAGGTAGCTCATGTTGTCAAGGTTCTGTGGAATCTCTCCCACCAAAGAATTTCCAGAAACATTCCTGCATGGATATTAGATACTTCTGTTAATTGAATCAAAAACAAAATGTTGATTTGAAAACATAGTTGGGGAAATGAGAAAGGACTCACAGCTCAAGAAGAAACTGGCATTTGGTGATCTCCTCAGGGATTTCACCACTGAGTTGGAGATTCTGTAAATCGAGCACTTCAAGCCATTCTATACTGCCAAGCTGTGTAGGAATTATCCCATCTATCAAGTTATTTGCTAATCTGATGACTAAGAGCTTCTTCAACTCAGCAAGACCAACTGGTATACTTCCATTCAGCCTATTATAACTCAAATCAATATATTTAAGGCTACTACATGTGGTGATACTTGTGGGAACCTCTCCATACATATCATTTCCTGAAACATCTAAAACTTCCAGTCCCCCAGAGCAAATTCCCATCTCCGGAAAAACCCCTCGAAACCTATTCCAAGAAATATTGAAATACGTAATATTTATCAATACAATAACCTCAAGTGGTGCCAACCCTGTAAACATATTGCCACCAAGATCTAAAAGCTCCAAGCTTCTGCATTTCGAAACCTGTTCTTTAACACTTCCCGAAAGCATATTACTTCTTACTGACAAGTACACCATTCCTGGAACATCACAAACTTCTGAAGGCAATTCACCACTAAGACCATTAAAAGACAAATCAATCCCTTCAAGATTTAAACAATTACCAACAGAGACAGGGATTGGCCCTGAAAGATTGTTATGCGCCAATGAAATGAACCTGGTCTTGTAACAATTCTTGAACAATGCTGAAGGAATCTCTCCACTATACTCATTTCTTGATAAATCAAGAAACCTTATGTTGGGCAGATCTCCAAGAAATTCTGGGATTGATCCAGAAAGTGCATTTGAGCTCACATTAATCTTCCATAAAGCATCAATTTCACCATACTCAATAGGGATATTACCAGTGAACTTATTTCCATACAAGGTTATAATCCTTAGATATTTCAATCCAGATAATGCTGGAGATAACACACCACCAAGACTACAGTTCCACAATGCAATCTTCACCACATTTCCATCAGAATCACAAGATACCCCTCCATAATCCAGGCAGGGGCTTTGACTTGGATCCCAATTCCTCAAACTATCATAAGGGTCAGTGGTAATGTTACCCTTAAATTGAAGCAAAATCTCCTTTTGAGTAATGGGAGAGACAAAAACTATGACAAACTCAAGCAAACAAAGGAATACAAGGCATTGGGAATTTGTACCTAGTATTCTCATGATCCCATCATAACCCCAGCAGCATTATACTTGCTAGATCCAGTTCCTCTTCACCTCTGCCTCTGCACGTACACTAACACACATAATTAAAAAGATGCAACTTCTTAGGCAAAGAAGCATCAAAGAATTGAATTACATTGTGGACACTACAATAAAGATTGTGTTTTTAAGCCCTCATTAGTCGTGTTGAACTCTGTGTGTGTGTGTGTGTGTGTGTGAGAGAGAGAGAGAGAGAGAGAGAGAGAGAGAGACTCCCATTGAGAGAGGTGATATATATGGAGTATTATGTAAGAGTATATAGCTCATTTTCTCTCACACACAGAACACACAGTGGCACATTGCCATTGTCTTTGGTGAATAGCACTACTGCTACAAATACATAATTAAGTAGGAATTAGCATTATAAAACAAAAGAATAACCCAATCTGTCTGTCAGATGCAATCTTGGCCATTACTCTGCTTTTACTGAAGGGTCCGTTTCAACACAGAAAAGAAAGCATTTATTCTCTCCAACAACCGAAACACCACCACTGAATCTCAACAATAATTGGAAACAAAAGCTGCAAATAAATATTCAAGCAGAAAAAGAAATTTAACAAGAAGGAAAAAGGGTTCAAATAGAAACCCGAGGTTGGTAGAATTGAATGATTTTGTTCTGCATTCAAGTTTTTGGTCTGTTTTTATATGCATTGACAACGACATCTTCAGGATGTATTGTTTGGTATTTTTCCATTTCACATATTACATGTAAGAAAAGCCCCACCTTTGTTTTCTTCCATTATTTTATTCAAAGAGTTTGCATTAACTAAAACAATAACTCTTAAAACAAAAGGGTGAGTAGCTATTGTTATTTGATAAATCATTTTGTGTACAGCAGGCTATTTCCCCAAAATAAAAAACAAGTATTTGATGCTGGGTCAAACAGTAGCTTCTCTTTTGTCCATTCTTAGTTTTTCAATATTTTAATAGGTGAAATAGCATGAAGCAGGTTCATAAACCATATGATGTACATTGCTGATTGAAATATCTGAATATAAATGCAGACAAGATGATAAATGATCCACATACTTTGCAGAAATAAGTAACCGTTGTAGGATATGAAAAGACCAAGTAATTTGCAGATTGATAAAATTGGTAAATTTGCAAAGTAAAGAACATGTGCATTTAAGAAACAAGAGCCAGAGTGGTTGCCAAATTGAATGGCGATTTGGATTGCCTTCACAATGCGGGCACACACCGACTCGACCCGGCCCTTATTGACATCACTTTAGTTGACAGTAACAGATAGCTTTGGTGCATGTATGGAGACTGTATAAAAGACGTACAAAAAATAGGTCACACCATTGAAAAGGCTGTGATTTCCAATCATCCTTTATACATGAATTTGCTCCAAGTGTAACAAGACACAGTAAATACATCAAAAGAATCATAAATAGTTTTAACTTTCATCAATAAAATGAACTATTTCCTATTAGCAGAAGTTCTTCATGTGTGTCCCCCATCTATGCAGCCGTAACAGTTTTGAGCCTCTAAAAAGACGAGCAACCAATGTAAACTTATAAGTTGATCCAGATCCTTCTGTGATCATATATATAATCAATTAGCGTTGTGTATCATTGTCATTCAAAGCTTTGATCAAGCTGGGAATAATTATAAGATCACTGCAATAGTAGCTCCTCTTTCATCTGTAGTTCCTTGAGTCGCCTTTTTGCATATAATGTGATTACTACTGTTGTGGCCAAAGTACCGACAAACCCAGCAACATTTAAAAGAATCTGAGGAACTGAGAGGGCCTGCCCATCTTGTGAAGCATTAGCTAAAGTTTTGATGAGAATGCCCCTACATTAAACAAACAACACCATGTGTCACAAGGAATTCAGCCTTTGTGTGAAACACAAAGTACATCAGAGAGAAACAGAACTATAAAGAGGCTGGAGGAGTCCTTACGTGTAAAGTGCAACAAATATCTCAGGGATCATTCCAACTGTCCCCAACAAGTAAGGGCCATACTTCACATCTGTAGCCACGGCACAGTAGTTATATATGACATAAGGGAAAGGAGAAACTCTAATCAAAGCAACAGCTCGGAACTGACTAAACCAATTGCCCTCTCCTGCTAGTTTTATGATAGAAGCTTTTTTCGGGTGTCGTTCTAACCACACCTACAATTATGACATATAAAGAAGTAAGCTTATAGTTGGGTAAAAAACTACACATTGAAAATGTTGAAGCAACATGATAATAAAATGTCCATACATGGATTCTATGGTAGAATAGTGAACCAAGAAAATATGGGATAGAGGCACCAAAAAGCACTCCTCCTACGATCAACAGAAATCCATAACCATATCCAAAAGTCATCCCAGCCACCCACATGGATGGTGTACAAGGAATGATAAAGGTCGGGAATATCACCAGAGAACCAAACACTATGAGTCCTAGAATAGCTTTGCTGAAAGTTTTCTGCTCCCAATTTATCATGGGGATGATTTCCTGGAAAAGGTACAAGTCACATTTAATTAAACATAACTCAAGAAGAGTCGAAAGAACGTAAACGGTACAGAAATCTCATGACAGTGAAAATGAGTTAATGATATCCAAGCATCCTTCTTGGCATATATGAAGATGATCAAGAGAAGCATGGCAGTGGAATCGAGTGAATGATATCCCAATATTCCACTCGACTCATATGCATTAGCCTCGCTTGCCAAATAATAACTCAGAGATGGAAAAATATGTGTGGCCTCTGCAAACATATCTACAACACATTCATTTAGAATTTGAGATAAGAAAAGTGGTAACAAGTCATTGGAATTAAGAGGGTAATGTGATAAGTTCCTACATCTAATAAGAAACTTTAACAGCTTATACGACATTCCTCATTTTATATATAAAATTTATTAGTTGTTTGAGTATTTGAGTATGATATATTTATATATATATATATATAGATATATATTATTAATGGCCAATTTATGATTGAAATTATAAAAAACCACAGAGGTTTACAAATAAGGTCTTATTCCAAAAGTATAGTAAGATCTCCTAATTTTTTTATTACAAACAGTTCATCAAATCCTAACATCTTATCTTGAGGGGTCATAAACTCTTAATCTAAAAAGTTTTACCAAACACTGTGAACAATCTTATAAAGCCCAGCAACACACCTACTATCTAAATAAAAAGAGGAAAACATATACTTATTTTGCAGCTCTGACATATGTCACCTTCCAGGTTCATTTAAGCACACAAAAACTTCAGTTACCCCATGAAAAGATACAACAAGTGTGTAGTTTCCACAAGTCCATCATACAATAGGGACAAAATATCAATTTTCCACCAAGTCATATAAACCCAGCATGTTTAATTAAGACAACATGAGAAGGTCATCATCTACATATACAGAGAGAGACCTAATTGCATAATATGATTGAGACTCCCTGAAATTCAATTTAATCAAGAATTGAAAGTAAGTACACATTGACTCAAAATTTCAGTATCAAACCACCAAAAATATGAACAAAATACACCTATGCAACAGTCTAAACACACAAAATCGTCCATTTATAGATAAAGTCCTGAGATTTAAGAGAAAGAGGGTAACTTAAAAGAAACTCAACCTTATCCATGAAAAAAGGTCCGACCCATTTGAAGAAAACCAAACCCAACACGACCACAAACAACACCACCAGCACCAGCTTGGCCCACCACCACAAAGACCACCACCACTCTTCATCATCGCCGATAACACCACTGCCACCGCCTCCACAACAACCCGACGTCGTCGTTTCCGTCTTCCGGTGGACCCCACAATCAGCATCGCCCTCCTCCAATTTCACGTAATCTTCCCCCAATCTAAGATCCTCATCGGCAGCACTGTAAGTCATCACACACCAAATCAAAACCCTTTCGATCAACGAATCGAATTTGAAACCTAACCCCACAATTCAACCTGAGATAAAACAATAGGGGACAAATAGCTAGACCCCCAAACAACCAGATTTAGGGATTTCAGCTTTCTACAATAACTGCCAAAATAGCCGTTTTTATACAATTCATTATAGATTAGTTTGCGCTCTATATGCGTATTCCAATACAGACAAGATTGAGTCAGCTACATGTATAACTTCTGTAGCGGAGGAGAAGATACGTGGATTCGAAGAGATCAGATGGGAAAACTGGAGAATTACGTCTAATTGCGAGAAGAGGCAATTTTATTGATGAATGAACAAAGGGTTTACTACCCTAATTTTATTTTATTTTTTCCAATCAACCCTGTTTAAAATTCAAAATAACAAACGAAGTTGTTTTTGCTCGGAGCGCCCACACTATCTCTCTTGACACTCTCTTTCTTATTATGCTTTTGAAAATCGGAAACGTGGCTCAAAAATTAAAATATCTGTTTGTAAAAGATTTTTTATTTTTTATTTTTGACCAAAATATTCTTTCAATTTGATTAAAAATATATTATAAAATACTATAACAGTTAGATTACAGTATTTTTTGTTTTTTCTTGGGTTATATATTCTCTTTTGAAAAGGAAATAAATTTCAAATGTGAAGGTGGAAGTAGCATTAGATATTTACCTTCAAATCATAACAAATATATTTTCATCAATTTTTACTGAGCAATTAATTGTGTAAAAGTTATATATAAAAAATTATAAAAGTGAATTTTACTCAAATTTAAAAGAGATTTTATAAAATGTGTCATCAAGTTCATTAGAATTATTATTTTACAGACTAGATCGTATTCAAATTCATAATCATTTTAATCATTATACAAATTAATTTAAGTATTATCCTTACTTCTATCCCAACTTTCTAACCCACTAATGTTGATTATTGGGAGGAAAGATTAATCAGTAATTGGTGTATTAGTTATTTTTTATTAGTTTGTGATTTTTGACAAGCTCTAAAAGCACAATTATAGCAAATAGGATGTGATATTAATTTAAGAATAGTTTATAAAATACATGAAAGAATGCATGAAAGGAAAGGTATAAGCAGTAGGGTCCAACACAATTTAAGTTGAATTACAAATTAGTAATTGTAACTTGGAAAAAGTAATTCCGAACTTGGAAAGTAGAAGAAAGGAGTGGCAATATCAAAGCGCATGGAGAAGGACACAGCGTATCGATCAGCTGTGGGTGAAAGACAAGCGTCGCGCCGAGGGGTGGCACAAATGTCGTCACTTCACCGCCACGCTTGGCATTTCCTTATCGTTGGATGAATATCTGACCTGTAAATACTATTGTTTTCCCATTTATTTTATCTTTTGATGAAGAACTCGTCCACTCAACAATAGGTCACACAGCCACTTGTGAGATATAAATCCGATTTTGTTTATCTTAATATATTTATGAGTAATGTATCATATATCTAATATAATTATAATTAATCTAAAATTATATTGTTGATACAAAAGATTAGCTTCCAAATAAACTTGATAGTTTGTGAGTAATTCAGTAATTATACAGGGTTAATTATTTGCACCGACCGATTAGTAATTGAAAACAGTGGATGAGTATTGAGGCTACTTGGTGACCGATTATACTATGAATAAGAGAGGTAAAAAGAAGTTGTTTTTATTGCTCGATGCCCCTTTCTTGGGCAGTAACTCTCTCTTTTATAGTGGAGTTTTAATCTAAAAATAGTAAAAACTATCATTATAGCTACTGTAATAGCTTATGCAAGTGGTGAGTCTAGTTACAGATGTACTGCTGCATGAAGTAGTAGGTAACAATCGTGTCATTGTAGGCTTGACATCTGCCTTCACAGGTGTTATTCTTCAAGCTTTATCCCTTTGATCATTATCCTTCAATTGTTTTATTGATCTGAAAACGTTTCTGACCGATCATGTGTGTTTAATGTCAATAGCAAAGAAGGCGAAATCGGTGGCCAATTGCCTTATCAGTAGCCTAAATGGCTTATCAGTAGTATAATTTAATCGGTAGCCAGTAGCCTAAATAACATAATTAGATTGATGGTCAATAGTCTTATCAGTAGCCTAAATGGCTTATCAGTAGTATAATTTAATCAGTGGCCAGTAGCCTAAATAACATAATTAAATTGATGGCCAGTAGCCTTATCAGTAGGGATTTACTGACCGAGTATAACATATATAATTATATAATTAATTATACAATCATGTGAATATTTTTCTCCCCATGACATGTGTTATGTGGTCCACTTTAAATACTGTTATTAATACTGTTATTAATCAAAATAAAACTACTAGTTCCAACAAATATCATGCGGAAGTATTTTAGAAAAATAAATATAAAATATATTTTTTAATAAGAAATATATATGAAATTTTGAAACAACTCATTTAGAGTTGGCTTTAAAAATAATACTAATATGTAATTATATACAAGAAAAACTAAATAATAATTTGGAAACAAAGTAATGTTGTTTAAGTAAAAACTAAAAAATAAAACTATTCCAAATGAAAAAGGTAATAATGTGAAATAGTTTAAAAAGAAATAGTAAGTAATACATTTAAAAATCAAATATTTTATAGTATAAATGTAATACATTGATCAACTTAAAATACTATAATTAGTAAGTAATATTTTTCATGTAAAAACTAATGTTTTTCAAGTAGTCAAGAATATAGAATTAAGCTTGGATTTGAACAGACTAACATATTATCTGTGTTGAGAGATTTATTAATCGTATTAGGATATAATTTAACACAAGTTTTTGTCTTATAATAATATTAATATACATATTAAAATTAAAGTATGGGATTGAAATATTGAAACCAGAACGTTCAAGTTCTAATCATAAGTCAACATGAGGCTTTCCTTATCGATTGGAATAAACTTGATTTGGATTGGGAAAGTGATTTTTTTGATAAAGTGAAATTTTGATTTTTAACACAAGGTCGGACCGACCAATAGTCAACTTGTACAATGACCTTTTTCTAATTTATTTAGTAATGCATCTTTTGTTGTATATATAACAGATCACTAAATAGAGACACCTTAAAATATATAGAAGATAAGTTTGAATATGAACTGTAAGTACAAGATAATATGATCCAAATTCATTATTATATATTAAATTTTCTGAACCTTCAAAATTTTCTATTAAAATCTTTAATTTAAAGTACTTTGTGAGTGATGACATTGAGGAGCGATTTTTTATGAGAGAGAGAAGATTTCAATAAATACAATTTTAAAGTTTAGAAACTCAAGAAAACAAAAACAAAAACGGTAAATGTATGAAAATAAAATTTGAAACATCAGTTACTCAATAAAAAGAAAATACGATTATTGAATATAATAAAAAACCTCAAGGTTTAGGGCTTCAAAATACATTTTATAGAAGAATCTCAAATTGAAAGAAGACATTCAGAAGCTTTGACAATTAGTGCTGATGATGATGATTAATTTAATGGAGATTAATATAACGAAATGGAAGCTGACAGAATCTGATGAAGGAATAATTTAGTATACCAACAGACAAATGGAGGAGATGAATCACTTCATCCATCTAAGAAATATATTTTTTTAAGATATAATTTTTGTAGGATGTGAAATTTAATTTATTTATACCTCTCAATTGATTACTCATCTAGTTGATCATACTTATTACAAGCGATCACAAATTTGCTATAAAAATATTATTCCCTCTATTATACAAAGATGGATACACTTCACATAGATTAAATAACACATTTTATTTAAGATATACACACTTTTAAGAAAACACATTTATTTTACTTAAAAAAAAAAAAATTAACCCACAAATTTTCTACTATACCTTTAATTATATAGATTCTCTTAATTATATAGATTGATGAGTAAACAAAAAACCACCAACATTCATATAGTCTTGGGCGAATTTATTAATTTCAACAAACATTAAATAAGGCTATTTTAGATATATTATATTCTACTAATAAATAAGGCAAAAAATTATATGCCCAACGCACGGATCTTAAGTCTTAGATCCGTGCCCCCAACTCGACCCAGTGTGTGGGCCGTTCCCATGCGTGCCCACACGTCCCCACACGCGTTGTTATGGTGTGGCCGCGCGCACATGATTATATACTCCTCAGGTATTACACATTTACTCTTCACGTATCAAGTATCACACATTTACTTTTTAGGTAATACATATCTACCCTTAATGCAGAAACAATGTTGTTATTTTTTTTTCTTTCTCCTTCTTCTTAGTCTATTTTCTTATTGATTTGTTAGTCTTCTTATTTATTTAGTACATTCTTTTTCTTATTATTCTTGTATATCTTCTTGTTTCTTATTCTTTTCCAAATTGTCATAACATCATTTAAGGTATTACATAATTACCTAATAGGTATTTGTATATGTTACTTTCAGAGGTATTACATAAATATCTTTCAGGTATTATACAAGTATATCACACATATTTCCTTCGAGTATTACATAAACACCTTATAGGTATTTGTATATGTTACTTTCAGGTATTATACAAGTATCTTTTAAGTATCACACATATTACTTTCAAGTATTACATAAATACTTTATAGATATTTTGTATATGTTACTCTCATGTATTACATAAATACCTTTTAGGTATTACACAAAGTAACTTTTAAGTATCACACATATTATTTTCAGGTATTATATAAATACATTATAGGTTTTTGTATATGTAACTTTTAGGTATTATATAAATACCTCTCAGGTGTTACACAAATAGCTTATAGTATCATACATATTTCTTTTAGGTGTTACATAAATACTTTATAGTTCAGGTAATACCTTATAGATTTTTGTATATGTTACTCTCAGGTATTATATAAACACCTCTCAGGTATTACACAAATAACTTATAGTATCATATATATTTCTTTCAGGTATTACATAAATACTTTATATATAACTCTCAGGTATTACATAAATAACCATTTGATGGAATATTCATTTCAACTTTTCATTCAACAATTCAACCCAAAAGAAGAGCTGTCATAACATGCCAAACTTCTGTACCTCGAAAATCATTCATTAAAATGATATACCTCCCATCCTTTAATCTCTTGTTCATTCTTTCTCTGTTTTCCCCACAGTTATGAACTGATGATAATAGACATTCAAAATTAGGATCCCATCCTTCTGCATCGGCATCATCTATGGTTATGAGCAGCTCAACGTCGTAATGGATCAAAGCCCAAATTTCAAAATGTTTCTTAATCAATGGATCACGGTAAGCATTTCTGAGAAGAGTAAACTTATCTATACTGACTTGTAGTTGAGTTGATTCTTTGTGGTCAGGTATTGGTGATGAAGTAGAAGCAATATATGTATTGTCGATGACTGTTCCCTCTGTTGCTATTTTCAGGTCATGAAGAAAACATTCAGAAATGGATGGTTTTGCAGGAAAGGAGAAGAGAGAAAGAGACGAGAAATGGTGTCTTCGACAATGTCGATTGAAAATAGAAGGAGATGAAGGATTGATGCAGGAACAGAGGGCAAATCTACGATTCTATACCAGCAGATTTAGGAGGATTTCTGGCAAAATATGAATGTGGGTGACAGAATGAAAAAGGGGAAAATAGAAATGGGGAAATGAGCAGAAATGACGATGGTGAAGAAGAAGTTGGAGGTGTTGGTTATAGACGGGGAAGAAGAGAGGTGGAGATCTTTTATGAGGAGATGAAATGGGTGGGGTCAAGAGGCTCGTTTCTGATTGGTCATTCGGACTGGGAGGGTGGCCGGAGCAGGTTGGGGGCACGGATCCGTGCCCCCGAGCACAAGAGAGTCATCCAATAAATAATTTGACTATAATTTTAGATAGATCAAAAAAAAAAGGGCGACTCTCCTGTGCACCGGAGGCACGGATTCTAGGATCCGTGCCCCTAACCCAGTTTGACCCGACATATATATATACACTTTTTTTTTAATTCTGTACTGAGAGACGCGATGAAGGAGACAACACAGAGATGAGAGAGACGCCATCTCACAACTCAAACTCCCATTCCCTCCGCCACCGCCCATAAGCTGAAACCCACCGGAGCCACTACCAATGTCGTACATCTGTCCACCTGGATGATAGCCCGTTACAGAACCCTCATACATCCCTCCACCCACCACCGGCCCGCCGTTAAATCCGTAACCGGAAGTGACGGCGGAGCCACCGCCATTTTCACCTCCCTCCTTAGTCCCCACAAGAGAACTTTTCTCCCCCTCCATCTCTCTGTACTTAGCCAGGTATACTTTATGGGGTTTCATGTATTCTTCGAAGCCAAGCGTGGTCATAGCTAGAGCAAATCGTCGTCGTTAATGTTTTTCTTATTGTTTCTGGGGTTTATATTTGTATCATATGATGTGGATTGATCTGTGTTGTGGATGTTTGTGTTGATTTATTGGCTTGATTATGTATTTGGGGTGGTATTTGGGTTTTGTAGTGATGAATGCAAAGTGTTCGATGAAATGACTGTTAGAATTTTAATTTTTGAAGTTTCGATAAATAGAGGCTCTACTATGCCGGCAAACTCCTTGACGATGATGCTCGCTCTCTTGTAGATTACGACATTGATATTGGGTTTATTCTTCACCTTGTTCGAATTCAAGATGGTAAATGATTGCTCAGAATGTAATGTTGCATTTATGTGTTTCTTTTGGCTATAAATGATTAATAACTCTTAATTGCATAGGAATTAGTTGTTTTTCTGAGTATAATTGGATACCCTATTGCTTTCTTTAACTTTAATTAACCAGTTGCTTTATGCTCTCTTGCACTTAAACATCTTACACAATACATCAACAACATCAAACAACGCAGCATATGTTGTTATCTAACTTCTGAGATTATTGTGTAATAGAAATTCATATAATACTTGAGAGTAACATATACAAATACCTGTAAGGTATTTATGTAATACCTGAAAGAAATATGTATGATACTTATAAGTTACTTGTGTAATACCTGAAAGGTATTTATATAATACTTGAGAATAACATATACAAAAATCTATAAAGTATTTATATAATACCTGAAAGTAATATGTGTGATACTTAAAAGATACTTTGTGTAATACCTAAAAGGTATTTATGTAATACCTGAGAATAACATATACAAAAACCTATAAGATATTTATATAATACCTGAAAATAATATGTGTGATACTTAAAAGATATTTTGTGTAATACCTAAAAGGTATTTATGTAATACATGATAGTAACATATACAAAAACCTATAAGGTATTTATGTAATATCTGAAAGTAATATGTGTGTGTAATACTTAAAATATACTTGTGTAATACCTAAAAGGTATTTATGTAATACATGAGAGTGACCATATAGAAAAACCTATAAGGTATTTAATATACAAAAACCTAAAAGGTATTTATGTAATTCATGAGAGTGACATATACATGTAATACATGAGAGTGACCATATACAAAAACTTATAAGGTATTTATGTAATACCTAAAAGATATTTATGTAAAACATAAGAGTGATATATACAAAAACCTATAAGGTATTTATGTAATACCTTAAATGATTTAATGACAATTTGAAGAAGAATAAGAAACAAGAAGATTTACAAGAAGAAGAATGTACTAAACAAATAAGAAGAATAACAAATCAATAAGAAAAGAGATTAAGAAGAAGAAGGAGAAAGAAGAAAAAAAAAGGAAAAAGAAGAAAAAAACACTATTTCTACATAATACCTTAAAGGTGGATATGTGATACTTGAAGAGTAAATGTGTGATACCCGAAGAGTAAATCAGGTGATACCTGATAGTAAATAAGGTGATACCTGGAATAAATCAGGTGCGCGCCAACTATAGTGTGGGCGCACGCGGGGAAGCGCCCCACACGCCGGGTCGGGTCAGGGACACGGATCTAATATCCATGCCCTGGGCATACAATTTTTTGTCAAAAAGAATAGTAGATTATCTTTATGAGATTGAGAGGGTATAAAAATTTTAATATGAAAACAGTTTTAATTTTAGTATCCAACATCGTTTTTATGATATTTTTTCATTAAAAAAAACATAATTCTCCTTTGGGAAATCCACACTATCCACCGCAAGAGTAGGTTTCACCTTAATATTTTCACTTTTTGAGAATCACTGGATAATGAATTTGAAATATAATTAAATTAAATTATATCTTTTTGTGAAATGACATCAGAAGCTGGTATGGTATGTTCAATCAAAATTGACAACAAAATACAAAATATGCAAACTTAACAATTTATTTGATATCAACATGGATAATAAACAAAAGTTTTATTTATAGTATATTGAAATTGAAAATCATAAAGAATGAGAAGATTCTACTTAACTTCTTTAATATTCTATAATAAAACCAAAGGGCTCTTAACCAATAGTCTACTACTATTCTACTAATACAACAGTACTTTTTTTTTGGAGGCTCATAACTTCTTTCACCAAACCTAATATTAAAATTTAAATAGGCTTAGATATCATAAATTTCATGGCATTCATTTATTATTAATTAAATGGATTTACAAATATATTTTAGTATTTCTGTTTTTTTTTTTTTAAATATATTTCCTACTCAAACACAGTACTTTCACCCATTTGACTCAGCTTTTTTAGTGTCAGTCTGAGAAACAAGAAGGACGATGAGTGCCAATGGCAGGTTTCTGCACCACCTCCACAACCCCCACGGCCATCGTTCTGTCGTCCAATCGGAAAACTTCCGGCTCAGACCCACCGTAGCTGCCGCTACATCTCCGCTGCAGAATTGTTCCCATTATTCAGGTTGCTTTTCCGTTTTAACCGCTTACTTTCGGAACAAAGACAGAAAGTAATAATTTGAAATTTTATTGATTCGATTCATCTCTAAGCAGGCTTGCGGCTGCGCGACTCCACGTCTCATTTGCGCTTCGGTGAGATTCTTTTGCTTTTAGCTTGTGTTTAGTGTAGGCTTATTCGATTGTGTAGAAATCACTCTGTGACAGAATTGTAGTTCGGGTTTGCTGACTCATGATTGAGTCTTCTTTGTTGAGTAGAAATTACTCTGTTTTAGCATTTCAATGTAGTTTTGCGACTTTACACGTATTAGTTTTTGAATTTTTTGTTTGAAACCATGACAGAGGCTTGTCCATTGTGCAGATAACAACTGTTTGTTTAATACAGGCCAAATTTCTAAATTGTTATTAATCGGCAAGTGCGCGCCAAATAATGTCACGCCAGAATTGCCTTCTAATTATGGATCTGAATCACCTAAGGTATCTTTGATGTCCGTGAGTTGCTTGAGATTTACTAAAGAAGCTTGGATTAAACCCTAGAGAACAAATCTGGAAGATGGGAAGAGGCATCATCAGAACTTTTTTTTTTTTCTCTATCAAATTATTAAAAAAAAATTTCTTGACAAGTAATTGCTGATTTAGCAGTGTTTGTGATTGGAAAAGAATGTGTAAGGCTTCTATCATGCAGTTTGTTTTATCAATTAATCAATAGTTATCTGATAATTTCTGCCATATAAAGAATAACAGAAGAATGAGAAACTACAACGATTTACCTATGCTAAACCATTATCTTTTAGAATGCCTCATTTATTTATGTATGTGGCTTTGTGTTAATTACTTATTAAGAACCTTATAGTCGAATTGTGGTTAATTTTCTTCAGATTCAAGACGAGAAATCCTTACTGGACATTTTGAAGGGAGCAAATTCTATTCTACCTCAAGTGGTTCTAGCAAGTACAGTTTTGGCTCTAATATACCCGCCTTCATTTACTTGGTTTACTAACAGGTTAGTAATCATTCATCTAATGATGAAGTTTTTCATATGGTATCATTGGCTTTTACGTTATCCTGAAAGAAGACAATTATATTGCCTTAAAAATTCTAATATATGTCTTGGTTTGGGAAGTACAATAATTTAATTTCATAAAATCATCAAGTTATTCCCATACAAAAAATGTTGTGAAATGGTAACTTAAGATTGTTGCTTAAATTCTTGAGCTAATCTGATGCTTTAATTCAACGGGTTTTGACATTCAGGTATTATGCTCCGGCATTAGGGTTTCTGATGTTTGCTGTTGGAGTTAATTCAAGTGAAAAAGATTTTCTTGAAGCATTTAGGAGACCAACAGCCATTTTTGCTGGCTACATTGGACAATTTGTTGTGAAGCCTCTTCTTGGGTATCTTCTTGGCACACTTTCCATGACTATCTTGGGTCTCCCAACTCCCTTAGGTAAAATTTCCTTTAAACTATTTCATGGAAATGATTGAAAGGCCTAACTTCCACTATTTTGTGTATCAGCTGTTGGGATCATGCTAACTTCTTGTGTTAGTGGGGCTCAGCTATCAAATTATGCCACGTATCTAACAGATCCACAAATGGCCCCTCTTAGCATTGTCATGACATCTCTATCCACTGCCACGGCAGTTTTTCTCACCCCCCTCTTGTCCTTATTGCTTATTGGCCAAAAACTACCCGTTGATGTGAAAGGAATGGTTTCTAATATCCTGCAAATTGTGGTCACTCCCATTGCAACTGGTTTGCTTTTAAATAGGTAGTAAGTTGGTATATATCATTGCTTCTATCCCTCTTAGCTTGTAGTATACCATAGCATCTCTTACATTCATTGGCTTGCACCTGCAGATTTTTCCCTAAAATTTGTAATGCAATTCGGCCATTTCTGCCTCCGCTTTCAGTATTCGTCACTGCCCTCTGTGTTGGAGCTCCTCTTGCTATCAATGTAAAGTCGGTGATGTCCCCTTCTGGGATTTCAGTACTGCTGCTAGTGATTGCATTTCATCTATCAGCATTCGTTGCTGGATTTTCTCTCACTGGTCTGGTTTTCCTTGATTTGCCTGATGTAAAAGCTCTGCAAAGAACACTATCCTATGAGACAGGTTATTAATACCTCTACGATTCTGTTAATACGATCTAGGATGACAGTGATTTGGAGTCCAAACTGATTCCAATTTTCTTCTGCAGGCATGCAGAGCAGTCTTTTGGCCCTTGCACTTGCAAATAAGTTTTTTCAGGACCCACTTGTCAGCATACCTCCTGCTATTTCTGTAAGCCAATGACTCTAAACTTTGTCATAGAGCACACATTGATGATTCTTTTGTGAATGAAATCTTATGTGCATGTAAAGATTGTAGCTTTATACTTTGTTTCGTACACCACAGACTTGATTAATGGCAATTGAGAAGATGTCTGTATTGCTAATGGAATGATAATTTCTATGCTGAATTTGCAGACTGTGATAATGTCGTTGATGGGATTTTCTCTTGTAATGATTTGGGCTCGAAGGAAAGAATGTGCTGTCTAACGAGACAAAAGATACTGTTCTTACCACTAATATAGTTTGTGAGTTTCATTAGTTTAACTTGAAGTTGTCATTGCGGATAATGGAGGAAATACAATCAGAGCTGGGTTCAAGGGTGCAGTGATTGCAGATTCTGTGATGCTCTCGTACAAATGCTCTGCAAGTGTTGGAAATGAAGAAATTAGTTCACACTGTCAGAATTGCCGTGTTTCTCTGCAAAAGTGATGAGCGAGTGTCGAAAAGACACCAATATTATTAGGTACATGATTCTTTATCAGCAGGTTATAGTTTATATACACCCTTGAACAACATCATATTTATTCAGGGACCAGGAGGTTTTTTTTATTTTATTTGTCTATTAACTAGTTGTGATTGTACTTCAAGGCTGAGATGAATAACGTATCAGAATGAAGTAGAGATAAAAAGAAAATGGAAAGTTGGGTTTTTTTTTTAATTACATAAACGTGTTGAAATATTTTAAATTTATTCTGTTCTTATGTTGTTTTCTGGAATTTTCAACAAATACAAGCCAGAGTAAGTACTACATGTTAGATGGATCTTAATCTCAGCTGACTAGTTTAGTTTCCTTTTGAGAAAAACAATAGTGAAAAAAGAAGCAAACTATAGAAGCCACCATATATATAGTGCAAGTATGTATTAATTATTTGTACACTTGTTGTAAACCATATACACGATACAAATTACAAGGCTTTAAGACATGGCATATTCAAGAATCCATCACTTTCAGACATCAATTTATTGAAGGCAAATCATACAATATTGTTTAAGGAATGGTAGAAGTTCTGTGCAAGGAAGGTGATGAGTTAAATATTTCCTGTCCAAGCTCATTTATCTTGTCTAGCAGCATCATCTGCTCTGTCTCAAGCTGGACCATGTACTCCTCTTGACATTCATGGAGACTTTCGAGCTCATTCAAAGACTTTGAAACCTCTTCAAGATCATCATCATCAACCTGTGATCGTATCCTCATCATCATCTGCTTAATCTGGAAGAACACAAAGTCAAGTTTAGTGACCTTTTGATCAAACAAGAACAGAGGTTGGAAAATCATAGCAGCTGCCTCTCACCTGGTCTGAAATTTGCAGGCGGACTTTAGTAGGCGATGAATCAGAATCCACACTCGGTTTCTTCTCAAGCTCGGGGACTTTTCTTGTGATCTGAATGTGGATCTCTCCGCGTTTTACTCCTTGAAGGGGTACCCATTTGTCAGCCATCTGATTGGGAGGCAACATCTGATATTCAACAACACAGTCTCCTATGCTCGATGTGGGCAACAACGTGTTGTGGTCTTTTACGTGCAACGTGAGGGGACTACCATCGTCTGGAAATTCTAATGTTTGATGCCATTTTGGATTCAGTGTTTTGAACATAACCTGCCAAGACATGACAAGAGTACTTTTTTCTTCAAGTTTGAGAACCAATTAAAGTTCTGGAGAAAGAATATGCATCAGTTATGAAGAATCTAACCTTAGTACTTTTCTTCAAGTTTCCATAGTGTATTCTCACATACGGATCACTTGTTCCTCGAAGATCAGCAGCTACAAGATCTCTTGCTTCAATTAGAACAAGTTCAATCCAACCATTTGTTGAATTTGAGCCCTGAACAATACCAAGAAAATGACGTTAAAACAACCTAAAATCACAACCTAAGTAACTTCCTCTTACATCTGTAGAGGTTTTTTACTTGTACCTTTAAGTGTTCACTGTCTTCAACTTTGATTGCTTCTATCTGAAGGCGCAGTTCACCAGAATTAACTTTTTCAAGGGGAACGTACACATCTCTAATCGAGCCTTCGACAAGTCCTTCCAAATTCACTCGTGCACTGCCAATGCTCTCATCAGTGAATGTTTCTTCTGTATAGCATTTTATCTTCAGATATTCCCCACCTATTTCGTCAAACTCAAACTTCTGATTCCAAGTAGGGTTTGGAGAATGTGGGGCCGGTTTTGTTCTTTGGACAGCCTGGAGAAGAAATGTACGCAATGAAGATACATATGTACATAACTAATAAAACCTGTACCATGCACTTAAAAAGATAATGCCATGAGCAGTAAAACGAGATACGCACCTTGCCATACTGCAGTTTAACATATGGGTCGGATTTCCCCATTTTGTCCTTCACAAGAAGGTCCTTACCCTCTACCACAGTTATGCAGATTTTCCTTCCAGTTCTGGAAAAGTAATTTGGCAAACCACTCAGTGATTGACGAGAGTTCGAACTGAAACTAGCCAAGGTATGTGAACCATCAGCAAACAGCCACTCTTTAAGTACAAGCTTCACTGTCAACTGCAACGTACAGTAGTTTCCAAACAAGATTATAAGAAACCACATCATCTGTGATGAGAAATGATGAACTTCTATTAAACTACTAATTAATTATTGAACAAGGACAAATCATGAGAAAATACCTCTCCTAAATTAACACCCTCAAATGGAACAGTCATTTCAATTTCTTTTCCACAGACCTCAGCATGCTTGGCGATCACCGTGGTTTTGGGCCCAGAGGCCCAAAATATGGTTGAATCATCAAAAACATATCTAATCTGCATTCTTGGAAGAGATTAAGTGAACCTAATGCTTTCTACATCAACATCACAAAACCACAAATTAGAGACAAACATTACCTTAATTTCACAGGTACTAAGATAGTCATACTTGATACTTCCAGGAGTGCGTTGATAGAGATTCAATCTAAGAATTCCTGCATTGTCATGCAAGATCAGATTGAATGTAGAGTCCCACTTAGGACTAAATCCCTTTCTGACATCTGTTCTCCTAGTTAGTTCATCAAGTTCAATCTCTACAAATGTCTGAAGCTCTTTGCTTTCAACTGGATCTTCAGGTATTGAACCGTTGGCTTGTTTTGTGGAAGCAGAGCCTTTCAAGCCATAACCAGAAAGTTTGCTAGCAGAGATTACCGTGACACTTAATATACCACCTACGGCCTTCTTGTGCAAATCTACAGGTGGCAAAGCAAGACACTGACGTCGAGGTTCCACCATCCTCTTATTCATCGTTTCAGTAGCAACTTTGACCTGTGAAACAGTACCGATTTCATTATCAGTAAATTTCTATCATAATGTTTGGTTAAATGTAAAGATATAAGAAGATTATTTTCTTTATTGTCACTTTTACTTATCTAATTGGTAACATAAGGGCATTGAATTTCAAATAGATATTTCATTCATTGGAATATCATGGATATATATAAATTTAGCTAGAAGCATACCAGCCATGATGATACACCAGGTAGCTCTGTTGCAGGTAAAGACTGGCTTCCACCACTTCCAAAAGCAACACCAAGTCTGATCTCAGGAGTTGATTCAAATGAGTATGTTACCGCTTTCCCTTCTAATATCGGCATCAAAAGAAGCTGCATAGACCAATTTAAGTAATATTTTTCAGAGAAACGACTAAAAAATTAGTGATTGGGATGTTAAAAGGTAGTGTTTAGATGGGAAGGTAAAGGAAATGAGGAGACAGGAAAAAGAACAAAGACACAACTCGTTTGTTCAAAACATGCTAGAATTCTAGATAAATTGAACAGCTAAAACTATAGAGGATGACTATCAAAAAATGGTTGTGAGGACTCCATTGACAGTAAGAGACCATTTTGCACAAATTATTCCAGAATCTAATAAGAAAAAAGAAAAGAGTTTGATGCATACATCACCCTTGATGTGAATGCTGTTAACAACAATTCGGGCAGTTCCCATTAATGGCATGGCCAACTTAGCAGACAACAATATGTTCACGTCATTCGCATCCCAGTCAAAACCCAAACGCATGATTTTCTGTTCCATAATAAAGTGTTAGCTATCGTAGAGTTTGTTTATCTTTTCCACAGCTTACAAAAGCTCTTCTGTTTTAAACATGAAGCAAAAATTTGCATAAATTTATAAGAAAATAATATCAAACCTGATCACCTGAAGTTTCCCATCGGGTCCCATGCAGCCCAAATAGAGGGGGACGTGAGCCAAGAGAAAATTCTTGTAACTCAATCTTTTCCTAGAGACGTAATATCGTATTATTAGTGATTACATGATACTTTAGGAGTCCGTGGAAAACAAATATGATTTGTTCACAGGATTAAAAAGGAGAAATTAGGACTTACAATTAGCCTTGATTTCCGATGCTTCAAGCGCCTCTGCATAATTATGAGTAAATAAGCAATAGATGAGTAATAGCTTATCTCTATGTCTATATATAGACGAATGGGTGTATTCAATGCGTTAAAGATGTAGTACCACAACCTGTTTGCAATGTCTACAAAAGCTATAGTTTGAGATAGGAGAATAAGTTCCATACTATCACCCCCCCAAAATTTCTCTACGATCACTATGAAAATAAATAACACAGGTCTGTAAAGAACATGGAGAACAGAATAGTTACCTCAACAATAGACGCAAACCGTGATGAAAGCTTTGGGTTGATATAGTTCAACCAAACTTCAGTTAATAGCTTGTTCAACCATTCACAGTGTTCTAATGGTGTTACTGGCTGTAGATATATGAAGAGCAAGAGTCATTCTCACAATCAAGAGTAGCAAAAGTAAAAACACACATGCAATAAATATATAAAGATAAATACCAGTATAGACAAACACACAGACTGGGAAAAAAAACATACCAGAGTCTGTAGTTTTTCCTGCAGCCATTTCTTATTCAAGTCTTCCACAATATTTCGTCGCTGATAACTTCCATACTGCCCAAACACAAGTACAGTTCAGTAAATTTTATGGCAGGTTTGGACGATAATGCTACACACTCAGATGAAATTTTCATTTATAGTTAACATTTGTAACTTCATTTTCCATGAACTATAACTTCAATGCAGGAAGAAAATAATTTTCCATAGCTCTAGCATACTTATAAATGGAAGGTCTGTGTGTCTAAACCAACTAGCTAAAACAGAAATAATTATGGACCTTTTAGACAAAACTATCCAACACATCAAGTACCATTTTCAGCCTTGTTCGACATAGTATCATTCATGTCTAAACCTTCAGAAACACACTACTCTTTGATAGCCATTCCTATGCAATGTTTGATCCAATCTCTCCTTAAAGATGTCGAAAATATTAGACATGAATAAATGATACTCATATCTAATAGCTTAAGCTTTTAGATGAGGTTCATTTAACAATAGATATAAGTGTTGCACTTGGTCTTGAGAACGGCATGGAATGTAAATGCACATGCCTCGTACACAATTTTTTGGCCTTTTCTAGACAAATGAATACTAAATAAGGATACATATATACCAAAATTTTCACAAATATAGTAATCTTACAAGACAATTGAGTCCTAATGTGAAGCATAATTAAAGCTTTTCCTACTATATCTCAATTGTAGATCAAAGTTCTAGTACAAAAGCCCCAAGCAATTAAATATCTGTCATTTCACTTCTATACATTTCCTCATTAATGTTTTTTCCTTACATTATACTCAACAGGCAATTTCCCTTTATCACAAAGAGATGAAAAACAGTTTAAGTCAATACCAGCAAAAGGTAGCCCAGTTTTGCTAAAATAAAACATGTGTAAAAAAAAAAAAAAGGATCACGACAGATATTTCTAATAAAAAAAATAACAGAATGATGACTTATAACACATTCGCTGCACACAAAAACCAAATTAGCCAAAACAGAGTGGGGGGTTTGTTAACAAAAGTACCTGAATTGTAGCCCACACAGCAAAAGCAAGAAGAACCCAATTGGAGAGAGAGAAAAACCACTTCTCAACAGCCCACAAAACTAGCAACAGAGGAACTACAAATGGAAGCAGAGGTTGTTCTTCCAACAACTTGTACCATGATTCCACTGCCTCATTCAAATCAAACAATTTCTTCTTTGTTCTGCCCATCTCTCTATGTAATTCAAACAAGAGCAAGATTTTCACTTTTCTCGAGAACTGATCATCGTATCATACTTTTCCAAGATCAAGAAACCCAAGGGTTACCCACAACTTCAAATCTTGTACAAGAAAGCACAAACGATTCTTGTTCAACTCACTAATGGGGCAATAAATAAACAACAATTAAACCGTTAGAAAGAGAGAAAAAGAGCATTCAAGAATTCACTGTGTGTTGTGCGTGAGTTCTGTTCTTAATTGGCTGGCTGAGAAACAGGCCATAAAGCAGTCCAGAGCATTCAAGGGAAAAGAAAAGGTGAGGATTTATTTTGTAATAATAATAATAATAATAATAAAATACTCAAGTATAGGTGCACAGAAAAGTCCTGGTCAACTATGGGAGAATTTAGTTGAGAAGTATGTACACTAGAAGAAAGGATAAGTGATGAATAGTTCTCAAGTGATGTATAATAATAATAATAATCTATTAGTCTAATCACTACGTTATTACAGTCACAGATAATATTGTCTTTGTCAGAGGGTACTCTTACCATGTGGTCCCTACCATTTGTCTGGATATTTTATCAACTACCAATCAACAAAAAAGACAAGGACTTCTTGATACCAAATATTTTTATTTTGGGCAACTTAATGATACTATATATCCAAACTTGAAGTTTAGGGCTAATTCTATATTACTTTACTCATGTGGGATAAAGTAGAATTTTCCGATATTTTAGGGTAAATATGGAGTCTCAACATGCTAATTCAGTAATTTAAAAAAAAAAAAAAAAAAAGGAAAAGGGACAAGTATCCAACTCATTAGTAGGGCCATGTTGATTTTGATGGATATCTATCTAATTAATGAAAAACTTTATTACAAACATTAGTCTTGCACCCTACAAGTTACATGCATGTAATATTATAATAAAAATTATCTCAATTTAATTAAAATTAAGATAGATTCATAATAAATATATGTATTGAAGAGAAAAAAATAATAATAAAACAAAAAACTTGCATCGGACAAGCTTTCAATATTGAAAAATGAGTAGTGTTTGTGTGCGTCAAGTGCATGGATTATCATGATTCATGTAACTGGGCGCACGCGGGCCGGGTCGGGTCCAGCCCAGATCTGAGCCCAGTTTTTTTTTTTTTTAATTTATGACATAACTTTTGTGTTAACCGAGTATAACATTTATGTATAGATATTATAACATTAAGTAAAACTACTTAGACTTTTTTTAATATAAAAATTAATTTAAAGTTATGTAACATTTATGTTATATTAGTATAATCTTTACATACATATATCATAATCTTTAAGTGATATTACTTAAACTTTTTTCACTATAAAAATTCATATAGTATTGTTTAACTTTTATATTATAATAATTTAACATTTATGTTATAGAGTAAGTCTCTTATGAGACCGTCTCACGAAGTTTTAATGCATTGTGTGAGACGGATCAACCCACAACCCAATTACCCACCATCCAAACCCTACAATTCACATGTTGTTTGTGGATGATGGGACTCCGTCTCACGAAAACTATCCGTGAGACCGTCTCACATGAGTTTTTGTGTATGTTATATTAATTAACTTTTATATACAAATATCTTAATCTTTACGTATTTAGAACATGTTTGGTTTGAGAGTTTGGGCTGATTAGGATAAATGAATCCTTATAAACCTTTGTTTGGTTTCGCGGTTAGGAGGCCCAGGTTAAGTTTGGGCCCGGGTCCATAAAATGGTATTTTGGGTAAAATGGCTGTCAAATAAACCACCCGAATAGGGTGGGTTCACTAAACCTGATGTTAACCCAAAATGTGGAGGAGGGCTAAATTATCATTTTAACCTTATTATTGACATTTATTTTATGTTTTTGCCCTTTTAATTCATCTTATTTACCCACTGCCACTGTATAATACTTCTAAGTCAACTCTTAACTGATGTAACACAAAATTCATATATATTTTTTATTTTTTTGTCATATCATCTCTAAGATTTTTTAAAGGTATGGATTTCAATATTTTGTGCACTAAATTCCAGATTTTGGTTTAATAAATATATAATGTTGGGTGATTTTGAATTGGATAATCAGTTTCTGTTTTTGGGGTATTTAATCCATTTCTGTTGGGTCATTTTTTGGGATACTTCAATTTTAATGTTTTTTTAGTTTTTATTACATGAGAAAATAATTATAAATTGGGACAATATGCCTAGATTGCACTTAATATTGCACAAATGAATGCACTTAGATAAACTAGTATATTCTGATTAATTACTTGATCATTTCAGTCCACATTTTATATATAATTTTTAATTTTGTTAAATTTCTTTAACCAATTTGTTAGTTTTAATCAAGGACTGAAAAATCGCCGGAAATCGCCGATTAATCGGCGAAATTCAAGGATGAAAATATCGCGAAATATCAAAGATATATCGCGGATACGGATATTGCGATATGGATATTGGGTGTTAATGTATTTCTTCCTGGGTATCGCGGATATATCGAAAAATATCGCAAATTATCGTTATCGGTATCGATATCGGTTCAGTGGAGTACAAAATTGGATGGAAATCGGGAAATATCGCGGATATATTGCAAATTATCGCATATATATCAAAATTCGCGATTTTGATTCAAAAAATTGAAAAATGTGATTTTTTTTACTTTGTATTGTGTATTTTGTTTGATAGTAGAAGGAATATATTCATATGTTCCTGACACCTTTGAAAGTTCACAATTTGGTTGGAGTACGTATCAACAATATGATTGGATTAGTATACACTATCCAATTCATGATGAAGAGGTTGGGCGAGATAGAGAAACTTATGAATGTCATGTGCATAACTATATCCATGAGTACTCTAATGTGATGAGTTGGTGTGTCTGGACAAATATGACATTCCATCTACTATATTTGAACCTCATAGGTCATCTTTTTGGTTCTAGTGTATTGTATCATGTAATTTTAGTAATTTTGTATTGTATTATATAATATATTGTCAGTTTTTTTTATGAAGTATAATATTTATAAAGCTTATTATCTATATGTTAGTTTTAAATATATTATTTTATTATGATTTTGGGTGGAATATATGTGTAATGATGTGTTAAAATAATCCCTAAAATTTCATATTAAATTTCCAAAATTTTAATAAGATATCCGTCATTTTTTCAATTTTTTTGCGACATCGATATATCCGTAAAATTAAGATTGCAATATCACTTGAGATATCGATATTTTCATCCTTGGCAAAATCTCGATTTTTGGAGGTGTCCGATACATAAATTGGCTGACATACAATTTCATCTGCTTATCGGCAATTTATCACCATATATCGGCGATAAATCGTCGATTTTTTCATGTCGAGATCTGCGTGTGGAGGGTTGTCATTATACCTGCGCTGGTTCACCTAGCTCACGGCGGCACTGCATGCGCCACCCCCAGTCACTAACTCCAGCGAAGGAACACGAGAAAGAGAGAAAGAGATTCGAAGAGAGAGGGAAGAAAGAGAGAGAAAGGTCAGAAACTTTGACCGGCCGTTACCAAAGATTGGATGATCTGATCGACGATCCGAGCCCGGATACGTGACGGGCTCGGCGAGAACTTCAATCTAGGCTCAAGAATCGCTCCGATCGGTAGCCGGATGGCTGGAATTTAAGAGAGAGAAAGTTTAGGGTTTTAGAGAGAGAAAGATCGTAACTTCTCCGGCTGATTGCTGGCGAATGCGGCGGATGGCTGTTCCGAGCCCGGAATCGGAACGAACTCGGCGAGGGCTTCAAAATGGCATAGGTTATTATACATTTCAGGTCGGTGGAAAATCCGACGCCGATGACTGCGGCGCTCCGGCCGGCCGGCCGCCGGAGAAGATGAAAAGAAAAGGAAGAGAAAGTTTCTTACCTTAGGTTAATTTTAGCATAAGCTTTACCATGTACTATATGATATAATCCTTTTATACTAAGGTCGAAAAACAAGCCATCAATCTTATATTATTAACAATTAAACTTTATATTAAAATGTATTATGATATTATTTAATTTGGGGCATCAATCGGGCTCCGATTTGGGCCATTCTTTCGGCGTTTCGTCCCATTTTTCGTTTACGTTAATTTCGTTCAACTTATGAATTATTTTATCGACTTTTCATTTCATGAAATTTCCAATTAAATTAAACTTACATTAAAACATACATATAATTAATTTTCTTAAACACACACAAAATAAATCAAATAATTAGAGGTTTAAATATTTAATCGTCAAATTATGTGTCGTTTAATCCTAGTCGTCACACAATTACTTTATATAAATTTAATTAAATTATTTACAATAAATCAGTACACTAGTATTTAGGTTCCTCTCATAATTTAATTAAGTTTAATTAAATTATTTACAATAAATTAGTACAATAGTATTTAGGTTTCTCTCATAATTTAATTAAGTTTAGTTAATTTTTTTTGAAATTTAATAAATGGATTATGATGTATATAATATTAGTGTATCTTTATATTTATTGTAAATTTATCATTTTATTTGTAGTTTTAAGTTCAATATATGTATTAATGTTACTTATAATATTATATAAAGTACTAGATATATTTTTCAATTTTTTTTACAAATTTTTTAAATTTTTTGTGTAAAAAACCGATATATCCACCGATATCGATATATCCGTCGATATTTCCGTAAAATCAAGGTACCGATATATCCACCAATACCGATATTTTAGTCCTTGGTTTTAATTAACTATTTTTTCTCCTTTAACCAATTTATTTGTTGGATTTTTTAATTCCCCACCCCAAGTCAAATTTGTATTACTTTAGTTTTTTATTTTAGAATTATTTTTGGAATTTAGAATTAATTTTATCTCCTTTAAATGTTAGAGTATTTTGGTCAAGTTAATATTAAACGCACATGAACAGTTGATCCAAATAAAGATTTGTTACATGAACTCATTTCAAAATATAACACAACACTTAAATCAAATATAATATTAATTCAAACTCAACACTTAACATTCAAACCAAACATATAAAATATTAAATCCAATTTAAACCAAGCAGTGCAAACCTACCATAACCCAACTAACCTAACTAACCCAACACACAAACCAAATGTGTCCTTAAAGAATAATATAACATTATATTATTATAACAAAAATGTTAAATTATTATGCATAAATGTTATATTATTACAACATAACGGTTTTGAAAGGTATTATAGGTCTGTCATACACTGCAAAAGGTTATGCGAACATAACTGAAATGTTAGGTTCGTCAAATTAAAAAGTTAGACCAATATAACAACAAAACTAAAGTTTGGGTGCGTGGACACACGTGGAACACGTGAAATGCACTTTCAGATCGGGTCGCACGGATCTTGGTGAAAAAAAACATTTGTGTTGCAAAATAGTGCTTGTGTTGATTTAATTCCTTCCTTTGTTTAGTTAGATTAGATGGGATGAAGCCCCATTATTAAACGGGTAAATAGTTTATACGGGCCAGGCCCAGATAGTTTCCCACTCTAAGCCCAAAATCTATAGCTGCGTTGGAGTTAGGGTTTTGCCATGTGTTTATTCGTGCTTGACTTTGACTAATATTCAAAGCGTGCACCGCACCCATGGAAGATAAACAAAATCAGAATGGATATTATTATAATAATAAAACTTGATTGCTATGATAATTGAATAAGATATTTGACCTTGAAATTTATCTAACTTGTTCTAATAAATTCAAATTCAAAATATTTGAGCTTGACAATTCATCAAATCTGTTCTAATATGTATAACCCATTATCTTAATAATTTGTTCTGAATTCATATTTCAACATACATTTTTTTTTCTTTTTAAATGAGTTAGAGGAAGTGAAAGGGAGGGATACAATAAGAATAAGAAAACTTATGTGATTAGGGTTCGGGTCATCACAATCTCCATATTTCAATATACATGAGTTGTCGTTTCTGTTTTTCTGTTGGGACATGCATATTTATATTCGAGTAAGTCTCTTGTGAGACCGTCTCACGGAATTTTAATGTATTGCGTGAGACGGGTCAACCCACAACCCAATTACCTACCACCCAAACCCTACAATTCACATGTTGTTTGTGAGTGATGGGGCTCCGTCTTACGGAAACTATCCATGAGACAGTCTATATGAGTTTTTGTGTTTATATTCAATTCAATAAATCACACTGGTAGAAAACTACAAATTAGTAGCAAATGACCATTTAAGTTGGGCCAAAGATTAAAAATCCCCAAAAGAGTTTAGTCAAATTTAACAAAATTGGGCCCAAATTGTCTTGATCAATAATAAAGTTTTGAGAATTAATGTTCTAAATTGCATTCCCAAATATAATAGGTGTTCGGAAATTCAATCGGGATCCCTTATCTTAATTGGTATTTCATTTTATTTCTTTCCTTTTAATACACATCAAAGTGTTAATTAATGTCATTATTTAATATATTGTCATTATTTAATATACATGACATACAATGATTATCTTAGAATATAAGCACATCGAGAATATGTTATCTCATCCCATTATCGTGTAATGACAACACTTAATGTGTCACGTGTTATCTGAAAAAAAAAATATTATTGGATTTTATTTTAATTTCTCCTCTTTTTAACCTTTTTGATGATATAAGTATTTTTTTTTCACAATTTATAAGATAGCAAATCATCATAATGATCATATTGTTATTTTAAAATTAATCAGACTTAAATTTGGAACTGAGAAAAAAAAAAGTGATGACCTAATTAAAAAGAAAAGAAAAGAAAAGGCAGCGAGAAAATGGATAAGCTTTGAAACTGATAACTACATATGGGGTGTTGCACAATAAGGAAGCAAATGAGCATGATATTATTTAAATTGAGTTCAAAGAATCTGATGAGAGCTTAGATTTAAATCTGGGAAATCTTGATCTGCAAAAACAAATAAAAAAAGAAATAAAAAAAGGGTGAATGTGAAGAATGCGGAAATAACGGTCGAGGCATGCAAGCACTTTGTCTCGAAAAGAGGATGTGCACGTGCAGACCAGAACCTAGACATCTTCACATTTATAAATACAACCCACAAAACCTGTAAATCACATCTTGGGAAATAGCTGTATAAACACCCTACCCATACCTCTTTGCATCTCCTTTTTTTTTTTCTTTGAAAGATTCAATAGGTTTTAGTGAACCCCTTCTTTTATTGATGCATTTGCACTCAATTCCTTTGTTGCAATTGTTATTTGGGATGTGAGTATTAATATCAGACGACGTATTGTAGTAAACGATATTATCAATATGTAATGTTGAAATTATTGAAATATTAAGATTGGATAACAAGTGCAACAAAAAATCTATATTGTTAAATACATAATGTCACGTATTTATTAGTAATGTCATTTTACATATACAACTGTAATTTGGAAATAATCAAACTAGCCAGATTTCACATAAAAGAAACCCTTAGCTAGCTAGGTCTAAGAAAAATAAATTAACACTTAACTAGGTCTAAAACATGCAGAAACAACATATTTTTGCACATGCGTTTACATATTCGAGGATCGATATGGTCGAAAAATAAAATTTGAATCTTTCATTTAAAGTGATAAAAACACATTAATATGACGCAATGCAAATATTACAAGATTCAGATATATTTCATCTACGTAATGGAATATAGTAGGATAAACAGAATGAAATGGATTGTTCAAATTCAGTCTGGCTTTTATCAATGCACACCAAGCATACACCATACAGAATATTAGCAACACACACAATTTAATAAGTAATATATGAAAACTTATGTGATCATTGTTTCACATGATATAATTCCGTGAGATGAATCTCCACAGTTCACAATTCAAATTCATTTTATAGATGGATTATGGATAAATCCATTTCATTAAAAACATTCATGAAACGGTCTCACAAGAATATTACCCAATAAGTAAAAACATGCACATGAAAAAATATTGCTTAAGGTAACTCAATATAATGCCTAGCTAATTAGTGAGGCAATGTTAAATTATTATATTGATAATGGAAATGTAGGTACTACATGATCCACTTTTCTTTTTGAGTAAATAAAAGAAAGTTTCCGACATTCAAGTAGTGTTCACAATGATAAAAAAATCATCAAGAACCAAAGAATTTACAAAACTCAGTAAAGAAAAATTGCTTATATTTATCATGATCATTATCTCACCACCATCAAACCAATCCAGACTACAGAAAACCCTATAAATGGGATATAAGTCATGATGTAAAAAATGGAAAAAGAAGGAGCTTCCCCAATAATTTACTCAAAAATCATCAGAATGGGAAAACCCACACCTTCATCTAAAATTTACTCAATAATAAAGTCCCGATTCTTGATAACCTAAAATCACAATTAAATTACAGGAATTAAAAAACACGAAGAAAATTAGCTACCTTGATTATGTTAATCTGATGGATACATATTAAATCAAGCTAGAATGGTGGCCTTCCACTCGCCCAAAACTCCTCGTTTGGCATCTGAATCGAATTCAGCAGATTTGGTGGCATCCCTTGAAACATCGACGGGTCCGCCATCATCTGCGGCGGCGCCTGCCCCCCACCGCCGCCCTGCGGCGGCGACCCAACCGAATTACCCTGACCTTGACCTTGACCTTGAATATTATCCTCATTCTCCAATGGCAGTTTCTCATACGCTGCATTGCTAAACGAAGCCGCCATTATTAGAACTGGCCCTGAAGCAAGCAGCTGCCCCACCACGCTGCCCCCCACGACCTGCCCCTGCCCGCCGGCCAAATACACGGTCAGCCCCGTCGCCACCATCGGCGCCGGCGGCGGAAGAAAGGATCCGGCGAGGGACAAGATCTCAAACCGTCCGTGCAGCGTCACCACCGCCCCCGGCGAGGCAGGCTGCCTTAGGGTTACGTTGGTGACGTTGCCGGTCCCACTCATGACGCAGACGCCGCGCTGGCGGCTCCGAGCGAAGTTGGCGACGCTGTCCATGATGTCGCAGCCGTCGGAGACTTCCATGACGTGGGTCCGGAGCGTGTTGGCGCTGTCGCGCGTGATGATGATGGGTGGCTTGGGTTTGCTCTTGGATCCGGCGGGGCGGCCCCTCGGCCTCCGGTTGGCGGACATCTCGCCGTCTGCGGCGGTGCTGGGGCTGTCCTTGGTGGCGGAGTCGCTCTCGCGGTGGCGCTTCTGGCCCATGTTGAGGCCGGTGGTCTCGCTCTGCTCGTCTTCGGAGGTTTGGGTCTGGTGGTGGAATTGGTGCTGCAAATTGAAATCCCTGGTGTGGAATGGTGGTGGCAAAGAGTGATTATCCATCTTATTCTTATCCTAATTCTCTGTAGAGGGATTTGTTTGTATGATTCTGGTTTTAGGGTTAAATTGAAGGTGGTGTTATCTTAGTGTTTCACCATGTAAACACAAACAAGTGGGGTTTTAATTGGGTGTGAGCCACCAAATTCACAGCTCAATCCACCATAACAAAATGATGGGGTGAACCAGATTTGGTTGTCTTCTTGGATTTCCAAATGGGGACGTTTGGATTTAGGGTTTGACTCTCTCTCTCTCTCTCTCTTACCTGTTGCAAATGCAGATTTAGAGAGTTGATTGACAAATGACACACATAATATATATATATATATATATATATATATATATATAATATGTGTAAAGTTAAATCAACAATAGATAGATAGATTCTATATGTGTTGTAATTTCATGGGTGTAGTAAAAATTTAAATGCATCATCAAAATGTATGATTGTAGTTTAAATATTATATTAATCAAATAAGTCTAAGGGCCAGGGCCTCCTCTACCTCAACTCAACTTCCCTTTGTCCATATGTTTCAATGGGGTCTCAATCAACTAAAGGAATAAAAAAAGTAAAGTGACATTTTCTTCTTTGTATAATATAATTACTTGAATTCTGGCAAAGTGGCAATATTGGCCTACTGATAGATGATTGGTTAAGGTTTCCTATATTACGGCGACAAGGATTTAAAAATATATGTTATTGTCATCAATTATATGATGCACAAATGTTCAGCAGTAGTTAAATAAGTAGATATGGTGTTAATTCTTCACAAAAACCTTGATCACTTATTGAAGCACACTAAAGTCAACATTAAGAGAGCTTAAAAATATCATATAATTTGTGCTGAAATTGTTGTTTACTGTCCTTCGAACTAAAAGTCATGATTATCTTCAGAAGTACTAATTAAATGACTATACATAGTGGAAAAACCCAAAGTGGAAATCATGCGGTTTACTTAACTAGAGTTCGATTATATTGCTCATGATGATATTATGCTAAAAAAAAAAAAGTATCAAATATATCTTAGACTAGTTATCGCCCGGTACGGTAGTCTTCTTCGATAATTCTCTAATGTTTAAATCAATTTAGGTCGAGTAATTGAAATGGGAGGATAAAAAACTCTACTAATTAAGAGTCATGAATTAATTCTATGTGATCAGTTGGTTTTAATTAGAGTACATATAGCAATATCATAGTTTAGGTGTTATCGTTTGCATGGACGTTCATCAATATTATTCACTTTCAAGTATATATAAGAATATCAATCACCTCGAGTTCACATGATCCATCCTAGCTAGTCATGTCAGGTTTTACTAATTAAAAGTGTTCGTATCTCATAGCTATTAGAAGTATTTCATCTAAATTATTGAGGGCAGTGACATACATTCAAATTAGTATATCAAATTGTAAAAATAAATGAAATCACTTTTCCTCGTACCAAAAATATAAGAGTCCTATTTCTTTTTCTTTAATGAAAATAATATAGAACTCTTATATATTGGGCGTTGGGACAAGTAGATCTTGTGTGTGGCCGTCTAATGGATCTGGGATCATTTTATGAGATAGATCAATTCGACTCGGTCAACATTGGTCAACGATCGGTTAATGTTGTTGACCAAAATTATTATTTATACATATAGCAGTATTATATAATATTTTTTTATTGTAGTATTTTTATGTGTGTCATGTGATACTTTCAAAATTATTAATTGTAAAATTACAAATTTTCAAATTAATCATTAATTTGAAATCATGGAACCAAAAGTATTATTAGTATTACCAAACAAAATTATTACATAATATTATTTATCAAATTATAATTTTTAAAAAATATTTCATGATGCACACAAAAAATAGAATAAAAATATTACTTGTAAAATTACAATTTTCCAAATTATAAATCATGGATTTAGAATCTTGGAAACAAATGTATTCTATACATAATAAGCATAAAGTACTTTACATGATATGTTTACAAATATTATCTAATACACACAAAAATATTGCATAGCATATTTATCAAATTATTATTTATCACAAGTATTATCTAATACAAATAAAAATATTATATAATAAAACTTATATATATACATATATAAATATTACATTTGGTTGTATTGACCGTTGACCAAAATATTAACGGTGTTGAACGGGTCAAACCGAACCATCTTACGGAAAAAATTGTCATTGGGTCGACAGATTGCGTATAACTTTTATGATAGCAAATTAAGGATTACCGTTCAAAATTAAAAGTAACTCGAATCGAATTTCAATACTCTATGAAAATTTGCAGGGGAGATTTCGATGTCACTTAGCATGATGGTGGTGGACATACTAGCCAGGGGGGCACGCTGTCAGAGAGGAAATAAAATAAAAGATTATATACTCCATGTCTAAGTTCAAAAATATCTTGATATATGGGGAAAAAAATGAATATTGGTCCCATTACATGCGTCATATCCATTTTTTTATTAATATTGTGGGTTCTTAATTATAATGGTCCTTCAATTTTTTTCTTCTCAGTTTTAGTTCAATTTATATTTTTATCGACAACTCGATTTATGGAAATGATTGTTGACATGAATACCGGTAATATCCGTGCGGTATTTTGTATTAGAGATTTTGAATATACAAGAGAAACTTGATTTAATTATGACATTAAATAAACAAAATCCAAAAAAATTTCCTCAATGCAGCCAAAAATACTCAATTTGTAGCATCAAAATTGCATCTCCAATTTTTGTGTAAGCAATTAAGAAATAGAAATTCCTAAGAAAATAGATCTAATATTGGAAAACATAAAAACCTAAGATTGTGTTTGAATAAAAGAATTTGAGGAATATAAAAACCTAAGATTGTGTTTGAATAAAAGAATTTGAGGAATTTGAAATCCAGTGTTAATAGTATAGTAAAAAAAGGGGCAGGCCCCATTGGGCTTAAGCATCTCATATATTAAGGGTTTCTCATATTACAAGGGAATTGTTTTCTTTACCCTTATGTTAGAAAATAGGTATAAAAAGCTTAAAGTTGTAACTCGTGTATTTAGTTTTTCTCATTTTGGAAAGGAGGTGATCACATCATTTTTGTAAAATAAGAATGTACTCTCTACATTTTTATCAAGAAAAGTTCTCTTTGTTTATTATCATTGATTTCTTTATTACTACTCTTTGGAGCTTGTTTTTACTATTTTTGTCTTCACCATAACATATTTATGAATGAGATTTGTGATGGGTTGTTCTCTCAAAGATTCAAAAAGACAAGGAAAAAAAGATGAAACTTTTGGCATTTGTATCCTAGTAATATTGATTACGAATGTTGAAACTCATATTCGATAAGTGTGTGTGTATATATATATATATCAGCTTTCTATTGAAGATTACTCAAACACTTTATTACTATGTTAAATTAAGATTCAAACATAAATTCAAAATAGATTTCATATACTAAATACAAGATTATATCTAATAAATGAAAATTTATAATTGTTGTAAACAAACAAAGTAAATCAGGATGTGAACTTGAGAGAGACAAAATTGAGCCTTGGATATACAATAAAATGTTAATTTTTGTAATTAAATTTAATAAATGCATCTTGGCCAAAAGTAGCCTAAGGGTGATCATAAATAAAATAATAATAATAATAATAAAATTGAGCAGCTATCAACTGGGAATTGGGATATTGCAGTTGTTAGTGAATGTTTCCAATTAGAAATATCATGTAGGACGACAATCAGCAGTACTTTACATGATTATATTTATTTATAATAAGTTGACAATTTGTTGTAGGATATATATAGAGAAACCCCAGCCGATTCTACCCTGATAGTATAATATAATTCCCTAATACCCCCTCAATATAAAATAGTGCCTATAATAGCCCAAAATATAAGAATTGATCCTAAAATACCCCAATAATCTGCCAGCCAGCCTGATATTAATTGTCCTAACTACCACATTTCACATCATTGACATCCATGATATAGAAGTAGAGTTACGCGAAATTATTTAAAAAGTGGATTACACGAACATTATTCAAACACGGTTAAACGAACAAATGTAACATTAAACGAGAATTGAAAATTTAAAGTTACACAAACATTATTTGAATGTTAAACGAACATTAATTTTTTTTTTCAATATTACACGAAGATTAATTAAAAAATGAACATTTCAACATCAGTTATAGGGTTACACGAACATTAATGAATAAACGTTACATGAACATTTCAATTTTTGTTCCTTAAACGAAAATTATGCTTTCAACGTTACCCGAACATTATGGAATTGAATGTTACACGAAAATTAAAATGTTAAATGTTCGGGTAACATAAAAAACTTTTATAGGGTTACACGAACATTAATGAATAAACGTTACACGAACATTTCGACATCAGTTATAGGGTTATACGAACATTAATGAATAAACGTTACACGAACATTTCAAATTTTGTTCCTTAAACGAACATTTCAAATTTTGTTCCTTAAACGTTATACTTTTAACGTTACCCGAACATTATGGAATTCAATGTTACACAAAAATTAAAATGTTAAATGTTCGGGTAACATAAAAAACTTTTATAAATGAAATTAATGTTCGTGTAACGTTTCGGGAAATATAAAAATAGAGAATACACGAGAATAAAATTTTCTGACCGCTTTAATAAATAATCGTGTAACGTTGCATGCAAATTTCCCATCATCCTGCAAAAGTCAAGCCAACAAAATACATGCAAATATCTCTTAATATCACTGTTCAAAATCACTGTTTACGCCGACGAGTCAAAAAAAGGGTAGAAAATGATCACCTCTTATATTGAGGGTTACAAACGATATTTGCTTATATGTTTGGGGTATATGTGACTATTCCCTCTCTATATGGGGACGTTAAACTTAGTACTTCTCTGTGTAGTTTTTGACACCCAGCTCATCTTTCTTTTTCATGAGCAACGACAACATAGGTAGGGGAGATAATGATTATACAGTATTAGAAAATCAAGAATATCTAGAGTTCCAATTCAACAAATGTGAGATATACTACTTGAATTACATAACTTATGCAGACATTTTATTGATCATCTTATTCAACTTGCAAGAAAAAAGAAAAAAAAATCATTGTTTAGAAGAGGAGTTGAGCAAATTTCATTAGGGATAGTTTAATTAGTAAATTTCCCATATTATTAACGCAAAAGAAGGAAGAAAAAGTAGGGGAAAAAACACGACAAACAGATCAATTATTTTATTTTTCCAACAAAATAAGGAGAAGCACATTTTAAATAATAGGAGTGGTTGATTAATATATAGTCTGATCCATATGTTTACTGAACTCAGTGTCTCTTCCTTCGCTTTTGCCCATGTACCGATGTTTCTTAGACATCACCTATGGAGATTTCCTTTGATTTTTTTTTTTTTAATTTATTTGTTAAATTTAACTATTCTCATTGTGGGGAAATTTGCATCTCTAGTCCAATAATCTACTGGCAGCTGCAATTTTAGACCCACATAAATGTGTTGCGGCAATTTTGGTTTCATAATTTTTTTAAATTAATCTTATTTATATCACAACTTAATAATGAGTAGAAGAGTCTATTTTCTCAAATAGATCATATATTCCACATTGGTGTTCATCTGGTATTCCAAAATAACCAACACACGTCAAGTGTAAAAGATGACATCACCAATTTACACATAACATAAATTAAAAATAATGGAATACAAGATGAAACATCAATTTCGAATAGAGAATCCAGTTCAATATTTATATATTAATGGGGTTAAAATTTTATATATTGCTACACCCCATTTCTGTGGGATTAAAATTGTAGAGTTATGGGACTATGCATATATATGATATTCGAAAATAAAAAATTATGCCTTGTTGATTTTTAATTTTTTTCAAGACTGAAAGGGTACCAAATAACAATGGCATGGACATATGGTAGCAGATCAAATAATTAGGTGCTCCAATTTTGATAATATGAAGTGTGAGATAATATAAGCCACAATTCACTCCACTAAAAAATTAATTCCAATAAACAATAGTCAAAATACCCATCCTTTTATCATCAATGTTTTATCATCAATCATGATCATGGAACCCTGTGCTCTAGTTCCAATGAAATAAACAGAAATGAAGGAAATGACCATACAAATATCTCGTGAGACAGAAACAAAAATATAAGTAATTTGTCCTCTAGGAATTCTATAAGTTCAATATTAAACTAGTCTAAAAAACACACAAGAGAGAGAGAGAGAGAGAGAGAGAGAGAGAGAGAGAGATGAGGGTGTTGGTGGGATGTATAATTACTCTGATGTTTGGTTTTTGTTGGTGTAATGGAAACAGAGCTCTGATTTTCAACTTCGGTGACTCTAATTCAGATACCGGCGGCTTCTCCGCCGGCACCGGTAGGGACATAGCCTACCCCTACGGCCGCGCCTTCTTCCGTCCCCCCACCGGCCGAGCTAGCGATGGCAGATTAGTCATTGATTTCCTTTGTAAGTCCCTATCAACAAACTTCATCTTCATTACTAAATTTTCAAGTACAATTACATCCTATTTTTAGTTTATTTTTTATTATTAAATGGATATACCGCTTAGGTTGAGCCGTTGAGGCTATTCTGCACCGCCTAAATATCATCAGCTTAATGTGAAAAGTCAAAAATGTCCTTTCTTATAACCTATCGCTTTTTTTTTTCTTTATATCCAAAATATTTATATGGGAACTTACTCTGATGATTGATTTGCAAATTGATGATAGGAAACATGAATTGAATTTTTAACTGAGGTTTAATTTGTGTAAACTTATAATTGTTTATACTTAAAAATAGGTGAATATTTGGATGCTCATTATTTGGGCCCGTATTTGGATTCATTGGAGCCCGATTTCAGAAATGGAGTGAACTTCGCAGCATGTGGAGCATGCGCTTTCCCTAATGAATTCTTCTTTACCTTCAATTTGAACACTCAAATTCTTCAATTCAAACGCTTTTACAATCGCTCAGTGGACCTCCACTCAAATGGTACTAAAATAACATGATTAAATCTTTGCATTTCATATCTTTTAGATCTATTTGTCATATTTATTATTGATGATTTTTTGCCCTGACTTTAGGCCAAATAAGTAAGTTTGGAAAAGAGGACTTCGAAAAAGCACTATACAGCATCGACATTGGACAAAATGATTTATCAGGTTCATTTGGTGCTCTTTCATATGCTCAAGTCATTGAGAGGATCCCTTCTTTTATATCTGAAATCAAGGATGCCATGTGGGTCAGTCTTCTCTATTTTTTAAATTAAATGCTACATTAATCATGCTTCAAATATTTGCTTAGATCAGAGACCTTTTTTTTCATAGTATTTTATTTGTTGTGTCAGCAATTTTATATTTCATTTCATTAGTAACACGTACATTGATAATATCAGACAATAAATAGTGTGTGTATATACTAAAAATATTAAAACAAGTGATCTGAACATGGGACTTGGAGGATTTAATTGGTCTGGGTTCAGCTAAGATCAATACTAGATTATGAAATGCATTTTATTTTATTTTATTAATAAGTGAGTTTTTTTTTATTAATTGACTTGACTCGTGGGACTAAAATAGTTTTAGTGGAGTATTGTTCAATAAGTTGTTACCATTTGTTTGTGTTTATTAAGAAGTTGGAAGGAGATGTACAATAAATAAATATATAAAAACAAGATTTGGTTGAACCATAATATAATAGTAGTGTGACCTGTTTGCCCACGAATAGTGGCCCAAATATATATAACACATGCATCCACTTTGTCCTTTTGCTTTATTTACCTAGCGGAAAAGTTGAATAATTCATAAAATAATACTTTGATTATTTTAATCAAATGTCCTCCCAGGATTTTCAATAATTCACAAAGTTAACATAAACAAAGACGTAAAATAATGTCCCTAACCTACTCTCATCTCCTTGGATTTTGTCTCTCAACACGAATCTCAATAAATTAATTTACATAATATATACCATTATTGAATTTGAATTCATGAAGACTATTTAAAATGTTATTTTAAATTTGAAAATTTTGTGATTGTGATCATCATGGTCAACTTAAAAGGTCGGTAAATTTTGAATTAAGTCACAATTTTGTAATAGAATCACAAAACTTAATTAATAAATGGAATTCTTGATTTTGTAAGGAGCTAGCATATATATACTATCCTAACAAGAGACCCTTTTTTTTTTTTTCTTTTTTCCTTTTTCTTTTTTTGTGTTCAGGGGATGTTATATTTATTATTATTTCTGGATGGCTTCTATCAAATATATATAATGACCATAAGATTTCGACTACTTATTATATCTTTAAAATTGCACTATAATAAATGATATGATGATAGGAAATGTATAAAGTTGGTGGGAGGAATTTCTGGGTGCATAACACAGGCCCATTGGGCTGCTTGCCCCGAGAGCTTGCCCTCAGAAGCCATGTATTAAAGGATGGAGATTTTGATGAATATGGATGTGTAGACTCTATGAATAAAGGTGCAAATATTTTCAACACCAAATTAAAAGCTCTTTGTGAAGAGCTTCTATCTCTAATGGAGAATTCTACTATTGTCTATGTGGATGTCTACTCCATCAAGTATGATCTCATTGTCAATGCCTCATCTTACGGTAAGTAGTTTACGTAACCACGTACTCTTTTTTTTTACAATAAAAATATATATTTTATATCCACTTTAAAATCAATAAAAAAAGTTTCTCCATTGTCTGCCCACCAAACTCTATAGGGTTCGAAGCTTTCAGATATGAAGGGTATTTTTGTCATTTTCATGTCGCTAATGAATTGTTGTGATTCGAAAGGTTTCAAAAGTCCATTAATGGGATGTTGTGGCTACGGTGGAGCAGCATACAACTACGATGATGAAAGATCATGTCTAACGAGTGGATATACGGTATGCGAAGAAGGAACACGACACATAAGCTGGGATGGAACTCATTACACTGAGGCAGCAAATGCCATTGTCGCCTCCAAAATACTTTCAACACAATATTCTTCACCCCCACTTCAATTTGACTACTTTATTGACAATGCCATAATTCAACTTAAACAAGAGTTTTGCTCAACGTTATGTTGAGAAAGACACTTGTGGGTTAATTAGCTTATTAATCAACTCATACAAACTTCTAATGCTGGTTTTGATATATGTAACTAATCATGTTAGGCTACAAATGAATCAAATAAAGTAGATCAACACATTATCGATTCATACATGGATCATCTGTTCCAAACTTCCAATAGTACTTGAGGCGGGTAATATCAAGTTTTTTTTCATGATTATAGTATTTTGATGAGGAAAACAAATTATCATATACTTTACTCACTGTACATGCATGTAACATTGGATGTGTTTGCACAAGAGGAATACTGATTTATCAAGAAATTTTAAAAAGGTTACCACGAGATAAACTAGCTTTAATACTTTTAAACGAGAGATTTAATTAAATTCAGCCTGTATTTCTTCCGCTATTTGTGGCCACAGCTTAACAAGAAATATTTTGCATTCTACTAGATATTAATGTTCAAAGTAGACAAGAAAAAAGAAAAACATTAATATCTACAAATAATTAAGTTGAATAATATTTAAGGAGGGTAATTAATTATGAAGGAATTGAACAGTACAAGTCGAAAATTAACAAAAATAAAAATAAAAATTCGGCACCAGGCATATCTTAATTTGTATTTTAGGAATTGCATAATAATATAGGGACACACATTTTAACTTTTTTTAGTAAAATTAATGAGGTTCAATTTAATTGCCGGTGCCTTTGAATCGCTTGTCCAGAAAATCCTCCAGCTTGTCATCCAGTTCTTCCACCTACACATTAATTAAACCATACCTTAAATCAGCTATTTTTAACATCGATCCAATGAAAGTAGTAGAATACTTGTAGTTGCCAACTTCGTATAAGAAAATATGTCTTTTAACACTAATGTAATAAAATTTGTTTTTTACACAATTTTCATCTTAAAGACCAAAATACTTCTAGAAAGTGGGTAAAAAAATGTTTGTTTGTATTTATTTGTTTAAGTCAAAGTGAATGGTATTTTTGTCTAGAAATATAAAAGGGGTTGCAAATATATTTCCTTATATCTGTGGGTGGAAAACATGTTTATTATATACATGTAGATGGGTGAAAAATTCATCAGACCTCCAGGGATGAAATATCGATTTGTTATATCTTATTTTGAAAATAATTAATTAATGTGTTTGGATAAAATAAGATGGAGGGTTTTGAGATTAGTAATGACAATTTTGTAAATAAAATATTTAATAAATTTAAAGAAGTTTGTAAAAGTAAGATTTTATTTAAAAAAAAAAACCTATAAACTCTAATCATACTTTGAGATAAAATAAGATATATTCTAAATGTAAATTAGAACACTTGTAATTAAAAGTTAATAAAATTTAAACATCTTATTCAAAATATTGAAGTATAAGCTGTCAAATATCCTCTAAACTTAAAAAGAAATTAAATCTACAAACAATGATGTATTTATTTTAAGTTAATCCTCCTAAGAGGCATTGAAAGAAGAAATTAAGACTTTAAGGATCTTCCCCTAATTCAAGGCTGTATAGAAAGAAAAAAAAGATAGCAGCATAATTTTGACTTGAATCGCAGTAGATTAATTAGTTAGATGAAGTTACGAAAGTAGCATTTCACGTGCCTAGCTATCATCCAACTACTACACTTATCCAACAATAATAATGTCGCCATTAAACCTACCAAACCCCATATATCATGATTATTCAAATATAGAAGCCATCACCCAAGTTGATGTATTATCACACGTTATTAATTATTTTATCCTCCTAATAAATGTACGTAATTCTTTTTCTTTTTTTCTTCTTTAGAGAAAAAGGAATTAATGCATTCTTGATAATAAATTTAAAAAAATTAGAATGAATGAATTAAATAGGTAAATATATACCTTGTCCATCAAATCTTCGACTTTTTGAGCATCCTTAGCAGTTTCTTCAGCCATATGTTCAACAGCCTTAACAACTCTCTTGAGGCCACCCTCCGGCAGCGCCGCCGCTATATCTTCGGCGGCCTTATCCACCTCCTCCGCCACCTTCTCCACCGCGTCCGCTATTTTCTCCACCGTCTGCGCCGCCATGTCTACCTCCTCTATACATACAAAATTAATTAACTCCTTCATCTTTTCTTTCTAATTGATTTCCAAATATTTCATTAACTAACTAAAAAGTTTAATTAACAAGATATATGTTTTGGCCCTTACTTGTTAACGCCAATAGTCTTTGGACCATTAAAGGTACAGCCACAAACAAACCAGCAGCCGCAGCAAACCTGAAACAAGATTTTAATTTCATGATAAGTACTAAACAAAACCCTAGCTTCTAGAAGCATCTGATTAATTACCATGGAGTGTCTGCAGAAATGGGGATGCCTGGTATGGAGGGGAAGGAGAAAGAAGAGAGAAGATCTGCTGCTTCCGGAGTGGCTCTTCTCACCATCAAATCCCTGCAAAAATATCCCAAATTACAACCTGCTATTAATTAACACACACACACACACACAAAGGAAGGTAGGTTGTGCATGATCGGATACATGTTTGGTGGTGCTGCTGCTGCAGCAAATCTGTGGAAATTGCTCCGGCGAAGAAAGGAGCAATGGCCATCGTTCTGGAGAGTTGTGAGATTGGGACGAGTAGTGCTGATGAGGAGGGTGGTGATGGAGGAAGATGATGAGGTGGCCATCATCTGCTATATTATATTCTAATTAATATTTTCTTCAGCTATAGGGTTGATGATCCTGATCTGCTAGCTCTCTGTGTTTTGAATGGGGAGAGAGAAAATAGATCTGCTCTGAATGGAAAAGCTGTATGTTTGACATTATGTAAGTTTTTTATTTGATAAACTTCCCAGAAGATCATATTAATTGCAACGTGTTTAATGTGTCCAATATTTGGTGCATCTATTTGGGCATAGTCAAACAACTGCTTGTTCCATTCCATGCAAAATTAGTCACTTGTTGTAATAGGGGGAAAAGGGGTTAATTGCGCGAAACCCCCTCGTGGTTTCAAAATTCGGCATAAAATCTCCCTGTGGTTTAGAAAATGCGCGAAACTCCCTTGTGATTTTCTAAATGTAGCCCGAAATCCTCAATTCTGTTAATGTTAACGAAAGTGTTATACACGCGCCTTTCATGCAATTTTTTGTGTTTTTTTTCACTTTTTAGGGTGTAAAATGACATATGTACCCTTCATTACCTATAAAAAGGGTTAAATGCATGAAACCCCCTGTGTTATGGAAATTTTGCGTCGCTTCCCCTTGTGTTTTCGAAATGGCAAGGATTATCCGTAAACTGGTAATTTTATTTTTCAACTAGTAATTTTACTCCAATTTTCAACTGGTAATTTTATTTTTAACTGCTTAGATGGTAAAATTTCTGTATATTTATTTTATTTGTAATTTCATGATTTAATTTATCGATCGTACGTTTTAATTTATCGAAAACGTAGTTAATTCGGAGAGCTTGTGTATTTTAATCGAAAGTATAATTGAAATGAAAACATAGAATTTATGATATGAGAACGATCGCGATCAAAAGACGAAGAAAAGGAAGCGAGAATCGGGCTAATCGGAGACCCGAGATCCAAGTTAGGCCCAATTGATGAAAATTGAGAAATTGAGATAATACACATCTGTTGAGAAAAATTACACACTTTGGACAAAGATTTACCCAAGGTAAAATGATATTCTCCTCCCTCTCTCTCTTCCCTGAATTTTTCCGGCGGCCGGCCGGCCGGAGCGCCGCCTTCGCCGTCACCGGCAACCCACCGTCGCCGGATTTTTCATCGAACCGAGATATATCGTAACCTATGCCAATTCGAAGCTCTCACCGAGCCCGTTCCGATTCCGGGCTCGGATCAGCCAACCGCCGCCGCGTTCGCCGGCAATCGGCCGGAGAAAGTTCGGCCATTTCTCTCTCTAGAAACCCATTTCTTCTCTCTCTTCGTTTCCGGCCATCCGACCACCGATCGGAGCGATTCTTGAGCCTAGGTTGAAGTTCTCACCGAGCCCGTCACGAATCCGGGCTCGGATCGCTGATCGGACTGGTCGATCTCCGGCAACGGCCGGTCAAAGTTTCTGCAACTTTCCTTTCTCTCTCTATCTTCTCTCTCTTCGTATCTTCTTCGTTTCTTCTCCGATCGAACCGATTCACACATGCATGTGAAGCTCTCGTCGAGCCCGTCACGATTCCGGGCTCGGATCGTCGATCGACTTCTTCCTTCTCCGGCAATCGGCGGTCAAAGTCGCGGCCTCTCTTCTCTCTCTCCTCTCTTTTCCCTCTCTCTCTCCCCCCCTTTCTCTGTCTCTCGCTCTCTGTCTCTCCCTCTCTGTATCTCTCTCCCACTCTCTTCTCTCTCTCTCTCTGGTTGTGGCAGTTGGTGGTGGTGGGTGTGTGTTGGGTTACACACTTTTCTTCAGAATCGCCCTACTCCGTCATCTTCTTCTCCGACCAACCATCATCTTCAACCCTTCTTTCTTCTCCGACCGCCGCTTGCATCTTCACGGCGCTGCAACCACCAGCCTCCGCCATCTTCTTCTCCGTCTGCCATTTGCTTCTTCTCTCTAAAAACAGCGTTGCCGGCAACTCACTGCTCCGCCATCGCCCTTCTTCTTCGACCATGGATTTTTTGAATCATGTTTTGGCAGAAAACCCTTGTTTCACTTATGTGCGTGCTCTTTCTCTCTCTCTAACTCAACTGTGTTGTTTAGATAATATAGTCAACAATCCAACTCTATGTATGAAGGATATAACAGGAAATATGATTGAAAAATTAACACCGTTAGTTTTCTTTAGAAAAATGGGAGCGTCAGCTACATTTAGAAAACCACAAGGGAGTTTCGCGTATTTTCTAAACCACGGGGGGATTTTATGCCGAATTTTAAAACCACAAAGGGGTTTCGCGCAATTAACCCGGGGGAAAAGTCCTAAGTTAAGTTCCGATCCATTCTTTTTTTTTTTTTAAATTAATGCATTTCTGAATTTTGGTAGTGTGGATTTGGGTGCAACATTTTGACTTGGAACGATATGTGTTGGTGTAGATGAATTGTCAACTTCTATTGATATGAGTTAGAATGGAACGATTAAGTTTAAAGGATATGAATTAATGAATTTTATAGAGGAAGAAGGGTAAAAATGTCCAATAGAAATTTTGTTTAATTTTAAGAGAAGAATAATATTTACTTATTTGTTCAAATTTCTTATATTACACTTCCGATTGTTAACTGATGTTATTGTTTCTGTAATAATAATATTGTATGAACATATATATATATACACACACACGCACACTACATATTCTGATATATATTTAATGTTGAAAACTATATATCTTATTAAAATAGACTTATTTTCTATTTTTCGTATGTTCCGGATCAAAATCAAAAAAAATTATTTGTAGTATTAATTAATTTTCAATTGACTGAAGTACCGTATTTAATACACTTAATTTGTTGATAATAAAACGCATCTTTAACGGAGTAGTTTTATATATATATATATATATATATATATATATATATATATATTTGTCATTTACGTGAATATAGAATTGAAAAATACAGAAACTACTTAAAGTTCCAATTACAATTTAATACATTTTGAAAATTTGTGTTCCTGAGTTTGGGCATAAAAGAAGGTAATCCCAAGGAAAGATTTTATATATGTTTGAATTCAAAATTCAGTGGCATATTCATTGATCCAAAGACCAACAGGCCAGCTGAAATAAAAGTTGACATGGCCCAGACCAATTAAGTGTTGGGTCTTCATCCAATTAATTTAGGCCCACTCTAAAAAAAAAGAATTTCCTTTGTGTTAAAACAAAATTTTGTTTAATAGTTAGTAAAAGATGACTTTTATTTTCGGACGGGGATAATATTATAATATCTGCTTCCACACTGGTTCATTCAATTAAGCATAACTTATACTGAAAATCAACATATTGTTCTATGATTTAAGTCCTGGAAATTATTCAGAGAAATATCAATACCAATACCATTATGCAAATTTGGCTAAAATCATAGCACACCCCACACTTTTGAATTAAAGATTGATAGTTGTATATGGCATCTCATAAGTATATCCACACCTACCTAATTTTTCACTAACTATTTCTTGGTTTTAGCCAAGGATGATTTTGAATCATTCATTGCATTCTATATTTCTATTTATGCAAAAACTCATATGACACCATCTTACATAAAACAAATTCTTCATTTTATATTTAGTTACATCAATGCATACACTAGAAAATAAAATACTAATTTGAAAGAGAGAACTCAACACTATACAACAAAAGGGGGGAGAGGGATGAATAAAATCAATGTCGATATAGAAAGAGAGATGAGAGGCCCATTCTTAGATTGTGTTTGGTGGGCAGAATCCTGTGTTGGGGTCTTAAAATGGGCGTTACTATTCGGACAATATGTACAAGTTTAGGCAGTGAAAGTGAGTACATTGAATTTATTATGTCCTTTTCATGTGAAGTAATTTACTCATATATATTCACAGACACCAAACTCTTTAATCATTTTCACTCCTTGCATGCATGTGACCTAAATTCTCCTGTCTCGACACTGCACATGGATAGTAAAGTAATTCCTGATAAGAATGGACTATAATAATTATGAACAAGGGACAAAATATCAAGGATATATCTTCATTTTTGTTACTAAAATCAGGCTATGTTCATTCATGGAAGGAGGGCAAGAAGACAACATTGACTCTAACCAATAATAACTTCACTTTATGATAATTTTATTATATATTTGTGCACAATTTATATGTTTAGGGTGCTTGTTAATTTGGGTTATTACTAATAAATTGCATATATGCGTAGGAAAAAAAAACAATTGGTGTTAAAATCATTTTTAGAAATACAACACTCGAACTTGAAGCAATTTGTTTTTAATTGGAAGAGAGAACCTCAAAAAATTATTAATGAAATGGAAGAATATATGTATGCGTATAGGTGGAGATAAACTTATTCAAATCATTTTCAACTTGAACATCTTTAAGACAAAGATTGAGTTGTTGATGAAGGGTTTTCCTTCAACCAACTTAATTATTTATGAGAATAGGACTTCATATATGGTTCATTTAATACAATGATATCTACTTTTATAAACGCTTAATTGGTTGTGCTCCCTTACTCTACGATTTTAATTATTGATGAGGAATCGTGTTTTATGAGGAATTTTTTGATATACTTATATTTTACTAAAGTACAATTAACTTTTAAATTTTGAAAATATCCAACCTCTAAGTTTATATCAAACTATTTTAGCTGTGGATGGATTTTTATCATGCTCTATGCAGGTTTTGCAAATACTGAAAGTTTAATCTGATCACAAGTTAGTTATAAGGGTATTATAAATTTCTTTACTTAAATTAATTTTAACTTTTGAAATTAATATGACTCTTTTTTATGACATACACTAGTATAAGGTCCGTGTGTAATGCACGAGATTTTATGAACAATTAAATTAAACTTTGTAAAATTAGAAAATATTTAAATATTATTTATACAATAAAATTAAATTTATAATTTGTGCAATATATACATATCATGCATCCAATTTAATATTAAATATAACATAATATGATTAAATAATTATTTAATTGCCGAAATATGTTGCATTTGTAGAGGATCATAAATAAATTTTTATTTATTATTTTGAAAAGAATATACATTGCTATGCTAATTATATTATTCAACTCACCCACTATTTTTTTATTTGCTTTTTATTGTTAACGTCTATAAAAACACTCAATTTTTATTTTCAATTAAATCATAAAAAAATAGAGAAAATTTCACAAATAAATTTCTTAGTTTATTTTAAAAACACATGTTCGAAAAAATTATTCAATTTCATTAATTAATAAGTTTGAAAATTTTGAACAATCATTTTTAATCTGTCCACCTTTATTTCAATTTATTTATTTATACTACATTTTTAAATTTAACAAATGTCAAATATGTAAATAATATCTATTATTGAAGTCTAGCATATGTTATTAGATACATCTAATAAACTTATTATTTATTATTTAGTAATATTTTTTATTAACATAAAATTAGAAGTCATTAATTAGCCTTATTTAATATGAGAACATTATAGGCTTGCCAAATGTCTTTATGGTCTTACTTTTATATATATAAAGATTCTTTTGAAATATGCTTTTTTTATGAGACGAAATGAGTTTTCCACTGAGAGGTTTTCGCATTACAAATCCTCGTTCAATATATTAGAGTTGAATAAGACATTCTCTTTTGTATAATGTTTTAGAATTTAGGGATTTATCATTTATGGTAATCCAGTTGAGATTAGCCAGTAGAGAATTCACTACAGATTAATCCCTCCAACGATAAGTTTTTTATGCTTGAATTAAGTTGTGCAGTAAAATTATTAGAGTGTGATTGTAGTTAATATTGAAAATTTTAAGGTTAGTTCATAATAGAATTAAAATCACTTAAAATTCCTTGATCAATAGCTCATACTCTCATGATACACAGAGCCAACTTGCATATTATAATATATATATATATATATATATATATATATATGTATGTGTGTGTGTGTGTGGAATATTGAAAGCACGTTAATTAATTTTTAGATTTTAAGGCCAGTCATGAATTGATTTTAGGAAGGGTAAATCAATAGTTTTACTTTGTTAAACATTTATGCCTTTGATAGGAAGTTCAACGAACTTTATTGGTTTTCAAATAACTTGTACTCACAATAAAAGCTTGACTGAATTTGGACGCTGTTTTTTATCAAAACATTTTAAATCTATATCTCAACTAAAAAGATTGTGAGCATATTTCTATGGATATCTAGTAATTTTGATACCTAACCGTGATAATTTTATTTTAATATTATTTTTCTTCTTGTGAATTGGCTTTACTTCTCTCCAAATGATTATAGTCCTTTTCTTTAGTCCTTTTTACAATATGATATTCGAGTTTCATTTAATTAGATCTAAAACAAGAACGGAATTTTCCCTAATTTTCTATTAAGTACATTTATATGTAATTATAGTTTATTCATATTTGATGTGAATATTCACCATATGATTCACTGCATAAGGTGTAAATTGACTTGTATAATTCTAAATTAATTTGGCATGTTGAAATGAGTACTAGTAAGAAAAAAGTTAGGAAATAAGACTTCAAAGGTAAGCTATAGATGGGCTAGCTTTTGCCTTCAACCTACGTTTTTCTTGGCCAATAATTTGCTCACATATAATCTTAGGTATGCCCACAATTTTGGAAATTATAGGTCACGTGGTTTTGATTTCTTGAGTACCCACAACATAGAGTTGTTCATATCTAAGACTCTATATTATTTTTCTCTTTTTCTTTTTAAATTAAAATTTGAATCCGAGGGAACTATATTGACGATGTTGTCGTGTAATTTGTTTCACCGTAAAAATAATCGATCCAATGCACTTTTGAAGGAAAAATATTGATGTTATATTATGAGAAAATATTTTTTATGTTGGATATTATATATTGTACAATTTTTTTTTTTTATTGAACTAGGAGGAATTGAAAGAAAAATCTACACTTTTATAAAAGTGGATATCAATTGAGCTACAAGGTTTGAGGTCATAAAGATCAAATTTGATTAGGAATAGTGTATAATTTGCAATACTGTTTACCGATACATGCATTTTTTTTTTTAACATAATATATTGAAAGATGTTTTTAAGGAAAACTAATTTCAAATACTTTAGTTTAGAAGTATAATTCTTATAATGTTGTCTCACAAATTTATGAGACTGATCAATCTTAAAACCATAACCTATAGAATATAAATTAACTTGTGAAAATTGATTTTTGTTGTGGATGGTGAGAGACCATCTAATTAAATTATATTTGTGGTACGAATTTATATGAATTTTTGTATTATTTTATTTAAAATAACGCAAAATTTGTAGCTAGCAATAGGAAAGCCAAACAAATCTTCAGTCCTTTAGCTGATGGATCTGAGGCGTTAAATAATGAATACTGTGATGCATCGTGCTATAATAGTATCGATTAAAATTATTAATTATCGTTAATTTGCAATTAATATTATAGTTGTTGAGTTAGTGAACAAGCTTGAATCCACGTGATTGAGGATTTTAATTGTAATTAGGGATAATTGATGATGCAATAGTTGGGGTTTCACGTGATTAATTAAACTTTGAGCCATAAGTTTCCCGCAAATTGAAACTTAGATCCTAACTAAAAATATTTATGTAGATTTGATTTGGTCAATATTTCAGCCACAAAAAGATTATGTAGAGATCCTCATTACTGTGTTTCTTAATGGGACCCACCTGCAGACATGCTTAATCTTGCAATATATTTATGGATTAGAAAACTAAATCAGAGTCTAAATCAAGTAATCAACTAAGATCTGCAAGAAATAACATGTTTAATCACGTTTTAAGATTTTTTTCAAAAATAATAACAGTCACGTTTTAAGATAATATGTCAACTCTCCGACTCCCTTGCTCTTAACCAATCTTAATTAATATATAAATTTATATTCTCCATATCACGATTTTTCCTTTTTTGCTCATACTATTTTTGGGAGCACATATGAAAATAACGCTTTGTTGTAGAAAAATAAAAATGAATTTTAACAGCAAAATTTATTTATTATAAAATAACATACGGAGACAAAACTGAGAAGTAAGAATAAAGACAAATTATAGAAATGAATCTCCCTCCAAAACATTTGAATTTGGCGCCATATTTTTTAAAGTCAAAAAGGCAAGAAAAAGAGAGGAAAAGAACAATGGGTGGCGGTTTCTCTTTCTAAATGTGTTGAATAAAAATTGAAAATATCCAAAAAGAGACAACTCATGACTGGGGGCTTAGCTGTCTTTTCCCCTTTTCGATTTTTGCCCCTTCCCCCATTCAAAAGGACACCACACATTTTCTTTTATATATAATATTAATTTTCTCTTATTATATTGGTACAGCAACGTAGCATTCACGTTAAAATGATCGCGGGGCCCACGTGATAGCCCAACGTCCCCCAGCCGTCTGATTTGGCGGGAAGATCGTGACCATTCAGCAGCCGCCGCCGTGGGAGTGGTGGCGATGGGATACTGCGAGGCACGTCGCATGGGACATGACGAAGCCGTGAACGCGAGATCATGGGGTGGGGACAATTAATATCGTAAAAGTCGCATTTTTAATGTAGATTCATGGCTTTCCCTGGGATAAGTTTGAATGCCTTAAATTAATGGCTTTCTTTTAATACTACTACTTCTCAAGGAGGTGGTGTAGTGTGTGAAAATCTTTGATAATAAATAGAGGATCGTATAATAGCTGCTACAAATGTGAACATGATCTTATGATCAATTTAAAAAACGTGAAAACTTAAATCTAGGAACGTGGTATAGCCTAGTGGGCAATATCTTGATTTTGTGGTTAAATGATTCGATATGTTGGAGATATTAGGTTCTAATTATACTAAAGAGTGTGAGAGTTTACTGGGAAAAAAATAATATTACGTAGTATTAGTATGCTTAAAATTATAGTGGAGCTATTAAGCAAATATAATGTGGTTTTGGCCATAACAGCATCCCAATTGATATTGTCTTAAATACATGTCACTTGAATCTAAAATATCATTTGATGTGAAATCGAGACTAAGACTAAATTTTGGAAGAAATTAAAACTTAAGAATAGTTTAAAACCCAAAAGATCAATGGTACAAAATTGATAGACTCAAACCATTTGATCATTTATTAAAACTTCCACATATAGCAATTTAATTCATAGTGTCCCTTTGTCTGTAGACATTATATACATTTAGGGTGGTGAAACAAAATAATTAATTTGGAAAATTTCCACAAAAGAAATAGGGAACTAATGCATGTGGCTGTCAGAACACAAGGGCGAGCCCCTTGTTTTCACCAAACCACTTAACCACCTCCACTTATATTTTTGGGTTCAACTATATCAGGGAATTTTATTTTCTTTGACCAAACTTTATCTATTTTATTTTATTATTAAGTTTAAGTGAATATATTAATTATAATCTTTTAATTTATTTTGTGAGATGGTTTTATTAGAGAGCGATTCATATTTTTATGTATTTTCTTTTAATTTCATAAAATAGACTGATCATTATTTGTGTTTATCAAGGTCAAATTAATTTGCTCGAATAATATTAGATTACAAAACGTACAAGTTATTAAAATTGATAATTTCACGATTAATGTGGTCGAAAATTACTTTAGTGATCTTAGTTTATTAACAAAAAAAAGAAAGAAAAAAAAAAGGTGAAGTACCTTTATATCCTCAAGAAAAAGTAGAATGCTTTTTTTTTTTTTCAATTTCCTATTCAAAGTTAACTAAACAATCTCCAAAAATATTTAAGTTTGAGAGAGAGAGCATGGGCAGCGCCCATGGCACATGTATTGACAGTATTGCCATTCTTGGCACGGTTTTGGACTTTTTGACTAGGTCATAATGGTGTATTGAACTGTGAAATTTAGAGGCTTCATTCAGTTTAAGTCCTTAAATTTGATTTTGAACTTTTTATGGATTTCCCTTATAAACCCGAGATTCATATCACGAGTCCTTTGATACCAATAATCTCCCAAAATTACAAATTCAAATAAAATTGTTATATTACCACGAATCTTGTAGCACAAATGATATTTTATCTCCATAAATATACTGATTTTGATGATTAGAGTTTGAACTTAGGTCAATAGCTCAAAAAAAATATAATATTGCATGCAACTTCAATTATAAATGTATGTGGTTGGAACATGTAATAACACTCAAAATTAACTATATTTTGAAGTTTGTTTTAATTTTAAAAAGGCAAATGTTACACAGGAAAAAAAATATTAAAAGTGAAAACATTAAAATAAAGGTGGGCTATCTGAAATGTAATAGTCATACTTTAGTTACTAAAATCCAATGATTTTAGTAAATATATATTTTAAGAAAATTGACTCATGAAAATTTATGCTCTCTTGTGAATGCAACAAATGTTTTAATAATTAAATAATATATTAACAAATTATATTGTATTTAATTGATAGAGCATACTAAAATTATATAAATTTTTTCAATGTAAATAATCTTTTAAAAAAAATTCTTTTATTAAGTTTTTACATAATATTTTAAATTATTACTATGTATTATATGGGATCTTGCTGGCAATGAATATGATAATTCCATCATAATTTTTAAACTCGTCTAAAATGTTGAGTTGAATAAATAAAGCAATTAAAAAAAGAAGAAGTTATTTATATATACTAAATGGAGTCTAAAACTTTGGATCTCAAAATGATACCAACATGCTATCTATATACTATGGATACTTACTAATGTAGTAATTGTTTATGTGTCATATATTTAATATAATTATTACTTTCACATCCATCTTTTGAGAAAATTTGATCTCTACACTACAATAAGTATATTATATGTGAGTATATATTTTCCTAAAAACAATAACACTAGTAAAAAGAGAAAATATTATAACAAACAAATAACTAAATAAAAGAATGGTGGGGTTCATTATGAGTGTGCAGAAATAGACAATAGAGTAAAAGAAATTAGGCAGAGATTAAGAAAGGGAGGACCAAAGAAGAGAAAAAAAAAAAAGAAAAAAAAGGCGATTATGTCACGTGTAAACGTCATTATACTATTATTTTGGTCGGTGAATCCTCACTTAATCTTCAAGATACCCGCAATTACCGCTCTTAATTTGCTGACCCCACCCCCACCCCCACCCCATTTCGATTCACTGATAGTTAACTTTTCATGTTTAATCTAGGGTTACATAAAATAAAAATCTAAAATAGATCAAACCGATGTAATCTTTAGGTTCAAATAACACAATTAATTAAAAAAAATATATCGGTTTACAATTTTAAAGAATAAAAAGTAAACATAAACCAAACCAAACCAAGCCAAATTTTCATATTGGATTCGATGAGCCTTAGACACAATATGAAAAGATATGATAGCTCTCAAATACACAAATCTAAATAGTATATTGTTTTTTATTATTAAAGATAATTTTATTACTTTTTTTTATCCCAAATCACAAAAATGGACAAAAGTAAAAAATCATTCAATGACTAACACAAAATTCGTGTAACACTATGATTTTATAGAATTACACGGAAATTGGAATTTTTTTTCTAGCCCTTTGAATTATATGGTTACATGAAAATCGCGTAAAATTTTCAGTGCATGGTGATTTTTGACTTTTTTGTTGGAGGATAATTTTGTCAAATTTTATAATTTGTGGTAGAAGGATAATAAAACTACGATTTGCGATAAAATGAGAATCTCTCATACCAATTATGGCATTATCGTTACAAAGTCATATGAGAAATGTATAATGACCTTTTATACCATAAAAATCAAATAAAATGAACTTGTCTATCTTAATATATTATTTTTTCTACCACAATTTGGGTAAAAGATTTAAATAATCACTATTTGTTAATCAATATTTATAAATCTATATTGAAACAAAAGATGAAAAAACATATGTAAATAACCGATCTTCTCCTATGCACAACCCCTCCCCTGTTGAGTCGAATGCACGCAAAGTATAATCATAAAAACATGTGGCGTCCATGCTGGCAATGTGGGCCCAGCCTCCTGGACCGGACCGTGACACACGTCTCGACTCATTAACGAATGGGTAGTTGACTTACAACTAAGGTAACAATAAATTTAAAATAAAGGAAAAGGAAGAATTAGCGATAGTCAGAAATAAGGAAAAGAGGATATTGTCCCAAATCCGGTCCCTCGATATTTTTAAGGCTAATATATTCATTAAATGATAAATAAATAAATAAAGCAAAAAGGAAACGCATTAGTTAATTAAGACCAATATATAAATACCCCCTCCCCTAAGAGTGGAGAGACCAAAGTAAAAAAGCATGCAGTGTTTTGTCAATGCTTTGGAGAGAGAAACCACCCACCCAACCAAAACGGGTTTCTAGAGAGAGAAAGGAAACCGGCTTTTAATAGTGTTAACAGAAGTGAAACGGTGAATAATCTTTTTGGGATTGTTTCTGGAGAGAGAGAGAGAGGGGAAAGAAGATTTTAATATTGTTGGAAGTAAATTTCAGTGAATAATTTTGTTTGGGATTTTCTCACTCTGCGAGTTTTTGGTTTGAAAATCATGGAGTGCAGGACTTATTTGGATGAATATGAAAAGCTTCTTATTCGAATGTCTACGCCAAGGTCGGTTTCTCCTTCACTGTGTGTTTCTGTGTGATTCTCTGCTTCTCTCTTCTGTAAATTTTGATCCGTTTTCCATGTCAATGATTTCCTTTCTTTTTTTTTTTTTTTAAATTCATAGTCCAAATATTTCTGGAATTTTAACTATTACGTTTTCCTGAATTTAAACAATTTTGGGAAATTTCTCCCAAGACTTCTTTGAGTTTTGTTCTGTAAATGCTTCTAATGGAAAAAAAGAAGGAAAATCTTGATTTGATCTGGGATATTTTCCTCTTGATTTTGGGCAATTTGTGTGTGTTAATCTGAAAATATTTGCTCTTTTCTGTGCGATTTTGTGAATTGTTGGATCATTCATAACAGGACTCTAGTAACGATTTTACTCGATTTCTCACCTTAATCGAATATAATTAATCAATTAACTACCGATTTCTTTCCTTTCAAGTTACTCTGACCATGTCTATTCACAGTCTTCCCAAAATTGACTTTTCTATGACTTCTACACAATTCTGAATGATAATTGTCAAATTCCAATAATGCCCCCTGACCGTTTCTCCGTCGACTTCTTGCAGGGTTATGATCGACAATGCCGGTTGTTCAAACGTGACCCGCCTCACGGTATTCAATCCTTCCTTTCTAGGGTCCTTCGTTAAATTCTAGGCTCCAATTATTTACTTTCTTTGAAATTTTTTCTTGCAGATTGATAGCGCAAGAAAACACGGAATTCTTCTAGAAGCTGTTCAGGTTTTGACGGATTTGAATCTTTCAATTAAGAAGGCTTACATTTGTTCCGATGGTCGGTGGTTCATGAATGGTGAGTTGCTAACTTGCGCCATCTATTTCTTACGGAATTTGCAAATTTTTACAAAGAAATAGAATTTAATTCTAACGTTTTGGTTTCTATAAATTTGCAGTTTTTCATGTGACCGATCTGAATGGGAACAAATTAACTGATGAGAGCGTTTTAGGCTGCATTGAGCAGGTAGTTACAAATATTACCACAGTAAATGCTATCCTCAATTTATAATTTCGTTATTGTCGAGGATTTCACATGTTGTCTGATTGTTACCTTTCATGGTTTTGCAGTCACTCGAGACAGTTCACTATGGGAGATCGAAATCCATCGAGGGCCTAACAGCTTTGGAGTTAACGGGCACCGATCGAGTTGGCCTTTTATCCGAGGTTTTTGCAGTGCTATCAGATTTGCATTGTAATGTGGTGGATGCAAAGATGTGGACTCACAATGGGCGAATTGCATCCTTAATTTATCTCAAGGACAACGATTCAGACTCTCCAATTGAGGATTCAGAGAAACTAGAAAAGATGGAGGCGATGTTAAGGAATGTGTTGAAGGGGGACAATGATATCCGAAGCGCCAAAACCTCGTTTTCTTTGGCCGTCACACATACGGAGCGTAGGCTTCATCAGATGATGTTTGCGGATCGGGATTATGAGAGGAAATCCGTGATTAAAACATGTGACGATCCCTCTGTTGTTTCGGTTCAAAATTATTTGGAGAAGGATTACTCAGTGGTGAACATTCAGTGCAAAGATCGAAACAAGCTTCTGTTTGATATCATTTGCACGTTAACGGATATGCAATACGCCGTTTTCCATGCCACAATCAACACGTCTGGACATAGAGCTTCCTTGGTATATATATTTTTATATTCTCTTTATTCGTGTAGTTAGTAAGATTTAAGGCAATATTTTCTTACGTTATGTTGGATCTTATTCAGGAATTCTTCATCAGGCACATGGATGGGACACCGATAAGTTCAGAAGCCGAAAAGCAGCGTGTGATTCTTTGTTTAGAAGCTGCGATCGAAAGGAGAGCATCTCAGGTGTGTGAAAGAGGGAATTCTTTAAGCACACATTTTACAGATTTTACTTTATATGATTCTTATAGGGATCTATTTACTTGTGTGATCCAGGGTGTAAGGCTGGAGTTATGTGTGGACGATAGAAAATGTCTTCTAGCTGATGTTACAAGAACCTTCCGAGAAAACGGGCTAAATGTGACGAGGGCGGAGATATCCACCACAATGGGGACAGCTCAGAACATATTCTACGTGACGGATGCAATTGGGAATCCAGCTGATACGAAGATAATTGAGTCGGTTAGAGAGAAGATCGGTTTGAGTAATTTGAAAGTGAAGGAAGTGGCGACGATCTATCACGAAAAGACGGAAAGGGAGGAGGCGACGATGGGGGCGGGTGGGACCATGCTGTTTTCACTTGGGAGCATGGTGTGGAGGAATCTGCACAATTTGGGATTGTTGATTAAATCATATTCTTGATTGAGGTAGAAATAGAATTATAAAAGTGAGTATTGTTGTTATTCGTTTGGTGGCATATTCTTTGCTTGAAGCTGGGGACTATGAACTGATGAAGACATGGGTATGCTTGTCTGGCATTGGTAAACTAAACACACATATACAGGTGGATGATATGGGGCCCACACCTCCCCTTTTAAAAAAAGTATATTATACGTGGATGGAAAAGAAAAGTACACGGTCTTGGTGGGTGAGGTTGGCTGGTTTTAGGTGGTAGTAGTTGTAGAAGATATTGGTTTCACATAGGATGTATTTGTACATATTACCTATGGTTTTTAGTGTTTTCTCTTTTGTATATAAGAGATAGAACTTTCTTTTATGGTTCTTTTGTACAGAGCTTTTGAATTTTTTGAGCCAATCCCATATATTCTATACTTAGTTTATTGGTGTTGAAGTAATATTCATTATATATTTACATACAAATTACTCAAATGGCACTAATGTGTGTGTAAAATTATTATAATCCCACTTAACAAATATCTCAATTTTTTAAGGTTTTTTTTTTTGCCTTGGTATGGGAGATCATTGACTTGGTTGATAGGGACATTAGCTGTTTCGTTTGATATGTTGGGAAAGGGGTGCAACTGTAATTTGACCACATGAGCAAATTCCACTCTTCTACTTTTTCCTTATCATCAAATTTGAACTTTTGAAAAAGAAAATACGATTTATTCATTTCATCAAAGTTGAACAAACTAGTGAATAGAATTTTTTAGATCACTAGAATTGCAGTTTTTGGAAACGTCCATAGCTATCTTCAAAAAAAAAAAAAAAAAAATTCCATAATTTTAACTTTTGGCTTACAACTTTGTTAAGTATAACTGTATTACAGATCAAAGTATTTGACATTTTGTTCCGAGTTTTTACAATAAGGGTGCAAATGAGATCATTCCAAATGAACCTAGCTAGTAAAATATTGATAAGTACTAAAAGAAAGAAAGAAACACACTTGTCGAATCTCATTACTTTGTTGGATACATCGTCCAATTCACATGCTTTTGTACTCTGGCTTCATCTTCCCAATGTGGGTTTTTCCTTTGCTCTTAAAATGAATTCAATAATCACCCAAAACACAGAGAATAAGACGGCTAGTTGTTTTGGTGGGTATATAAATCTGGAGGAAAATGCCAAGAATTAAGACATTAAAAAGGTCGATCAACGCATTTCTCTCCTTGGATTTATCAAATCCCTCTCGTATTTAAGTATATTAATTATGTTTGTTTGTTTTCTTTTACATTGACAATGAAATAAACAATTTAATTAGGACTAGTATTGTTTATTTATTGGCAACAAGTGTGTGGTTTGGACAACTAATTAGCGGCATCTGCTACTTTGACCAGAAATTTATCTCCACGCGGATGGATACACACGAGATGCCAGATCTTTAATTTTAATCTTATTTAATTTTGTCTTATCATTGAAATTATATGAGGAGTGAGCGACCACCTCACAATCTATATTTTGTTATAGAAATAATGGAATACAAAATTATAAAATTAATGCAAGATGCATATTTATTTATATACTTTTAATTGTAGTCTTTTTGAGGTATGAATTAATTTGCTGGTTAAATAGCCGTAGTTATTATTATGAGAGTAATGACAAGTGATATGCAATTTAAGACAATGAAATAATTAGCCGAATTGGCTTAAATGATAATAGCCGTTTGAAAGCTAGGGTTTACCATCTATACTTGTTCGTCTGACAATTGATCATGTATAGAGCTACAAAAATATTAATAAAGTATTAATAATACCGATTCGATCTGTTAGAAATTTGACTATGTTGGGAAAATCGAAGTAGATTCCAAAGACAAGAGAGAGAGAGATGTGAGCTGGTATAGAGTAAGAAACATCATGGTCAGTCACAAAGGCAATATATATCTGTCATTTAGTCCTCTTTTCATAATATTGTTTTTATCGAGGCTTTTATTATGGAGCATTGAATTTATTTATTTATTCAATTATTTACTCATTATTTCTCTATATATCTTCATCATCAAACTTGGTCAACATATTTTTCAGAAACTAAATGACATGCACCTTCTGCATCTTGCTTACTCAATATTTTTCATTTATTTTGTTTAATTCATCACAACTTGACATTGTTTTTACTAAGTATTCATCCAATCTACTCGATGATGATGTAAAAATAAAAGGTGATCATGTCAAACACATTCAGTTATGTTTTTATTTTAGAAAATAATTCCCTAAGAAATGGAGGAGTTGAGGTTCCTGATTTTGTAATAAGTTTAGGTTTATAAAATATAAAATAATATTACTTAATTATATATAATAGTTTATTATATAAGCACATAGGTGGTTCATCCTTCAATTCATTGATCCAATTTTTTATCATGCAGATTCTCCTTTAATAATAACTAGCAGTGTACCCGCGCGTTGCGCGTCTTGCCATATAATATGTAGTTTATATCATATATTTGATAATACAATGTAACTAATTATAAACGTTTTGAAGATATAATAACTGTAGCTATTCCAAATTTGAACTACTATTTAAAAATTTATAGCTAATTCAATTTATTTTTATATTTTTAAATAAATTTTAAAATAGTATTAAACAAACTTCGAATTTCTTAACAATTTTTTATTGCATCCAAACAAAAAAAAATTATAAGATTATTCGATAAAATTAGGAAAAAAAAAAAAAGCCCATTAGTACTATCATTATTATTATTAAATATTTTTAAAGATCTTATTTGTTGATATTTATATTTTTTAAGAATTATATTTTTAATAGCTATTATAAGGCCCCTTTATTTTAATTGGCCCAATAAATTTCTTCACTACCCATTAAATAAGTATACACAATTACAATAATCTTCATTCCTTCTGTATATCTCAATTCTTCCTAAACAGTGGCGGTTCCATCTTCATTCTCACATTCTCTTCTCCACTCATCTTCTACTTCTTTTTCTTTATTTCATTTTCTTATTGAGATTTGATTTTTTTTTCTTCAAATCTGATTTATGTCTTCCCTCTTTCTTCATTCTTTCATCTGCAATGGAGTATCTGATTTTTTATATTTCTTTTTATTGTAATACGATAGCTCACCAATACCGCCGGAGTTTCAACTCTTTTGAAAATATTTTATAAATTACGAATCGTGAATCTTTATCATCACTTAATCAGCGAAGAGTAGCTTCATTTTCGTGCATTTCGTGCTCCCATTTTTTCTTTCTTTATTTCTTCATTTTCATTCTTTAGTTGATATGTAGATGATGACTTCCATCTCTAATTTTTCTTCTTATTTTGACATTTTGAGGCTCACAAATCTTCTTCTTATTTTGACATTTTGAGTCCCATGAATCTTCTTCTTATTTTCAGCTTAATGCTCATCTTCATTATTTTTTTTCTTGCTCAATTGCTCAATTGTCCAATGTGTATTCTAATCAACCACTTAGTACTTATATAGTACAATGGCTTGGAGAGGAAGCTTCATTCAAGTGGTTTAAAGAGGAAGCCTCATCAAATGACTTGATGAGGAAGTCTGACTCATAATTATTTAGAAAATCAAAATGAAATTAAAAAAAAAAAGGAATTATTTACACAGTAGACATTATGATGTGACATTTTTTAGCGGGAAAATGACAATACAGTAAATTTTTCCAACTTACATGCTATTAGTATAGTACTAGCAGTGTACCCGCGCGTTGCGCGTCTTGCAATATAATTCAATTACTTTAATATAGTACAATTTTAATCATAATTACATAATATATGAGCATCATATATATATTTATATATATACACACTGTTGAATAACACTATTTATAATAGTACAATATAAAGCCGTATATGTCTGATTTTATATTTCAATCATTATTATGTCTGATTTTATATTTCAATCATTATTGTTTGAAATTTTACGTATATGTCTATTGATCATGGAATAGGTATAAAATCGTATCTATCTTTTGAGGAGAACTTTTTTTATATAATTCTCTAACTTCCAATTCAATTAATTCAATATTTAGAATGTCAAATTACTGATTATGAGACCAAATTCCTTCGCACTATACTTAATTAGCTCATTTCTTTTTTCAATTGTTGGCTTGTTGTGAATTTTCAAAAGTTAATTGTGCTCCTACAGAAGAATCATCCAAAAGCTCTTAGGAAACCCAATAAATACTTGACTTTTATTCTCAATTTTTTGAATTGGTAGTTTTTTTTTTTCCATTTTTCCAGGGTAATCAAAATGAAAATTCATGAATATACAGATAATTGAGGCATGTACCTTGATTGATATAACTCAAATTTTCATATGGATGAATCCATCCCAACCATAAACTCCTAACAATTGATATTGGGAAGGTACAAAAACTTCATCATAGATCAAAGAAGAAAAAAATAAGAGGAAAAAAAGGAGAACTAAAATTTATAACGACGAAAATTTAGAAGACCATCTCACATATGTGAAAGTGTTTTTGTTGAAACAACCACGCACATCTTTACTTATATAATCCAATGGCTTGTAGGGAAAGCCTGATTCAAGAGTCTTGGAGAGAAAGACAATCTAATGGCTTGTAGGAGAAGTCTAATTTAAGATCCTTGGAGAAAAAGACAATCTAATGGTTTGTAGGGTAAGCTTGATTCAAGAGGCTTGGAGAGAAAAATAGATTAAAAATTATTGAGTCATGAAATATTAAAAGAAAAAAAAAATATTTACACAGTCAGTATTGTTATGTGACATTTTTGAGCGGGAAAATGGCATTCCGATAAATTTTTCCAACCTACCTTCTATTAGTATAGTATAAATAACAATTTTTTTCCTTTTTTTTTTTTTTTCTTTTTTAATGTGTAGTATCACATGAAACCAGGTAATTTGACCAAAGACCACCTAATTTTGTATATTTAGTAATGTTCCTACTTAATCGTACATTTAAAAATAATTTCAAGCAACCGTTTCCCATTTCAGGCAACTCCAAAAAAGCGGATTGTTGTACTTTTCTCAAATACTATCTCCATTAATAATTATTGATTTTAGAGGTGGGCAAACGTTTGAGAACACCCAATCATTTCGGTTTTTGTCCTATAAATTGAAACTTGTCTTTAATTCAAAAAAATATCCGAAAAATCAAACTTATACTCAAAAATTCGGATAACCTATCTGATAAATCAAACTTATCAATATTGCTTGTTAGCTTGTCCTTGACAATATTAGTCTAAATCACCAAATATAGGAGCCAAAATTTTATATATAGGTCATTGGCAATGGACATAGCCTCGTTAGCACTTAATTTTCTTTAATTTGCATGCCACAACAAACCGCCTAAATTGGACCAAATTACGACTGGCCACCTAATTATGTATAAGTAATTATGTTCCTGATTAATTATATATTTAAGAAGCAATATTAACCGACGTTATCGTTTGAAGGATATATATAAACATTACTTTTAGATACCCAAAAGTGAATTCTTGTCCTTTTTCTTAAATACCTCCAACAATTATTAATAGTAATCACTAATAATCATGAATCATCAATCTGATCTGATCGAATTAATAATTGCTCTCTCTAGTTGTTGCATCTCCTTCACTAATATATGCAAAAACCACCCAATTTAGGCAACGTAAGCCACAATTATTTTCTTTGATGGAATTTGAAAATTTAATATCTTTAGTTGTGATCATTTCCTATGTGCATATATGTATCGTTTGAATAGATCTTACCAATATACTATTTCTTTAATTTATGTTTTTAAAGTATATTAATATTGAATAATATTATAATATTTATAGATATTTTTCTCCTATTTCACCGCACTAGTTATCAATTTTTCTCGAAAAAGAAAACCATAATTAGTCATCAATTACTGCCTACAAGAACGTAAAGAAAACCATAAGGGATAATCCAATATAATTAGTAAATCATGATATCAATCTTAATTAATTCCAAAATTAACTAGTAATTTTAGCATTGATTTAGTATAGTATCAAGCAATTATTTTGTTTTGAGACGATTTATCGATGTTGGTTCGTCAAAAGAATTTTTATTCGTGGCTACTAATTAGTACATTCTAAATGTGTTGCTAGCTTGGGGCAGTACAGTGTAAACCTTGCTATAGTACAATAATATACTTTTAGATATTTAGAAAAATGAAAAAATAGAAACATATTTTTCCTCTTTCTATTAGTTTCTATACTGAAATCGACATAGTGTATCAAGTGTAGAATGTAAGAGACTTTTTATTTTACTCGTTTAATACATCAAAACCTGATGATGAATAGTTCCTGTAAAGTGATCATAATTAATCTCATAATATCTAGTCCACCACTGCACTGATGTGTATTAATTATTTAATTAGTGAAAATCTTAAAATAATTAAGCCGCCAGAGTTTGACCGAGAAATAAGACAAAAACTGTACCTGTGTTTGTCTTGGAATTTTGCTAATGTATTCTTCTCTATATAAGATGGAATCTAATTAAGCTTTGCAAATATCAATTGTATGAAACACGTTCAACTAACTATATTGGTCGATGCAAATTAACGATCGATAATTGTGAGGCATCTTTTTTCGAAAGAAGGTTCCAAATTGATGAATTTGTCATCATTACAATATCATATGATTCGAATTCATAGAATATGAATCTCAACTACTTGTCTTAGTACTCTTCGCCTAAACATGCTCAAAACTTTGTGTCTTTTCTCCTGTAATCATTCCATTTATGTTATTCTTTCTGTTTTGTTGTCTAATGAAGGATATAATATAACTCTCCCAAGTTGTATATATATGGCGCTGGATCCTAGTGCTTAATGTTTGACGTTTATAATGTTTGTTTGTATTTGTTCTTATTAGTTTCGATACAGATAAAATTGTATTAAAAAGATAAGATGATTACAATTGGTGTTAGCAATCAATTTTTTCAGATAACGTTGCTATATATAATATATACAATAATTCTCATATTTACCATGTGTAGAATTTAATATTTACCATCAGACATTAAAATTGTTAAATTTGTGAGTCGACTCGAACGATTTTATGAGTTCATGATTTTTTTTCACCATTATCATCGTGTTTACATGATCGAGATTTGATAGGATGAAAGTAAACTCAAAAAAAAAAAAAAAAACTATTAAAATGGATAAAATTACGTGTTTATTTCCGAATTTACCGAGTTTACTTAATAATTTTTTTTTCATCTTTTTAATTCTAAGAAGAAGAAAAAGAAATTGCCAGCCCAACATAAATTTCAAGCCCAACTTAATTGTAAAGCCCATAAACAATTTACAAATTTTAATTAAGAAAAAACTAAAAAAGAAAAACAAAATCTCTCACTTTTACAGCAACCGAGCAAACTCAGCAAACCTATACTCACTGCGGAATTGGGGAAAAAATTAAAAAGGAAAATCATGAACCCTAATTTTTTACTTCCCACTTTCCATCTCTAATTCACCCTATTTCCGCCGTCCGCCACCGCAGTTAAAGTCTACGCCGGCCAACCTCCGTGACTCCGTCGAATTCGGGTCCTGTCAGATCATAGTTCCGAATTTCGATTTCATTCTCGAATTCATCCGTGACTGAGTCTGTGAGTTACTCTATTTCTTTACTTTTGTGTTTTTTTTCTTTCTTGTTTCTCTTTAACAGTATTTGTATTACAATTTAATGAAATATTGATTATTGATAGTCTGAGACTCTGAGAAAAACTTTACATTTTTATTTTGATGTTTTAATTGTACTTTTTGATAATTTCAGACTTTAGTATTGTATTGCTTGTTGGAATGTTGAGCTTGTGACATTATTTTTTCTTTTTTCTTTATGTGGAATTGTTAAAATGTATGAATTTGTGCTTGTTAGACTTTGATTTAAGACTTTAGTATTGTTTTGCTTGTTAAATGTATGAACTTGATGGAAAATTTATTAATTTTCAATGTGTTGACTCAATTGAGTATTGGATGAATATATAAAAAATTTCGACAAGTTTATAAAGTCTTGAGATTTTACGCACTAATTTACAATTCGATTTTATGGATGTTCTACCGATCCTAGTTAGAACGGCAAGTTTAACAACCTTGATTGACATGTCACGCAAGAACAATGTAGGTATTTTCATGAACATCGTGATTTGAAGTTTATTCTTTTTATCACATTAACAATGAACACACCAGGTTGTGTTCATAATGTTAATGGGGGAGGGGACATTTCAAACACCATTCAAGATTTATTTGATGTGTGTCCGACAAGATATTATATTCCAAAATATTTTTCATTGCATATTATAATAGTTGGATTGTTTTCATGTGTTAAAATCTCACATAACATCTCAATAGTAGTGATAGAGATAAAACACAAATTTAAAATAGAGGATTCTTCGAGCACCCTCTCACTTGAGCTTGTTTTTAAAATGACTTTTTATCAAATAGGGTTTTGGAGTTTCCAATAAAGTATCTACTATTTCTCTTCGGTTGTTGATTATTTCCAGGAATATTGAGCATAATTAGCTACAAAGTTTGCTCATTCTTTGATATTATATATATTTAAAGATATTCCGTATACAGTATTATAGTTATGATGCGTTTGGATTGTGAGTTTTGTTTTCTCCAGTTCTCCGCTACATTTAGACAACTAAGTTAGGATATGAAGTTTCAGTGTTCCACTTGTGATTGTGGTGTAATATTTGGATGGAGGCTCCCTTGAGTTTTATATTAATGGATGACGAGGAAGGGCATTGAAGGTGTGATGTGAATGAAGGAAACTAATATTGAACAACTAAGTGAAGTGTGTCTTCAAATTTATGGAGATTTTCTTGTTTGTCTTTTCTTCATTCATCTTGGTACCTTTTTCAGCAGATCTAGTTAGCTCTGATCCTATTACTCTGAAGGATGGAGAGTGAGGGAGATGTTCAGCAAACGACGGATTATTAATTGTTACTTTTGGTATCAAAGTACATGAGAATATAAATGAGATCAGTGATGTATGTTAGTTTAATTGTTCGTCCATACTGGGGCTTTGCAGCATTGATTAATTTCTGAGGTTGAATTGATTTGATAATTTGTTCTGTGATCTTTATGCTCATTCTATCTGGTTTGGATTCTTTGGTTGCCTATCAGAGTTGTCGACCAGTGAAATTTGTCTATGTATTCTCTTACAAATTAATATTCCTTTTTTGCAGATCAAGAAGGACATTGTTCACCATGGTGAACGCGGTCAAAGGTTTGTATATCTCATGGTAAATACCATTTCATCACTAGCATGCTTTCTAGTTTATCCTTAACTAAATACGCCATACTTGGTTTTGTTTTTCACTTCCATCTACATCCACCTTTACTTTTCATAGATAGATGTCTTATTTCACGTTGTGATAGTTCTCTAATCGAGCTTCTCCAATAACTTACGTTCCTTAGAAAAGCAAAGTTGAGAAGCATTAGAACAATAGTTTACCCTCTTAAGACGTGACGAAGTGTTTGTGTTCAAGTTCGTCCTCTCTCCCATTGTTTCTAATATGACTTAGATTGCCACATAAACATGAGTAATGGTGCATGTAATGTGTCGTTTCTGTTGTTGAAGCTATCCTTCCATAATCTGATTTCATAGACATAATCTTTTTTATGCAGTGACATTCCAATGGCACAGTTCATCATCAACATGAATGCTTCATTGCCTCAGTCACAGAAGTTCATCATACATGTTCTGGATAACACTCACCTTTTTGTGAGATCAGATGTAGCTGGTGTGATTAAAAGTGCCATTGCTACATTCAGAGAGCAGAATTCATACGAGAAGCCCTCTTAGTTCCTCCTTAATGTAATTTAATTCACTGTTTCTCTGGTTTTATGCATCAATTTGAACCTATGATGTTTTTGGGTCATTACTCTCTTTTTTGTTGTATTTAACCATACAAACCTTAAGAATCACTATTAATGAAAAAGCAAAATCTCTTGGGATGTATTTTTGATTAATTTTTATTTAAGCCATTCTTGTATTTGGAAGTACCATTGAATTTCGCTTTGCGAACTAGTTAATCTATCTAGCACTAATTAAGCTCTCATTCAGCTTAACATGAGTTGAGTTGAGTTTGAGTGGTTTGACATATTAAGTTCGATTTTCTTTTAATTATAGAAATCGAGCCTAATTTTAAGTTGTTCATATAAAAGAGTTACCAGATTTAATAATTAACACAAGTTTTGTTTTAAAACTTATTCACACCAGTGCAAAAACAAGAACATATGAATACATTTGTTTTTCCACACATATTAAATTTTATTCTATACAATACTTGACACATTAAAATTTCTTTATATATTTACCTAAAATCTAAAAGTATTAAAAATTTCAAAAAATGAAATGGAAATCATTTTTTTGTAATTGAATATCAAATTCATAGAAAATATACTTATTGTTAAATTGCTAAAAATCTATATATTTTAATAATTAATTATTCTGTTTCACGAATGTAATAATTAATAAAATTCTCATTATTACTTCAACTATGATTTATAATAATTATACATTTGATAGTATTAAAACGCATACCAACATTTTTATATAATCTTATACCAAGTATAGACATTAACTATGTATAAAAAATCTAATTAACAATTCACAAGTTGAGGATTAATAATACTACATTAATACTTATATCTGTGTTTACAAAAAACCATTTAAAAAAAAAAAAACAAGTAACTGTTGGCTTACATATTCAGTAAAACGGGTCGAAAAGTTAGATTCGGGTTATGGGTCACATAGCCTCTCTTCCATATCCAAAAACTCAAAATCCGTCATTTCTCTTCTCTCCGTTGCGACAATGGCAGTTTCTCTAACCTCATATGTACACTCCACAGTTGATTCTCCCCTTCCTTCTCTCAGGTTTTCCCTTTTCCTTTTAACTATTGCAACTTCATTTTTGTGGACTCTAATTTATGAATTTATACCCTTTTGCAGCTGTGCCAGCAAAGTCTTTGTGGGGTTAAGAGTTCAATCTCCAAGTCTGTGTTCTTGTCCCTCGCCTATATTTCGTTCGATGTTTTCTTTAAGTAATTAATCCATGTTAAATTTCATATTGTAAATTTTCCCTTTTCTTTTTTTGAAATTGCACAGATTGTTATGGAGTAGGAAAGCCCAATTTGAATGTGGAATTTCACAATAGAGTTTACAAAAGCATCGAATCCAGGTAAACTATCTGTTATTTACTATCGCGAGGGTTTAATATTCCATCTTGAAATTTCAATTTGGACCTTTGTTTTTGTGGGATTATCTTGATGATATGTTTGATGCGCAAACATTAGCTTTGTGCAAGGATATCACTTTAGTTTTCAAAGTGGGTCAGTTGAATTGGTTAAAGTTGCAATCTTGTGATTTGATGGTTCATCATTCTCTGATATACTCATTTTTTACTCATCACTTGATATTGAAAGTGCATGAAACTCCTCGAGTTTATACATTTTCTGTCTGCTATATTATCTTTCTTACAATGTGCCAAAAGATGTGCCTGAATCTGTTTAGTCATCGTTTTATTGTACCCTATTAAACATTAAAACAAGGGCATTGGTTTAAGTAAGATGGGTGGTGTTCCCAGAATCCTTTTCAAGTTATAACTTTTGATATGTGGGTACAATCAAGTGAGACTGATTGGCCGAAAACTGTTTCTTCTACTCAGAAGCATCACATTTCTCATTTTCTAAAATTATATTAGGATATGAATTAAGATCATATCAAATATGTTGTGAATTTGTTGAAATTTTCAAGCTCTATCATAGACTATTTTCTCCACTTTCAGATGTAGTAAAAGCAAACCAACACGGGGCCGTGTATCAATGATGCCTATTGGAACTCCTAGAGTGCCTTACAGAAACTCCATTGAGGGAACCTGGCAATGGGTTGATTTGTGGAATGCTCTTGTAAGTTTATATTGGCTACTTCACTACAATAAAATCTTATAGATTGCTCATTGTTTGATTTACCCTACAAAGTGATGAACATGAGAGCTCGGGATAGCTTTATTGTATTCCCTTTATTTGGTCTAGATTGGAGTTATCAATTAATTGTTACATATTCTAGCTGATGTGCATAGGATAATGATAAGTTCATTTTTTGTACATTTGCTTTGATATCAAACATTAGTAAAATCTCACTTTCAACTGGTGCTTCAACCTGTTCATCTTTTACTTCGAAACTTCTGATGGAAGTTCAATGAATTCTTCAACTGCAGTACCGTGAACGTGTTATTTTTATTGGGCAACACATTGATGAAGAGTTTAGCAATCAGATACTTGCTACAATGTTGTACCTTGATAGTGTTGATGATTCAAAGAAGCTTTATATGTACATTAATGGCCCTGGAGGAGATGTAAGTTCTTCATATATGACTTGACATTTTCATATTTTTGTTTATTTTTGTTTGAAATATTCTTCATTTCATAACAGTGTCTCTCTCTCTCTCTCTTTTACTAACTAATATATCTTTGTTGTAGCTCACTCCTAGCATGGCTATCTATGATACAATGCAAAGCTTGAAAAGTCCGGTTGGTACTCACTGTGTGGGCTATGCCTATAATCTTGCAGGTTGTCTCCTAGCTGCAGGTGAAAAGGTATATTCTTTTATTTGTATTTTGGACATAATATATATGGATAGTTATATATAGTAACATTATAGCTTATCCATCTGAGTAAACTTCAAAATATAATATGGATACAATAAAATATCTATTTTGATATAAGCTAGGGAGCCGGTAGTCATTTCATCACCGTCTGTTGGTTTCCTAATTTTGTTTTAAAGAAATAACAATTTGGTGTACCTTTATGATATTCATTTACCTATATCACTTGGTTTCTTTCTTCATCATTGCTACAATTTCTCTATTCAAGTCATAACCTCCCTATCATGAAAAGGTTGAAACTGTTAGTGTTTAGTGCAGTCATCTCACTGAAAATTTCTTTTTCTGAAGGGTAATCGCTTTGCAATGCCTCTGTCAAGAATTGCATTACAGTCTCCAGCTGGAGCTGCTCGTGGTCAGGTGTGATCAAATTTTCTTGTCTATGAAGCCTTCATTTCTCTCTCTCTCTCTCTCTAGCAAGTTGTCACATGTCTTTGGAACCTTATTGGCAGGCTGACGACATTCGTAATGAGGCTGATGAGCTACTAAGGATAAGGGACTATCTTTTCAAAGAGTTGGCTCAGAAAACAGGCCAACCAATTGAGAAGGTCATATTCGTTACTCTTAAGCTCTTTATCTTCATTATATTTGTTATCCTTGTTGAGATGTGCACTTAATGTTAATTTGATTATGCAGATTCACAAGGACCTAAGTCGAGTTAAGCGGTTTAATGCTCAGGAAGCTCTTGAATATGGTCTCATTGATCGAATAGTTAGGCCTTCTCGTATAAAGGCCGATGCCCCACGAAAGGATTCTACAGCAGGTCTTGGTTAGTTTATTATATGATTGGATTCAGAGTAGTTTCATACATATGTTTCTAAGTTTCATGTCGACTTGCACAATGAGCAAACTCATTTATAGTTGATTTGAGGCTCGCTCTTTTGATCTTGTTTCTTTCAAGATGTTCTTTTGCTGGAGATATTAATTGTTTCTTTACATGGAATATCACGGTAATCTGGCCAAAACTTATGTGGTGCAACTATATACAATCATTTACTTTCCATGGGATTGATCAACATATGGGAAGGAATAATATTAATCAAGAGTAACATTCCTATGGTAATCAGTATTGGTTCTTCCTAATATTGAACTCTATTAGTCTTCTCTCTCTCTCTTTTATTTTCCTATGCAGTTTTAGGCCTACCCAGTTTAGTGTCTCTTATCCAAGGTTGGTCTGACTGGGCTTGGTAATGGGCTGGTATTTCTACCTAAAACCCAACCCAATTACAAAAGTTGTGACTATTAGCCATTGGAGTGGTGTGAAAACCGAGCCAGTATCCTGTTGGGCCATTTGGGGGTACTTAATTGGCTCCTTTTCTTTCGGGCCAGCGGATAGGAACCCTAGCCCTATCCTTTTTCCGGGCTGTTTAAGTCAGCCCAATTCCTACTTCACCCACAATTTTAGCGTCTTGTAGGATGCTACACCCGATGAATTTCACTGTACCTATATATATGTGTTAGTATATAAATGGATGAGACGTACTACTGAGTAGGGCCCACCAGGTAGCATAGATTATTATCTGTTCTCAGTTGAAGAAACTGAGACTTGGACTTACTTTTTGAAGTAATAGTAAGCAAAGAATAGGCAGAAAATGGAAATTGAGTGGGAAAAGGTGGAGCTGAAAGCAAAGCAAGTTGTTAGTCATCCTCTACTTGAAGTATCGTGTACAAAACTAATACCTAGTGGACCTGCTTATTCATGATTCCTTGCTGGATTTCCATTTCCTCCATAATTGTGACTTTTGTCTACATAACTATGTATTGATTGGATTCCCACCACTGCAAGCTATTATTTGTCACATGTGACCTTACATTTTGTAACAACCCTCTTTATGGAATCCATCACACTCGTGAATTCGACACATACTGCATATAGAACGAGACGAGATGAAACCGTACAACTAGTTTTGTGTAGGTATCCCTGAATGACTATAGTTCCATTAAAGTTTCATTCCTAATAGTAAATACAAACCTCTAAGAGGGCATTTGTGATTCCAAAATATTTAAGTGAACAAAATCACCAAAAATGTATCATAATGAATTAGTTTCCAAGGGCTTAGACTTGTTGTGACTTTCATCAACCATTACTTGTGCCTTGTGAGATTCATCATCCCATCTGATTCTTGCAACAAAAAAGAGCAGAATTAACAAGCAGGTCACCACTCCACACAGAAACCCCATCAACAATCCACTCAACCCCAGATGCATTTTGAAGGCTAAGAACACTGCTAATGGCAGAGCTAACAAATAGAACCCACTGATATTTGCGTACGTCCCGAGCCATGGCCGGGCCGTCCCCCGCACTATCCCTCCGCACACTGCTAATGGGAAGTTAACCACTTCCACGATCGCCATTAGCATCATCATCTTCTTCACACTTCTTATGATCCCCTTATTGTGGCTGTACAATGGCCCCCACACGCCTCTTGCAGAAGCCATTATCGAGCCACCAATAAACCCTAACACCACGCTTATACTAAGAGAAACGTAGGCTGACCGGTAGGCCATTTGAGGACGGTCCGCTCCGAGCTCATTGGAGATACGAATAGATGCACATGTTGCTAAAGACAGCATGACAGAGTAGAGCAAGTAATCAAAGTTCAAGACTATGGCTAAAACTGCAACGGACCGTTGAGCATTTGGGAGCCGGCCTGTTAGAAGGACCAACACCTCGTAGCACCACCACTCGAGACATGTGGTTAGGCAGCATGGACCGCATAGCTTGAGCAGAGTCATCCACTCTCCCATTCCTTGCTCGAACCACCCTCCTTCCTTCCACTTTCCTCCCTTCTTGTGCTCTAATATCAGAACGTAAAATCCGAGTAATATCACCACCACCAAATCAGTAATCCACACCGCCATTGCTACCCCTTCGAACCCTTTTGCCCTGGAAAGAAACACGTTAACAGGGACGTGCAGAGCAACTGCCATGGCAGAGCTCAGCATGATTGGAACAGTTATGTTCTGTGTGCTCAAGTAAGATTTCAGAGGACATAGAAATGAAGTTACAACCAAATCAGGGATGAGATAAATCAGGTACTTCTTGGCCACCATGGCGATATCTTCTTGCTGGCCAAAATGGATCAGAATCTTATCAACATTGAGCCAGAGAAAGGCAACAGGGAGTGATGCAGCAAGAAGTAAACAAGTAGCCATGATAAGAGTCTTATGAAGGAGCTTAAAATTCTTGGCCCCATATGCCTGGCCACATATCGGCTCCATGGCTCCACATAGCCCGTTCAGCAACGAAAACCCCGTCACGTTTGCAAAGGTGAAACCAAGAGTGCTGCCTGCTAGTGGCAGCTCTCCGAGGCGCCCAAGAAACGCAGTGGTGATGGCTAGTTTGGCGAACCACGTAAAATTCATAGCCATCAAAGGGACCGTGATTCGCCATTGTGTTTTGAGCTCTGAAGAAAGAGACTGTGATTCTCCGTGATTGGCTTCTACAGATGTTTGTTCCATGAATTGTGAAGTGACGAGAAGAAATTGGTGGGAGAATTGTTGTGTTTAGTTTAATAGGGAAATGCAAGTTCTGTCATTATATATAGAGGTGTGTGGGATTCTTGAATTAGGTGTTGGTTTGTAATTGAGGATACTCAAAATAAAATGCCTATCCTGATTATTTATTTTGATGGTGCATGATGAGGATGCAAATGTGATGACATATTTAGCGTGGCAAAAGATTGATGATGGGAAATAAAAGGAAGGTTTTGGTTTCCAGTTTTCAGTATTTCCATGAGGTTGGAGTCATTATTGTGTGAAAAAAGTGAACAGACATGGGTCTATATTTTGACAGAGAATAGCTACAGTACCATCATCATTGTGGACTATAATCTTTAGGGTGGTTATTAACATTTTGAGTTGGTCTTGTGTGCACATGCAATTCGAGTCGATCCAGTTTTGACCTGAATCCGCATGTTTTCAATTTTGATTTTTTTTTTCTTCAGGTTGTTACCTTTATGTTGTATTAGTGAGATCTTTATATATAAATGTGTGGCATTTATGTACAAATATCATGACATTTATGTACTGTAACTTAAAAAAAATGAAGATTTTCAACACAATTTGTATGGTATACCTTTATATGATATCAATGTGACTTTTATATTATATTATGTCACTTTTATGAACAAATATTTTGATATTTATGTAATATAAAGGTGCATAAAAGTCAGAATATTTGTAAATAAAAGTGATATAATATAACATAAATGTCACATTGATATCACATAAAAGTATACAATACAAAATATGTTGAAAATCTTCATTTTTTTTTAAATTACAGTACTTAAAGGTAGAGATATTTGTACATAAAGGTCACACATTTATAATATAAAGGTCAAGACAAAAATTTGGAAAAAAAAAATAGAAATTCGTAGATTCGAAAAACACAATCATTAACTCTATACTATATCCTATTAATACACAAATTTCAATACACACCTAAATTTCACCTTTATGTCAAAAATTCAGGATTTCCTAGTTGGATTTCCTCAATCCTACATAAACTTAAAACAAACATACCTTTAAAAATTGACTAAAATACCGGTTTATGAAATTTATAAAATTAAAATGTATTCATTATTACTAAAATCATTATTCTATTCAAACTCTAATTAACCCTTATTCAAACCATAATTCATTCTTATTTAAATTCTAATTCTATTCAAATTATAGTTGTACATTACTTAAATCATAATTCTACTAAAACTCTAATTCTTTCATATTGAAACATATATGTATCTCAATTTTCTCTCTTGGTTCCTCCAAATTGTAATTAATTCTATAATGTCAAATTATTACTTCTAAATAACAAAGGAAATCAGTAATCAACCCCTTAAAGATGGAGAATGTAAGTTTTTCATCAAGTTTAATAATAGAGAATGAACTTTTTTATAGTCTAAAATTTAATAATGGAGGTGTATTTATTATATAAAGGGTATTAATATCGGTGGCCTAATTTTATTATTGAATAATAAATCATTAAAAATTCCAAAGAATTAATAGGTGGGACACATGAAAGAAAATGTATTAAATAAGAAATTATTAGATAAATGATTCCCAACAAAAGCTAGCAAGAGGTTATATAAGTAAAGTTGTGGATATCCGATCTTAAAAGAGACTTGTGGTCCAGCAATTTGCCTTCTCAATCCTCAAAAATCGGTTAATTTATTCAAAAATTTGGGTGAGATTGTTTTAAAGTTCAAACTCCGGTCATCACAATCATCACTTAAGTTACAAACTTTGCAGTAACCTTATTATTAAGTTAAATTAGATTACACCTTATAAACTACAATATAAATATATTAAAAAAAAAAAAAGTGGGATAATGGGACAATATCAACACACTTTTAAAGGATTCATACGATTAGTTATGAAAGAGTGCAACTAAATAGTAAATTAGGGAAATTCTAATATTTTAAAGGATTCTAAATTCTTAGTAAATTAGATTGATTAGGATATATGTCATATGTAACTGAATTTGATAGGAAATGATTCGCACGTTACTCTTTTTTTTTTTTGGGCAAAAAGGGTCTTCCTCAGCATATTCACAAACCATTGGGATTTTACCTAAATGTTCAAGCATCTAAGTTGTTAGATATTATTTTATTCCATTTTTGATTATTTTATGATAATGGTATTATTGCACTCATAGGTTGTAAGATATACTTTTAAATATATAAAAACGAGATGAAATTAATACACATACATATAAAGAAGAAGAAGAAAGAAAATCATAGGATCCACAATAATTGTTTGCCTTTTAGCAATTTTGCAATCCACTTGTATATGTTCCCTCATCCTAAAAGCAGCCATTTTTTCTTTTTTTCTTCAAATGCACAATTTATCATTCTTCTTGACTACTATAGTCTATATGTATCCTTATTCTGCGACACATGCGTGTGAAATTCAATTTCTTTCCATTATATATTCCTATATTGTTATGATTATTATGTAGTTCTTTTTTTTTTCTTTTTTTTTTATGAATTCATGTGCTTATTTTTTTCCGTAAGTAAGAGTTGTAACACTAAAACATTTAAAAAAACTCACATGAAATATATTCACAATCAAAATTTATTTTTATAGACTCATATATGAATTATGAAAATGTGGATTGATTTGTCTCAGAAAATTATATATAGATGATTTTATAAAATCACTGTCAATAACGAAATGAGTTGGTTATAGCAATTACTCTGATGTTTCTTGGCCAAATCATGGCTTAGGTATTTAAAATATGCTTTCGAGATATGAGACATCTTGTCATCAAAATCATGCAATGATGATGCTAGTAATTCAATTTGCTCCGATGAAAAATAATTGATTAATTTAAATGACATCTTGATTAATAGACCCAGATAATCAAAAGGGAATCCAATTAAATTAAATTTAATGTTGTCTAGTTTCTGAGTGGCAATCCGTATCATATGGATTGGTTGTGTTAATCACTAATCAGATGAAATTAGTGATCAAGTGTATATATTTAAGTCAAAAGGTTCCACTATCTTGTTATAATTTTTTTTTTTAATTAATTGCTAGGATAAGGAATAGAATTATCATCTTGAAAGTGGATTCTAAATATAACTTATATTAGAAAAATAGGGAGAAGATATGATGAACATTCTCTGGAATTTTCTGAGAATAAAATTAGGTTCAAGAATGATATGCACGTTTTATACCTGCAGGATTTTTAAGGTCTTACATTTATATTCCATCTACAAAACCTAGGAGGCTAGGAGTAGGAATCAACCTAGTAAGCATACATTCATTGAATCACAATAAACCTAACTAAATAGACATACATTCTATCATGAACCCATATTTTCATACTATATATGGTTAATTCAAGACCACTATAATTTGCAGAGTTATTTTTTATTTTTATATAAAGGCTTCTTGTTGTTACTTGTAATCATCATCATCATCTGTTTGAACTAACAGTTGAATTAAACAATTGTTAAAATACTGGCTTTTGAATTGTTATTCTTGAACTGGAATTTTACAATTCAATTCACAAAAAGATAATGTAATTAAATTAAATGCAATTAACAATAACACCAGGTGATAAAAACAGTAACTAAAAGTTAAATTACATCTTTTCTCACCAAAAAAAAAAACAAAAAAAAACAAAAGCATATCAGAATTTAGTATGAAAAGACCTTAAATAAGTTAAAAGATCCCTGTAATATATTACAGAATTTAGGATTAAAAACTGATCAAAGCAGCCTACCATCAAAACTCAATTACTTGAATTGTAAATTACAAGAAAACAAGGCAACAACTAAAGAGGCAGTCAAGGCATCCATGGAAGAAATGCAGCCAGCTGAGACTGCCCATGTCACTGAAGAAGTACGAACAGAAAACTAAAATGAATGCTCGTCCTCGTCAAGTGCATTGTAAATCATCCTACAACAAAAAAAATTTTGATTAAGGTATAAATCCTTTAAGATAACCATACGATTTAAACCTTGTTACAATGATTAGAAGAGGTTGAACAATGTGCCTACCAGAACAAGCACATGAAGAGAAGTAGTATGATATAACCAAGCTTGAAAAGCCTCTGCTTCTTTTCCCAATTGAGCAAGTTAAAGATCTCAGTCACATCCACAAGGTGCTGTCTTTGAAGGTATCTGATATATCATTTCCATAAACAACAATAATCAACGGTTGGCAACCAACTGAACTGTAATTGGCATTGAAATATTTAATGCATGAAAGGAAGAGGTTTGCAAATTTATATTTGATAAGAACACCGTAAAATCAAGGACTACCTTGCTAAATAGACAATATTACAGATGGAGAAACAAAGACAAAGTCTACTAGGACTAGAATATTAGTTAAGGCTCATGAACTTTAGGCGAACTCTCTCAGGGAATATTTGCAGTGGGGCTAACAAGTGATAGATATAAATTAAGCCAACTTTGCAGATTCAAATTTAATTTCATGATAAGCACTAAGCTTATATCACTGTTTCTCAGTTACATGATGGTGATGGTTTTATGACCCTAATTCCTTAAAGATATACGAGGATTGTTGTGCAGTGTGGGTAGTTTTCTTGGTATGAAACAGTAAGAACCATATCTGTCACAGGTTTTCATGGGCAAGACCTATTTTAAATATGTGTGACTTATGAGTGACATCTCTGCATCAAAAAATAGCTACAGCAAAAGTGATGGTTTATCCATCACATCTAGTAAATAAAACGATATGGAAGACCAAAAAACATATTTAATTCATTCAGTATAAGTCTAGAAGAGAAAATTATTCATATATCTCAAGTACTAAGCGATAAAAAGATGGAAACAAATGACATTATCACTTTATGAAGTCTACTAACCTCCTCATCCAACCACCACAGAACCTAACCCCACCTCCGCCTCCAACTTCCAACCCCATTGCGTTTAAATTTTACTTGAATTTTATTCAATCCAGTTCATTATCCTAATATAGATTAGGATAATGAACTGGATTGAATAAAATTAAAATACTCAAAATATTTTTCTTACTCTATTGTAGAATAGCAAGTTCTAGTTTTAGGTAGTTCTATAAGTTCCTGATTTATTTCCCATTTGATAGAGAACATGGTAGTGGTGAGTTGTTTAAACTCTAAAGTCACCATGACTCTTGGCTATGCTTCTGTTCTCTCTACTCAACCTGAGACAAAATCTTCCATAATATCACTCGAATACAACCTCTCCAAGAACATATGAACATACTAGTGAAAAAAGCAAATGTTACTAATTTGAAATCCTGAGATAAGCTAGATGGGGTGGCAGGAAACAAATTTGGTGTAGATATGAGATAGATCTTTTGTATTTCTGCTCTTCCCTAACTTTTCAATATGCACTGCCTTGGCTCTAAGTGCCAGTTCATCTTTCATGAAGGTTATTCGAGCTTTTCCTGAGAGTATGGTGGATTGGATGAATAATTGACACTTCTAGAAAAGGGAGCAAAACGAATTTTTCATAGGATTATAATTATTCCACATGTTTCAGTTTTTACAAAACAAAGTTTCATAATTCTAATTTAGAGAATATGATACTCTCTATGAGGCACAAGCAACTAACTTTTGTAATGATCTATCCAACTTAAATATGAAGCACAGGTATAGGATCTTACAATCTCACGTTGTAGTACAGATAGGGAACACAGAGAAGTGACATAAACCAATGCCCGGTGAAAAGGAAGAGGAGGCACAAAACTCCTTGTGTAATGAACTCTGGTAAAACTACTTTGTTTATTCGAGAAGCAGAATCATAAGGATTGATATAATCAAACTCTAGATCTGCCAAGCACATAAGCTGCACCACATGTGGAAAAGGGTTAAAAGATCTGCATACCATGCAGTTTCATCAAATTGAAACAATTAACAAACATTAGTTAGAAGCAATAAAACAACATGTACTAACATCAAGGAAATGTAGCATGAACCACCAACATTTTTCCTCATATCCCCTTCTCTCAGCCCCTCAAATTGTGACAGAAATTTGAAATGCTGCAATAATTTAATTTCTAGCCAAGGTGCAATTAACCTATTACACCGATCAAAATAGAAACTACCTCATTTGCAACGTCATGCATTAACCTAGGGGTGTGAAACTGGCAAGAAAATTCTATTGTATATTCTTCAGATTTAAATTTATCAGGAGAACTTATTGTCACCAGATTATTAACTGGATCCAGGTTTAATAGCTAGTGATTTGATCCAGATGATCTATACCTTGCCATCAAATGCATAAAAAAACAATCTTGATCTAGAGTGTTGAATATCCATGATTCAAGTTCTACAGAGAGCACTCAGAAGTCTAAGCCTTAAGAACCTCCACTTGGAAGTCATATTACCTTGCAGTCCAATTCAATCCTCACATAATCAAATATTCAAGGGCTCTATTAAACATTAGACAATAGTGACATTTTGATAACTGAACATCATGCCTGACAAAATCCCTTATTCATCAGATTCAAAAATCTGGACTTTATTTCAAGCATCATCATCAAAGTCAGAATTTTATAAATGTTCCTCATCACAAGCCTATACATTGAATTCAAAGAATTAAAAAATAGAAATTACTACCTTTACTGATGTAAGAATTGGACCAGTTGGTACAGCTAAAGGTGATGTAATTAATCTTGTCAATCTAGCTAAATTAATTTTATTGATTAAAGAAAAATTGATACCTGAAATATTTGTTGTTACAAAACTGGTGAGATATACTTTCAAAATAAACTGCTCGACTTTTTACTATCTGAAGGAACATTAACATAACAACATTAAGACAACATAAAACCAGCTCCATGAAACAATAGCGTTTTTGTAAAATAAAATTCAATTTTACAGATTAGTGATCATAACAAGTTTTATAGCAAGCATCTCAACCCAGAGAAGTCAAACTTCTAATCAACCTTCAAACTAAACAACACTCATATTCTACAAAGCAGAAAGAAACAATTAAACAAGTATACTCAAAGCAAAGAAAAAACGGATCTTTCCGCAACACAACACGTCGCATCAACAGCGGAAAACTAAAAGCAACAAAAAAAAAAAAACATGAAATTAGGGTATCGAGAGATAATTACCTGGAAAACAATCATAATGAGGAGAGCAATGAGTATGAAGAAGAAGAGTAGCCATGCCAACACCTCTCCCATATCCTCTTATTAATCCCCCTTTGAAATCTTTTAGGATAATTATCAATGCTGTGGTTTGAGGGAGGTAGCAGGAATAAAGGATAAGGGAGAAGATGCTTCAGAGCGCCAGGTGCGCAGAGCACCCTGGTGCTTGAATTTGGAAGAAAATAATCGAAGATGATTGGAATTGAAGCCCTAACTGAGAGAGAGAGAGAGAGAGAGAGAGAGATGTTCAGGTGTTGGTTGCAAAGAATCTTATTTAGCTTTCAAAATTTTATTTTCGGTAATTAGATATTTAATCGGAATCAAGATGATCAAGAATCATATTTCGACTTATGTAATGTTATTTGTTTTAATTAAATTAATTTTCAATGTAATAAACGTACAATTTGATTCGCAACAATAAAGAGTAGGATTAGTTGGAATTAAATACTGAAATTTAAAGGATAAACTAGATTTAAATTCGTGCACTGCACGTACTTCATTTAACACTTATCTAATTTTTATTTTATAAGTATTATTATTTCATATGTGTTTGTTGATTTATATGTATGATATATTTTTTTCTATATCCTTAAAATAATTTTTCTCATTGTTTTTAGTATTTTATTTTTTTCATTTGATCTTTAGCACAAAATTATTAATATCTAGTTCTTTATAGGTGTTTTAACCGTTGGATTAGATATTTTCATATCTTTCTTTAAAAAGTATAGAATAAATCTTATTTTTATAAAGAGAATCGCCGGTTTCAGGAAACCTATCATAGGTTTAACTTCTTGGCAATATTTCTACAAATGAGAGAACAACAAACCTATATTACTCGCCTACAAACTTTGAGTTCCTAATTAGAAATGCTGGGATCAAAATTGGTAAAATCTTCTTTCCCATTACATTTGATGGCTGCTCTATCATAAGTCTAGTAGCATTATAGCAAAAAATAATTCTTACCTATTAAAATATAAATATTAAAATTTTGCTCAAAATAAATGAGACAATATCACCTCTACCAACTCACCTAGCATCTTCAATTTCAGAGTTAAATAGACTCAATTAAATTTTTCCACATCAATAAACCAAAAAGAAATACAAAATATTTTCATGAATTCAATCACAGAGTTGAGAGCAAATACATAGAAACATATAAACACATTTATCTTATATGACAATAGCAAGAAATTTTAGTAGACGACATCTTCAAGGGGGCCGAGTAAGCCTCAGTTTCTAGCTGATAATGTGAAGCAAACAAAGTCCAGCACACAAATGTCTGTGCAGATGCCTACCACCAACAACTGCAATCCCCAATTTACATTTACATACATGCATACCTTGAAGAAACAAAAATAATATACTACTCATAGTTTGTATCTTGTTCTTCTTCACCCAATCAACTAATAGATTGGAACCATCCTCCTGAATCGACCCAACAAATCCGTTATAACAATCTTTGCGCCTAATTGTTACGTTTGGCTCTTTGCTTGCAAGTTTTAAATAAATGTATTGAAGGAGATTAAATATTGGCAGTTTCATTTTCTGGAATATGGGAGGACAGCCATGTGGCGGCTGTGAGGGGTAGACACGTGGTGAATGCTGGTTTCTCTAAAATGATGAGGTGACAAGCTTTGGGAGAGTCAAAGCCTCCTTTTATATATATAGATTTTTTAACAAAATCCAATTTATAATTTCGTACTCAATTTTTAAAATTTCTCAATAAGGGACTTAATTTAACATTTTTTTTCTCAATTTAAGGCTTGAAATAATGAAATTTAGATTGAGTTTTCAATTCAAAACAAAATTTCATTTTCTTTTTCTTTTTTCTTTTATTTATATTTATAGATTCATTAATATTTCAATATATATTTATATTTAAAATAAATTATAACAAGTTAGTGCAATTTTGAAATGATTTTCATCCACTCATATTAATTTAGATATATAGTTAATGCAATTTATAAAATTAAAATTATTTTTATTTTCTTAATGTTATGAATAAAAGTACAGGAACCCAGTTTTAATATTAATCAATTTAATATAAATTATATTTTATGAATTGAATTAATTATATTTTTTTTCTTTTTTTATGTAAATTAATACAAGTCGAATGAAGATCGTTCCAAAATTGCACTAACTTATCTTAATTTATCTAAAATATAAATAAATTTATAAATATAATTAAAAGAAAAAAAAATTAAAATTTTGTCTTAAATTGAGAACTCGATCTAAATTTCAAGCCTTAAATTAAGAAGAAGAAAAAATTAATTGAGACCCTTATCAAGAAACTTTATAAATTGAGTTTAGAATTGAAAAATAAATTATAAATTGAATTTTATTATGAAATTTATCCGAGATTTAAATTATATCTAGTTATGTTTGTATTGATTGAAGTATGTGTATTTGGACATACAACTCATATAGTAAAAGGATTTTAATCCTTCCCCTCTAAAGAGAAGGAAAAAAAATGTTGAAAAAAATTCCATGAGAAGTCACTTTTGGTTGAAGTTGTCTTATGAATTGATTCTGTATTATCTAAATTTCTTTAGATAATCCAATTAAATTTGATTGAAAATAAAAAAATCACAAAATTTAGCATATTTTGCAGTTTCATCACGCACGAACACTTATTTGTCAATGTCATACACCAAATTTTATATTTTCACAGTTTTATTCATCAATGAGAATTTCGGTAAATATTGTTGTCGTAGTGGTAAGAGGTAGGTACATTAATTTAGGTCACGTTTATCATCAATTCGATTAAAACAATGTGGAATTAACGAGTTGAGTATAATCATTAAACTGTAGAATCTATCTACGAACTGAAAATTATTCATTGCAACCAGTATAATTTCTATCTCAAACGTCTAAGTTTTCTAATATAACCACGTTTTCATAGCACATACCAAAAGGATACGAATAAAACCGACCATTACTGACTAGTTCGAACATTAGGAGTGATTTGGTCCCTTATCACAAATCTCAAAAAAAAAAAAAAAAAAAAAAAAACGACCCCTTTAAAAATAATGAAATACAAAATAAATATCAAATTGGAATAGATGATCTAATTCGTCCTATCAAAGCTCACCAGCTTTTGTGTGAAACAAGTTGTGTGAATTTCTTTCTTTAGACTATAAAATGTCTCATTTAAATCTCCTAGTTAATTTCAAATTGGTTTTTAAGTTGATTCCAAAACTATTATATGATTTTGACATCTTTAATTTTTTTTTTTTGAAGGTTTTATCTTCACTATTAAACATTTAATTACGATTTTCTACAATATTTGTTTTTGAATTCTGCAAAATTTATTTATTGAGAAAATTGTCTTTCTTTATATATATTTGTTTCATGTAAAAATAAATTATTGGTAAATCCATATTTGAACAGACTATTAGATTCAAATCTGGTGTAGTATTAGCTAGAGTTTTTGTTGTAATTCTTAATTAGATGATCTTTTATACTGTACTCATCAGTCAATTCACATCATTTCTTCATATATTAATATTATCCAGCAATTCAATATTATTATATAGAATTATACAACACAAGTAACAGCAGTCATGGAAATTTGAACTTCTGATTGCACTTAGACATTATCCCCTAGAAAAATATATTCACAAAAAAATAAAAATAAAAATCAAATAACTGCACAACCACGTTTTGCACATAAAAAGAAATTCCGGCACCCCAAGTCTATCAGCTTCTCATCTGTCTTTAAACCTGCAATATGATGCCAATATTTCAGAATATTTAACCAAAATTTTGTACCTTTCTTCGAGATATATGTATTCAAAATGTGAAATACTAATATATATATATATATACATATATATAATCAATAATTTCGAATAAATCATACTTCATTACTCCCATGCTTGTGCATAAACTTTTTGTTATTAAATGAATTAATTATGTGATCAACTGTTACCGACACATTCGTGAGATTAAAATGTTATGTTTGGAATAATTTTCACACATTGGTTTCATCATTTGTGCAAAATTAAAAGTACTTCATGCATTGATAATGATAGTAATCAAGATTGGGCAAAAAGGTTTGGGACCTTCATTGAATTAAAAGAGCATCCATGTGTGTTCCTTCTACCATGAGTTAGTACGTGGTAATATCAAATTAAATATGAAATCATGATTAAATAGAAAGGATGGAATACCAAATTCTTAAAAAGCTATAGATAATGTGAAATGATTACATGCGATTTCCTACACTCGACAACCTTGTAATTATATATGTTTTCTTCATTCTGTTGTAATTGTATATACAATTATATGCTTCATTTTATCAATACATTTCATATGTATAGTGATGATGTCATATTTTACGCTCAGAACTACATTACAATCTGTTGATGATGTGTCATGACTCATGAATTAATGAGAGAGTATAAACTTTGAGATTAATTCATGGAGCTATATAGATATTATGATGTAAGAGATGGTGGAACTCACTCTCAAGGGCAAACTTGGAATAGTGAAGTTCGTAACAGGCGGGATCAGTAGCCTCGAGCAATGGCCGGCGCTTCTCCTTGACGTAAACGAGTAGCGCCGCCTTCAACAGCTCTCCGATGGTGTTTTCCGGCGACATCATCACCTGAACTGCCCCCAAGCTACTTAGAATATCTACCTTGAACAACACTTTTGTCAATTCCCACCGCCTCTCTCCTCCACCACCGGAAGAATTATAAACCCCTCTCTCTACGACGTAGTTTTGGGGTTTAGACGGAGATAAAGAGTCCATCTTACAACCAAAGAGAGATTTTTCCTTTTGCGAAAATATATATGGATCTTCTTTTGGTACATTATTATGTATTGTATATATAACAACAGATCATAGATATGCTAGACATAACTATTTATTATATAAATATATGTGAATACTTATGTATTTGTTAGGATAGTTATGATCAGTACCAATACTTTTATTTCAGTGTTTATTTTGTTTTCCAATTTATATTCTAGATTTAATTTATGTCGAGTGTAGTTATATTGCTAATCAGAATATTCACTAGAAGAACTAAACCAGAAGTCTAGAACATTTTGTAAATAAATTGATCATATATTGGTTGATATAAAAATAACATTAAATTATACTTCCCTTTTCAAAATAAGTGTCATTTCGGAATCTAAATTTTGTTTCAAATTAAATGTCTTTTTAGACTTTTATACAATATTATTCCCAAATTATCTCTATTAATATTTCGTAGCTAAAATTTAGAGATTTAATATGATACTTTTTTTATGAAATTAAGTTGTTTCTCATTTTAATTTTGAATTCTAAATTCCCTGATCCGTAAAGGATATATTTTTTCAATTTTTATATTCTTTAATTAATGACAAAAATTGTAAAACAAAATTTATTTTTGAAATGGATGAAGTATTATACAATAAAACAAAATAAAATGATTTAAAATTTTGGAAGACAATTCATGGTGATGGGATAGGGAAAGTTCCACGAAATTTATCAAATTTTGTCTGTGTCTACATGGAATAAGACATGAGACATCACATGAATTCTCATATAATCGCCTCAGAAGTAAAGGGAAAGAATTGGTTTCTTAAAAGGAATCTAATTTATTTTATAATTATAGATCAAAATAGCATTTTCATTATTTAATATTAACAAATGAAATATTCGATCGTTTATTTTGGGACAGGATATTCAATTATTCATTGAAGGAATCAAGAAAGGTTTTAGGAATATATAGGTCTTAGCTAGAGGAAGCTTTAACTGATGAGCAAGGTTGGCCAGGGGTAGTTGGTATCATCAACTATCATGTGGTGTAGTCACAAGTATAATGCAACATATATGATCAATCATCAATTATTTGGGTTGATGAATAATGTATAATATCATCATTTATTTCGAAATAATGTTATAACTCATATTTCAACTATTAGTAAATTGTTTTCATCTATTTTTATTGCTAATAATAGAAATATAGAAAATTTAAATTAGGAGATGAAATTCAAATTTTTAAGGAATATATACACCGCTTATTTTATTGAGAGGTGCTGCTGTGCAACTTGTGCACGGATCAGTGGATCCGTGCACAACAATCCGGATCAGTTCTGGCCCCACACGCATTACAGGACGCGCTCCAAACAGCTAGCGCGTGTTAACACGCGCCATTAATTAAAAAAAAAATCATTTTACTGTTCATCGTCTTCTCGCGCGGATTTGGGGGAAAAACTATGACAACCATTGTTCATGGTAAGCTCTTCTTTTACCATGAAAACAGACTAATACTCTAATTGAATTTCGATCCATTGACATAACGTCCAATATTGATCAAATTTCGACCATAAACACATAAATATTGTTTCTGAAAAAATAAAATTCCGCCATTGATGAAGGTTTGAAGATGAGACAGTGATTGATGAAGGTTTAAAGTTGATACAGTGTTCAAATACTCATTGATTGAAGGTTTTAGTGTTTGAATTGAAGATTGAAGGACGAATCTCAAAAAAATTTGGGAGAACTGCGACATCGATTAACAAAATCGTGAAGGAAAAATTTCCGCCATTGATACAGTGTTATGTATAAATTATATAGTACTGTTATATAAATTTATGTAGTACTGTTATGTTATTTTAGTCATACGGTTATGTTTATTAAGTGGTACTGTTATGTATAAGGTAGTAGTACTGTTGTGTATAAATTATATAGAACTGTTATATTAATTTATGTAATACTGTTGTGTTATTTTAGTGATACTGTTGTATTTATTGAGTGGTACTGTTATGTATAAGTTAGTAGTACTGTTATGTATAAATTATATAGAACTGTTATATTAATCTATGTAATACTATTGTGTTATTTTAGTCATACGATTGTGTTTATTAAGTGGTACTGTTATTTATAAGTTAGTAGTACTATTATGTATAAATTATATAGAATTGTTATATTAATTTATGTAATATTGTTGTGTTATTTTAGTGATACGGTTGTGTTTATTGAGTGGTACTGTTATGTATAAATTATATAGAACTGTTATATTAATTTATGTAATACTGTTGTGTTATTTTAGTCATACGATTGTGTTTATTAAGCGGTACTGTTATGTATAAGTTAGTAGTATTGTTATGTATAAATTATATAGAACTGTTATATTAATTTATGTAATACTGTTGTGTTATTTTAGTGATACGGTTATGTTTATTGAGTGGTACTGTTAGTAGTAATGTTATGTATAAATTATATAGAACTGTTATATTAATTTATGCACTCAACAACAGAGGCATGGAATTTGTAAAAGATCAGGAAAAAAAACAGAGAACACGAAATTGAAAAATAAATCACGAAAAATAAAATAAAAATCAGAAAATTTACCGTTGAAAAAAGTAAACTGAAATTTTGAATGTTAGATAGAAGAACACGATTACAAATTCGAACTAGGTTTGCGGAGAAAAGAAGACAATTACTGAAATTTGCAATGTGAGAGAGAATAAGACGCTGAAGAAAGAGAGAGAAGAAGACGCTGAAGAAGGATAGAGAAGAAGATGCTGAAGATGCGTGAAACTGTCTGCCTGTGTGTGAGAGAGAGAAAATAAATTGTGGTGGGATGCATCATATAAGTTTGGGCCTGAATTTATATATATGATGGGCCAGCTGAGTTGGATACCAAATTGTGGTGCACGGATAGATCCGTGCATCTCGTGCACAAAAGTTTTTGCCTATTTTATTAGGAGACTCACTTTGGCCTCCCATGATCATCATTATTTAGATTCTAATTGGACTAATTACCAAACTTGAGTGCCTAATTGGCTAGTTACTTGCACGCCTGTAGCACTTATAGGAAACATTTTGTTGATTTGTTCTATTGGTCAAAAACGATATTGATATTATGGTTGTAATTAGTTGCGTTGTTGACAATCCAAATCCCTCATATCACACCATATTGCAATCTTATGTTGCATTACTTACTAATATAATTTAATTATTCCTCTATTTTCTATGAAAATTAGGTTCTTAACTCATTTAAGACAACGCTTGACCTGAAGGGAGAGAAAAAACACTCATGACTATGTATTATTAACTTTTTACTTTTTAATTTGATTATGATTTCAACTAATAACCTAAGATCTATGATGCGTCGATGCAACTAGCAAATGAACATGTTATTTCATAGCTAATTTCATATCCATTAATATAATATGATATATCATCGTCCTTAAAAATTATAGTGGTATATAATGTTGTGGATGACTCTGATGATTGAGTTTATAAGATCCTTATAAAGATATAAAAAAAAAAAAAAATTATCATGGTATGAGAGATCTTCTTATCTTAAAAGAAAATATTATTTCTTGAAAAAATTATACTGTAGTCAGATATTGTAATTACTTGATTTGGGGATGTTGTTTTACCACGTTAGGGAATTTTGTTTCAATCAGAATTAGTTGGTAGAATTATTGATTACAACAAATAAGGAGGTATTTGTTTTTCCTTTTTTTGCAAATATAATGGATGTAAAAGTGATTTTACAAAGTTAGAGTTCCAAAAAATAGTGTTCGAAAATATAGTTGATATAAAAGTGTTTTCCTAAACTTCTTGGAAAAAGAAAAAAAAAAAACCTAATAGGTGTATATAAAAGATTAGAAGAAAAATGCCCTCTAATTGTAGATGCAAACCATGTAGGAACTTGAAAGAGATGAATTATTATAAATGGTAAAAACTTATATGAAATTGGTGTACGGATCCTAGATTCGTGCAATTCGGGTTGGGTCAACCCGATCCGGTACTATCCTCCACGTGTTGGTATGACCATCCACACGTCGGCACGCTCCCCCATGCGTCGCGGAGGAGGTGCCACACACTTAGTATATTTTCTGCATTTTTCTGGAAAATATGTATACCCTTTAGTTATAATTTTCATACCTTTATGTCATGACTTTCGTACCTTTATATTATGACTTTCATACCCTTACACTTTCTGTGAAAATTTCATATCCTTTTAGTTATGCAATTCATACCTTTTAGTTAAGTGCATCCGACATTTTTGTTATGGTAATATAATATTTATGTTGTATCTTAGTAAATAAGGTAAAATCTTTATATGATACAACTAATACCTTTATGTAATGCTATTGATATATTTATGTAATACAACAAATATATTCCAGAAAAAATGGAATAAGATAATATACGACCATTTTTTATTAAAATAAGATAATACCTTTAAGTAAATGTAGTAATACTTTTATGTTATATGATTAATACATTTATGTGATATAAATAATATCTTTACTTATATTTCAGTAAAACGAGATGGTGCCTTTATGCAGAGGAAGTAATACATTTATGTGAAACAACTCATACATTTATTCAATAAAACATGTACCTTTATGTGATATAATTAATATATTTCAATAAAGTAGTAAAATTATTTTTTAAGTAAAATAAATGCACTAATACCTTTACATAATGTGGTCAATACCTTTATGTAATTAATACATTTATCCTTTATGTAATTAATACATTTATGTGATACAAGTAATACTCTTATCTTCTATTCAGGTAATACCTTTATGTAAATGATATAATACATTTATGTATTACAAATGTTACATTTATGTGTATTCAATAATACCTTTAAATTATATAATGATGACATTTATGTTATAAGTATGATACATTTATGAGATAGATTTCTTACCCTAATTTATTTCAGAAATTGTATCAAGCTCACAACAAATTCATCTTCATTATAACTCAACTATTTCATGTGTATTTGAACGATCACCTATCATTCAGAACACAAAATCAAACATAATTTCGTATTTTTTGAACTGATAAAGATGAGTTGTTTTTTCTCACGATTATCTGAAATTTCTTCTCATCTTCCATGTTTCTTATTTGCAATTTTCAGTTGTTGATAATATATTTCATAAAGGTTTGAGAAAGGAAAAAAAGATGTGAGTGGAAGATGGAAAAGAAGAAGTTGCAGCAACATAGTTGAGGAAAGAGAAAAAGAAAGAAGGAGAAGACACGCAGAAGAGAAGACCTAGAAGTATAAAAGAAACGTGTGAAATTAGGTTTAAAAAAATCAAATATATATATATATTACCTGGATTCAGATCCAGGTCAGGCTATCTAGTTGTACGGATTTAGATCCGTACAACTGGTGTATGGAAGACTCACTCTTATAAATAACAAGGGAAGATACAATAATCCTCCCTTGAATTTTTTTTTCCCAATTTGCCCTTTTGTATTTAACTCATATCAGGTGGCCCAGAACTAAAAAAGTAGAAATTCTAACACGGGAAGATACTATAGTGAATAATCCTCCCTAAATTATTAATTTGTCACGTGGCCCAGTACCAAAAAGTAGAAATTGGGCGATCCACGTTTACTAAAGTCACCAACGACTCTCGGCCCATTTAGAGAAATGCATAGATAGCCCAAACGGATTATAGTCCCCATCGAATTTCCTTTTTTTTTTTTTTTGAATTTTTATTTTGGGTTGGGTTGGGGTGGGTGTGAGGTGGCTGGTGGGGGAGATGGTTTTTGACCTTTTGTGGTTATAGATCATATGCAATAATGCAAAATTAATAAAGCGACTTTTGCCCCAAAAATATTATTGAAAAGATAAAGTAGTTTTCATCTCATTTTTAAAGATTTTTTTCAAATTTATCATTCCAATGCCACGTTTAAGGCGTACTTGGTTACTTGGGTGTCTCCGAATCTCCTTTTTTTATTATTATTATTATTATTATTATTCACAATTTGTTACAGAAATTAAATTGTTCTTTCTTTTTCTAAAAACATTTATGACTCTACCTGCAGAAAATTACTCATGTCAAGTATGCTACTCATCCATTGATACTGAATATTAATTTGTATCATAATAGATACTTATTTATGTTTTTGTATAAAATTGAATAATCATAAATTCAATTTATGATTAACAAAATGTGTATCAAAATGAGTAACAAACTCGTCCAATTTATCTCATGTGACAATCATACTTCCAGATTGATTTCTCGTTTTTCTTTGATTGACAAAGAGCGGTGGCTTAATTTCAGAATTTGTGAGTGGTATTGAATTTTTAATGCAACTTTTGAATTTCGATAAATGAATTCAATTTTCAACATTTTGTAATTCAAATTATAAGTGGTTGACAAGGTGTTAGTGTGTCATGTCAATGTTCCAAATGTAATGTCATGCTTCACAAATATGTTGTTATAATAATCAAAATTTTATTAATTTTTTTATTACGCTTATTGTCACGAACTAGTTCTCTTAATAAGTTCACATACCACATTCAAATTCAAATATTTTTAAATATCTATACTATATATTAAAACAGGAAAGTTGACAAAAATTACAAGATTGTCACTTTCCCACCTAAAAATATCACATCAATTTACTAACTATGTAAATATTTTATTTTACTTTATTTTTGGTTCTCTTTTTGTAAGTTGTATTGTTTGTGATTTACTAGAAAATATTTTGATTATAATATTTAAAAATTCAATTGTACGACCTACTTTTTATACTACTATAGGCTAATTATAATTTTTTTTTTTTAATTATGACAACACCATATCATTATCCAATAAAATTTACTTCCTTACATCCTAATTTTAATTAACTCAATTTAAGAAAAAACATAAAAGAAAAGAAGAGTCTCAAAGCAAGATTTGTCCACGTCTATAAAATATTCACTCTGCAGAATGTAGATAAGCTCAACAACACACAAGAGTTTTAACTTCTTGGAGCAGTGAGTTCATTTGCTTAAACACCAACATAAATTTCACACATATTCACAAACAGTGAGAAATGAGAATGGCTCCTTAGCATAGCATAAACAAACCAATTATCCAAAGGAAAACGAGTTTTACATGATGCATGTATTAAAAAAGGTAAGCTACACAAGATTGCAATGAAGAAAAAAAAACTTAAAAAGGACAGAAAATAAACATTCCATGAAAAAAATGTTCCAATAATGAGAGATTGGGAGGAAGAAAAGATTGTAATGAAAAAAATATTTCAGTAAGAAGGAGAAATATGGAGAAAGAAAAGAATGGAAAAATGAAGATGAGAGTAGAAGAAGTGGAGGCGACGGACGAGTGGTAGCCAATGGAGGAGAATGAGTAGTGATTAGGGTTTTGCTCCCATTTTGTGTATATATATGTATATGAATGAGAGAATTTGATTAACCTAATGAATTTGGGCTCTATTGGGCTTTAATGGTAGAATATAACAAAAAAAGTATGTTCTCTTTAATTGGGCTTTAATAGTAGAATATTAAATTTTAAAAAAAAGTTTGTTTTCTGTAATTGGGGTTTTTTTATTAATAAGGTAGAATAATATTTTTAGAAAGTCCAATAAAGTTTTTATATTACATTGTATAAAAATATTTAAAATTCATATATTATTTTTTTGTTTAGTTTTTAAATTCCAAATTTTACTACTTTGAAATAAATTTGAGTGCAACAAAAAATACATATTAGATTATAGTTTTTATGTTACTTAAAAAATTGTAATTGCTTAATTTATATGACATGAAATAAATTAATGTAATGATTTATTCCACTACATGAAGAAAATTGGTATGAAAAATTTAAGAAAAAACTCATACTTTCATTTAGTACTTTTAAAATAAGAGTCAAAGAATATCATATTTTTATTAGTTTGTCACATCAAGTTTTGATTTTATATCATATATATGAATTGTATGAATTAGGTTGGAGCTAAAAAAAATGTATATTATGATATTATAATGAAATTTATAATTAATGTATATTAATTGATACTTGAAAACATAATTGATAAATTCATTTATAAGTGCATAATAATAAATAAAGTAATTATTTAAATGTTGAATTAATTAATAAATTGTTTTAATTTTAGTTGAATTATAGTTCGTTGGCTTGGGTCTACCTAAATTGGTTGATTTGTTTTTTTAATTGTCAAATCACATGTTTACATTAGTTATAAAATTGTTATAAAATATTTCAATTGAAAATAATGATGTTCTTTTGTTATATTAATTTATATAGGATAATTTATTATAAAAAATCTTATTTTCCATATTAGCACACTCATATAGTTGTTATATTTGTTTATTTCTACAAAATAATAAATGAAATAATTATTTATGCTTTGTTTATATTTTTTTAATTATTTAGCTTAGTGTTCTTATGGTTTTATAATTTTTAGCTTAACATGTATACTTTTCAATTGATTGAGTTAGTTCTCATTTTGTTCTATTCTTATCCAAGATTTTAAATTTAAAAAGATACAATCATTTGAGATAAAACAAATATTTAAAATATATGTTTGTAAATTGAAAATTTTCTAATTAGTAAAAATTATGTTTATTTCATTTGTATATAATTAATTATGTTGTGTTATCAAATAATCGATATTCATCGTATATTATATGACAAACCAATGCAACGCACAGGTGCAAACTGCTAGATAATAATTAATATATTTATATTTTCACCTATTTATAAATTAATACATGTTTGAAATTAAAATATAAACTCATTATATTATTATGAATTATATTTTACCATGATAAATAAAAGACCGCGCATCGCACGGGTGTACCACTAGTATAATATTATGTCAGTGTAACCAACAAAATTTCTTCATATATAATTTTTATTTTTATTAAAACAGTTTTAATCGTTAGAAATATAACATATATGAAAATTCTCTAAATTTATATCCTCTATTTCCTACACATTAAAGAATATGTTCGCATACAATATGCAAATCACATTGTTAACATGAGTTGCCTCAAAAAATTAATTTAAAGAAAAGTGATTTAACCAATTTCGTAGAAAATTAATTACTTATATAATTTCTAACACCATGTTAACTGTAATGAGCATAGAATTAACTGTTAGCTGTAGAAAACTCATTTTAAATAATTTCCAACACTATGTTAACTGTAATGAGCATAGAATAAATAAAAGCAAATAAATATCTTTGAAAATAGGACAAAAATAATGATAAGCGATGGGCATGATAGTCTACAGCCCAAATCATGAGCAGCAATCTTTTGATATACCACTTTGATTCAAATCTAACTTTAATTTACTTAATAGTCAGAGGGCATATTTTGATGACTTCAGTCCACAAAATGATTAGATAGATCTTCAAACATATCCTTTTCAAAGTCCTAATATCATCCTTGATTTAACAATAATCATAATTCTTTGGGTTTTTAATTATCATCAAACTGATTTTTTTTTAAGGGGATTATTTAGATTCAACAAGCTTCAAGTAGTAACTAATTGGTTTCAAATCAAAGTATATATACAAATATAAAGTAAAATAAACTAATGAAAATAGACTGTGTATACATGTTGTGGGATTGAAATTTATGTCTAGCGTCACGATAATAAATAAATAAACACACATATATAGTATGTACTTGCAACAAATTTAATGTGTTGATTTACTGTGACAATGAACTGATCATCTTGTTCTATATTAGCAAAAAATTCCAATAATATTTGTTTTTAATTAAACTTCGCGGAATTCATCTTATGTCATGAAGATTGTTTGTCTTCAATCTATCTATTTTGCATCACTAAACATTCTGAATGATAGAAAAAACAAGGTAATCAAATCATGAAATCCAATTCTCTAATAATTCATATTTATGTATACATATAACTATTTCAACTTTATTTAATTATGGGAATTTAAGGGAATAATCAAAAACATTAACCTATGTACTATATTGGTATAACTAGTGCACATAATTGACTCACTACCTAGCAATTATATCTACTGCTTATAAGCAATGCAAATTCTTCATACTGGGTAAGTCGTAAATTAAGGAAAATGATTCCAACCTTATCTTCATCTGCAACGCAATAATTGAATGGGCTCATCAACAAAAATAGCATGATAAGAATGATGGTTTACATACCATGTTCTACTACATTATTAAAATTTTCTAGATATTATAGTCATTTGTAATAACTCTTTTAATTAGTATATTGCTAGTCTCAAATTTAAATTCTCCAAATATCATGTGGTGGTTTCTATTTGACTTTTCTTTTTAAATATTTTTTGATAGGACTTATCAATATAATTTGATAAGACTGAACTTTATTTTTAACTGATCAACCTTATTTTTATAAATTTATGTGTGGATTATGGATTGATCCACCGACATATTCCTACAATTCTAATTGAAATATAATAATTTGAATAGAAGTGGGATGTGATTCATCATTCAGTGTTATTTCCTTTCACCATATTTTGCTATTCAAAAGGGCATAATCATGTTTCACTGTGCAGGCAATGAAAGCTGCATTGGGAAATTGATAACTCATCTTTACTTCTTTTTATCCTCTTTGAGATGATGATATGTAATCATGTTTTTTTTTTTTTTTCTTTCCTTCGATTCAAAATAAAATAAGAATTTATTATAACCTCAATTTTCAATTTTTTTAAAATAAATTCGTCATTTCATTTTGGCATGGTTAGTCACCACGAATTAGAAAATAGATTAATCCCGCAAGTTAAATGAAATTTGACAGATGTCTTAATAATATTAATTCTCTCATTAAATCTTTATCCATGGTCACAAAATAACCCCATAACACCAAAATAAGAAGAAGTTAGAAAAGAGAAAGCGAAAACTTATCAACAAAACTATTAATAAATATTATATGCACACATGCCAAAGTTTGGGTCTAATTACGTTTGTAGATTGGATAGCAAAAAAAAAAAAATCAAGGAGGCTAAATGGTCGAATTTGCTGAAGTTTAAAATAAAACAACATATACTAATTGATTTAGTTTCATTCCCAGTGTCATCTTTAGTTATATATTATTGAAAAAATATATGATGATTGTTCATAAACATGTAATTTGAAGTCATTTGTTAATGTGTGTGAACATGTAATTGCATAATTTAGCTATAGATTTTTATCATTTAGTATGTAACATTTTTGGTACTTGCATAGAACTTAATTTATGTATACTTATTAATTGTTATGTGTGTGTTTCAACATATCTATCTAATCCAGTACTTAGTCGATGCTCACTCATATTTGAAAATATCTATAAACTTGATAACTAATATTGAATGCTAAATTACAAACCATGTAGGTATTAAATTTGATAGGCGTGAGCCATCCTACAAAATTATATTTTAAAAAAAAACCAATTATTATTATATTTTTTTAAATGAAATCATGAAATCAAAGAGTTGGCATGAAGGGAACATATTTGTAATAATGACGTTATTTAAGTGAGACATGCTCATATTTTTTATGGTCATCTCTACATATGGGTAGGGATGTAAAAGAATCGAATTTTTTTGGTTCGATTCGATGTTCGAATTCGAATATAGTGATTCGAATTCGAAAAATCAGAATAAGAATTCAAATAAGAATATTTTTTAAATTCGAATATTATTAAAATACGAATATGAAAATAATGATATTCGATTCGAGTATTCGCGAATATATTCGAATAATTATAAATATATATAACTTAAATAAATTATTAAAAATATTTATTTAATAAATAAATATATATATACATTTTTTTTTTTTACTTCCAATTTAATCTCCCCATCACAATTCCCGACAACATACATATAATTTTTTTACTTCTCAATTCCCATTTATTTCTATGTTAATTGGTGTTTTGAAAAAAAAAAATCTCAAGTTCACATTTTCGAATTCGAATATTCGAATAATTTATCCGAATCGAATAAGAATTTCATTTTTTATTCGAATAATAAATGAATACAAATACAAATATTAGCTAAATTAAACGAATACGAATAGAATATCATGATATTCGAATCGATTCGATTCGTTTACAACCCTACATATGGGCAACTTGGTAACTTCAAAGTTGGCCTAGTGTTGGCTACATTTATGAATGAAATACTAGGGACATAGATATATCTGTCCTAAATGTTTAATTTAAAGATCAATTTTGTTATAATAATTTTTAAAATATTCGAATTTTTCAAATTTCTTCATTGTATATTGATAAGATAATTTAGAAAGAACTAGATTTTCCAAAACAACTACTTCTTGTTAATTATGGAATCATAATTTAATATTCATCTAATTTTTTATATGTAAAGAAAATTTTTATATGTAAAGATACAATGTGAATAGGGCTAAGTCGATGAGTTAGGCTTAATAAGGAAGCATTACTTCTCATAATACTTGTAATATATATATTTTTAATTTAGTTACAAGATTACGCTTGATTATTCTCGAGAGAACAATATTTCTCCATATAGTAAGATGTGTCTTAATGATTAGATTTGAAGATCTGTTGATATTGCTACCAAGATCATGGCTCTGTTAATCTCTACCATGATTTATACATCAAATCATACAACCTCGTAATTAGGGAAAAAAAAAAAAGAACTATTTCTACATCCAATTCTTATCAATTTATCTTATTTTGCAAAATATTGAGGCAATCCACTCAATTCCTGGTACATGATTATACAGCACTACAATATTCTGAGTATTATTGAGCATCATACCATGAATTATTATTTTGTAAAAAATGTTTACAATCATGCATTAATTAAATATAAATATTACATCAGCAAAATCCCGATATATGTTAGTTGTTACACCCTATTGGGGGACATTTGCAGCCGATTCTACTGACTAAAAAAAGTAGTAGAAGATAAATTGAGTGTTCGCGATTCGCAACTGCTAAAATTAGAAAAATTGTTTTATATGCAGCAATCCATAAGGTTATGTTTGTTTGGAGACTTGTGAGTCAGGATTTGAGATTTTAAAATCTCAAATTTTTGTTTGTTAGGAGATTTCAATTAGAATTATAAAATCCACTCAAATGCTACTTTATTTAAAAAAAAAATAATAATAATTAATCCTACACCCTAACCTATTAATACACAAATTTTAATACACCTAAATTTCTACTATTACAATCATTTAATCATTACTATTATATCAACTAACAATATAATATTACACTTACTGACTTTTCCAGCATTTATTTGACATCTACAGTAATAATCATATCCTATAAAGTCTCATAACAAACACAAATTTTAACTATTCACCCTTATTTACAAATCTCAGAATTTCAAAATCGAATTTCCCCAATCCTACATAATCTCCAAACAAACATACCCTAAGGGGATGTTTGGACTGGACTTAAGGTGGCTTGAGCAAATCTGGATTTTGGTTTGAGAAGGATTTTGTGAGTTTGAATTTTGAGTAGAATTATAGTTAAGATGTCATTTTCACATAGAGAATTGTAGAAAAAATAGATGTTTTTTGTTGGGAGTTGTAGAAAAAGTAGATGTTTTTATTGAGAATTGTAAAAAGTTGATGTTTTTATTGGGAGTTGTAGAAAAAGTAGGATTTTGCAAATCCTTGTCCAAACATGGACTGGATTGAGTCCATCCAAAATCCGGATGTACCAAGTCCAGTCCAAACACCCCCTAAGGGTTTGAGTTTTTGGTTTTTTTTTTCCTTAAAAAGGAACAATTTAAAACTTCAATTTTTTCCATTTTCCAGCCAAGCTGATATTATACAAAATTTTAAACCTTTAAAAGGAATAATTTATATTTTAAAACTTTTTATTGATACCCATTGTTATTCTCATCAAATTTGAACTTTTTTAAATCCAACAAGTAAGTTGGGTTTGGGTGGGACACAAATCCAAATTATAATTGATTAAAACTCATATAAGACCTTCTTATAAATCTTATTATGTGAAACAAAATCTTATTTGAGTGACATATTGTCGGTTAACCATAATCAACACCGGTCAACAGACTAATTCAAGTGTCAACGCGGTCAAAAAAATATTAATAATACATGTGTAAATATTAGTAATACTTATAATCAAAATACATTTTTAATTTCATGAGACAAAACAAACATCCCATAATCTACTTTTTCACAAAATTATAAGTAAAATAATTTTGTATATGTTTCTTTAATGTGTGTTTATAATAAGTTAGGATAAGTGAGACGGAGCGAGACAATAAAAATTAAAAAAAATAATGATTTTCAAATAATAGTCATCAAAATCTATAGTTTCACAAAAATAAAATATCGCTTGGCCACAAACTTTTGGTTTTGTTTTATAATTAAAAATGTTAAGACACTGCAAAATCTGGTCTCATCTGCGAACCACGTTCATCAAGTTGCAGTGATCTCACAACGCATCGTTTTGAAGATTCAGTGCCACATCTTCCCGCATAATAAAACAAACAGTGATAAACAAATCCACGCACACACCCACTCCACCTTCCTACTTTGTCCCCTTCTCCGATGTTGCCTTACGCCACCGTTCAAGAGGCGGAAGCCGCCATTGGGAGATCTCTCACGGCGGCGGAGACGCTATGGTTCAATTACTCCGCCACCAAGTCCGACTACGTCCTCTACTGCCACAACATCATCTTACTCTTCATCATTTTCTCTCTTTTCCCCTTTTACTACCTCTTTCTCGAATTCTTCTTCAAGAACTCCCTTACCCGCTACAAGATTCAACCCAAAGTCAATCTCTCCTTTTCCGATACTCTCCGCTGCTACAAATCGGTAATGCGCATGTTCTTCCTTGTTGTCGGCCCCCTTCAACTCGTCTCCTATCCCTCCGTTAAGGTATATCAATTTCTTCTTCTTCTAATTACAAATCAACTTCATGCTTCCAATGGTGTCTCCGATTTGTGCCTTTTCTTATTCGTACATATCCGGATTACTGAATGGTATCACTGGAAGCTTCTTTATGTAGTACTCTTTTGTGTCATTTGATTGAATGTGGATTCTCTATGTTTTTACCGAATTATGTGTTGTGTAAGAAACGTTTAGTCTCGAGTCGTGTTTAATTATTTGTGGATCTTTTGGTGGATTTTTTGCGTTGAATGAAGTTGATAGGGGTGAGGACAGGGTTGCCATTGCCTTCATTGTGGGAAATTGCATTGCAATTGGGGGTGTATTTCATCGTGGAGGACTACACAAACTATTGGATCCATAGATTTCTGCATTGCAAGTGGGGATATGAGAAAATTCACAAGGTGCATCATGAATACACAGCTCCAATAGGGTTTGCGGCGCCATATGCTCATTGGGCTGAGATTTTGATCCTCGGGATCCCGTCTTTTCTGGGACCCGCCATGGTCCCTGGCCATATGATTACATTCTGGTTGTGGATTGCTTTGAGGCAGATTGAGGCGATTGAGACTCACAGTGGGTAATGCACTTCGCATGCTTGATGCTCATGCTTTGATTTGATGCAATTATGTGATAAGTATCAAGCTTTGATTGATTTAAGTGTTATTTTAACTGCGTTGCTTTTGCTAATTTGACCAAATGATGGCTCACCAGTGGTATTCATTCACTTTCTTTTCACTGTTTGCTTTTGGGATTTCAATTGATCTGCTGGAAAGTAAATGAATTGGTGGGATGAGGTCAATAATAGTAGATTAACTTTTCTGCACGAGGAGAAAGATTAAAAAGACTTTCCCTCTCTCTCTTAACTCTCTTGGTGTTCCTTTTGCAATGTGTGCCTTAGTAAATAGAGAAACCATTACTCTAAAGTTGTCTAAATCAAATGGTGATATGTTTGGTTTAAGATTCTTACATCTTTGGTTGCCTGTTGGACACTCTTTTGTCTATTGATATCAATCTTTAGTTTCTGGACCTACTTGATTGAATACCCTTTGGCATAATTTTTATAATTAAAACATTAAAATTTAGACATATACAAATTTTTACTATGATGAGATAGGTCCCATGGTTTCATGTGGAAATGCTTCAAAGGAAGGGCATATCAATCATTTCTAATGAAATGACTGGGTTTTAACCATTATTTCTGACCGATTTGAATTATCCGGAGAATGCCTTATGTATATATCAAAAAGATGGCCAATCAAACCTATTTGATTTCTCGATTCAATAGAAGCTTAAAGAGGTGAATAGGGCCCCAAAAATAACGAGAGATATGGAAAAAGCAGGTCCGATTACGCCTATTCCTAATCCTAAATGGAACAGCGTAGGGACCCATATGTAAACATAGTATCTATTGAGATACGCTCGAATGACCCCTTGAGAATGTATATAACCCCATTCCGACCTGGTCCGGTATGGAATGAACTTAGAATCATGGAATCGACTCGATCATCAGATTCTAGTGTTACAAAATGTACATGATAATGTTATATGAAGGCCATAATAATTTCACTCCATTTAAGAGGTTAATCGGTTCTGATTAACTTTCTGGAATGTAGGCCTTGTGTCTAAATCACTAAGAACTGTTATAGTTACTAAGAGACTAAGAACTGTTTCGAGCTTATGAAAGATTTTCTTGCTTTGTTCTAATGGATTAGTATTATTAATATGGGAGTGATATAGTTCTTTTTGTAAATTGTGTAGAAAAGGATTACTTCAAAATACGTATACTACTTGGATCATATTAACTAGCTTCTGATCGCATCTTGACGTGTGTTCCCCCTGTATGACCAGCATGGTTTAAAGTGAACCAGGAAAAATATGCTATCTGCCCTTTTCTTAAAATTAATTTATTGGACTTTCTTAATTTATTCATTCTATTAAAGAGGTTGTTATAATGCATGTAATCATCCAAAAATGGCTACGTATGCAGAGAAGACCCATTAAGGACTTGTGATCTACAATGTAGCCATAATGGTCCTTAATAATCATTGATGCTTTGTGAATCTACTGCATTTTGGGTCTTTCTCATATTCCTTCTCCTTGTGACCATATCTGGATAACAGTGGATGAATTGTTTCGTTCTCAATGATAGTGATGGTTTACTGTGTTTATTGGTTTTATTTTGTGTTGGGGTTGTATTTTAGACTGAGTACTATTACGCCACTGTGATCTGAATATACATGCCTTGAATAAGTGAAGCTTAAGATCAACTGTGGGTTTTAAGAGTTAATATCTCGTTGACCGAACTAAGGTTCTGCTAAGGCTTGCCACATCACTTGATTTTGGTATGAATGTGACATGGTCATACTGTGACTTAATTATGCTGTCATCATCTTCATTCAATGTTGGGTAGTTTCAAACAGTACAACTTGTTAAACACATTCTCCTCATCTTGATTTAAATCATAATACTATCTTCTAATGAAGTATTTATTCATGTTGGAGAGAAGAGAAATATTTATTTGAGTTGTTTGTGTAATTTGAATGCCGGGATTAATCTGGAGTCTCCGGCCACAGTTGTTGGCCCGTTAAACACCTAAAATGTTGACATTTTTCTTTTATCATTGAACAATCTTCCTTTTTCTCAGAGCTTTCCCATATGTGGATCTTATAAATTGTTCATATATGTAGTCACCTATTTTGCATAACTACACTGATATAAAATGACAATAAATATGAAGGTGCTTCACTGATGTTTACAACAAAGACATGTTTGTTTCATTCAGACATAATTGATGATCATCACGTTTTCCACTCTATGCTTTTCAAAACACAAGGACTTTTCTTCTGCTTCTTTAATTTCATGAAGGCATCGCTACCTGTAATTACTGCAGGTATGACTTCCCTTGGACTCCAACGAAGTATATTCCTTTTTACGGTGGTCCAGATTACCATGATTACCACCACTACGTCGGAGGACAGAGTCAAAGTAATTTTGCATCGGTATTCACCTATTGCGATTACATTTATGGCACTGACAAGGTGATTGCTAAAACACACCATATATTCCAATACAAGGGTTTGCTTTGGCTTCAAATTATCGCATTTTTACACTGATTTTCTTGCTTATCTGGCAGGGATACCGCTATCAAAAGAAAGTCCTTCATCAGGTACACAAATATCCTCTTATGTTTCAATACATACAATTCTACAATATACTCATTTTTTTTAACAAATAATTTGTCATCGGATCCAGTTACAAGAAGGGCTAAAAGCCAACGAGCAGAATGGAGTTAAAGTCGACTAGTTTTGTGATGCATGAACTGTTTTCATCTCTAGATAAGTGGCTTTTGTTCCTATGCTTCTTATTAGCAACAGCTAGCTCGAGTCTTAGGTTTTGTGTCCACTTGTTGTCTTTGGGTTGACATGATGTACTTACAGTATGGGGTTTGTACTACTAAGTAAATCCAATGTCTTGTGACTGTTAGCCTTTGAATGAAAATGCTTGCCTGTTTTTTATACCTTTTGCTTTTGCTCTATGAAAGGAGGCTATGGTTATTTTGAATCATTTAAAAGCGAATTATGTTGCATATCTTAATTGTTGCTGATCTTGAAATTCAGAAAATATATTAATCTGTAGCTTATAAGATTCAATTTATCATCCAAGTGTCAACCTCATTTGCAGAAAGGTTTTTAATTTCAAAAATTATGTTTCGTCTACTATTTTATTTTGTTGAACTACAGTTATGTATATTTAAAAGGTTTTACTTAACATCCTACTAATGGTGATATGTAGAAATATGAGGCTTTTTAAATTCATGTGGCTGCAATCTAATAATCGAAATGAAAAATCAATTACAATTTCAAAATAGAGTAGCTGAGATAAAAACATAAATTGTTGATCGACATACATTGATTGAAACTTAGTGACAAAATCTATGACCCAAAGCAACATAAATAACCCACAAATGTTTCAGTGATCTCACTATATAGATATATGTGTTGCTAAGTGCCAAACTCCACTTCAATTTAGGCTTGGATTTGTACCAAATGGGCCTGGGCCGCCTGTCCTCAATCTGGTGAAAGTATCAGATCATGAGGATCTCTCTTGCACTTTGGACTTTTGGCATGACAAATTTTGGGGTCTCTCTCTCTCTCTACAAATTTTGGGGTCTCGGTTGTTTATATTTTATAATATAAATACATAAACATAACATATTGTTATTAAAAAAAGATATAATTAATTTAAAATATATTTTATTAGAAATTCATTTTTAATCCTGAGTTTATGATGAGTAGAACGTGATAAAAATTTGTAGCCATCACTATATAATTATAACATTTCTTTTACGTGCAATTGAGTACTCCAAGCACAAACTTAGCAACATAATTATTATAACAATTCGTATGAGTAGATATTAAGTATCTAATATGCACTTTAATATTTTACAGGTTTTAAACATGCCTCCTACTTCTAATATAATATTATTAACACTACACATACATAGTGGGGTGTACAAATCTCATGTTGAACTAAATTTCATTTTGAATTCTTTCCCCAATTGTGACTCTGAAAACATTATTAAAGTATGCATAATAAATATACCTGAAATATAATTTGGAATTGACATATATACACCTCACCTGACTTTCTAATCTACAGAGCTGAGAAATTAAGCACGAATATCGACGTATTGATCATCCATTAGATTCTATTTAAAATCCTCCAATGAAATTGATTTAAAGTGATTTCCAGGTTGGAGCAAAAAAATTTACAGTATGTTTCACGTGTTACTATCGATCATTTATAAAAATAAAATTGAATTTTCGATATGAAAGAGAAAATTTCAGATTTTAATACACATGATATTTTATCATGATATTAAATAAAAAGGTATGTACATATTATTATCATCATTTATATATATAATTGAAAAAAAAAAAATTCGAAACGACCATGTTCATATGCAAGAGGTACACTCACTGAGTTGTACTGAGTAGCCCATCCTAGCCTAGTAAAAGAGGAAGAGAATTATTTGAGGGGCTTTTTAATAATTTCTTATAGACTTTATAGGTTTCTTTTCCAGAGCATATTGAGGAGAATTATTGCCATCTAAATCTACACCGTAAGATTGATCTACACCTTTCAATGTCTATTATTTCTACTATTAAAAGATACTCTCGATTAACCTAGAAGATTAAAGAAAATGGTACTAAATAAGGCCCATTAATGTGCAATCTTATCCAACGTTAAAAATATATATTAATCTAGCTTCTTATTAAGTCATACAATAAAAAAGTAAATGTTACATCAATAAAAGATATATACATATTACATGTTTGAATATACCTTTTAATAAAATTTAGAAGTTGATTTGAATTGACTATGACCAACTCAATTAAATTTAAAAGCCAAACTAACTCAAATATAAAATAGAATAAAAAAAGACTTAAACATGAAAATAATGTGTTCTGGCATGAATCTATTCATTTAAATAAAAAAATTATTTTAATTCCTTTAAGAAAAAGTTGGCTTGATTTGATTCATTTACATAATTTATTTTAATTCATTTAATAAATATCAGAGAAGGTAAAAATTAATTCCCTTCAGAACACGTATGGCGGATCAGACGGAATTTCAGTAATTCAAATATTTAATTAAAATTCTATTAAATCTTGGACTTTAGTGAGAAAAAGAAGAAGAAGGATGTTTTTCTAACTTGAAATGAAATAGGACAGAATAGCATACCTAAATAGTATTTTAGGTGAATGCATAGGTTAAACTTTAAATGTTGCAGGAATCTACCTACTCCATGAATTTTCTACAATACTAATTTTATTTCATATCTGCCCTCAATGATTATTTTTTTTTAAAAATTGATTTTTTAGTTCAAACAGACAAATATTTAAATTTTCAAGTATTCTTCTATTAAATGAATTATATTAGGAATTTTCAAGTATTCTCAAGTTAAAAATCTGTTTTTAGGTGAAATTTACATAGGATGATGGATAAATATATGAGGTATGGATATGGACGGATTTAGGGGGGCGCTGCCCCTCTTGGACTTTCAAAATAGTGAACTATTTACATGTAAATTTTTTTGATATTTTTCATGTTTATCGTTAATTTATAAGGTTCAGTCTCTTACATTGTAAAAATTTGTCTATTATATAAATTTTAGCCTTGAATTTACTTTATGTTTTGATTTGAAAAAAAATGCACCTCCTTAAAACAAATCATAAATCCGTCCCTGGGTATAGACATTGTGTTGGATAATATACGGTTAGGTATATTGAAAAGATGCACAATTACGGGGTTAAGTCGAGGCAAGAGCTAGGCTCTTTCTCCGTAAGACAATATTGTCACGTATCCAAGTGCTCACGGTTAACGGCAATCGTCCCCAAGATACAACGACTTCAAGCTTAAGGATTACAGCACAACAACTCACGACAATCGTCCCCAAGATACAACGACTTCGAGCTTAAGGATTACAGCACAACAACCCAAAAACTATCGGGTCCCCAAGATACAATGACTTCGAGCTTAAGGATTACAGCACAACAACCCACGACAATCGTCCCTAAGATACAACGACTTCGAGCTTAAGGATTACAGCATAACAACCCAAAAACTATCGGCGTACTTACTCGATACTCGAGACTTTCTTAATGACGACTATTGAAAAGAATGCTAATGCACTGTCGGCGAACTTACTCGATACTCGAGATCCCCAAGATACAACGACTTCGAGCTTAAGGATTACAACACAACAACCCAAAAACTATTGGCGAACTTACTCGATACTCGAGACTTTCTTAATGACGACTATTGAAAAGAATGCTAATGCTTTTGATTTCTGCGTGATTTTGAAAAGAATGTTAATGCTCGATACTCGAAACTTTCTTAATGACGACTATTGAAACTGAATGAAATTCTGAAATGAATAAATGAAATGGGAGTCCTCCTATTTATAGGAATAAGGAGATGTGTCCTTTCTTACAATGGATACCACCTTGGACCCTACCACCTTGGACCCAAGAGGTGTGTTCACACCTCTTTATAAGTGTCGAACCATTTGGACCCAAAGGTCACACTACTTGGTCGCACCTTTTCACATCCAAGGGTTACACCACTTGGTCACACCCTTTCATACCTAGCTCGGTCCGAACCTGGATCGGCTCGGCCCGGCGATCGGACCCGTGACCCGACCTGGTCAGGCGATCCGACCCGGTCCGAACCCAACCCGAGTGCGACGATGCCACGTGCGGTTCGGATGGTGCGTGTGTGCTTAGCGAACTAGGTCCAAAAAATGGCACTAGGTTCCACCATAGGGAAACACACATGATTATCTCTTATACATGTGCTCCTATTAATAAAGTGAAACTTTTTCCACCAATTTTCCAATGTGGGACAACATTCACCTTTCTCCCATTTTTCTTCACAAGAAGGATCCAAGTTGCCAACTTTGTGTATTAATTTCTCATTCACCCAAAATTAGAAATTCGAAAGTAAATACACTACATTCATCTACACAAAACGTAGATTCCGATTTAGCAACTTATTTCCATTTATTTAAAATGGAATCAACATTATAAATTGGTCAAAGATTGGTTAAAACCAACTTTCACTTCCAATTTCCAACACATTGGACTGTATAGTATATAACATGTAAAAAGATGAAATTAAAGATTGGTTAAAACCAACTTTCACTTCCAATTTCCAACACATTGGACCGTATAGTATATAACATGTAAAAAGATGAAATTAAAGAATATAATAGAAAATTGATGGATTATAAATGTATGGTGTACCATACATAATAAAAAGATGAAGTAGAAAGATATAATAGAAAATTGATGAGTTATAAATGATGTTATATCAATAAAAGTTGATTAAAAATCAAAAGGTGTACTTAAAAAAAGCATAGCTCTTTTCTTATGATAGAGAGAATAATATATTTAAAAATGAAATGTTAATTTGTTTTACAAAGTGTTGTTGAATGGTGCGATAATACCGTCGACGAATTTGACTGGATGCCTCGTTAGTGGAAGCAGCCACTATGAGTCTATGATTAGTGATCAATTTTGATTTTAACCCACAATTCCCTTAAATGGGTTTTAGTGGGTTTTTCTATCATTATAATTTTAGATTTTGTAGTAAATATAAATAGTAAAAGTGTATGTTTGTTTGAAAATTTAGTATTGAAAAATTATATTATTGATGTAAAATCAATGTTGAAAAAAGTGAGTTGATGTAATATTTTACTGTGAAAATGTGGGTTGATATGATGTTTTATTATGGAAAATGTATTTGACAATAATTTAATAATAGTAATATAGATAATAATAATTGTGTCTGGATTTTGTAATCCAAATTTCAATATAAAAATAAACATACATCAGGATTTTCAATTTTAAAGTCGAAAATCGTGACACGTGAATTCTCTTCCAAACATGACCTAAATTTACAAAATCTACATCTCAACATTCTACTATTTTTAGTCAATCTTCATATATTTACACTCATTTACATCATGATAATGCACTTTTTTGGAACCAAATTCACTCACTAATTTTATTCATATTTTATACTCAAAATAAATATTTCAATTTATGTTTCATTCTATAATTTTTTTGGAATAAATATAATTATGTGATTTTAAGAATATTTATTTATGAAGATTATTTTGTATTATATTTTGAGTGTCATTAATTTCCACAAATCAATTTATTTTGTTGATATTATATATAATTACTTATTGAAAAATTCAATTTATTTAATATTCAGTACAATATATTTAGAAAAAAAAAACTTATTATAAGTTAAAAAAATGTAGTACAATACAGGCAACAAAAAACACAAACCAATTTACAACACAATAAGGTTACTTGATATCAATACCAACCTATATAGCATGTATATAGTAGGTATATATGTATGGTTCCCCGTGGATTTGACTAAAAAAATCATGTTGACTTGATTGACTGACAAAAAAAGAATATTTAGATCGGATCATTTCAATCTATAGCTCAATGATAAGTGTCGTTTTTCACATATTTTTGCGTATTTTTATATATTTATGTGAATATGTTAGATATGTTATTATGGTGATTTCTGATATTATATTGTATAAGTTGCATTTAACGGGTTTGTGCTTAATTTCATGATTTTGATGAGAAAAATTCAAGTTTCAAGTGTAATTGATGATCAAGGAATGAATCATAGAAAAACGAGGAAGAATAGAAGTTGAAATATGAGATCGCATGGAAGAGTTGGTGGCGCAAGGTCTGGTCGTGCCATGCAGCACGACCGTGCTCCAGTGTACAGAGAGTGCTCGATGACGAGGCACGACTGTGCCCCACAGCACGGTCAACTCCGTGCAAAAGACAGTGATCTCTTGGCAAGGCACGGTTGACCGTGCCCGGGTGAACAGGAACTCGTAGAGTTTTGGTTTTCTTGGAGTATTTTCACTTCTTACTTCAATTGGAAGATTCTCAAAACAATATAAATACTCAACATGAAGGGGAGAAATTGGGAGGATAGATTCATAAAGAAAAACACGATAGTCTGAGAAGCAGCGAGAGGATTAGAAGAAGAATTCAAGAGATCGAGGAATTGCGAGATCATCGTCTAATAGAGTTTTTAATCTTTTCTTCTTTTGTTAGATATTAGTAGATATGATATTTTCAATATTGTCTGTGAGTTTGTTTATCATCATATCTACCTAATTTTTTAGGGTTTCTAGGGCTTGTTAATAATTTGATTCGAATCTAGATGGATCTTTAATTTCAATTCAAAGTTCATGATCGTTTATCTTATTTGTGTGTTTATGAGTTGATTGTTTGTTTGGTTATTCGGTCGGTAATTGAGCATGTTTTAGTAATTAGATCAAAATTCGAAAGATGAGATTTAATTATGGAAGAATAAACACATGATACATAAAAAGACTTAGATCGGGAGATTAAGGAATTTATGTGATGAGAAATCAATGAATTTATGTGATGAGAAATCAATCTTAGGTACTTTTGGGAGTTGTTATGTTTCAATCAGATTGAGTAGGGATACCTCTGGTGGCATAATGATCAACCGGTTAACTGACTCGGGAGAGTTGTTAATTCGACATATGTGATTGCTCATATAGGATGATTGATTAATGAACTTGAATTGATTAAAATGATGTCTTGATGATAATTAGATGAAAACATGTCATAGAACCTATCTTAGATATCTGTTATTCTTGAGTAAATTTATCTGCGTAGTTACTTTTCTATTGAATTAATCTGGTGTGATTTGATTTTCCTAGATAAAACTGAAAATTGAATTTGAGTAATTAGTTAGTATCTAGATAGCCAATCTCTGTGGGATCGACCTTACTCACCATTCCTACACCCTACACTGTACACTTGCGGGAGTAGCTAAAAGAAATTAGTGAACACCCAATCTGACAAAAACATAAAAGATTATTTTGGTGAACAATACAAATAACTTGTTACATGTAAACAAAATCCCACCTAAGTCCACATATCCCATTTCTATATATATATTTTTCAAATAAATTGTTGCCTTTTACAAGACTTGAATTAATTGAATCTAAAAAATGTAAGGATTCATGGGTTAGTTTCAGTTTTAGTTGGTTATAAGTGGTTATATGATACTCAAATAATTATTAGATACATATTATTTACAGATAATTTAAGATACATATAGATTTTACAAAAAAATGTTTATTATGTTGAATAAGTATTCGACAACTTGTATGTCAAATAGATCGTATTTAGGTTGTAATAATTGACATAAATAATTAAACGAGTGATGCTCCAATCTATATATGTAATAAGAGAGTTGGGACTCTCAAGCTTTCGATACATCAACATTTTAAATCACTCTCCAAGCGACACGTGGCGTATGTTCTCTTCAAATAGTAGAGTTCAGACACTCTGGGTCGTGTCCAAAACAGCTTTCCTTTGTTCTCCCCTAAAAGTAACGTATGTTCCTCCGAGCCGTCTCTTGCTTCTCTATCTTCCTCTTCAAATTTCATTCAACCTTTTTTGTATTATTATTTTACTTTGGCTTTTTTTGATTGTATTGCTTAAATTTTTTGTGCGCAATGATGTTGTATGTTATTAGTCTCAGAAAATTGGAATGATGTTTGTGTTTGGAATTTAATTGAATCAGAATGGTAATCATGCAAGAACTTGTAATTATGTATACAGACATTTTGATTCGTTATTGATTATGTTTAATCTGAATTGAATTATCACATTGCTTTTCTTGAAAACCTTGATAGGATATGGCAGAGGTGAGAGACAGATTGTCAAGGCAAGACACGTCATTCAACAATTTGAGTGAATAATTATGAATTGTACAAGAAAATTGCATCTCTAGGAAGTTTCAGAATTTTATTATCAATTGTAAAAGGAAATTGCATGTCTAGGAGGTGTTATTTGATTCAAAATTTCATGCAATGACTTCCTCAATTATGCACCTTCTGTTGTGGAGCCCATTATTATCTAAAATCTTCCCAAAAAGTTCAAGTTCATTAATATTTGCAATATTATACAAGTAAATGATTTTGACTAATGTAAGTTAGAAAATTAATATTGTGATGAGAAACTGAGACTAAAACAATTTGCAATGCATTTTTATGTTTTTAAGCGGATAATTACAATACCATTCTGTGCAACGCATGAGAAACATCCACTAATTTCATAGATATATGTCAAATTGAACTTGCAATCAAATTGAAACAATTGAGTTGAAGTAAACTAAGTACCCATATTAAGTACCTAATTATAGTGCGAACTATAATTGGAGAAATTGAAATTCAAGGTTGATTATTAATTGAAATTCAAGAGTTGATTATCATAATCAAATATCAATGATAAAATACATAGACGAATAAATAACGACCCCGTGCAACGCACGGGTCATACTCTAGTTTGTATAAAACGTGTAGTAATTGAATCTAAATACGACCTATTGTTTGCAAGATGACTAAAATAGCCTCGACGTGAATTGATCGCAATCAATGTACACCAACTCATTTGGAAAATAGATATGGAGGGGCATTTATGTATTATTGGTTTGGTCAACACTGCTGTGCTGGCCCAGGAGAAACCAGGTGCGATTCATTGAATTCCTAGGTTGCCCCTTACCAAATATCCCATTTTTGTTTATTCACATCACATGAAACAAATATAGCACCAATACAAAACTCCTATATCATTACATGTTGCAAAATATTTAAAACCCCCCATTTTTGTGATTTTTTTATTCTATTTTTATTTTAACTAAAACGAGCACACTGTACCCCAATTCATAGTAAACGACAGATTGTAGGTTCACCAATAAATTATATTTTATATAGCATTTGATTTTGAATACTAGTCATTATTTGTTACATTTTGTGTTTTAATTTGTATTCAATTATTATTATTATTATTATTATTATATTTTAATTAGTGAATTTAATTGTATATTATGTAATATTTATTTCTAGTGCAAAAAATAATGTAGACTATTGGAGATGAGTGTCAATTATTATATTAAAATAATACAAAAACTGCAGTAATTTTTTTGTGTATTGTTGGAGAATTTAGGATGAAAACTTTTTTATTTATTTTGTTTTTGGTTAGGAATGGCTCCTTAGTTGGTTCAATGTATTCATAATGATGGGCCATACAAATTGAAATTGGATAGTATTACTTTTTGTGGAATCCCTGCTTTATATTATTATGTTATAATTAAGTGGAGCGTGTATATTGACATTAGTGTTTTTTTGGTTATAATTTTTTTGACTGTATTTCCAAGAAAAGTTAAAAAGATCAATAAAGAATAAAATCTTATGATTTTTGAATATATCTGACCTTTATACGTACATGTGTGAATTATATATATTTAGATTCATATAATGCACACGATTTGTTCTGTACAGAGAGAAAATTCTATGGTGGAAAAATAAAGTAGATACATAAAAACAAACAGCAAAGGGTGTCTTGTGAGTTGTGACCCACAAGAAGGCCCCAACAACAAAGAAAAATAAAAAAGATCAATAAATGATTTATAAATTGGTCCTTAAATCGCGTGAGTATCTTTGCAATACGATTTTCTTTTAAGTTCAATTATTTTCATTTTTTTTTCCCAATAAAATTGGATTTTATCGTGACATTATTATTCATTCTGATTAAATTAATTGTCTATTTAATATTGTAAAATATGTTACCATAATTATGGCCCGGAGCTGAAATGAGAAATAAAATAGATTTTTGGAGTTTTTATTTTATCTTGGTGGATGGAAACATTTAAACTGACTACTATAGGCTTTAATTGTTATTATTTCAAATAATATCTGACATATTTGATCTTTCAAAGTATTCTGAAATTTTGTCAATGCAGTATTTAATTTGTCATATATACATTAGTATTTTGCAAATCTTTATGAGTTACTCCTATGTTTATAACTTATAAGGAATTATGTACATAATTACTATGGCATTTGAATGAAAAAAAAAGTAAAAATAAATTCAAAATTCTATCAAATAGTGCTTGTTTAGATTGAATTGATTTTCACTATAAATCCGAAATCATTACTTTAATTACAAACTTTTTTTTTTTGGACATGAAGCATGAATTTATAATCCATTCTTTTTAACTGTATTTTGATATTCATTTATTTTATCATTTTTTTTTTCAAAATTTTCAAGCAGAGATTTTTATCAATACATTTAAGAAAATGTACATGTTTTCACTTTTGTAAATCAATCGAAATGTTGTAAAAGTACAATCAAAATTTCAATTTTTTTGTCCTTTTATTTTTTTAAATGATCTTTATTGTACATGGAAAAGATGGGTATTTAAACTTCATTAAGAAAACTATACTCTATTTCTTCGAAATAAGAAGATAAAATTAAGCATAAATTATACAATTAATATTCAGTTAAATAGAAGCCTAGAAGGTAATTTGATAGAGAAAATTGCAGGGGTTGAAAATTAGGGCAAGAGATCTTGTTCAGTTGTTTGTACTTACCTTGTAATAATACTTCCTCTTTTTTTTTTTCAAAATAAAAAATACTTCTGTTAGAATCAGCCAAACTCAACCACATCATACCATATTCCACTCTCTCTCCCTCCTCTCTCTCTCTCTCTCTCTCTCTCTCTCTCTCTTGTTTTCTCTGTCTACACTAACTCCATTTCCTCTCTCTCATTCCCCCCTCTCTGCAGCAGCTAGTTATAAATTCCAAACCTCCCAAACCAAGCTGGATTTCCCCACAATCGTTACTCAACCCACTCCAAACACCACCCGGCGGCGCCACCTTCCTCCCAAGGACTCGCCGCCGGCGTCCACCATGGACCCCCGCCTCCCTCCGCCGGCCTAAATGCCCATGCCCCCAACTACGCCTGAAAAGCCATAAGAATCTTCTCTTCACATAAAATTACAACTCAAATCAAGAAAGTAAACAGTACTGCATTGAATAATTGCACAGTGTCACAATGGCGGCGACAAACGCCACCACGGCCGGCGCGGTGGAATCCCCCTCCATATCGTCGGAGGAGCTGGCGGCGAAGGCGGTCCACAAGAGGTTCGAAGGATTGGTGATGGTACGGACCAAGGCAATTAAGGGCAAAGGCGCATGGTACTGGGCCCACCTCGAGCCCATTCTGGTCCCTAATTCGGACACCGGCTTGCCCAAGGCCGTCAAGCTGAGGTGCTCCCTATGCGACGCCGTTTTCTCCGCCTCTAATCCGTCGCGAACCGCCTCCGAGCATCTCAAGCGGGGCACCTGCCCCAGCTTCGCCTCCGTCCCCAAGCCCATATCTTCGATGCCCTCCTCGCCTTCTGTTTCCGTCGCGCAAACTGCCAGTATCTCTCCTCCTTCCCACCCGCCCCACAACCACCGCAAGCGCAGCTCCGGCAGCCGAGGCGGCGGCGCCTGCGCGAATTCCGGCGGCATTACGACGCCATTCTCGGGGCACCATGTTATTCCACCATTGGCCATCGTTGACCCTTCCAAATTCACGGTGGATTTAGCCTACCCACCCGTCGTCTCTATCGCCAGTGCTAGTGTCGCCATCACCTCCGCCGGCGCAAGCCCCGGCGGCGGTGGCTGCTTGTACGGTCAGCAGCAATTGGTTTTGTCAGGTGGGAAAGAGGACTTTGGAGCCTTAGCAATGCTGGAAGACAGTGTGAAGAGGCTGAAAAGCCCGAAATCCTCGCCCGGGCCGACATTGAACAAGGCTCAAGCTGATTCAGCGCTCGATCTTCTCGCCGACTGGGTTTACGAGTGTTGTGGATCGGTTTCGTTTTCGAGCATCGAAAATCCCAAATTCAAGGCATTTCTCAGTCAAGTTGGGTTGCCTGCGGTTTCAAGAAGAGAGCTCTGCGGTTCTAGATTAGACAACAAGTACGAGGAGGCCAAGGCCGAGTCCGAGGCCAAAATACGCGACGCCATGTTCTTCCAGATTGGTGCTAATGGCTGGAAATCGAACGATTGTGGGCATATTGGGGAGGAGAATTTTGTGCATTTGGCAGTGAATCTTCCCAATGGGACTAATGTGTTTAGAAGAGCTGTTTTCACCAGTGGTTACATCCCTTCCAAGTACGCAGAAGAGGTTTTGTGGGACACCATTACTGAGATATGTGGGAACACAGTTCATCGCTGTGTGGGGATAGTTTCAGATAAGTTCAAGGCCAAGGCATTGAGGAATTTAGAGAATCAACATCATTGGATGGTTAATATTTGCTGTCAGTATCAAGGTTTCAACTCTTTGATTAAGGATTTCGGAAAGGAGCTTCCTCTGTTCAAGAATGCCACTGAGAATTGCTTCAAACTGGCCCATTTCATCAACAACAAGTCCCAAATTCGGCATTGTTTTCACAAGTACCAGCTTCAAGAATATGGGCATGCTGGCTTGCTCAGAGTGCCATTGCAGGGATACGAAAGATCGGATTTTGGGCCTGTTAACACGATGATAGAGGACATACTGAGCTCAGCCAGGGCTCTTCAGTTGGTATTGTTGGATGAATCATACAAGATGGTGTTGATGGAGGAGCCAATCGCTAGAGAAATCGAAGAAATGATGAGGAATCCACACTTTTGGAATGAATTGGAAGCAGTGCATTCTCTAGTTAAGTTGATCAAATCAATGGCTCAAGAGATTGAGGCCGAGAAGCCACGTGTGGGGCAGTGCCTGCCTCTCTGGGAAGAGCTCAAGCTCAAAGTGAAGGACTGGTGTTCTAAATTCCACATTCTTGAAGGACCTGTGGAGAAGGTGATTGAGAGGAGGTTCAAGAAGAACTACCATCCTTCATGGGCTGCTGCTTTCATACTCGATCCACTCTATCTGATCAGGGACACGAGTGGGAAGTACTTACCCCCCTTCAAATGCTTGACCCCTGAGCAAGAAAAGGATGTGGATAAGCTTATAACTCGCCTCGTGTCAAGGGACGAGGCCCACATTGCTCTTATGGAGCTTATGAAATGGAGAACTGAAGGGCTCGATCCAGTTTATGCTCGGGCTGTTCAATTGAAGCAGAGGGATCCAAACACGGGGAAAATGAGGATTGCTAATCCTCAGAGTAGTAGACTTGTATGGGAAACACACTTAACTGAGTTTAAATCGTTAGGAAAGGTGGCGGTGAGGCTGATTTTCTTGCACGCTGCTTCGTGTGGCTTCAAACGCAACTGGTCCGTGATGAAATGGGCTAGTGCTCATTCCCATTCGAGGGTGGGAATGGATAGGATGCAAAAGATGATATTTATTTCAGCTCATGCGAAGATGGAGAAGAGGGAAGTTTCCAACGATGAGGAGCTTTTCGCCTTGGAAAATGGTGAGGATGATGTGCTCAATGAGGTTTTTGTTGATACATCCTCTGTGTAAGATTTCTGGTTTTTCTCCTCCTTTGGTTAGTAATTGTAGGTTACTCTTTATCTTGCCAATTATTGTGTTTTTTAATCCTTCAATGACAACCTTTGTAATTGTTATTGTTCGGCTGATAAACATGTTAGAATCAGTGTGTAGAGAATAGCTGCTTGTTTGTAACACAGCTAATTGAGAAGAGGCATGAAAAACGGAGTAGCACTATTGTTTGATTTGTTTCTCACAAGTAACTCTGTTTGTCTTAATCGATATAGATTCTAAAACTATATTTCTTGGTTTGATAAGATTGATGGCTGTTTAGCAATTTGATGAATATGCTTCTGTCAATAAATTAATGAGGTGTTTTATTTTAATTACGTTTGTTATGTATAATATTTGGAATTCATTTCGGTGCAGAATGAAATTCCATGCCATTTAAAGCAATGATGTTTTACGAACTTTAGGCCTTGTTAACTCATAATTCGCCATTGGCCTTTACTGGATGATGATAAATATATGTTAACCATGTAAAATATACATAGAAAAATAAAAGCTTGAGCTCCAGATAATATGGAATCATGATAGTCTTCATGTTGACAATGATAAATCCAGTCTCGTTTTTGTTTTGATATTCGTTCAAGCTTATCCTATGTTATGAAATACGTGTCTTCCTTCTTACATATGTTGATGGATTTGGGATTTCTCTGTGGCTTAAAAGGCCATAAACAGCAAATGTCTATTACATGGATATTGTACTAGTCATATAAACTGAAATATAATGCCAGCTCGATTTTCCTGATGGCAGGAGCATTTGAATAGACATTGGTCACCACGACAAAGTTGGATGAGGTGGTGGCTCAAGAGGCCTCCTTATCTTGTTCAGTTTCACTCGAGGGCCACCGATTGTTCAAGTCAAAGGATGCCCTAAAAAACCAGGTTTTGTGAGACCTTAAAACCGATCAGTCGAGCTGGAGCCGCACTTGCTACTGTTTCCATTACATCAATGTCTCATAAAATCATATGTTTTCTGAGAGAGTGGAGTCCCACCATAGCTCAAATCATATGGTTGCCTTCTCTTTTGAACGCTCGAAAGAAAGCTTATGATGCTCATGCAGGGTCATCGGACTATGCTCCCCATGATTGTGAAAAAGATCGTTAAGAGGACCCAAAGGCTGTCGCCATCGATTTGGTAAGAATGATGAACTGATTCTGAGGGTTCCAGTTGGCTTTGAGACATTTAACTATGTAACTGTATTATTACTAGGTAACTGTTGTAGTTTAGTCCAAATTTGTTACGGTATGATGTTATGTATGTAGGGTGTTTATAGTTCATAAAAGAGTTGTAAAGCTTTTCACTTGTGTTTTGTGTTGATATTTCCTCTGTTTCTCTTCTTCATCGATGGTCTTTAGTGTCTGATTTTACTATAGATTATTGTTAGGAGTTATTATAGATATGATTATTGTACTGGTTACTAAAGTTCCATAGTAGAATGTAATTTTGATCTTTTGTCTGTCATGTTTCAATTTTGTATTTTATCTTGATAATATTGTGCCATGTGTACTATACAATATAAATATCATGTGTATCGTTTGTTAATAAATTGAAGAACATAAAATTCTAATGACCACAAACCTTTGTAAAGAGCTTATCAATTTGTTATAAGATATTTCAGAGCTTATAATCTCATCAAAATTGTTAGGTAAAATTTAAAAAATCAGGGGCTTATAAGCTATTTTTTGAAAAATACGGAAACGTCAATAATACGTTTAAATTTGATCATTTAAATTACACAGTTGTCATTACTGACATCTCATGAGCTTCACCATCTTAATTATCCAAGCACTTTAATAATTTATTTTTAAATTAATAAGTTTTAAAAACATCTTATAAATGTGAGAGTTTAAATAAACTTAGTCCAACATCTACTTTTATGTAATGTAAAATAGATGAAATGATCAAGAATAGGGTTTTCATCATTCATCACTATACTAGCTAGGGGCAGCTTTCCAATAATGGAAAGGTAATTTTTTTTTCTTTTGAGTATTTGAAAAATCCCATGAATGATATGGGAAAACACAAAATAATCCGTATTTAAATTTAGGGGGAAAAAAGAAATAATAGTGGGAGATATGTGTTGTGTGAATGATGGATTATGATGAAAGGTTAATCCAACCACTATCTATCAGAAACAGGGGAAGTAGAAGACATGAAATGAATTAGTGGTTAACTTTTTGGTGAGATGAGAGAGAAAAGTTAGAAGAAAAAGGAGTTAGAATATTATGCTTCCTTTGGCTTTATGCCATCTAATTACCCTTTTAGTGGAGAGACACAAATTCTTGTCGGCAACATTAGTACATTTGGTGGTTTTGAAATTAAATTAAATAACCCTAACTAACACTGACTACTCACCTACTTCAATTTAATTAGACACACCAAAAAGACATTATAACAATATTATAAAGGTGTTAGGATACCTCTTTTTCATACAACTTGTACAAATTTTTACCACTCTACTACTTATGCTTCATTCCACCCACTTGTATGTATTATGCCAAACAATGCTATAATCATTAATGTTGCTACACTATCTCTACCTTTTCTCCAACAATCTTTATCCAATCAATTCTTTTTTTACCTTGGTTAAATTGCAATATTGGTGTAACTATACATATATGTTTATCAACTCAAATTATATATATAATATATCTTCGGCCTAATAGGATAAATATACAAAATCAAAACCTTTCAAAAATATCATAAATTTGTCAAAATTTTATCCAATTGATAAATGATGGTTGAATTAACAATTAAAAAAAATTCAATCAAACAAAACTGACGATTATTTATTTATTTAGTTATTTTTGCTATATGGGCCTAGCTTTTTAATTTTTTTTAATCAATTCAAACATCTAAACTGCATGCCTTTACCATTCATGGTAGAGAACAACAGACCTTTCTATTTGGTGTTGATTGGGTTATTTTAGCAACTTATAGCCCATAAACACACTCGAGGTGTCACATAACAAAAATGATATTTGGTAAATATATATATATATATATATATATATATATATATATATATATATTAGTAAGATGTATATTAGTTAGCAATAGGTCTCGTCTCACATGTTTGATGGATTTCAAAGAAAAAATATACATTGAATTTTTTTAAAGAATGGTAGTAATTGTCACGTCCCGTTTTCAAACTTTAAAAATATCAGAGTTGCCTATGGGCGTGCAGGGAAAAGAGAAAGAAACACACTTTTTAAAACATACGAATAGGATAGACGGTAAAGATTTAAATTGATACACAAAGTAGAAACAACGAAGTTCAGTTTAAGGTTACAAATCTTTTACATCCTTCCAAAAACATCGGCACATCGCCGGAAGAAAGCATTTTAAACTAACAACGGAATTAAACAGGATTCATCATAAGATACAACTAGTTTTACAAAACATAAACATTTTTAGAGCAAAGTTCGACAATCCATTTTAAACCAATGCAGAAGAAACACTAGATACGGCACCCCTCTCGCTGCGTTTTTTCTTACTTTCCATCGTTTCCTGTAGTGTGAGTACAGATAGGGGTGAGTGCATTTGAATACACTCATGGGAGTAATTTTCATTTTCAAAGTTATATAAGCATTTAAATTACGTAAACAATTATCAGCATATCAAGTAATCACAGCACATATCAATGCATAGCACATAACATTCCTTAGGTACGGGAGGGTATCTTCCGTCTTACCCCGTACACGGTTTCAAGACCGTTGGTGCTTTTTACGGACCACCAATCCCTCCGTTAAGTTTTTTACGGACCATGAGTCCCTCCGTGATAAACGTGGACTTCTGTCCTCGTATGACATTTATCATAGTATGCATGAACATATAACAACACATCACGTAATCCCAAGACACGTAATTTCAATCAATTCATAGCATGTATATATATAAGATAACATTGATTCACGTATAAACAGATCATCATCATATCCAGACATATTAATTACTGAAACGTAAAAGTCGTTTAAGTTCAGAAGTAACCCCCACCTGATTAGGTGGTGTTTGACTTCGTGTGATGCAAGCTTTAAAGATAACACAAACGCTCCTAATTGCGATAGCCTACACATGCAAACGTAATCAATTAGTTATTGTTATGATCGTTAATTAAACTTTTTAAAGAACTCTCTCGGAAGGAAACGATGATGGAAGCAAAAACGATTCAAGAAGCTTAGAGTTTGATCACATATCGAAAGGGGTTCGATTACGGTTCTATAGGTGAAAGAATGAGCTTAAACGGACGAAAAATGAGTTAAAACGGAGCCTTTTAGAGTTTAGGGGTAAAAACGTAAATTCTAGTCAAGGTTGACTTTGACCAAGGGTAAAACTGTAATTACAGAGAAGTTTTGGGGTTTCTGGAATTCAAGGGGTCGAAATGTAATTTTTAAAAGTCTTGGGGGTGAAAATCGAAGACTTGGAAAGTTCTGGGGGTGAAAATGTAGTTTTCAAGAGTTTAGGACTAAACTGAACGAAAAGAAAGTTTTGGGATGAAAAGTGAGAGAACCCCAAACTTCTAGGGTTTTGCAAGGAGGCCCCCAAACTTATCAAATTTACAACCAAGTCCTTGCCACCCAAAACCACCCACCCGCCATCGTCGCTGCAGACCACCGTCGGCGACACCACGTCGCCGGCCAACACCACACACGCACCCCAGCACGGCGGGGCTACTCTAAGCGCCGCCCAACACCACACGGCGGTGCAGCAGCACCGCCCACCTCCAAACCCACACACACACAGAAACGCGCACACACACCTGCTTACTGCTGCGGCGGCACACAGCCGGCCGCGGCGACCCGATGCATGGCGGCGCACAAGGCGCCGCCCCAACCACACCCCAACAACAACCAAACAGCGGCGGCAGCAGGCGGTCCCCGGTGACGAAGCGAGAGAGAGAAACGCGAGCAAGGAGCGAGAGAGGAGAGAGGGTCGAGACTTTGACCGACGATTGCCGGAAAAGGAGAAGTCTGATCGACGATCCGAGCCCGAATTTATGACGGGCTCGACGAGAGCTTCACATGCATGTGTAAATCGATCGAATCGGAAAAGAAGAGAAGAAGATACGAAGAGAGAGAAAGAGGGAGGAGAGAGAGGGTTTTCGCCGGCTTTCTCCTGCAGATTTACGGCGGCTCCGACGGCGGAAGGGAAATTCGAGCCCGGAATCGGAACGGGCTCGGCGAGAGCTTCGTTTTGACATAAGGTTCGAACGAGACGGGGAGGAGGAGTGGTGGCTTCGGCGGCGGCACCACCTCCGGCACGGCGGCGACGCGGCGGCGCTCCGGCCATCGAAAAACAAAGAGGGAAGAAGGTGAGGGAGAGAGAGAGTCAATTTTTTACCTTGGTGTAAAATTTCTCAAGTGTGATAATTTCTCAAGTGTGGGTGTGTTTTATCTATCTTCCTTATTATTGACTTGGGCCTCATTTGGGCCTCAGAACTCCGATCGGCCCAGTTTTCGTTTCATTTTCTTCGTTTTTCGATTGCGATCGTTCACATAACATGTATTCTTCGTTTTCAATTAAATTAAACTTTCAATAAATATAAACATAGACTCTCCAAATTAATTACGTTTCCGATAAATATAATCGTACGTTCGATTAATTAAAACATACAATTTTTTTTTAATTTGGAAACACACATAAAATAAATCACACAATTAAAGTTAAATTGTTTAATCGTCAAATTATACGTCGTTTTTCCTAGGCGCTATAATAATGACATAGAAAATTTAATTGTTGGACTCATTTTTTAACATTAATATTAGGGGGGAACGATTTGATAATTTAATTATTCAAAGAAGGGGCATATTATTAAGTTTACAAAATATGTTTACTTGAAATTCTAAATCTTATATAATTGGAACCGTAAGATGGTCATACTTATATTTTTACCCATTTTTAATTTAGTAAATATTCTGAAACTTAATTTTGGTAAGGACTCATTAGTTCTACATTCACTTGGATATAACAAGTTCTCATTTTATTTTCTTCAGTTATCTTTTTTTTTTTTTTTTGCAATATCCATGATTTTATTTTTAAAAACTAATTATTATATAATAAATATGTAGCGCGTGAGGTGATGAAAGGGGTAGAGCTGGAATCTGGTGCATGCAATCCACACTGATAACACTACGTGTGGGAACTGTCCTACAAAAAACAATCTTGTTTCGTTACAACTTAGCTTTCACAATAATTACTTTTTCACATTTTAGAAATCATAATTACTAATTAACTTTCTTAATCTTCTTCAATCTCTTGTCCTCTTACTTATATTGACATTACGGCATGTTCTACAGTATATTAAATATACATATTGTTCCAACTATCTTCATGATATAATTTGATACACTCATTTATTAATGTCACAACATCATTTGAATTGGAAAGTTGACTTTTTCTTACCTTACAATCCATATTCGATAAAAGAAACAAAAGTGAAGGATACAATTAAAAAAAAATGTCTATCACACCAACAATGTGCATTTAAACTAGATTATATGTAGCAACTATATGTATTCTATTACACAAAAACTCATGTGAGACGGTCTTATGGATAGTTTCCGTGAGACGGAGCCCCATCATCCACAAAAAAATATATGAATTGTAGGGTTTGGGTGGTGGGTAATCGAGTTATGGAATGACCCGTCTCACGCAATGCATTAAAATTTCGTGAAACGGTCTCACAAAAGACTTACTCATTCTATTAAATTAAACTTTTTTTACTATTATATTCCATTGTTCAAAATTCAAATAAATCAATACATTGACATAAGCTAGCCTTGATAAAAAAAAAATTTGGGGGAGGGTATGGTCGATCTCGTCTCTACCATTTATACTCTTTAACGAATATAATCTAAAAGGAATCTTTGATAGCTCAAATTTTTTTTTTAACCATTTATTTTCTAAAAATTATGGCTAGAAAAAAGTTTTATTCTCCTTTCTTGGTCTAAATTCTTTATCTGAATTTCGTATTTTATTCTATTAATAAATTTATACGAACATTATTATACAAATCTTCTACCTTCAAATATAAAATTAAGAGTTGGTATATAACATCATCTCATAGATCTAATTATGTGAGGAGTCAAACCACAATTCACAATTTATATATGAATTTTTTAAAATAGAATTGGTATGAATTTTTAAAAATAAATTTGATTTATGAGTAATAAAAATCTATTTTATGATAATTATTCGTGAGATCTTTCATATAAGTTTTTTTTTTTAAATTAAAACATTTATACTTAAGTTGAAACTAATGAGATCGAATCCAGATCAATCTTACAAAGTTCAACGATTTAAGAAAAAAAATAAAAATAAAAGAGCACCTTAAATTCGGCGGAGTAAATGCAACGACTCCGATTTTTCTAAGATGCTTCGAAATTGTATATGATTGGTTTATATTTCATTATCATAATTTAATTATGTGATTGTATTTATTATGTGATTAGTTTTGCGCCACAACTTTCTTCTGACAAATTTTATAAGGATTTCTCCAAATCATCGACTGTCATAGGTTTTGCTTTCTTTTGATTAAGGCTCCTAAGTTAATTTATTGCTTGTCGTTAAAGGTAAGGATGCTGTTTATCAGTTCAACTGTTCCAATTAACAAATATACATGTTTATCACTATTTTTTCAACACAAATTTATATGAGATTGTCTCATCAAAATAAATTTATGATTCAAAATTTGTTATTTATAACATAGATCTACTTTTACAAGTTAAACAATATTTTATGAATTATAAATTAACTCATCTCACAAAATTATATTTATAAAGTTTCTCACAAGAAGTTACCCACCTTTTCAATAAGAAAGTCGGAATAATGCAAACTCTCATTTCGAGCCATCATGTCGTTGGTTTTTTCTTCAACTTAGAATAAATTACAAAATTTACCTTTAAATTTTGATTTATTTATAAAACAATTCTATCATGTCTTGAAACTACGCATCGATCCCATCAAAAAAAAGAAGAAAATTTCGAACACCACACTGAGATTTGTATTTTTAAAAATAGTATTCTCCTTCATAGGTGCAGATATATAAAACCAAATGTTTATAAATTCTATTAGTATTTTAACAAGACTAAACCTAAGGCTTGTTGGAAAAGTACCCATATGGTTTAAGATTTTACAAAAAAAAAAAAAAAAAAAAATATATATATATATATATATATATATATATTACTAGTTGGTAATTAAGTATTTGATTTTATATAACGTTTCATTTTTCACCTCTTACGGTACCAGTTATCAATATTTTTTGTGTAGATATATTATTATATTATAAATACTTAGGGACCGCTTGGTATGTTTCAAGGAATAGTAATGATAATAGTGAGGAATATAATGAATATTTTCTTTAAATTTGTGTTGTTTGGTTTACCAAAATTCTTTAGGAATGGAATCAACTTAATAATAATAATAATTATTATTATTATTATTAGTATTACTATTATTATTAGTATTATTATTATTAGTAGTAGTAGTATTACTATTATTATTAGTAGTAGTATTAGTATTATTATTATTAGTGTTATTATTATTATTATTATTATTATTATTATTATTATTATTATTATTATTATTATTGTTTTAGAAAATAGAGTTGTGGAATGAATTAGGAAAATCTGAGTAATCGTGATTCTTTAGTATTAGAATTTTAAATCACTGTAGCAGCAATTAAAGATGTGTATCAAACACTCTAAATCCATTTCCTTTCCATTGCTTAGTTACAAAGGTGCGTTTCAAGCGGCCCCTTAATTGATGAAAGTAAATACTAACACGATCTATACAATTTCTAAACAAGAATGTAGGTCATGTCCTGTACAATTGTTAGAAAAAAAAAAGAGTCTCTTTTTAATAATATATAAATTGTAAAAGAAACATATTTATAGTTATCACACACATGTCGCAATATTAAATATTTTATCAACTTATTAAGTGATAATGTCAAATGTATTCTTGATGTGTGGTGGTCCATTAGGTCCAATATATTAAATAAATTTAATGACCATTCAGTTGATAAGCGATGTTTAAAATAAGGTCTACTAATGCTTAAATTCACATTAATGCTCGTTTGTTAAGACATTAAATATCTGGTGACATATGTCGTCGTTGAAAATGTTAAAATGACCGCTATGTACATTTTTAATATATTCATCGATAATATATAATATTTATTATTTGAAATTATGGAAAATAAAATTAATAAATTTATTAAATATCACATATTAATATGTCTACATAGTTAGGATAAGAAGATTATGTCTTGTTAAACAAATAATATTATTAATATATGAACTAACTACAAAATGAAATGATCTTTGTTTCAACCTTAAATTAAACTAAATTTTTAAATTTTATTTTAAAAGACACAATTTAATTATCCAAAAGATAATTATAATTTTTTTGATAGTGTTTCGAAATTTTCAAACTTATCAGTACTATAAACATAATATCTCAAGTTATATTTCACAGTAATAAATTCCCAAATTGAGTATCATGATGTAATTTACTCGCATATTATAACAAATATTGATAACCTCCATTTATAAATGTTCGTCTCTCCATCATGACATATACATATACATTTTTAATTGAAATTATGATAATCATGAATACATTGAAAGTTCATATTTATAATATATATATATATATATATATATATATATATATATATATATATATATATGTGTGTGTGTGTGAAAATTAGCCACCTTGTAAATTTTCATATTAAGTAAATTATGAAAATTGCATACCCTCTATATATATATATATATATGCATACATTAATTATATATTATTATAACTCTGTTGAATATAGTAAAATACTTCTAATCTCACACACACATATATTGAATTTTTGTGTTGTTTAATTTAGTTGTTTGATTTTTGCACAAGTATACAGACATAAATTTCATTATTAATATATGAAAAAAAAATATCTTTAATTATATTTAGATCTGAAATAAGGAAGGAGAATCCAGTGACGTGTCCACCTTTGAAACCACAACTCTTGACCGTTTATTTTCCCTCCATTTCCTCCGCCCTCCCAAAACCCTCTTCGACCAAAATTGCACCAACTCATACATACGCCCATGTCTTCAGTCATCCCTCCCGTTCTGCCTGGTCGGATCCGGGTTCTGAAGCAAGCGGTCGATCCGAAGCCCGATGGCCCGGTGGTGTACTGGATGTTCAGGGATCAACGGTTGAGGGACAACTGGGCTCTGATCCACGCCGTCCAGCAGGCTATCCACCGGGAAGTGCCCGTCGCCATAGCATTTAACTTGTTCAATGAGTTTAAGGGCGCCAAAGCTCGCCATTTTGGGTTTATGCTCAGAGGCCTCAAGAAATTGCATTCGGATCTTCAATCCACTCTAAATATTCCTTTTTTCTTGTTCCGAGTGAGTTGCATTTTACGCTTAGGTTTTCTCTATTATCTAAAATTTTAAATATTTTTATGAGTAGATATTGTTCATTTTGTTTGATGAGAAGGCTTCTCAAATGTACATAGCAATGATTGCTACTGCAAGTGTTGATTTTTTTCTTAGTTTAAAGCTGTTTATATTACACTGTTTGGCTGTAGCTTCTTAAAACCTGTTTATATTGCTCATTTTGTTCATGAGCTACCGCCATCGTTAAACAGGTTTTAAGAAGCTTATTTTGTCTCTTGGTTGCTTAAGCTTATTTGGGACCTACCACATATTTTAGTGTTTACCAGTGTCTCTGGACTTATAGCTGATCAAAACTGAGATAAAAGAAAAGTGATTTCCTGTTTGTTTCTTCATTACAACTATGTTCACTGATTTGGTTATTAAGTCAGATCATTTATAAGTGTGGTAACGTGTTCTTGGAATCTAAAAGAAAAGAAATGAAGCAATTGGATTTCCTTTCGTACTATTACATGTATTAGCTTGGATTGGTAACTGCTAATGATATGCTAAGCATACAATATCAATTTTTGTTTATCATCTTTGTTGATTGAATTTTTTTCCATGTTATTATATCGAAAGGCAAGACAGAAGTTGTTTGTCCATGTTAATGCTTTTTTGTTTTGTCAATAATAAATTAATAGGGTGAAGCTGTGGACACTATTCCAAGTTTTCTGGAAGAATGTGGTGCTTCGCTTTTGGTGACAGACTTCTCACCATTGCGGGAGGTTAGGCAGTGGAAAGAGGAAATATGCAAGAGGGTAAATGGATTTGTATCTATTCATGAAGTTGATGCACACAACGTGGTGCCTGTTTGGGTGGCATCTGAGAAGTTGGAATATGGTGCTAGGACTATAAGGACCAAAATACACAAAAAACTTCCTGAATATTTAGTCGATTTTCCTGAGCTCATGACTCCGAAAAGAAACTGGGCTTCCTCTGCTAATGTTATTGATTGGGAGAACCTCATTGCTAGTGTTGTAAGGTGAGATACTAATTCCTGTTAAATGAATATTCTACAATCTGTGCTGCAGTTTTGGCTAGTTGTTGGTGTACATCTAACAATATGATCAGGCAAGGAGCAGAAGTTCCTGAACTTGAATGGTGTGAGCCAGGTGAAAAGGCTGCATTGAAAGTATTGATGGGGGATAAAAATGGGTTCTTGAAAGCAAGATTGAAGAATTATGATTCAGACCGGAATAATCCACTAAAACCCAAAGCACTATCTGGTCTCTCTCCGTATTTGCATTTTGGACAGATATCTGCGCAGAGATGTGCCTTGGAGGCACAAAAAGTGCGGAAACTCTACTCCAAGGTGTGTTTCAATTCTAACCTAATGCTGGTATATGCTTTATGAGTTTCTCTCTGATTTCAGATTTATTAAAATCCTACCGTGATTCCAGTTTTGCTGTATGGTTTCATGCTAGATTTTGACGATCTTGTCTAAAATTCACTATGTTGTTATACCTGACATAATTCTTGTTGTGGCTACTATGAAGGCAGTTGATGTCTTTTTGGAGGAATTAATTGTCCGCAGAGAACTTTCTGATAACTTCTGCTTCTACCAACCACGTTACGATTCGTTACAAGGTGCTTGGGATTGGGCTCGCAAGACTTTGATGGACCATACCTCTGATAAACGTGAACATGTATACACGTGAGTAATTTTCTACAGTTTGCTCCTAGGGACTTGATGGATTCCTGTACTGTGGGCTGCTTAATGCTGTGATTTTCTTTAATTTTTTTTTTTTTTTTTTAAAGGAGAGAGCAGTTGGAGAAAGCACAAACAGCTGATCCAGTAAGTATCTCGGTCTTGAAATTTTTTCTCTAAAGGATATCATTTGTACAGGATTCTTGTGATGCCTTTGCGTTGCTCCTACTTGGCTCAATTTTTTATCTGCTCCTTAAGAATACTCATGTAAATTAAACATGTTATCTATTCATGTTTTGTTTTACTCTAACTGTCTCCCCGCCCCACCATTTTGGTTCAGCTTTGGAACGCTTCTCAGTTAGAAATGGTTCATTATGGAAAGATGCATGGTTTTATGAGGCAAGTACCTTTCCCATGAATCTTCTTGTTCTGAATGTTTCTTTGAGAGGTCACTTCTGAAATCTGATGTGTTGGTAGTGAGCTCTGATACACCTGCTTCTTGTAACATACAACAAACATATCTATGTATCTTTGAATCACTGTTACACGATTTATAAAACTTACAATGTCAATTTAGGATGTACTGGGCCAAAAAGATTCTTGAATGGACTAGTGGACCAGAGGAAGCTCTTGCAACATCAATTTACTTGAACGATAAGGTAAACATTTTTTAAATTATATATTTTCCTGTTACAGTTACTATTTTCAATCTGGGATGTGCATGACAAGAACTTCATTCAATATTCTTTTCCTCTTATAATTCACCTGCAGTATCAAATAGATGGCCGGGATCCAAATGGTTACGTTGGATGCATGTGGTCAATATGCGGAGTGCATGACCAGGTCAATTTAAAATCTTCATGTTTTGGATCTTTATCTTCAATTTGTTCGAAGCAAGGATATAACAATGGCACGTTTGTCATTAGGAGCTACTCTTATATGAAGCATATTAGATTGCAACTTAACAGTTTCTTGGTTAGATTGTTAGCTTCTCATTCTTTGAAGTAGTTCTAGCTTACAAGTGCACAAGAGCTAATATTGAGGCTTGTTTGATCGTGTAGGGATGGCGAGAGCGACCAGTTTTTGGGAAAATCCGATACATGAATTATGCTGGCTGCAAGAGGAAATTCGATGTGGATGGCTATATATCATATGTAAAGAGGGTGGTAGGTGAATGCAAGAAGCGAAAAGCAGAAGCTCTGCTCAACGACAAAGCAAAACAACTGTGTACTTAGCATTGGTTGTTCAATTTGGTTACAGATTTCTTCTAACTGGAGATTTTCCCAGCAGAGAGGCTTATGGATCTGGTAGGATAACATTCTTAGACAACAAGCAAAATTAAACTGATTATTTTGTGCACAATAGTTTGCTCATAGATGCTCCTATTTTGCTGACCCCATATGATTATTACTTGTTCTTCATTTCATCAAGATAGAGTAACATGTTTTAGTAGTCTCCGTTTTGTAACAATTGAAATTTGTATTGAAGTTTTTTGTTTATGAAAACATATTCTACAAAGCTGATTTCCCAGTTTATTTTCTTGGAAAAAAATTTAGATTCAGATTCCCATTTTACTCATACCCTTAAATTAATTCATAAAAAAAAATCCAGTTATAAATAATACACTGTAATTTCTAATACTCATACAAATCTCAGAAAACTAAACCACATTCCTGCTTAATTTAAAAAAGAATGGTACTTTAACTATAAGCGGCACTTAGATGTTAAATTACATATCATAAAAATGGAAGAAAACATGCTTGTACATAATGAACATTTCTGCCTAAACAAGAGACGATGGGCGGCTCCTTTCCTCATTAGTATTTTGGATGTGTTTCCAGCATTCTCACACACACTAATCTACTTAATGTTATCCATATCTTAACACCAATATGTCCAATCATACATTCAAGAAACCAATCTCTAATCCACACCCTTAACTATCTCCATAAATTGAGTTTCAAGTATGAGCAAATAATAATAATAATAATAAATTGTATGTTAAGAAAAAAGTAGAAAGAAAAAGAGAAAAACGGAAAGTATATGAATCAAGTATTGGGGCATGGCATCACATGTGTGATGTGTGCAATGCCAATGTGTAGTACCTATCCGGGCCAACCTCTGCCTATGTATCTTTTCAAAATTTCATTGCTTTTTTGGTACAAATTACCACTTTTCACTTTTGCACATATGCAACTGGACTTTTGATCTAACACTATCAAATGTCAAATTATTGTTGGAACAGTCTAAATATGTACCTCCTATATATCAAAGTAGACCAACAAGTTGAGAGAGTTTGGTTCATATCAACTTCTATCGCTTTTAATTCTTCAATCTTAAAAACTTTTCACTTTTCACCACCATAACATAACCACAACTTCATTCTGTGCGTCCCTACTCCACATTTTATAACTCACAAAATAGAAATTAATTATAGTAAAAATATGTTTGAGTTATGAATAATGATTGTCCGTCTCATATAATTTTTTGTTAACAAGTATAATCACTCGTTTACTTAGCCCCCAACAGCTTACTCAGCTGAGTCAATAGTTTACTTTCTAATTTTATTTTATTATATGATTGCAAATATTATATAAATATATAATAGGTATTGTTGGATTATATATATATTTTTTCTTTTTGGAAAGAAGCATAATTTGAAAATCTCCGCCTTTGTTTTGCTTGCCCAAAATAAACCAAGCCTAATTGGGTCGACCAATAAAAACAAGTAAAATGTTGGCCCTAAACAATTACCCCAGCATGATTCCACTCATCGGCCCAGTGGGCTTGGATTGGGCCAATCAATTTCCCACCATTATTAGTAGTATAATATGATGACACTATTAATTTGAAGTATTTTACAAATGAATAAATTTACAACCAAAAGAAGGTTGAAATCAGGAAATTTGCCTTTACCATATTCATGCAAGCAATTTGATCCTAAAAATTTCTTCAAGGTCGTATTTTCCACGTCATCCAAAGTCATGAATATACACATCGCCTACACGACTACAGAATAGGTTTTTTTTTTGGAGGCCCAAAATATTTACGTATTTTAGGGTGAAAATGCAAACTTATATACCATATTCAAAAAAAAAAAGAGAGAGAAAGAATGAAAAATTAACCAATAAGTTGAGCAGAAAAAAGTGTATAGATTTCAATATTTCCATTTATGGGTGATTCTATACACATCCCATAACTTACTAAACACACCCCAAACATTGTGTTTTTATATCTTTCATTTGTATAGAAATGAGATGTGTCTAGTAAGTCATGGGGTGCATATAGAATTACCCTTTTATCTATATCTCCCAGTACTGTATTGTCCACATCATACCGCATAATCAAGCCGGTCCCCAGCGCTGTGACACTGCTACTCAAAATCCCAAATATATATTTATATGGCATCAAATTTGAACAAAATAGTAAACAAACAATATATAAAGTGAAACGTCCAAATTTATCATAATTAGATTCCATATGCAAAACTTGTCTTAACCTTGCAAACACACTCACAGAATCCAACACCAATATTGACTATCTCGTGAGTCAATCCAAGCATGTAACTAACCAACAACATATATGGCTCCAAACATTTTACTTTTATCATCAAATTCTACATTTCAAACATCCACATTGTCCAAATCCACCTTTCTAATTGACACTTCAAGACAGTATAATAGTAGCAAAAACTTTGAGACAAACATCAACTTTAATTTTCCTATGCTGGATGGATCTTGCTCAGCTGAAGAACATAATCGATCAAGAACTTCTATTCTACGCTATGAAGGAGATGGAGTGAAGCCCTTATCTAAAAGATCATTAACATTGCCACCATTGTTGTTGTTGTAGTACCTGCAAAGCACCTTGCACTTAACCACATTGTCGTAAACATAGAACCCGGGTGTGACCATGATTCGGACCATTGTTGGAACGAGCTTTCGGGCCTTATCCCCGCCCATGTCTTCCATGTAAACCGGGTCGAATCCGACCCCTTTATCCACTCTGAAAATGGGCAAACCCGGGTGCACCGAATTAGCCAAAAGGTGCACCAACCACACAGCCTTGGAAGCTCCAAAAAAGGCTTGCAAAAGTGGTTCGGGCCAGGCTCGGTTCCAACCCAACATGGCCACAATCTCACTCATTTTCCTGTCACAAAACTTGCTGAACTCTTCACTAAAATGCCTGGTTCCTTTGTTCAAGACCTCCTCCCACGTCAGCCCCTGCAAGCGGCTAAACATGGCGAAATTGGACTCACAACGATCAATCGGGTTGAGGATCGGATTGGGGGCACTCTTTTGGAACCCGACTGACTCGAAATCGTCGAAGAAAGCCCTGTTTAGCAAGGCCTCGAGGTAGAAAAGCAAGGCTCGTGGGTTTCTTGAAAACGAAATCTTGATATCATAAGCTTGCAAAAGCAATGAGATTCGATCGTACACTTTTCCCCCCATTTGCCTTATCTGTAGAGACAAAGCTCTACTCAGAAACCGAATCGATGATCTTGTTTCCGATACTAAAACCAGGAAATGCTCAATCACCTTTGCTTCGTCGCCGACTTTAATCTGCTGGTAATTCATACGCGCGGGGGATTTGTGGTGCTTTTGGTACTGAGAATTATTGCCGCTGCTGCAAACATCAAGCCCTGATTTGAGGCTATGGCAGTAGATTTCGAGCTTGTTAAGCTTCTTCTCAAGCTCGGCCATGGAGTACTTCAACTTGGAAGATTCTAGAATCGCCTCATCCCTCTTCCTCGTGGCCTGAATCAGCTTGTTCGACAGCTCCGCCACCACGATCTTCCAGTGCTCCTCCCTCGACACGGAGGAGGTGGTGGATTCCGATGACTTAGGGCTTTTCTTCAGCGCCAGAGAAGCTAAAATCGACTTGAAAATCCCGTTCGGACTCGCCATTGATAGCCTGTGAACTCCATTGTTTTCCAACGGTACCACAGAGAATTTATCCCGATTGCTCGGCCTACACTTATTGCACGAAACTCCGCTGGTGTCGTCGTTTTCCGGCCGCGGCTTCTTCGAAGTGCCTTTCGTCCTGCTCTTCTCGGAACTAAACGGCGTCGCATAGTGCGTATAATCGCTGTCTCTTTTATCAGAGTATTCACTCAGAGGAGTTGCTTTGAAACTGATTCTCCCTTGCGAAAATTCCTCATCTTCGTTTCCTTCTTCAATCTAAAAATAATAAGAGCACGAAAACAAATTTCAATTCTCGATACACATACCAATCGATGTGCGTGTAGATTGCAATACTTACCGGAGTGAAATGGGGAGGGTGGTGAGGAGAGAGAGAGCCTCTGGTGGAAGAAGAAGTAGCCATGGATTTCCTTAATCGACGATTTTTCTCACAGTGATTTCATAATACAGACTTTTGCATGGCCAGTTTCTCTCTCTTCAATCACATTTACCTTTAAGCTTCGCCCTTTGTAATAATCCTCCCCCTTTTTTCCCAATACTTTTTGCAGGTTTTGTTGTGTAAAGGGTGATTGCAACAGAGAGTGAATAATTTCAATTTTCAATCTTCATCTACCCCAAATGCAAGAGATGAGCAATCACTTAATGCAGCGGGGTCACACTCACGCGCTCTTGGCCGCACATTCACCTCTGTCATTTTAGCTTCTCGATTCTTACTGGTTCGTGAGATGCACTCGCTCTTGTGTAAAAGTTCATCGGCTTTTTTGACCAGAGGTCAAAATAGAAAAGTAAAAAAAAGATGTGAAAAGGTTGTGGTTTTTAGTTTGGGCAACTGTTTTTAATTTAATGAGCTTGATTTTAATTTGAAGGTAATTTTAATTGATTACTTATTGCTATGTAGTTTAATGCATTTTTGAGAATATTGTGTTTATTCATTTAGACCAAGTAATATTACCATGTCCACGGAGCACATATCTTAAGTTTATTGGATGCCAAGTATATGATACAATTTGAAAAAAAGTTAATGATCATTAATTTTTTTTGATTGCACTACATATCACACATCATATCAATTATAATATTACCAAACTGATCGGATAAATTTTATTATTTAGGCGTGTGCTCCTTTTTATTAATCTCATTTATGCATTGCAATCAGAAGCTAAAATTAATTTACAATATTTTGAAATCAGAATTCAAGATAAATGACAATAAACTCTCTTTTGGTTACAAAAAAAACATAATAATAATAATAATAAAAAAAAGGGAAAATATTTGATAACACCACTTTCGCATAAGAAAATATGTATCATATCCAATTTATTTATAAAATGATCAAAATATTCTTAGAAAGTGGGTCAAGTGGCTAGAACAAGATTTCCTTTTTTTTTTTTTTTTAAGATTTCCTTATTTTTTTTTAAAGTCAAATTAAATTGTATTTTTGTGACTAAAAAACATATTTTCTTATATTTACAGTACAAACATATAAACGGTAAATAAATTTCCCATTCTACAATATATATATCCAAACGTTAGGAAAAAAAATTAAAAAAAGTAATTACTGGACAGACAAAAATAAAATAAAAAAGTGGAGATAGGTGTAGGTTGGAGGGTCAATTAGCATATTGAGAGCATTAAATGTGGAGTGATGCGACCTGCATTGCAAGCTATCTCTATTTTGGAGTCACGCCTATCATTTTGTGTACATAGCCATGACCATCCTTCCTGTTCCTGTTCCTGTTCCTGCCCTTTTTTTTCTCTCATCTCTTTTTATTAATTTTAATTACTATATTGTTTAGTATTTTTATGAAATAACCAGTTAGTATTCAGTTCATTAATTTTGAACAATATTTGCAACGTAGGCCAAGTTTAAATTGGATCCAATTACCATCCCTAAAGTTGCAGCTCTTGCATTACGAAATGTTACTAGTTTTATTTCATTTTTGGAGAAAGTTGTGGAGATATATTTGAAGTGGAGAATTTTTTTCTTGTTTTTATGGAAAAGATGTTTGTCTTTATGTTCTTGAATAGCCATATGAGGTAGTAGGGTTAGCTGCAGTTACATCATCAAAATTAATTTTGTCTCAAGGTCAATATTGCAAGTGTCAAATGGCTGCTTCTGCAAAGTCCAAACCCCTTCTGTCTCATTTATTCATTTTCACACTCCATTTTATTTTTCCCTTCCTTAAATAAAACAAAAAACAAATACACAATTGTTTTTTTAATTAAGTATAATGTTTTATAAATTATCATTTTATACTCTTTTGTTCCTTCAACTAACCATTTGTTTTAAATTTACTATCAAAAAAGAAGATTCGTTATGAACTCAATTTAAAATAATTATGAAACATTACTATATTATCATTATCATTATTATTATTATTATTTTGATAAAAGAACACAATTTTTTTTTTTTATATATAATCCCAACCCATTAATGATCACCAGAAATGTCTATTTGTTGTTCACCATATCAGTAACAACTACATTTATATTATAGTCGTGAATCATGATGGGTAGAAAATTAAGATGCGGCATCATGTAATTTATACACAAAATGGCTACATCCAGGGGTCCATACTTCCAACTGATTAACACATTAACCCCACAATAAATAAATGTCAACTTATTTAATATAAAACCAAGACTCTTATTTTTTGAGGAAGAGATGAATATTAGATGTTATAACAACTCAAAAACACCACAATTCTTATAAGTGATTTTTTTACTATAAATGATATTTTTGTTATTTTCTATCACAATTCAAGAAATTTGATAAAATTATCTTTCTAATTAAACAAAATAAAATTCAATTTTGTATCAAAGGTTACACAATATGTGGTTTTAAGTTTATACGATATGATCATATTATTTAACCTCAGGATTTATCGTGTAACCTATGAAAAAATCATACTCGTGCAACTTCCTACACACAATTGACTTTTCTTACTTTTATTAGAAGAACAATGTGGTAGAAAATAACAAAACTATCATTTATAGTAGAATAATAATCTTTTATATATTGTGGTATATTAGTCATATTTCAGCCTTATTATTAAATGAGTGAGAATGATATACATTAATTATGAAGGTAGATAATTATTACATCAGGTATAATTCATCACTCAATTTATGATATACAAAAAGGATCACCAATAACATCAAATTCCTCGTACCAAATGAACGAATTTGTTTCCATAATACGAGTCGGAACTATATGATGTACTTATAGAGTCTGATAGCATAAAGACCATCATAAAGCGTGCTGTTGGTAAATTCTTTATTGAATAAATAAAAATGAAAGAGAAAATAGACTTAACATTCTATACATATAGGTTTATTGAAGTTCACTATGTATACAATTCTACAATTTAATTACCCCTAAAGATAAAGAACACTAGGAGGCGGTATTTGATTATTGAAATATCAAGTAATCGATCAATGATTGATTTTATTGGAATGATACCAATTCATAAAAATAAAAAATTTGAAGCTCCCATTTTCAATTATTTATGGAATGAATATTGAATCATTAATTTGAAATATTCGATTTTCACAAAAAGAAAAATGTAAAAGGAAGAGAATGGTCCGTTCCTAAATCCAAAGTAGTAAATGAGGTGCAGCTGAAATCATGCTACATCATTTATTACTCATAAGCTTATTAAGTATTCGCAACTACCATATTAAATACTTTTGTGAACTACCACCAACTCCTATGTATCATGCATTAATACTTCCTCTACCTTACTATTGAGGTGGAAGGAGGGTACCCCTTTTCCCCTTTATTTTTTCAATCATTTTTTCATTTTTTTTAAAATCCAATTTCATAATCATATCTAAATAATTTGGACATAGTAGTGGAGACTCTCGAAATATTATTATATAAATCATGAGATGCGTTTGAATAATATGATCATATTGAAGCCGGGTCTACTACCATCATCAACGAAATCATATTTTAAAAAAAACAGTTTTTAATGCGTGCAAGAGTAGATGAAAATGAAATAGACCTTATTTGATTTATTTTGTCAATTTTTGTGCTACTCATTAATTTGGGAATGCTGAATCTGATATGGTGTCACATCGCACGGAGATTACCGTGTGTATTGGTATATTTTATTACCTACATCTCTCGATCCTACTAACATTCATGGTATGACTTCTGACAAGTTCTCTATATGAAAATCTACCATTACATGAATAAGGTTTAAGTCTTAACTGCTTAATTAGCTGCCAAAATATATATTTGTATCTTAAAATGTTCACTACAACATTTCATTTCTTTTTTGTTTTTTTTTATTTTTTAATTTTAAACTTGATATCTAGTCATACCATGTACGTACAAAATTTTAAAACTTTAATCTTTTATGATTATTTATTTTTTATTACCTCTAAAACTTTATTGGATGTAAATTATTTACTTCTACTTTGTATGTCACGATATACGACATAATATTAAAACAAACATCTAAAACCAATACAGGACATAATAGAAAATGGAAGGACAAAGCAGTCACTTCCCTGCTTTTTTCTTATTATTTGGTCAGATTTGCATGTGAAGATAATAAATGAAACAAGATGGGCCTGAGGTGAGTTTGTGCTTTGTAGGAGGCGCTGTTTGTCAGGATCACCACACTGCATCCTGCAATTCCTTTTCTTTTCTTTGTTTCTCTTTGGTTAATTAATTATTATCATATTTATTTCGATATATACATCTATTATCCATTTGTTACATGTTTGGTAAATGATGAATGTAACACGAACATTACACAAATGTATATATGCAAGTGGCAACATCAAAGTTTGCTTGGATCAGATGGGATTTCCTAAAAAATGTTTGCTTTCTTAATTTGAAAAATTCTGACGGTTGGTTATGTGGGTTATAAGCAAGGATGAAAATATCCCGATACACGTACGATATATCCGCGATATATCTGTATTTTGAAGGTTGCGATATGGATATGAGGGATAAAAAAAAAATTCCGGGATATCCTGGATATATCGCGGATATATCGCAAATATCCATATCCGTCCATCTCAGTGTAAAATTAAAAAAAAATTGAGAAATATCGCGGATATATCGCAAAATATCGGGATATATCAAAAAATATCGGGATATATCAAAAAATCTAGATTTTTTTACAAAATATGTATTTTTAGACCAAAAATAAATTTGATTAAAATTTGAAAAATATTTTGTAGCAGCAATAATTCTTTTATTGGAAAATATTTTTAAAAAATTATTAGAATAAGATTGATTAATTTGATTTATCATTTAAACATTGCCGATTATCGCAAATCCAACAAATGTCCTATGGAAGCATGAACCAACAAAATGACGATTGGCTCAATCCACACTATCCAATTCATGGTGAAACCATTGGAAGAGATAGAGTAACGTACCAACAACATGTGTATAATTATATTCATAATTACTCAAATGTGTTGAGTTGGTACCAATATTGTTTGGATAAAGATAGCATTGCACCAGTTATTTTTGAACCTCATAGGTCATCATTTTGGCTCTAGTGATTTGTTGTATCAATTAGTTTTGAATAAATCTCAATTTCCGTAACTCTTTTGGTTGTATGTATGCTTTTGTATGTATTATTTATCAATCATTTTATTGAGATTTCAAATTAAATATTTGCATTTTTTGATGTAAAATCTTATATAAAATTTCCAATTTTTTAATAGAGTTTCCATAATTTTTTTAAATTTTTTACGATATCGATATACGATATTAATATATCCATCGATATATCCGTAAAATCAAGATTGCGATACGATACGCGATATGGATGTTTTCATCTTTGGTTATAAGCACCTTGTTGGTAGAGCAGTCGCTATTATCTCATTAAATAAATTTTGAATGGACAATATCATGTCTATAAATTTATTTATGTATAGCTAAATAATTTTCTTCAAGTTTTGAAAAATATTTGGTACAAGGATATGATGACTACTGAAAATTATAACTGAAACTACAAACACAGTTGCCTCTGAAAGCATGACAGATATTGACATATATGTGATCATTTTGCATGGTGAAGACAAGCAAGCAAGGTACAATTATTTTGATTCGGATCAATTCTGGCCTTCTCGAAATTGAGCCCAACCCAGTTTAGATGTTGTTTGTTTAGAGATCAATCCACCTGAGTTTAGACCCAAATTGTTGGAGTTAATTTTAGAATGGAAATATAATAAATACACAATTAAAAAGTTTAAAGATATTTGTTCTCTTCTGCACAGAATAATATAAGAATTGATGAATTATAATAATTTAAAATGTATTTTAGAAGTAAAGCACGAGAATTTTACCAAACTTTTTATTTAAAAAATGAATAACTTGTTACCAAGCATTATAAAACTTTACAATTCCTTTTTTAATACCTATTATGAACATTTATTAATTTAAGTTGTGATACTTTTGAGAACGCTTCAAAAATCTTCAGGTATAATATAGAAGATATTTTAAAAAGGAAAATATACGACGTTTTTTATACACCTACATTTTTTTTTTTTTGAGAATACTATTATTAATATATATACTAGGCGATTTATCAGATTGCTTAAAAAAAACATACTCTTCCTATAAAAATTAAATTAGTACAATCTATTGTTATTCAATGTTAGGATGCTTTAGGCTATTAACAAAAAGTCATTTTTGTCAAAATATTTTCCCTGTACTTTTTTTTTTTGAAATCTCCACACTATAAATAACTTTAATTTGTCATGATATCCTCTAAGGCTCTGTTTACTTTGGCAAACAGAGATAACTTAATTATCTAGAGTGTGTCTCTTGTGTCCCTGGGACACGGATCCAATCCGTGTCCCCAGCCCAATCCACGGACCCCATATAATTTTTTTTTTTTTTTTGGTCAGTTTTTTTGTTTTTTTAATGTATATATTGAAGGTATCCCATGGATATCTTGAAAGTATCCATGGAATATCTTCAAGGTATCCACATGTATACCTTCAGGTTTCCATGGCGTGGGCGCGCGCGGCGTGGGTGGGCGCGCGGTGTGCGCACGACGTGGAAGTATGGGCGCGCGCGACTTGGTGACCAAGGTGCGTGCAGGTATCACATGGATATCTTCAAGGTATCACATATATACCTTCAAGGTATCCATGGCTAGATACATGAAGGTATACATGTGAATACCTTTAAGGTATATATGGGATACCTTCAACATATACATGAGATACCTATCAAGTATACATGTGGAAACCATCAAGTATACATGTGGATACCTTACCCATGGATACTATTAAGATATCCATGGGATACCTATCAAGTATCCCATGGATACCTATCAGGTGCATGGATACCTTCAAGTATACATGTGGAAATCATCAAGTATACATATGGATACCTTACCCATGAATACTATCAAGATATCCATGGGATACCTATCAAGTATCCCTATCAAGATATCCATGGGATACCTATCAAGTATCCCATGGATACCTATCAGGTGCATGGATACCTTCAAGTATATATGTGAAAACCATCAAGTATACATGTGGATACCTTACCCATGGATACTATCAAGATATCCATGGGATACCTATCAAGTATCCCATGGATACTTATCAGGTGCACGCATGGAGGGGCTCGTCAGGTGCCCATGCGTGCGCGTCCAGGGCGCGTGGACGCGCGTGAGCGCGCGTGGGGTGCGGGTCGGGTTGAGGACACGGATCTAAGATCCGTGTCCCGGGGACACACAAGTTTTGGCGAATTATCTAGGTCAGTGAAATAATTTCATGGGATAAAATGTGAATTGTTATCCACTTCCAATGTTTACTCTAACATATATTATATGGATAAAGATATTAACTATCCTTATCCACCATTTACTATGTAATATATGAAGATTATGATAAAAGTGATATTGTCTCTTTTATGTAAATGTTTCATGTTTAATAAGGGTAAAAATATAATTTTCTAATGTTATCCCAAGTTTTGGGTAACTATCCTAGGGGAGGGGCCTAAATTATTATCCAAAGTATTATCCGGATTTTGACATGTTATCCCGAATGGGAAGAATAACCCGATTTTTTATTTTCATCAAAGTAAACACTAAATAAAACTAAGATAAAATGTCAATATTCTAAATATCCCCAAAGTAAACAAAACTAAATTAAGAATATCTTATAATCTTGAAAACATAAAAGCTTCGCGATTTTAACTTCAAGAACTTACTAAATAAGATTAACGTGCTTAATCAACAAGACAACAACCTTCTTTTAAAATAAAATAAACTGTCAAAAAATTCTTTTGCAAAATATAAAAATTTACGTTTTCTTTAACAAGTTGAAGTGTTTGATCCCTAGGTTCTTGATGCATGAACACTGAATTATTCGAATTTCACTCTATTAAAATTAAACTCCCACAACACTTAAATAAGTTTAGATACAACCAAAAAAGAAAATTTCATTTCAAACTTAAACGTATATAATAAAAAGTGAATGCACGATGGAACCCGCCTAAGGGGTTTAAAAAAAGAAAAAAAAAATCCAGACGTATGGTTACAAATTTCGGATGCATGAGGTCCAATAGTTAAGGATCACCTTATCCTTTCTTTGAGCATATAATAATAATAATAATAATAATAATAATAATAATAATAATAATAATAATAATAGTTAATAAAAATAAAAGGGTTAATTTCAACTTATAATTTGTATCAACACATTCTAATCTGAAATTTTGTAATTTATAGTCTTTATTTTCTGTTTTCAAAAAAAAATCTTTAAATTAGAATTTGATGAAAAAAGCCAAAATATCGCAGATTGTAAACAAAAAAAAAAAAACACTATAAATGGCAGTTGACTTTCCTTTTTTTAAATAATGACTCAAAAACAAAACTATTGCAAATTAAAATTAAGATTTTAATTAAAAACAAAAAAAAGGCCACTCATCACGACTTCTTTAGCTATTCTTGCTCTTTCGGACAATAATGCCAGGTACAAAATCACTTCTACCAGATCAACATTTTCTAATGAGCCGATATTACCCCTTTAATTATGCTGGTTTTCATTAAAAAAGAAAAAGAAAAAATAAGGGGGGTTTCTGATAATATTGATCAAAATCACTCACATTATTATTGATCATCATCATCATTACCAGTATGAAACCTCAATTCCTGATAAAGTATAGTGTTGATTTTAATTTGCAAACTGGGTTACAATGCTTTTCTTTTGCTTCGAAATCTAATTAATTTTCAATTACAATCCATAATCCATGTTTTTTTCTTTCAGTTGCTTAAAAAAAAAAACTGTAATGCAGGTGAATTGAAATTTAGACTAACAATAGAGACATTCTACTTTTCTGGATGATGGCCGCCTCAGCTCCGCAGCAGTTACTGCACCGTGTATCAATCGGTGGAAATCAGGAAGGTGAATTCTCTCTGTTATGAGTAAGAAAATCAATGACTGAGTCGATTGTAAATTCTCAAGAGCTTCAAGGATGAATTGGTGAAGCAGAAGTTTGCAGATTTGAATAGCAGTGTTTTGAGAGGTGGGTTTGGAAAGAATTTTTTGTTCAATTCAACTGGGGCAAATACGTCATTTAACTGTAGTCGGCCTGGCGGAATCATTTTTGTGCCTTGGAAACGTCGCCATACTATTGCTTCATCATTGGAGAGAGAGGGGGCTACTCTACAGGTTTCCCATTTGCTGCGTGTTCTCCTTTTAGAACCATTAATTAATTGTTTTAATCTTATGTTGCTTTTCCTGGATTTTGATTTGTTTATGCCGATTATTTAATCTTTGGCACTTGTGCGTTGCATGAATTGGAAGCAATGGTGTCTTTTTTTAGTGTTTCCACCCAATCCAGGTAACCATGCATGAGGAATTTTGAAATTAATTGCACATTCAACCAAATTTCATGCTGATCTTTCGTTCATTTATTTGTTTTTTCTGTCTCAGTTACTTGAGATACCCTTTCCCAAGGGAGGCAAATGGAATTTCTGTATCTAAAGCTTCCGTTTCTTCGGATGCTTCTATGAGAAAGATTGTAGAAGGAAAATCAAGATCTGGAAGGCGATTAAAATCATGGGCTTCCAATTTGAGTCTTGTAATGGAATGTCAATCTTTGAAAATAAAGGGCTCCTTAGGGCAGTTTACTCTTGCGTGCTCTCACAGTGTCAAGTTTAACAAGGGGGATTCTGAATGTCTTGGGATAAGGAAGGCAATGGATGCAAGGTCCACTCAAGTATATAGTTTATACAGGTAATGGTGTTGTTTAATATACTTGTTTCTGGGCTATTAAAGTATGTGGTTGGTTGATATCAGTGCCCTAGCAAATGGCCTGACAGTGCTTAAAAAAATTGTTTTCCTGAATAGCAACAGAGTGCAAAATCAAGTTCATAAAATGGCAACTTTGGATTCAAGTACACTATATATTTCTACACTATTTATTACTGACTTTCAAGTATAACTTGTTCCCGGATCTACAACTATATTTGAGCTTGTTATGGCTTCATTCTTCTACCTTGATTAACTAAGCCAACTCTTATGGCTGTAGTAGGAGCCCCACAGTTTATTGCAAGGCAGCTACATCTGGAGATTTTTCTGGTCCAGGTCAAATGAGCCAATATGAGAGAGTAATTGAAACTTTGACAACTCTATTTCCAGTATGGGTATGTCTACACCATTTTGCTGCAGCAGGAATATTTCATTCTATTGCTCACTTTTGTCATGTCTCCAGAAGGAGAACATGTTTCAAAAAATCTTGTCATGTTAATTTCTTAACTCATTGCAGGTCATTTTAGGTACCATAATTGGCATTTACAAGCCCTCAATGGTAAGTTTTTTAGTTGCAGTGGGTGAAAGTGGAAATTTAGTCAAGTGGGGTTAAATCTTTTTCAATCTCTTGCAGGTAACTTGGTTGGAAACAGACTTATTTACTGTTGGATTGGGTTTCCTCATGCTTTCCATGGGATTGACACTGAAATTTGAGGACTTCAGACGATGCTTGCGCAATCCATGGACTGTAAGTAGTAACTCTTCTGTAAACCTCAGTATATGTTTGTTGCAAGTGGATAAGCCTTTATTTCTTTTGCCTTATTAAGTGGAGTAATTACTTTCTTTTCAGGTAGGAGTTGGATTTTTGGCTCAATACCTCATCAAGCCAATGCTGGGCTTTTTCATTGCAATGGTATGCCTTGCTTTTAGGCATGTTCTTAGTAAAATGTTATTCTGTTATGTTGCAACATTGAAGTGTGATTTTGTTGTCATTTCACTAGTAATGGATGAAGTTTTATGTCCCTCAAGCTGTAATACAATTAATAGATCTGTTTGATTGTGGATTCATGATTTTATTGATTTCCTGAACCAAATAATGGTTAACTTGTCTTACAATGTTCAACAGACGCTTAAATTGTCTGCTCCTCTGGCAACTGGACTTATTCTAGTTTCATGCTGTCCTGGAGGCCAGGCATCAAATGTTGCTACATATATATCCAAGGGCAATGTTGCACTTTCAGTTCTCATGACCACGTAAGCTCGAGTTATCATGCTTTTGGATTTTGTTGCTGCAAAGCAGTTATTCTAGACACTTTTTAGCTAATGATGCTTGTATTTGTCATGATCTTGAATGATTCTTTTGGACTAGCAGATTCTTCATGCTCTGTGGAGACTAATTCCATGGGTATGCATATTACGAATGCTTTTGGCTGTATGACTCAGCAATGAAAGCCAATCTTGAGAATATTTATCTGTGTACTGCAGATCTTCAGGGGTCTATGTTGCTTCATAGGATGGGCTTCATTTCGTTGGAGGTCTATGTTGCTTCATAGGCTGTTGAATGCTTTTGGTTTCTCTTTTTTTGAGATGGGAAATTGGTAGAAAATGCTAATTTAATATTTTCTGAAACTTGGATATATGCAGCTTAAAATCATATGGTAGGATTGGTTGTGACACATTGTATTCCAAAAAGCACTGGATACCATACCACTATGTTCAGAAAATATGCAAAAAATAATTGTACTTCCAAATTTAAGTTTGAGTACACGAAGTAGAAAGTGGGAAGCTATAATACTAGTGATTATCTCCAGTATGTTAGCTTCAATAGTAAAAAAAAAAAAGGTGTATTATATTGAATACATATTTTTGTTGGCATTGCAGTTGTTCGACCATTGGTGCTATTATTCTGACTCCACTCCTGACTAAGCTTCTGGCAGGTCAACTAGTGCCAGTTGATGCAGCTGTAAGTTTCTCTCTTACTGATTTTATTCAGAAAAGCTCTCCATCCTAATATGAAACAAGTGCCGTGTGTTAACCATTTACGTAGTAATGTAGTTGCTTCTTGAACTCACAGGCTCTATGCCGCATCAATGTAAGATATGTTATAGGCTACAAAAGTTGCTCTAAGTCTCAGGCAACCTTTATTGTAACCTGAAGGACACTCTGCCTCTTTGTTGGACTCCTTATTAGTTATTCATGGACCTAGGGAATTTTTATGGCATGGCTGCTTAATCTTTGTTTTGTTGTTTTCACAGGGCCTAGCTATCAGCACTTTTCAGGTTGTGCTAGTGCCAACAATTGTTGGGGGTAAGCTGCAAAATTAGAATCACTCTGAACTATCCAGGACAAGGATGCTGAACATAATTTTTGATTGTCTAGATATCTCTGGAGGTAGATAATGATCTATTGTCTTTCTTTTTGCAGTTCTATTGAATGAGTTTTTTCCGAAGTTCACCTCAAAAATAATTACTGTTACTCCTTTGATTGGAGTTGTCCTGACGACTCTTCTCTGTGCAAGTCCGGTAAAATTACAAGTTCCAAATCACAAACTTCTCCGTGATCTTTTCTCCCCTCTTTTAATGATGAACCTTCAAACTTTTTTTCCTTTAGATTGGGCAAGTTTCAGAAGTCCTGAAAACACAGGGATTACAGTTATTATTGCCAGTGGCGCTGTTACATGCTGCAGCATTTTTTCTTGGTTACTGGATATCAAAAATATCATTTGGTGAATCAACTTCCAGAACTATATCTATAGAATGTGGAATGCAGGTATGCATCATATTCAGTACCTATGGTGTCAATAATCTATCCCCATAGCAATGATCACTTTCAGATCTCCTTACAAATGGGTAACCAGTTGGTTGGAAATGGATTCTGCGTGACATTAACCAACTCATAAACCACTTTAAAAATGTTCGTGTATGAGCATAGGCGTGTCACCTAATTTGTTATATTGATGGATTTAAAGGCTATCTCAAATAAATGTTGCAAATGAAAGAATAAGATAGGAGGGAAAATGGCTTTACTTGAAAATGCTGATTATACTAAAGTTTCATTTGCTATGAATCATACCGATGCTTCATATATCCTAATCCGTTGCATGAGGAGGATCTTGAATCTTGATAAGTTCTTCTCTTTCAACATGTGCATGAGGAACAATCTTGTTATACTGTTTGATCAATTTGTGTAGTATGAAGATTTTGGTGAGACATAGGAACTCAATAGCTAATGAGATATATTCATTACAATCTCCTCTTACATATCTTCATCATACAGAGTTCTGCACTTGGATTCCTACTAGCCCAAAAACACTTCACAAATCCTCTAGTGGCTGTACCTTCAGCCGTGAGCGTTGTGTGCATGGCGGTGCGTCATTTATATCTTCTTAGCTTCATTTGAGTATATATAACTATATATCCTAACAAATTGGTGGTGAAGTTTTCTTGTAATCTTACAATGGTTGCTTATTTCTGTGAGATGTTACAGCTTGGTGGAAGTGCTCTAGCAGTCTACTGGAGAAACCAGCCTATTCCAGTTGATGACAAGGACGACTTCAAGGAATAGGAGCCTTTCTATTCACATTTCAAAGATTAGAATCGCAACTGTATCTTCTTTATTACCAACTCAAGCCTAATTACAAAATACTCATTTATCTTTTATTGCAACATCCCTACTTTTTTAATGTAATATATGTGAGATGCAATTTTGTCTGGTCATCGTTTATATATATTTTTATCCTCACTTCTGAGATTATAGCAAGATATTCATATTCATGATGATTTTATTGTTATTATATAGGCATCATTATCAACACTATTAATAATAAGTTTAACATTAACATATGTACATTGTCTGGATTTCATTCTTGCACAATAAACTATCAATTTAGGAGCTTGAAATATAAAAACTATCAATTAAAGTTTAAGGTCTGATTGACACTTTGCGATTCCTAATTACTTAAAATTATTTTGAAAATGATAATCCCAAAATACGAATGATGAAATTCAGGTATATTAAAAAAAGATAAAATTATTTATATAATAATAACAATAAAGTTAATGCCAAATATGGCATTACTTCTATGTGACTCTTTTAATAATAAATTTATATTTCAAATTTTGAATTGATAGTTTTTATTTTTTAGACGTTAGAGTGATAATTAATATATTTTTCGGGATTTAATCAATAAAATTCCTAAAAATCATTATCATTTTGATATAAATGGTCAATAATGTTTCGACGTCAAAGAAAAAGAAAAGAAAAAACACAATTCCTACCAGATGTTCTTAAATTGTTTTAAAAAGTGAAGATTTTTTATATGTGCCAATCTTAAAATTTCAAGCCCAATTGGGCCCGTTACTAGCCCTAGAAAATGGAGCCATTGGCCCGTTACCAGACCTAGAGGATAGAGCCCGTTTAAGACATGTACCAGAACTTTCCAATATTCCTCTCATTTAATATAGTCGGTCTACTTTCTGATTCCAAATTCATTATTAAAGCTTGATAAATTTCTATAGCGTTTTATTCATCCTTCTTCGATTCTCTATTCGAATTTCTCTTTTCACTATTATCATTAGGTAAAATAATGTCTTCTTCTTCGCGGTTTGATGATTCGATTAGATGCTCTCGCGCTTGATATATGAGAACGTTTTCATGATTGCCTGTGACTGTAGGATCGATACAGTTCCTAAAATTTCTTTTAATTTTCACCCGATATGATTTGTGGATATTATTCACCCCTTTTTGAAACTTCCCTAAGCTATAATAAGCTAGTTATTGGATATTAATTTAGGGTTTCTTGAAATTATGCGTTTCGAATAGTAATTTTGTGGTCGATCGTTTGCAGGGTACAAATGAAATGGTAGTAGTGTTTGATATTCTGTTTGTAATCTTAAGTACTTTTGATCTAACTAATCTTTTCTGATGTTAGCGATTTTTCTTTTTAGCAGTGCACCTGATGTGATGTTAGAAGTCCCAGTTTCCTTTTGTACTTGGCTTTATTATAGATTCTTAATCCATCGGAATTTTGGATAGCATATGACTTCGGGGTGTTTGATTTACTTGTTCTGCATTAGGTTGCTTCTCTCCAAGTTCTAACAAGGTTAATTTGAAAACCATGAATGATGTGACATTTTAGGAGATACTTTCTGTTTTACAAATCTGACTCTGGAAGCTCATTATAAGGACAGAACTCTTAAGGAGTAACTGATGATTCTGGAAATATTGATCGTCTTCAAGGAGATCTCAGACCACAATCATGACAGATTGTTTTTCCATGATTGAAATAATTATGTCATTATTTGGTTGATGGGTTGAATTATTGTTAAAATAAGGTGAATTTTGCTGTAAAGTCGGCATTGCAAGTAAAAAAGCATGGTGTTTGTACTCCATCAGGCTGTGTGCCAAAGAATTCTTTCTTAGTTGGAATACTTTGTCTTATTTCTTTTGCCTTTTGGATCTATGCAATGATGCCTGGCTTTCAGGTTGTATTTATTTCATAATTGTTTCTCAAAGCATCTAGATTTATACAAGTTTTAGATTTTAGGTATTGTCAAGGTTCGGCAAAGAGATTAAAAATCGTTTTCAGATAATACGAGTTTTTAATTGATCCTTTAAGATAAGTCGATGAGTTGAAAATTTTGAGTGGTAGTTATAAGGTTGATTGGAACACTTGTATAGGCTATTGAGCTTCAGAATGAAATCATTATCCACACTGGATTGTGCAAGTATACCTGTGGTCATAGGTTTTATGCTATTGATTTATTGCTCTGAAGCTATAAGCTCTTTCTGTTTATCCTCTTAACTGTTTTTTTATTACATTTGTGAGTGCTAATTAGAACCGGAACATGTTTTTTTGACTGCTATTTTGTGTTACAACCTTTGTTGGGTAAGGTGGAATTGCAGGAGTTGTTCTTGGTATCTAATAGTGAAGTTTTTGTAACAGGAGATTTATTTTCCTTAATTCAAATAGGATTCTGTTTTCCGAGCAACGGTCTGTTAATTGTGTACTTGTTTTCTGGAACAGTAGAAAATAAGATGCAGGGAGGTAGAGACCCATTCTTCGGTTTTGGAGACCCTTTTGGTGGTTTTGGTGGCTTTGGAGGTCAAAGGAGTTTAATCTCTAACTTCTTTGGAGGAAGGAACCCTTTTGATGATCCCTTTTTCACGCGCCCCTTTGGGAGCACGTTTGAGTCAAGCATTTTTGGCTCTAATGGAGGTCCATTCATGAATCCTCAAGCCTCTGGGTTTCTTGAACATCAGCAACCTCAGCTTACTATGTCAAGGGGGCAGTCAAGCGTTTTTGGCTCTAATGGAGGTCCATTCATGAATCCTCAAGCCTCTGGGTTTCTTGAACATCAGCAACCTCAGCTTACTATGTCAAGGGGGCCTGTGATTGAGGAGCTGAACTCTGATGATGAGAAAGATGAGAAGGAAAGTGGACCGGAGAAAAACCTAAATCCAAGAAAACATAGGAGATCCAGCAAGGAGCCTATCGTGGAGGACCCCGACAATGAAATTACTGGTGAGCTGTGTGTTCTTTAGATTCTAAGAATTTTTCTTGTTCTTGTGGTTGATTAGACCTAATAACAATTGATTTGGCCCCTTACTATGTTCCATTTGTTCTTGTAGAGAAAAAGAGCAAGCACATGTCTCATCAAAACGACATAAACCAGATACAAGATGTAAGGTCACAACCCCAGATGCAACATGTAAGGTCACAACCCCAGATGCATAGCTTTACTTTTCAAAGCTCTAGTGTTTCTTATGGAGGTGCAAATGGTGCATACTACACCTCCTCTACGACTAGGAGATCGGGGAGCGACGGAGTAAGTACAACATGTTACTCTATTAATTCTCTCATATATCTCTGGGCTTGGGCTGGTATTCATTCATATGTTTTACTTTTTTAATTTAGTTGACATTTGAAGAATTAAAAGAAGCTGATTCATCAACACGACAAGCAACTCATAGGGTCTCAAGGGGAGTTCATGACAAGGTAGTGTTATTATATTATCCTACCCACATGTAATTTGGATGTCAACCTTAAATTGGCGTATTGGGTGTCTGATGGACATGTGGGTATGCTACAGGGTCATTCAGTAACTCGGAAATTGAAGTCAGATGGTCATGTGGATACAATGCAGACTTTGCACAATATTAATGAAGGTAGTCTGATACTTCATACAGTAAATACCTATTACATTCTATTATCAATTGTCATGGAAAATTTTATGTACCTTCTTGTATAGATGAACTTGTTGGTTTTGAGGAAGCATGGAAAGGTAATGCTAGGAAGCATCTCCCTGGGTGGAGTGAAGAATTTGCTGTTGGAGATGTTTTAGGTATGTTGTTTACATGTGTGTTTTGGTTAACCTGATACTGTAATTGAGCTATTGGTTTTGCTTTTGTTTATTGTTCTGATGAATATGACATTAAGAAACATGGGTGACACATAGTCAAAACATTGGTCATGATAAGCTGTTCGCTTGCATGTGATGCCCAAACAAGATGACTTTTTAGAGTGTGGTTTATTAGTATTTATGGATCTTGGGACAGTCAGGTTGCAGAATCACGTCAGTAGCTCCTCATTAATAATGTTAAGTACTATTCTTGGCATCGTACCAGTAATGTATTGTGACTTGTTAATTCTGTGTGAAACTTTCAGGATCTGGAAGCATTGGTAACAGGGGAGGAGGCTGGGCGCTACCTTCTACTGATAGAGCAGTCAATCTAGGAAGGTCAAGGCCCGATGTTGGAGGCGTGGCAGGATCTACACATCATTCAGGAAGAGCAAGAAGCGATCTTAGTGATGGAACAGGCATGTCTAGTGGTAGATCATACAAATCGGCTCCCAGTAATCAAGGCAACAAACGTTATTAATTTGGAGCGAGGAGTTGGGAATTAGGGATGTATCTTTAGAATCCCATTTAAAAACTAAGATTGCATGAAGTGGTTGGAAGTTGAGGCTGGCATTTACAATCTTGGTCTGCAGTGTGGCTTGTATTTGTAGTAACATTATACCTGTGATTTAGCGGGAACTTATTGTGATTACGCTCTGACTACGTCATCACCTTCCTCATTCATGTTCTTAGCCAAGGATGAAAAATTGTGATATTTTGCCGAAATATTGCTCAAATCATACAACCGAAACAAAAATGGGCTGTTTTATTTTTTTTGTCAAATTATTGCTGATATTTCCGTAAATATTGTTTTGATTTCGGTTTAGGTTAATTCGTATTACAAAATGTTAGAATATTGGAAAAATATCGGTAAAATGTCTGGAAATATCAATTTCGGTAAAAATGGTTTTGGATCATTCGTATTACAAAATGTTAGAATATCGAAAAAATATCGGTAAAATGTTTGAAAATATCAATTTCGGTAAATATGGTTTTGGTTAATTTGTATTACGAAATATTGAAAAAATATTGGTAAAATATCGGAAAATATTGATTTTGGCATTAAAAAAAAGGAAAAAAATAAGTTTTTTAATATAATTTTATAATGAATAAAACCAATATTTAGAGGGAAAAAAAGATACCCAAGTAATATTATAATTGTATGTCATCTTAATTTTTGTTTTCTTAAATTTTTTAGGTTAAAGTGGGTTAATTCATGGTTAATTAGGTTTGGTTAATTTTAAGTGACATATCATTTATTTATGTGACATCCACATCACCACATATAATTTAATTTTGACCAAAATTAAAAATTAATTGAAATTGAAAACAATTAATCAATTTGATTAAACTTGATAATTTTAAAATAATAGGCTAAAATACAAAATGACCACAAAGGTTTGAATTTTCTTTTCCAATTAAGTCATCACAATATTGTGTTGTGTTATTAGCACACTTGGATGAATTTTAGGTGGCATTTCTCAACATGTCGTTTTCTCAGAGAATGTATGAATTTCCAATTCTGCAATTTGATAAAGGGTGGGACTATCCGCATTTCAAACTTTTCTAAACACACCTTAATTTTTTGATTAAAAAATAACAAAAAACCTATTTTGCCCTTTTGCATTAAAAAAAATAAAATAAAAACCCTCCAATCCTTCCATCTTCTCTCAGCGTCTTTTTTCTTTTTCTTTCATTTCTGTAACTTGATTTTTTTGATTAATAACACAACAATATTTTAAAAATCATTTAACGGGTTAACTAAATATGTAAAATCGTCTGAAAATCGTGTAAAAAAATACGAAAACATATATCAAATCTAATGGCTTCGTTCGACCCTAATTGATCGAATACAAAGAAGAGGCTCGAACACACTATAACATGTTTGATGTTTGATGGCCGAACACACCTTTGTGTGTTCGGCAAACCAGGGTCGAACGAAACCTTCAGACATAAATCTGGTGGCTTCGTTCAATAAATTCTTAGATATGATTTATTTGAATCCACCAGTATATATATATTTTTCCTTTTCCGGAAATTTTATGCAACATACATGATATCTACTTGATGTCAAAAAAGAAAAGAAAAAGGAAAATCCGATTACTTTTATTTTCCTTATGGGTGGGGATATACACTTTCCACTCATTCCCAAACAAACCCCATTGAAAAAAAGGGAAAAAAGTAATTAGATAATACCTTTACTAATTAATTTTTATAATAATTTAAAATAATTTACACCTTCCAAACACACCTCACCTGAAATAATTTTTGAACACACTCTAATTGAACTTTCCCTCCTTCATTTCTCAAACAAACGGGTAAAAGATTTAAGGTGTGTTCAATTAGAGTGCAATTAGAGTTTGTAGTTAGGGATGTATTAAATGGGATGTATGGGTTTTCTTATTTAATTTTTATATTATTTAATTGGAAGGGCACAATGATAATATTGTGGGTTCTGTTTAGAATATGGTAGTTTAATGCCAAATTCGTCAAAAATTAAAAAAGATGGGGGATAAATTACCAAGTTTATGTTTACCGTTATTTTACATGTTTACCACGTTTTTTTAATTTAAAATTTACCGTTATTCGAGAGGGTTGGAACTATATATGGGAAGTATTTAATTAAAGGTGAGTTGCAATCAAATAAAATTTAATTACCCTATTAAAAACAAATGTATATGGTAAGTAATTAATGGACCGACCCATAGTATGGTATTATAAATATAAGATAGAACTCCTCTTCTCACTCTCCTCTCTGTCTCACTCTCTTCTCTCTCTGTCTCTTCTCACTCTAGGCGGCGATTGATTTTTCTTTTTTATTGTTATATTTTTATTGGCATATGAGAATCCACACGGGGAGAAACAGAGGCAGACACCACCACACAGTAGATATTCCTCAGGTTTCTTTCAAGATTCTGAGTTTGTTTCTTCTACATTCTTGATTTTTTCTTTTCTTGATTATTAAGTATTTACTCTTAAAATTGTCTTCTTGAAGTATTCTTCTTATCGTTCTTGACGTATTCGTGGGTTCTTGGTCTTCTTGAATGAAGTTGGATAGCGTGCGTGCAGATTGAAAGAAATTGGATGGGCCGAGGATGGACATATGATAGCGTGCATATGTATCTCTCATTCAAGATTAATTACTGAGTTTGTTTCTTCTACGTTCTTGATTTTTTCTTTTCTTGATTATTAAGCATTTACACTCAAAATTGCCTTCTTGAATGTGTTATCGTTCTTGACTCTTTTAAGTTTTAAGTATTCGTGGGTTCTTGGTTTTCATGCTTATTAATTCAGTACTTGAAAGAAGTTGGATGGGCGAAGGATGGACATATGATGGCGTGCATGTATCTCCCAATCATTCAAGATTAATCATTGAGTTTGTTTCTTCTACCTTCTTGATTTTTCCTTTTCTTGATTATTAATTATTTACACTCAAAATTGCCTTCTTGAATGTGTCATAGTTCTTGACTCTTTTAAGTTTTAAGTATTCGTGGGTTCTTGGTCTTCTTGCGTATTAGTTTAGTACTTCAATGAAGTTGGATAGGGTGCATGCAAATTGCAGGTATGCTACTAGAGCCTGTATTTGTACATGCATGTGCTTAATTTCTTTTTATATGCCTCAGTTTTGTCTTGTTATATTTCGTGCTTTAGTCTGCCTAATCACAGTACCATATTATATTATCCAACTTTTGTGTTGTAATTCAGTGTCTGTTACATCATCACATGCTTGAAGTACCAGGTTGCCAAATTGGTCAAGTATTGCTGCTGAACTATAAAATCAAATTTTTGTGTCCGACTTTTCTTCAACCATATGCATCACATAATTCTTGCTTTCATATTTATCTCTTTCAAATAATAACATTCTTGATTGAGTAATATGTTTTGTATTAGACAATGATGTCTTAAAATATTAACATTATGATGTAGGTGATTAGATACACCTGTGCCCTTGTGATCATATATTTAATTCTCTTTTAGTTCCTTAAATATTTGTTCCCTTCACTTAATGTATAACTGAAACACCAGGTGCTTATGAGCCTTAAATTTAGAGTAACACTTACAGTGTACTTTCTTTATACTTCACAGAATGTCCCTTGATGATAACCACAGAATTGTGATCCTTGCTTGTGCCAAGGCCATTCAGTGTGCGCTAAGCTGTGATGTGAAGAACATCCTATTTGACATCTCGGAGGTAGAGTTTGATTTTTGGAAAATTGTTTTCTTATTATTGGTTGTGGGCTATGAGTTCGTCTTTGTAAGTCATGACTTCATTATTTTTTCAGATGACACCAACTTATGCAAGAGATGTTTGTAATACTCCTGTATTTAAAAGTAAACCAGATGTTAATGTAGGTTTTCTACATGGTGGCTTTTGGAAGTATGGCACCAAACCTTCCAATATTCTTCATTTATGATGAAGCAGGGAGTGTTTTATCTCTCTGGGTTAAAATCTTCTTTTATGTCTGTTTAGGTTTTCATCTTCTGTTTCTTATTTGTTGTATTTCCATAGGTATGGACATGCAAACATGGAGAAACAGAGGCAGAGGCTGCCAGTGTACTCAGATTCACCAGAATCATCGGGAAACAGGAAGAGGAAAGACTACTCAGATTCCTCAGGTTTCATTTTTGATTACTTGATGAGTTTTTTTTCTTGTACATGAATTATACATTCTTCATTTTTTCCTTTACTTGATTATTGATTATTTACTCTCAAAAGTGTCTTTTTGAAGTATTATTGGGTTCTGGTTCTTATTGTGTATTAATTCAGTACATGAAAGAAGGTGTATGGGGTGGAGGTGGACGGATGATAGCATGCATGCAACCGAGGTGCAGGTATGATATACTCAACCTGCATTTTTACATGCATATGCTTCGTTTTTAGATGTCTCAGTTTTGTGTTTCTTTTACTTAATTTTGTAGACACACTTGTTTCAAATTATAATATATTGGAATAGGGGATATCAACGTTTCTCTCCATATATGTAGTTTGTTTTTCAAGATTTTTTTTTCTTTTCTTGTCTTTGAGTTTGTAACTCGAAATTTTCATAGTAAGTTGATGTCTGGTGTGGCATCTAGTTCTGTTGACATCATTCCTCAGGTTTGTATTTGGAGTAAAGAATCCACGCCTTATTGTTTGTTCTTGTTATTAAATCGTATGGTAAATTGAAAACTATGTAGTCACTTGATGCCTATGGTGAATGGTACTTTGTGGTGGCAGTTTAATCCATCTTACTTCCTTTTCATCGAGAGTGATATTCTATTATGGACTGTAAATAATCACAACAGCATCATGGCTATATATATTTTTCGTGCCTTTGATTGCTGTTTTATAATTTATTGTTCACCTTAAGTGGAAGCCTGAATGCACTTCTACTTAATGGATGCTCAATATATATTTTAAGCTTAATGGTATGTGCATGCAAACATGGAGAAACAGAGGTAGCGGCTGCCGGTGTACCACTATTCTGTACGCGCTATCCTCGAAAGTGACCCTTCACAGTATCGGGTTTGTTGTGTCTGTATCATAATTTTCTGTTCGCCTGATTTTACATCTAAAATGTTTTCTTCTCATCAGTGGTCGATATATATTTAAATGGAACAAAGGATCTGTACGGAGATGTGCAACTAGTCCCCTAAGTGGCGCAGGGTTTCTTATCTAATTACAAGCTAATTCCCGAGCTTGATGTGACATATTCAGAAGGTCTTTGAATGATTACTTCATGTTATCTCCTTAACTGCATGGAATTTAATGAAAAAAGTATGATACTAGGAATTCAAAGTATTGTGCTATTAATTTCCTAAATTTGACATGTTTTAGATTTGTTGCAACTGGACTAATAAGATCTTTGCATGATTACTTGCTGTTATCTCTTAAACTGAGTGGCGTACAATGACGAAGCACGGTATCTTGAATTCAAAGTGTCATGATATTAAGGTCTCAAACTCGACATGTTTTGGATTAAGAAATTGCAGCAAGTTTTTTAGATTCTGTTATTTCTAGTATTTTTGCAGTAAATGGTATTGAAATTTAAAAGAGGCATATTATTTACATTTCTACTTGGAGAATAACCGATTCTTACATAGTTGATAACTATCACTTGATTCACCTTAGGGTTGGAATTATACTAATGAGTTTACTTGTATGAGGTAATTATATAATTTACCTTCATATGTATGATTTTTTCTTTGTTGAAATTCTTGCTATGCAGCTTCATTCATATGCAGGTTGCTAAGGATGTGAAGTCTCCTCCAGTGTTACTCTACCTTGCTGACAAGCTTGGTCGTCTATTCCCGAAATCTTGAATCATTCCAACTCCGGATATTAATTGATACGGCCATGAGGAATCCTAAGATGAAGATGCTGCAGCTATAGTGAGATGGACTTTGCTGGTTGACACAACAAATGGGGGTAGTAGTCAGCTCAGGTATTATTAACTCTCTCGAAATCGTCTTTTTAAGTATTCCTTTTATTGCTCTTCACTTTTGAGTATTGATCTTCTTGCGTATTAATTCAGTACATGAAAGAAGCTGGATGGGCGGAGGATGGACGGATGATGGCATACATGCAACCGCGGCACATATATGATACTCGAGCCTGCATTTTTAAATATAAGGGCCATATTTGGATCCGAAACTCAAAATCAGAAAGATCGTACACGATGGCTGAGTACGTGTCCGCACTCCTCTCTCTCCTCTCACTATAGTAATTCTCTCCTCTCTCTCCTCCCGGGCAGTAGTTCTTTTTTCTCTACTAAACATTGATTTTGTAAAACTGAGGAATGTAGAGGTTTTGGTAATGGGGAGTGTAGAAACAGGGGCAGGCACAACTATAGTAGTGGAAAAACTACTCAGATTCCTCAGGTTTCATGCAAGATTAATTATTGAGTTTGTGTCTTCTACATTCTTGATTTTTTCTTTTTTTGATTATTAAGTATTTACACTCGACATTCTGTTCTTGACGTGTTCCTGCGATCATTCTTGACTCTTTTAAGTATACGTGAATTCTAGGTCTTCTAGAATGAGTTGGATAGCATGCATGCAGATTGCAGGTATGCTACTGGAGCCTGTATTTGTACATGCATGTGCTTTCTTTTTAAGTGTCTCAGTTTTGTTTTGATTCAAGTATGTAAACGCACATGTTAAGAATTAAGCTGGTACAAAAAGAACATCAAACTCTGTCATGCCATGACAGAAAAAGCCAACAACAATGCTGTTGTAGCGGATCTCCTCAACTGGTACGGCTAATGAATGCACTTTTCAATTACTTATGAGAAATCATCTGATACATGCCATCTCTTTGTTTCATTCATCATCTAGTAATATGCACTCTTGAAAGAAATAGATCACCCTGGAAATCATCAGATTATGAAAATGTAAATTGCATGTTGTTTTATGTCATATCTTATTATGTCATAAGTTAGATATAAGTGGCCCACCTGCCATTCATTTTAAAATATGCAGGTATTTATTTTAGTTTTAATATCTTATATCATATTAATGTTTAGATAAATGAAGATTATCTATGAAATAATTTTTTTTCTTTTCAGAAAGACAGTTTTATGCCACCACCTGCACACGTTGAAGGAAGACATGGCTACTTGTGGTTAGTGTCCTATTTTATTATATTATTTATGAATATGGAATGTGAAAATCTTGAAGTTCTAAAATCGACATGTTCATGAGAATTTGATTATTTTCGAATTATATGCGTATAGGCATGACATTCACCAACCTTTCAGAAAACTAGACAGCAAGCGTATATGCTTTTTCTCTCTTAAGTTTCTTCTGGTAATTGCTGGATATTTGGACTTTTTTTATAATTTTGTTTTAAGTCTAGCCTTTATTTTATTCTCTTCTATTCGTATAATATTTTCATTAGCTGCCTGCTTGCATATAAACATGCATGATAGTTCTCCTCCAGTTGCATCATAAACTTGATATTCAAGAATAGGGTGTTGCTGCTTTAAGCCAACTTGTATTCGACATTTGCGGAGCTGGTTAGCAAATTCCGAGTCTCTTCTTCTAAGTATGATGCTTAATTTATTGCAGACTTCTTGTATCTTTATTTCATAATAATGGATCAGAAGAACAATGTTTTCTGTTTTTGCTACATTTGCAGAATTTACAATTGAATTGAAAGCTAGTTCTCAGAAAGTAAAATTACTGCGGAATGAGTTGCAGCTTTCAATATGTGAGGCTATTTCCACAATGACATTCTAATTTGATTAGCCTTGTATGGGCAGAGGATCCGTTCACCACAATAGTTCTCATTTGTCAGTTTGAGTGCCTTTCTTTCTTCTTTTACTACATTTGTTTGTTTATTCGTTTGCTGGGAAAACCAAGGAATGTTGAGATTTTGGAAACGTCCAGATTGCCTCGGAAACTGCCTCATTTTCCTCTTGATATTTTTACTTCAACTACTGCTGCAATACCTAAAGTATTTCTGGATTTTCCTACTTTAGGTTCGGCAAATGTCGGTTTATGGATTAACGTAGCTGCTGTACACAGTGGTGATGGAGGATGATGACGCCGCTGCACCGGAGAAGGAGACGCAGTTGTTTAGGTTCTCGTGCTCTGGTTTCATATGTTTCAAGCCTCGTCCTTTGTTCAAGATTAGCCAAAGGGTATTTGAGATGGGAAATGTGGTGCTGCAGAGAAGCTGTGCCTGGTTGATGATGAAGAAGGTGGCATTTTGCTACGCCTTCTTTTTATCGTTCTGGTTGAAAAATCTTCATTTCTCTATATTTTGGGTTTTCATCTTCTGTTTCTTATTTATTGTACTTCCATAGGTATGGGCATGCAAATGGAGAAACAGAGGCAGAGGCAAAGGCTGCCAATTTACTCAGATTCACCACAATCGTTGGGAAACAAGAAGAGAAAAGACTCCTCAGATTCCTCAGGTTTCATTTTTGATTAGTTGATGAGTTTGTTATAAATTCTTCATTTTCCCTTTTCTTGATTATTAATTATATACTCTCAAAAGTGTCCTTTTGAAGTATTCTTGTTGCCGTTCATGACTTTTGAGTATTCATGGGTTCTGTGTCATCTTGCATATTAATTCAATACATGAAAGAGGATGGATGGGTGGAGGATGGACGGATGATGGCGTGCATGCAACCAAGTGCAAGTATGATACAAAGCCTGCATTTTTACATGCATATGCTTTCTTTTTAGATGTCTCAGTTGTGTTTCTTTTTCTTAAGTTTGTTGACGTACTTGATTCAGATTATAATATATTGGAGTAGGGGATATCAACATTTCTGTTCAAAATATTTACACACTTGGTTTTCAAGAAATTTTTTATTTTGTATTTTATTTTATGTCTTTTGGTTTGTAACTCGAAATTTACATAGTAAGTTGATGTCTGGTGTAGTGTCTAGTTCTGTGTACTTCATTCATCAGGTTTTTTATTTGGAGTAAGAATCCACACCTTGTTCTTGTTCTTAGGTCGTATGGTAAATGGAAAACCACGTGTTCAGTTGATGCCTATGGTGAATGGTACTTTATGGTGGCAGTATAATACATATTACTTCCTCTTCATCGGTAGTGATATTAGATAAAGGACGGTAAATAATCACAACATCATGGGTATATATTTTTTCGTGGCTTAATTGTTGTATTATAATTTATTGTTCACCTTAAGCGGAACCCTGAATAACCTGCCACTTCTACTTAATTTATTGTTCACTTCTAATTTATTGTTTAATGGACGCTCAAAGAATTCTAAGTTTGATATGTTACTTCATATCCGTTACTTCTACTCGAAGCTATGCAATAATACTGTAGACATTTTTGAAAGCTGTTACACCAAGACTTCTATTATAGTTTTTTTGATAACGTGGAGGTGTATGTGTGTGATCTTTTTGGTAAATGAAGTTGCATCCAGTCTCTTTGTTTTTGCATTCAATATAATGTTTCATACGTTTTCCTATGACGGTTGTTATTTTCCATTTCATCTGAAGGAAGTGCTGCTCTTACTTTGATGGAGGCTATTTGGGCTTTTGTTCTGGGCCCAGAACCTGAGCTTGCTTTAACACTGAGGTAATCTAAATTGCTTTCTTGTTTATAACTTGTCTTGTAATATTTGGTGCTTTAGTCTGTCTAATCACATTACCATATTATATTATCCAACTTTTGTGTTGTAATTCAGTGTCTGTTACGTTACATCATCACATGCTTGAAGAACCAGGTTGCTAAATAGTTCAAGTGTTGCTGCTGAACTATAAAATCAAATTTTTGTGTCTGACTTTTCTTCAACCACATGCATCACGTAACTCTTGCTTTGATATTTATGACTTCTAAGCAGCTCAGGCTGTCGGCCAGTATTTTATTCACATTATGATCTTGATAGTTTTTTAATTTGATCGAAATCTAATGTGCAATAGCAGTACTTATTAGTTCTTAATTATAAAGTATCTCTTTCAAATAATAACATTCTTGATCATATATTTAATTCTCTTTTAGTTCCTTGAATATTTATTCCCTTCACTTAATGTATAACTGAAACACACAGGTGCTTATGATCCCTAAATTTGGAGTAACACTTACAATGTACTTTCTTATATACTTGCACACTTCACAGAATGTCCCTTGATGATAACCACGGCATTGTGGTCCTTGCTTGTGCCAAGGCCATTCAGTGTGCACTAAGCTGTGATGCGAACACATCCTATTTGACATCTCGGAGGTAGAGTATGATTTTTCGAAAATTGTTTACTTATTATTGGTTGTGGGCTATGAGTTCGTCTTTGTAAGTCGTGACTTCATTCTTTTTTCAGATGACACCAACTTATGCAAGGGATGTTTGTAATACTCCTGTATTTAAAAGTAAATCAGATGTTAATGTAGGTTTTCTACATGGTGGCTTTTGGAAGTATGGCACCAAACCTTCCAATATTCTTCATTTGGGTGAGGAGTTGATGGGTGAGAAAGCTGAAAGTGAACACACTATTCAGGATGAGATAGTTGCTGCAGGTCTTGTTAGAATGGGGATTCTTGCAAGAATCTGCTCTCTCTTGGAGGTAACATTTTGTTTCAAATAGTCTTTAAAACTATTGCCATGCAAAATAAACTACTAATTTTTATCCTTTTTTTATCACTTCTGAACTGATTTTACTAGCTTGTGTTACAGCTTTTGTACATTTGTTCCGACATAAGGTTCTTTTTCATCTACTTTGCTGGTTGATCAATTACGTCTGTGGAGGGTCTTCGTTCAGTATGGATTTAGCATTTCTTATCTTCCTGTTTTAGGATTCAGATAGGTGTTGATGGAGAAGGAGACACTGTCATTTCGTTAGTCACGTACCGTTCTCCAGAGGACTCTGTAACTCATAGGTTCGAAGCCATGCCTGGTTGATGATGAAGCAGGGAGTGTTTTATCTCTCTGGGTGAAAATCTTCTTTTATGTCTGTTTAGGTTTTCATCTTCTGTTTCTTATTTGTTGTATTTCCATAGGTATGGGCATGCAAACATGGAGAAACAGAAGCAGAGGCTGCCAGTGTACTCAGATTCACCAGAATCATCGGGAAACAGGAAGAGGAAAGGCTACTCAGATTCCTCAGGTTTCATTTTTGATTACTTGATGAGTTTTTCGACTACTCAGATTCCTCAGGTTTCATTTTTGATTACTTGATGAGTTTTTTTTCTTGTACATGAATTATACATTCTTCATTTTTTCCTTTACTTAATTATTGATTATTTACTCTCAAAAGTGTCTTTTTGAAGTATTATTGGGTTCTGGGTCTTATTGTGTATTAATTCAGTACATGAAAGAAGGTGTACGGGGTGGAGGTGGACGGATGATAGCATGCATGCAACCGAGGCGCAGGTATGATATACTCAACCTGCATTTTTACATGCATATACTTCCCTTTTAGATGTCTCAGTTTTGTGTTTCTTTTTCTTAAGTTTGTAGACACTTGTTTCAAATTATAATATATTGGAATAGGGGATATCAACATTTCTCTCCATTTATGTAGTTTGTTTTTCAAGATTTTTTTTGTCTTTGGGTTTGTAACTTGAAATTTTCATAGTAAGTTGATGTCTGGTTTAGCGTCTAGTTCTTTGTACTTCATTCTTCAGGTTAAATCGTATGGAAAACTATGTGTTCAGTTGATGCCTTTGGTGAATGGCGCTTTATGGTGGTAGTTTAATCCATCTTTCTTTTCATTAAGAGTGATATTAGATTATGGACTGTATATAGTCACAACAACATCATGGGTATATATTTTTTTCGTGCCTTTGATTGCTATTTTTTAATTTATTGTTCACCTTAAGAGGAAGCCTGAATAACCTGCACTTCTCCTTAATGGACGCTCAATGAATTTTAAGTTTGATTAGTTACTTCATATCTGTTACTTCTACTTGAAGCTAAGCAATAATACTGTAGACATTTTCGAAAGCTGTTACATCAAGACTTCTATTATAGTTTTTTTGATAACAAGGAGGTGTATATGTGTGATCGTTTTGGTAAATGAAGTTGCGTCCAGTCTCTTTGTTTTTGCATTCAATAAAATGTTTTATACGTTGTCCTATGACGGCTGTTATTTTCCATTTCATCTGAAGGAAGTGCTGCTCTTACTGTGATGGAGGCTTAGCTCGGATTTCATCATGCCAAATGGATTCTTTAGTTTCTTTGGATTCACATAAGTTCAGTACTTCTCAAAATAAATTACAGTTACTTCACTCAGTATTATCTAACATACTCACTTCTCAATGTACATTTTAAGTTGGGTGCTTCGTGAGACTTGAGTGCTCAAATTTCCCTTTTGATCTGGATTCCTAAGTTGAGTGTGCTGCTGCTTTATGCCAACTTGTATTCGACTTTGAAGTTTTAGCGGAACAGGTTTGCAAACTCCCAGTCTTTCTGAGGTTTGAAGTTTTACGATCCAAATGTTGTTTTGTGTTTTTCTGTTCTACATCTGCAGAATTTATAATTGAATTGAAAGATAATTCTTAGATAGTAGTATTGGAGAAAGAGAAATCAGGGGCCAATAATGGGATGGACTTTGCTGGTTGCAGTCAGCTCATGTATTATTAACTCTCAAAATTGTCCTTTTGAAGTATTTTAGTTATTGGTCTTCTTCCCTATTAACTCAGTACTTGAATGAAGCTGGATGGGCCGTAGGATGGACATATGATACTGCATGCATGTATCTCTCCTTTCACTACAGTAGTTCTCGCTTATCAGTTAGAGAGCCTTTCTTTCTTCTTCTACTACAGATTAAATTTGTTAGTTTATTCGTTTGCCAATAAAACAGAGGAATGTCGAGATTTTTCAAACCGGGAGCTGAGAAGCTGCTCCCTGTTGATGATGAAGATAGTGACATTTTTCTCCAGCTCCGTTTTATCTTCAGGGTGAAAAAAATCTTATTTTTTGTCTGTTTTAGGTTTTCATTTTGAATTTTCTGTTGTTTCTTATTTATTGTATTTCCATAGGTACGAGTATGCAAACATGGAGAAACAGAGGCAGAGGCTGCTGGTGTACAATGGTCGGGGAAATGGGAAGAGGAAAAACTACTTAGATCACTTAGGTTTCACTCAAGATTAATTGGAACATGTTTGGAAATCTCCGAACTTGAGATTTTCTATCTTCAAAACACTTTGAACCCTGCTCACCCTTATATTATTGACCATTGAAAATTTCAGTAAAGAGCCTTTCTCATTCTACTCTGTCTTATTCCATTGACGGTAAAATAGAGGAATGTCGAGATATTGGAAACTGGGAGCGATGGTTGACGACAAATATGGCAGCATTTTATTCTACTCTGCCTTTGTTTCATCTTCTGGGTGAAAAATCTTCTTCTCTGTTTGTTTTAGTTTTTCATCTTGAATTTTCTGTTTCTTATTTATTGTATTCCCATAGGGGTATGGGCATGCAATCATGATATAGAACTGCCACACATTCCTTTTGCTGGTTATTGATGTCCTATCAAGAGACATGCAAGAGTACAAAAGGCGATTGCTGAATCTATTCGTCGGTATAGGTGAGACCTCATATGCAGGTCTTTTGCAAAGAGATGAAGTTTAATATGATGCTATTTAGTTTTTTAGTTTATGGTCAATGTCTTTTCCTTTTTCGTGTGTGGCGTTTCTTGAGTTAATATGATCGTGTATTCATTTGGAAAAGGTGACGAGAGGAAGATTGTACCTATGTCTACTTAATAGGTGGGAAAGCTGCTCTGGGTTATGAAGAGGCCAAGAAGAATATCAAACTCTGTCATGCCATGATAGAAATGCCAACTACAACACTGATGTAGGGGATCTCCCAAGTGGTACGGGCAATGAATGCACTTTTCAATTACTTATGAGAAATCATCTGATACATGCCATCTCTTTGTTTAATTCATCAACTAGTAAAATATGTTCTTGAGAGAAGTAGATCACTGTGGAAATTTGGCTGGAAAACATCAGATTATGCCAAGGGAAAATGCTGCAAAACACATGCTATGAAATGTGAAAGTGTTGATTGAAATTGTGCATGCTTGCATGTCTAAGTAGATGCATAAATAACAATTTCTTTCTGAAGATATATGATGACAGATGGAGAAAATTGCATGCTACCTTTGAGACTTCTTACTACATTTTCCTTACTTGCATTATAATCTCAGGTCAGCAAGTGCTGTCTCAATTCAACATCTTGAAGACGGTCATCAAGAAAGTTGTAAGCATTGCTTCTATTTCAGGTTCCTATTCCGAATTATAATATTTTCGTAGCTGACTTGGTTATCCTGGATAGGGACCTTTCACAGCTTATCAGGTTTGTTGTGTCTGTATCTATAATTAGCATGATATCTGTTTGCCTGATTTTAGATCTATAATTTAAAAGAGGCATATTATTTACATCTCCACTTGGAGAATTCCTGATTCTTATATAGTTGATAACTATAGATTGATTCACCTTAGGGTTGGAATCATACTAATGAGTTTACTTGTATGAGGTAATTATATAATTTACCTTCACATGTATGATTTTTTCTGTGTTGAAATTCTTGCTATGCAGCTTGATGCAGATGCAGGTGTTTCATCCTCTGTTTCTTATATTTATTGTATTTCCATTTCCATAGGTATGGACATGCAAACAGAGGCACATGAGTTTGTTCCTTGTACATGAAATACATATTCTTCATTTTCCCTTTTCTTCTTTATTAATCATTCACTCTCAAAAGTGTCTTTTTGAAGTATTCTTGTTGCCGTTCTCGACTTTCGGATGATAGTTGAACCTGCATTTTTACATGCATATGATATGCTTTCTTTTTACATGTCTCAATATATATATTTAATGTCTTTTGGTTTGGTACTAAGTAACACACACACACACACGTGTAATTGAAACTATGTGGTAGTTAAGACATTTCTACAACTCTCATGCAAAGGCTAATTTAATTACATATTGTGAAATAAAATGATAATTACTGTAGTATGACGTAATTAAAGATGCATGCAAGATATGGGACTTCTTCAGTTCTTCCTGCGGCCATTTTTTTTTCCTTATATCGCTTAGGGAGCACAGAAAATTCACATCATATTACAGCATCTCTTAGTAAAGAAAAAAATTGAATATGATGTGTAATTAGTGATCAGACACAGTCGGAAGTTAATAAAGTCGTGGTTTATGTGTGTCTTTGATAAAAAATAATTAAATTAAATTTAATAAAATTAAATGATTCAAGGATCTATAAATAAATTGTTTTAATTTTAATTTTATAAATAAGGATATTTTAGTTAATATAAAAGAGGTAATTTTTGTATATTTATCTTGGTGGTGTAAAAAGAAGGGGGACTAAAGATACCCTATTCTCATTTTCTAAGTACACTCCAATTTATACATTTTTTCATTAAAAATAAATAAATAATAAATAATATCAATTTTATCCTCTAGGTCAAACTCTACTAACTTCGTTCGGCCAGACTGAACGTACTTCTACGTGTTCGGTTATGATGACCGAACGTGTTTCTACATGTTCGGTCAAGATGGCCAAACACTCTTCTTCTACGTGTTCGGTTATGATGACCGAACGTGCTTCTACATGCACGTTTGACAAAGATGGTCAAACACTATTCTATATGTTCGGCCAATTAGGGGCGAACGAAATTGCTCAGATTCAATTGATTTTTTTATGTTTTTTCATGCGATTTTCATACTATTTTCATACATTTAAGGAATTTGTGAAATGTATATCATTATGTTGACATTACATTTCTCAAAAAATTAAAAGATTTAACATTAAAAAAGAAAGAATGATGAAAAATAGAGAAATTGGGGAAGAGGAGGGAGAAGGGTTTCATGTTTTTTTTTTGTTTTAAGGGTAAATTTGGCATTTTAATTTTTTTTTATATCTTTTTAATTAAATATGTTTAGCTGGGGTGTACTTAGAAAATATTGGATTGCCTTTAGTCCCACCAAAAAGAAATGAGGTGCTAATCGAATTGAAAAGACAAATGAAAAACTGAGCAGTTTCTGTACACCTCTATCAAATCCATTATTTTTTCTTTTCCTCAATCAAATACACACACAAATACAAATTTAAACCCAAAACAAAAGATTCAGAAAGAGAGAAGGATTTCTCTGGAAAGAAGGGAATCACTATTTGGGATTCGAATCCTGATATAGGGTTTGAGTTTCGATGATGGCGGCAATCAGAGCCACAACCAATACCATGATGCTCGCACGATCAATCTTCCGTCCACCATTGCCGCTTCATTCGCGAGTCTCGGTTCGTCTATTTCGCGCCCCCTCGCCGCTCGGCGCTTTTGTTGGGGTGCGCTTGCTTGCACCTACCCGTTACTGCGCCGTCAGGTGCGATTCCACAAAATCCGGTGGCCAGGATAAGAAGTCGCCCGCGCGTCTGGCTGAGGTTCAGCGGCTTTTACACGAAGCTGAGGAGCGATATAAAGCCGCCGGAGGTGGAGCGGAGCCCATCCCTCAAATAACAATAGGTACTGCTTCATAATATGTTAATTATACTAATGCCTACGAAACGGACAGTTTTGCTTTTAATTTAATCAAGAAATTCGGAGAAAGTTTCGTAAAACACTGAATGCTTAGAGAACGAATGATGATTTGCAAAATCGAGTTACTGTGATGATGTGTTCGTGTTCTGGGGGAATGTGATTTCATATGCTTCGTGCATGATACGTACGTGCTGCAATACGTTTACTGTAATTGCCTTGATTGGACTGCGATAATGCATAAACAGGCGTGTAAACTGAAATGCATTGACTGAATGTGGTAGTATTGAAATAGGAGAGAGCTTGGAAAATAACAGATGAAAGCTAAATAAGAGCATCACTCAATTTGTTGTAACTTTTTCCTTCTCGTGTTAGTGCATTTTTTAATTTTCCATTTCTTGTTAGGGTGCTTTTGTTTGCAGCTTTCCTTTTCCTTATTCCTCTAATACTTTTTAGTAATGTCTAATCTCTTGAATGGGTTGGGTAATGAGTTTAAAGCATCGGGATTGTTTGAGGTTGCCTGCTAATATTTTATTTTTCTTCATTTTTCCATGCTCTTCTTAATCTCATATTCTGTGCATTGTCTGACTTCACACAGAATCCTTTAGGTCTTAGCCTTGATGATGTGTAGTGGTTGAGGGATTGTAATTGTTCATCTCGGACTGCTAATTGCCTATAGCTTGGGCCTACTATCAGTACAATGATCGGTTTATCATTGAACATTTCAATTGGTAGTATCCAGCATCAACCTTAACAGAGGGAAAAAAAACATAAAGAAAGATACCATGGTTCATTTACTTCAAAAAGATGTTTTTTCCGAGCACTTTCTCTGTAGTGGCAATCATAGAAGTTCTTTAAAAAAATGTGATATAGTGATTTCCACCTAATGTGTGATCGTGTGAACAAACCCGCTAAAATGGCTATTGGTACCATAGTGTCTTGTGATAACCTTTTGTGATCTTTTAATTTTTTTGTATTCTAACTGTTAACAGATACTAGATAGGTAACTCTTGAACTCAGTAAATGCTACAGATGAGTAGGCCGTTTGGCATATGTTTCTGCTTTACCTTTTAAAACTCTTGAATACGTGCACGTCCTCAACCTGCAGATCATGTTGATGTAAGCTATGCAAGAAGTGGTGGACCTGGGGGGCAAAATGTCAACAAAGGTTTGTGATGCCTCATATTGTCCATTAGTGCCATATTATTTGGCCAATCTTCTAGTTGTTGAATGCGCTGAGTAGATTTTTATGCCTGCAGTAAACACCAAGGTTGATATGCGGTTTAATGTCAAAAATGCATACTGGTTGAGTGAAAGGGTTAGGGAGAAGATTATGCAAATGGTGAGTTGTTCTCTTCTAATTTTTGCCAAAAATCATCCCATGTTCTTCTAATACGTTAGATTTGCACATTTCATATGGTGTATAATCCTTCTATTTTAACTTCTCATATTGGTGGCAGGAAAAGAACCGGATCAATAAAGATGGGGAGATTGTGATTTCTTCAACAAAGACTAGAACTCAAAAGTGAGACTTCCTTGCTGTGCTTTTTTAATCTCCATTTTCTACTGTTACTAGGGCAATTTGTTTACATGGTATTTTTTGTTTAGGGGTAACATTGAAGATGCTTTGGCTAAATTACAGGTAATCCCATATGAATAACAAACTGCAGGTATATGTAGAAACATAAAGCTATTACTCTGTCATAGCTTCTTTATGGATGGGAACACGTGCCCAACCATCTCATATATATGCCATGAATGATTAATATCTTGTTACAGTGTGGTCGTTTTTTCCTGCCTCTTTCTTTTTTTGTGGGTTGGGGATTAAGGAAAAATGCTCCCTTCCCCCCTTTATATATATCTATTTATTTATTATTGTGCAGTTAATCATGTTTGAATGAATGACACAGGCTATCATTGATGCTGCTTCATATGTCCCCCCACCTCCTTCACAGGAGACGGTAAAAAAGATAGCAAGATTGTAAGTGACTCATCCCATTACCAAAATGCAATCACACAAGTTTGGATCAAAATTCACATAACTATTATTTTGGGGTGAACTGGTTGTACGTAAAGCCACTTGGTCCAGTTATGTTCCACCTCCCATCTATTATCCTTTTCTTGTACTGTATCAATGAATTAATCTTCTGCTATCCTGGATCATGAACATGGTAATTAACTTTCTCCTTCTTACCCTTAAGGTCATCTATTGCAGAGAAGAAACGGTTGGACCAGAAAAAAGCTCAGTCACAAAAGAAATCAATTCGAAGAAGCAAAGATTGGGACTGATTCTGTGGCAATATAAAGCATAATTTGTTAAATATTGTTATTACATGCCTACAATTCAGTGAATGCCGGTGCTAACCACATTTAGTTTCTTGCCATGCTTCTGCTGATGAATTCGTACAACAATCTGTCAAACAGCAAACCGCTTTTGTCACCCCTCTGTCCGTTAGATGGGTTGCTGCTGAAAGAAGATCAGATCGCTTTTCATTCCTGCCTGTCTAGACTATATGATTTACGGTCAGAACATTACCTTCATTGTCTAGCCTAGTAGCCTTGATGTATTGATTTCAGGATGAACTACACATTAGATTTATGAAGATTTGGCATTTGGACCATAAGTTGTAAAGAATTATTCCTTTGCAATAGCTACTGTTATCAGCAATTACATCTTTATTGATTGTTTTGCAATTCATTCAATTTTAGGTGCGTGTAAGAAGAGAAGGGAGGGTTCTATGATGTGATTTTCTTTTGTCAAAATTCTGCTATTATTCGTATCCTTGTTCATCTATATTTAATTCTAGATATTGCAGAGAAGAGAGAACTATTTAATGACATGCATCCATTCTTCATCTTAAAGTAAAGAAAACTCAATCGATCTTGTTCAAGTTCAAGCTTTTCCCCTCAAAATTATATACAAATGGACAGAGAAAAAGAAGCAAAAATTACAACTTTGACTACTCGACAGAGAAATCATTTCCTGATGACAAACTCCTCTCCAGATTCCCTGTCAAAATGCTTGATCCATCGGCTCGGCCCCTTACCGGAGGTGGCCCCACCGCCTGTAGCACCAACATGTGCGATATTCAATCCATTCCCCACCGGCAGATTCACCGATCGAACAATCCTGGATGTCCCATCCAACACACTCCGCCACCTGAGATCGGAGGCGCCTCTCGAGCTAGCATTCTTGCATATCAAAACAGCCCCTCTCTGCCCCAACTTGGCCTCCCTCAACAGCCTACCAAAGTCCTTTCTCCGACCATCCACCACCACAAAGTCAATCCCTTCCAGCCCCTCCACCGCCTCCTCTGGCCGCCCCACCACCACATCGCCCAACTCACCCGATTTTCTCATGGCATCAATGTACTCCGACCGTGACTCTTCATCAGGGACCACACAAATGTGCCTTCCCCCTGTGTGACGTGTCGCCACAGAGAGCCCGATGCTGGTGGCGATGGCCCCGCCTCGTGACCAAGTCTCCACCACCAGCTGCGCGTTCCATCCTGCCGCCATGGCGGAAACTAGCTCTGCTACACTCGATTCCTTGAAAAGCTCACACTGAGATTGAATTACATGCAAAGAAAAGTTAGCATTGAACCATCAACTTTCAGAATCGAGATGTAAGTTTTATGTACTTACCGATTTCACGGTGTCGATGTAAGCTTTTGAGGCTGTTTCCGGTGACCAAACGAGCTTCATTTCTTCTTGTTGATCAAGTTTATTGAATGTGTTTGTTGGTATTCAAGTTGTACTTTTCTTTTTGTCTCAATGGTGAAAGTGGTTTCGTAATGCAAGAAACAGGGTTTTTAAATGAGGTGAAAAAGCAAGTTGGCCAAATATGTCAATGTCAAAAACGTTGACAATTGCAGATATTTAGCCAAATCCAACGTCAAGATTGTTATTTTATTGGATTTCCATACGATCTACTGCTCCTTATGCTGATGATGATCGCTTAACCTGGTTATCACTTCTTGAGATGTTTTTTAATTATGATAATTGTGTTTAAAATAGTTTTAGTAAACATAATGTATTGTGACTTGATGATTTTGTAATGTTAAAAATTAAAAGTCAATGTAATAATTAGATGATATTGGTGTAGCTAGCAAAAGAACATTTATCTATTGATAGAGGGAGCATCTTTTTTTTTTTTTTAATAAAAAATTTAAGTCGACCAACCTGATCAATTAGATATCTAATCACTCTATTTGAGTTAATTTACATTACATTTGTGATTTATATTTTATTTGTATATTGAGGGAAAGATAAAAGGAAAAACAAGTGAGAAAATGGTTTAACACTTAAGCATCATGATTATCATATGTATATGGGTTGGCATGAAGTCGACAATTTGAATACTGAGTGTTGGATTTAGTCTATCTTTTAGCTGTGAATTGGTTTTTGAAAACGACAAACTATATCTTTGAGCATAAATTGTTTCGAGTTTTCGTTCAACATTTTAATCATTCTACGCACCACTGAATGGCAGTTTAGTCGGTTTGAATTATTATTTTAATGGGATATTAGTTATATATATTGAGAAGGTGGTGTGAATTGAATTCAAAATATAATCATGACATACCATTAATCTTTTGATTAAAATGTGTATTAGATGAGGATTACACGTACGTTGAGATTAAGTGACATATATATTAAGTAATTTAACTTTTATTAACTTACTCCATGACATTAATTGTAATTTTTATTACATGTTGAAGATTGTGGAAATGGTCAAATATAGACAAAATTTTTTTTTTATGTGAAATAGGTACATATAAACCTTCTTAATAGGGGATGATGGAATAAGCATTAGAGAATTAGAAAATCAAACCTTTTTTTTACCATTATTGTTTAAATTGTCCTTAAATAAAATTTAAATGTGAGTAGGTGCGTAATTTTACTGTTAAGATAAAATTAAATACGAGTAAAAACATCAATGGATCAAAATAATAAATTTAAAACGAAAGATGTAACACATGATTATATACATATAATTTAAAATACACAAAAATTTATATATACATTGTGCATGGATCCATGATCCATGCACCACTTTTGACCCGGCCCATAGATCCTACCCAGTCCAGAAAATATAAATAGTCTTTTTTTTTTTTTTTTTTTGACTTTGAAACCCAACAGTCAGTTCGCGCTCCTTCTCTTCTTCCTTCTCTCCCCTATTCGTGCAGCTTGTTCGTGGCTTCGAGTTCACTGTTTTTTTTCGGTTTCTTCTCACTCTCACTTTGATTTCGTGGGTAGTTCGTGGGTATTTCACTCAGTGTGAGGTTATTTTCGATTTTCAGAGACGGTTCTTTGATTTTCAGAGTTTTTTTCGATTTCGCGCAGGTATTCTTCGATTTATTGTGTATTTGGTTTCGATTTTTGTTTTGTATGATGTTTGTTTGTGTATTTGGTTTCAATTTGATGATTTTGTTCTCTTTGCATGTGGTATTAGAACTCTATGTTTGTATCTGATTTAGTTTTTTTGTTTGTCAACTGATTGGACTGTATTATGTTTATTTTTTGAAGTATTTTTGGATTTAGTTTGTTGATCGTCTGTTTTGTATTTCGTTTTTAGGTTTTGAAAACCCTAATTTTAGGAATTTCTCTGTATTTTTGATATTATTTGACATTTTCCTTTATATTGACATTAATTTCATATATGCATGTGTTTAGATGGCTTCGAACAAAGATATTGCAGTTATTCCTGATAGAAAGGTTGTGAGGAAGAGATCTAGGAGGGCTTTTGATACTCCTTGTGTTGATAAGGAGAGGTATATATTTTGGTTTTTGTTCGATATCCTTTGTGTAATGCATGTTATGTGTAGTGCATGGCTGTGGATAAGTATATCTGTAATTTTTATATTCTTGCATGTGTATCCGTTTTTTGTTTTATTAAAGGTATGTGTATTGTGTATAGAAGGTATGTTTAATGTAACATAAAAGTATGTTTAATGTACAGTTAAGTATGGTTAAAGTAACACATGGTATGCTTAATGTATCATAAAGGTATGTCTAAAGTAATGTAAATGTATGTTTAGTATAACATAAAGGTATGTTTATTTTTTGTAAAAGGTATTTTCAGTATAATATAAAGGTATGTTTATTTTATGTAAAATGTATGTTTAGTATAACATAAAGGTGTGTTTTGGTTGTATGATCTGTGTAGTATTTGTATTTATATTGGTTTCACATGTTTTTTAATTAGTGATTGACTTATTGTGTTTGTATTTGCAGTTTGATTTATCACCATGCAGACCAAGTGGTGTTGTAGAACTGGTGCAATCTTTAACTGATAGGCAGAGGGCGGACGTGATAAGTATAGGTTTTGGAGGTTTGTTGAGAATGTGTCTGACTAGGGTGAATAAAATGATGAATACATGGGTAGTTAATCGTTTTAATGGGGGGAGTAGAATGCTTACTATTGATAGTCATCGTAGCTTTGCTATTACTGCTGATGATGTTTATGATATTTTTATGATTCCAAGGGGAAATCAAAATGTTGTTAAGTATGTAAAGAGTGAGGATGAAGATTTATTTGATATGTACAAGGGTAGATATAACATTGAGCCCAAAACACCTCTGAAAGTGTTGTACAATATGATGACCAGTACTTTAGTTGATGGGGGGGATGATTTTAAAAGGCTTTTTGTTTTGTATGTTATGAATGTATTCTTGGCTCCAACTTCTAATAGATTGTTGTGTATGGGGATTTTGAAATCTTTGGTAGATGTAAAGAACATTTGTAATTTTGATTGGTGTACATATGTTTTGGAACGAATTTGTGAGTCTGTCACTAGTTTTCACTGTGGCAAGACAAATACTTTAAATTGTTGTGTTCTAGTCCTGCAAATTTCATATTTACATAGGTTAAAGTGGCATGACATTGAAGAGCCTCGCAGTGTGCCATTGATACAACACTGGACGAACGATAAAATGGACAGAAGGTGTGATGAGGAGGCATGTTCTGGTCCTTATGGTGATTCTGAGATGTTGTTGAATGTCTACCCATTAACTGTGAAATGACGTTTGAAAGATAATGGTGCTGTTGCTTCTGGTGTGAAAGACGATGGTGCTGCTGCTGTTAAGAACGATGGTGGTGGTGCTGCTGCTAAAAATGATGGTGTTGCCGCTGACAAGAACAATGCTGATGTCGGTGAGAAGGATAAATCTTCTAGATTCATCAAGTTTGCATTGCCGGAAGGTGAACTTGATGATGAAGAAATCAAGAAAATGGCCAAGGATGTAAGTACATTTATTTATATATTAAACATACCTTCATGTTTCATTAAGCATACCTTCATGTATTATTATGCATACCTTTATATTCAAGTAGTTATACTTTTATGTTGCAGTAGACAGACCTTTATGCTTCATTAGTCATACCTTCGTGTTTGATTAAACATACCTTTATGTGTAATTAGACATACCCTTATTTTTTTTATGTTACTGTATAGGGTACTCATGAATCATTTCTTTTATTTAAAAGAGATGTTTCTGTGGTGACAAATTACCACATGGAAAAGCTTCTTGGTGTGAAAAGAAGTATGAAGGATAAACAATCTACCTCAGCTGTTGCTGAAGTTTCTGATTCTCAAGGGCAATCTACCCAAGCTTTCTTCTCCAATGTAGATTTGCACAACTACATTGATAGTGTTGTTGCAAATTTTTTATCGATGAAGAAGCTTGTATCGGAGATGCCTTCTTTTGAGTTGCTTACACCTGAGGATCAAGGTGTTCAATTCAACATGAATGAGGAACAAACAACAGCAGTTGGGGATGCTGATACTGAGGAAGAGGAAGATGTCACCGATGCTATGAAGCAAGAACCATTCTGGAACATCACTGAGGATGTTGGCTACATGTCTGATTTCATGGTTTATTCTAACAAATTTTTGAGTAATCTAAATCAAATTCAGAAAGAAGTTGTTGACTATTGTTTGTTTAAAGATGTGTCAAACAACAATGAAGAGTTGGTGAAACATGGGTATTATAATTTTATCAACAAGAAGGATATTTTATCTTTGTCTTCAAAAGTTGAAAATTTTCAATCTGTGTTAACCAGTTGGTTTTTGGTTGTCAATGCTGATTTTGAATGCCAAAATAGACGAAAGAGATTTGTCTTTAACTTGGAACATTCTGTAAGTTTTATATCTTCTGTTTTTTTTTAAATATTTTATAGTATGGTGATTTGTTTTAACAATGGTTATTTTTTGTTATTAGGCAAACTTGAAAAATATTGTAGAAGGTGTTGGTGATGTTACAGAGAATGAGGGCTTCATGAGGAATACTTTTGATTTGTGGATGGCTTCGAATAAAGATACCCTGGCCACTGCTGAGATGGTATGTATACCTTTATGTTTAGTTAAGAATACCTTTATGTAGTGTTAAAGAATTCCTTTATGTTTAGTTAAGTATACCTTTATGTTTAGTTATGTATACCTTTATGTAGTGTTAAGAATACCATTATGTTTAGTTAAGTATACCTTTATAATATCTGACCAGTTTTTTTTTTCAATGTAGATCTTTGTTCCATTTTGTTTCAATTATCACTATGCTGCTATAGCCATCAACTTTACTGAAAAGAGGATCCAGTACTTGGACAACAAGAAGTACCCAGATGCTGAAAATGATTTTTTTAAGTGTGCAGAGATTTTGGTAAGTTTTAAAAAAAAGTATGGGAATATTGTTAGTTATGTTTAAGTGATGTAATATTTATTTTTCTGTTTTGACAATTGTTTTTATAGAAAGTACAGATGTCAAAGTTTTTGCGAACTAGAAAACATGTCAAAGCTGAGGAGATTTTGAAATATGAATTTGAAAACATGTTGTTTAAGTGGCAAACTACGAGTAAAGATCTTGACCGTGGTGTTTATTTGATGCACCATGTCAAATTCTTTTATGGTGTTCTGTATTCCATTCCTGATATGACTAAGGTATATGTGCATTTCACAATAATCTGTTATAGTTTTATTATTCAATATATTTAGTAATTTATTATTTTCTGTGTTTTGAAGGCTACCATACGGCGTGGACTTCGAGCTGAAATATATGCTACGCTTGTTCTTTCAGATCTCAATAAACTGAGGCGAGATGTCATAAGAAAAATCTATGTCTTTTACATTGCTAAACCTGATGTGAAAGCCAAGATTATGGAGGAAAAAAGAAATGCGAATTTCGAGAAGAGAAAGACAAAAGACATCGTCGAAGTTACAAGGACATATACAAGGAAAATAAAATGATTGTTTTATTTTCAGTACTATATACATTGTTTGATGGTTTGGTAGTATATACATTGTCTGATGTTTTGGTAGTATATGTTGGCTGATATATATACATTCTGATGGTTTCATGGTAGTTTTTTATCGATAGATATGTACGTATATAAATTTTGGGATGGTTTGGTAGTATATGTTGATGGGTATGTATACATTTTGATGGTTTTATGGTATATGGTAATATTCAGTGCATTTATTGTTTTTAGTATTTTTGTTGGTTTATGGTATGTTTATCAAAACTAATGGTACGATTATCACAATTAAATGGTATGCTTATCATAACTAAAGGTGATGAATAAAATAATATTAGTGTATGCTTATTATAAGTAAAGATATACTGCTATAAGTAAACGGTATCCTTATCACAATGTAAAAGTATGCTTATCATAACTTAAGGTATGTTTATCATAACTTAAATGTATGTTTATCATAACTAGAAGGTATGCGTATGAAGATAAATCTTTCATGATCATAAAAGGTTATGGAATAATGTTAGTGTATGCTTATTATAAGTAATGGTATACTGTTATAAGTAAACAATATCCTTATCACAATGTAAAGGTATGCTTATCATAACTAAATGTATGTTTATCATAACATAAGGTATGTTTATCATAACTAAAAGGTATGTGTATCAAGATTAATCTTTCATGATCATAAAAGATTATGGAATGACCGACACAATGTAAATGTATGCTTATCATAAGTACAAAGTATGCTTATAATAAGTAATGGTATGCTTATTATGACTAAAAGGTCATACATTTTTCAAGAGTTTCTTATCATAAGTAAAATGTCATACATACTAAAACAAATGAACATTTGGTATTTTAAAACCAAATTCCTTTGCTGTTGTTTTTCCCTTCTGATTGTTCTTTTTCTGAAAGTGACCCTTGATTCTCTGTCTTCGTCCCTTTGTAACTGAGCGAGCAGGATCGAGCATAATATTAGATGATTTGGAAGAGGCAAGATCTGCTGAATTCGTTGAAATGATTCCATTAACATTTGAAGAATCTCTGTCATAAGCTTCTTCGAGTATTCTCCTTGCATCCTCATTGTCTTCACATTGCAAAATCAGATTATAATATTTTCTAGAAATTTCATGTCTCCAGAGAACACAATCACGAGACTTGTTTGTGCCACTGGTAGTAGTAGCTTCGAAGGTATCCCATATCTGTGATTTTGCTTCTTTTGTCCATCTTTTCTGTATATAAGGATCAGGTATCCTTTCTATAGAGTTGATATGAAGTATTCTCAATGAGTGGTAACACATCATACCATACTCTTCAAACTTCTTGCAAGTGCAAACAATCAAGTTCATTTTGTTGTCATATATCACACGATTGATATTCTGCTCAAAACCAAGTGGTGAAACATTATAAATCACTGTATTGTCTTGAATTTCAACAACTTTGGTTGTAGCTGAAATACATTTGACAAACTCTTCCTCGAAATTTCTGAAAAGTGGTAGTGTATATACTTCAGAAGCATGCTTCAACAATCCAATTATTGGTAGAATTGAGTCGGGAATGCATCTTGAAGAATGAAATTCGTCTTGACGTTCTTTGCTCCTCCAATTGTTGATTGTTTCCTTGAAAATTGTGTAAAATTCAGTTAAGCTCGTAGTCTTCTTGACATTGAATGAAATGGTGTGATTTGTACTTTCACTTCTTTGTGAAGATCGAATCCCTGCTGAAAAGAAATCTCTATTCAATGCAGTGCACCACTTTTGTTTTAAGTTGTATAACCTTGCAAACCAAGGATGTTCTTCCAATTTGTATGTAGATATCATTTTTTTCCAACAATCCTCAAATTCATTCTCATCGACACAGCCCGACAAGCACTTGTTGAATGAATCTTTAAATGTGTTGTCACATTTGAGTTGTGCAAACCTGCTAACTGCATTCTGCTGGAGGTGCCATAGGCATAGACGATGTCTTGTTGAAGGGAAAACCTATAAGACATAAGACATAATAGTCAGAATAACAATACCTTTTAACACAGTTAAGTATACCTTTATTAATTGTTTATGATACCAGACTGAGATTAGAATAATACCTTCTCAATTGCATTTGCAATTGCAAAATCTTGGTCAGTGAATAATGTTATTGGACATTTTCCTCCCATTGACTTCTTAAATACTTCAAAAAGCCATTCAAATGACTCTGTTTTTTCATCGGCCAGAAACGCACAACCAAACATGACATTTCTCCAATGATTATTTACACCAACAAACGGAGCACAAATTAGATTGTACTTGTTTGTTCTATATGTTGTATCAAAAACAACAACATCACCATATATCTTGTAATCCTTCTTCATCATAGAATCTCTCCAAAAGATATTGTTCAATCTTCCCTCATCATCCAATCTAACCTTATAGTAAAAGTCATCACTGTCATCTTGTTGTCTTTGAATCATATCAATAACTGTTTGAGCATCCCCACCTTCAATGACCTTCATTTTAATACGATTGATAAAATTTAAATGATCTTTTTTCGTGTGTCCTACAATCTCTTCACCTCCAGCATCATGAACCATAAAACGGAAAGAGTTTGTTGCAGTCATTCCTGCCGAGATCATGTTCTCTATGGCTTTACTTTTTTCATTAGTGATTCTTCTCTCTGAACGGTGTAGATGGTTCCATTCAGTCCTAGTGAGTGGATGATTATGCAACATGACATGTTTAACCACCTCATATAGCCCTTCATGATTCATTCTCACACTCATGAATGCATTACAACCTGTTCTTGTAATTCCAAATTTTTTTCTCTTGATTTTTGTAACATGTGTTGTCTTCAGTCCGACACAAGAGCATACAAAAATCTTGCCTAACACCACATTAGATCTTTCTCCAGTAGAGTATCTACTAGTAGACTTACGAACACTAAATCCCAATAATCGAGCATGCTTACAGTAGATTTTATACATGTCTTCAAGTGTTTCCCTTGTTAATCCAACTAGAGAACCAGCGAGATCATTTAATTGAATGATGCCATCTGGAAAAAAATAGAAAGACCTTTAGGCTTAGTTAAGTATACCTTTATGTGTTCATAACCTGACCCATATGTATTATTAAGTATACCAGAATAAACAAAATTAAAATAAGTTAAAGTATATATACAAGGATTTCGGTTTGTTTACATACGTAGACCTTCACATGTAGTTAACTAAACTTTTACGTGTTCATAAGATGACCCATATGTATTTTTAAGTATACCAGAATAAACAGAACTAAAATAAGAAGTAAATATACACAAGACATTCAGTTTCTTTAAATACAGAGACCTTCATATGTAGTTAACTATACATTTACGTGTTCAGAAGATGACCTTTATGTTTTATTGTCTATACCTTTATGTCTGAAGAAGATGATATCTAAGTATACCTGTATTAGAGCTGGCTCCAGAAATTGTACTAGTTGCATTGGTAAATTCATCTTCTTCATTACATAACTCAACAATTTCAAGGTTGGGTATAGTTTCACCTATTATAGAATATTAAGAACACCACATCAGTTAATATTTTCGAATTGACAATCGAATTTGTAATTTATGAATCAATAATTTACCACATTACCTGTGATTTCGTTTGTAATTTCAATATTGGAATTACAGTCGTCCATGAAGATGATTGGTTGAAGGCGTGATGGTGAACGACGATAATGCGCGGCTGCGCGCGATGGTGAACTGAAGAATTCGCGACCACGCGCGTTGGTGCAACTGCTGAGGGAATTCGCGGTGAGCTGAGGAAATTTTAGGGCATTTATTAAAAAAAAAATAAAGGCATATATATGTGGGCCAATTTGAACCGGGTCAAATAGTGGTGCACGAATCTTAAGATCCGTGCACCTTGTTCATAGCAGCCCAACTCTTCAAAATAATTTTAAACAAATTTTCATCATGGGTGTGGGACAAATATTCACTTTAATTGGTGGGTTGAGCTAATTTAAACACAATTTGAATATATGCAAGGTTGTAAACCAATATTCGAACAACTGGGGCCCACCATTGAACTTCCGTAGGTACTAGAAATAAGAGCAAAGTACAATATTTTGTCTAATCTAAAGAGAGTGAGTATATATGCAACACAATGTATAGTACAATACTATGGGCGCCAATGGCGTTGACTTATCTCCTATTTCTATTGGGTTTTGCCACGTCACACAGATGTTTTGTCAAGAGTTGACCAACTACCCCACCCCTTGATACCAAATGTACGGCCATGATTTTCTGATATTATGTTAGGAAAAAAAATGCATGGGGAATTTTCAATATTGAATTTTCTTTAATTATATTCAAAAAAGAAGCTGATAAAGTTTTCAAGAGATGTCAAACAAACATATAAATTATATTTTAATAATATTCCCTTCACTCTAGATTATATTTATGGTCGTGTTTGTAGCATTTGCGATATGACTTTCTCTTTTTAGGACCAAGGGTGAAGTATTTTTTCCGAAATTTTCGATGGTCAAATGTTTAGAGTAATTATATGACAACATTATTATTTTATGTGCACTTGTTTTTGAATAAGATATTGAAAAAGTTGTAGGAGAAGCCAAACAAATATAATGAAAACTGTATTATTAGTTCTAAACTAGGCTAAATTTTAGTAAAACACTTTTTGCATATTGAATTCAAATAAATATGTGATAGACTTAGGATGGTAGCTAATAAAATCCATTATTTGTTTAGACCTCAAGTTTGTATTTGGACTTAAAACAATTGTGATCTCTACCTATTATGCATATAATATAAATCTATACATATATTTGGGTATTGTAGGAGATAACTACGAATATTTGACGGCATGTTTGAATTGAACAAGAATTATTTAATTCTTATTAGCATACATGATGTTAGAGCATTTGTACATAAAGTTGACTTTGGGTAATGAAATGAAAAACGTATGAACAGTGCAGGTGAATGTCAAAGCAATCAAGGGAGAAAGAAATTCGAAGAGAAGCCAAGCAACTTGGCAATAGAAATAATAATTCCTACATATTTTGATAGAGCAGATGATATGGATAGAAACTAAGAATATAAAAACTAATCACGCAATAGTCAATATTGGTGTTATATTTTGGATCTTGGATTTAGTAGAAGACAAAAATATGTATGAAATTATATAAGAAATCCTAATCTGTGAGGTGGAGTTCATATTGGAGTAAATGAATCAGAACTCAATCAATGAGCTGTTGGTAACTCATATTCATGTCTAATCCCGCATTTTGTGAAAAATATTAATTTGGACTTATAAATTACCATTTTTCTTCAAAAAGTATTAATTTTAACTTGAAAATATCTTTTATTTTCAAATATTAATTATTATTTATTTAAAATTAATTCAGATTGTTGCTTTTATTTTAAAAAGTATTAGTTATTATCCCTTTTGAAACTTATTCATAACACTATTTACTTGTGGTTTTTACTAAAAGAATTATTATTCTTCAAGTTTTAAAAAAACATATTTTCTACTCATTTTTCATCTATGGTCTACCAAAGTGAAAAAATTGGGTAGAAGACATGTTTTTTTAAATACATAATATAAACAAATTGTTTTAGAAGTGGGATTCAATATTTAATTTAAAATAGGATAGAGAAAATTTGTGGTAAAAAATAGCAGTGGGTACAGAGGAAGTCAATGAAAACTTTGATGGTTAATAGGGGTGGGACTAGTCTACGTCGAGTTGGGCTTCTTATTGGTCGGTTCAGGCTTGAAATATAAATATTAGGCTTAAAATTGGCTTAATGTATATGAAAGATTTTTTTTTAAGCTCGAGTCTGACCTGTTTTGTGGATAAGTCTGACCTAAAGCCTATCAAAATTTATTAAAAGCGTACAAAATTATCTAGTATGAATTTTTTTTTTTTCAAAAACTAAACTTCAACTAAAATTTAGAGAATTACACCGAAAAACATGAAAACAATATAAACTATAAAAAATATAAACTATATATATATATATATAACTATAAAAGATATCAAACATATTATATATTCTATAAAAATATTATAAATAGGCCGACCTATTAAGTCTATTAGTCTTTTTTTAAGTCCCGAGCCTAGCCTATATTCATATATAGACTTGATAAAAAGTCTTAACCTGACTTATTTATTAGTGATGTTGGGCCGAACTAGGCTAATAATAAGTTGATTGGCTGAGCCATAGGCCCCTGTCGAGTAGTTTGGACTATTTCCGCCCTAATTGTTAATGCCAATTTATTTTTGAGAACTGATATTAGGGTTTTGAATTTGATTTTTCTTAGGTAGTTGAAAAGTTTTATAAATTTAAATATAATTAATTTATGAGTTTACTTTTTTATCGACACATGATTTGTTGATACTGGAAAGTTATCATAATAAAATGCAACTTCTTTTCCTGCCAAAAATAAAATAGCACTTCTTTTAGAAGAAGATAAAATTCCATTTTAATAAATAATAATCCGCAAACCACAACAAGGGGCTTTATGACTTATGAAGTTTGGGTCTTGAGAAGAAGCCCATCGTAATGGGTCGGCCCATTAATATCAAATCAGGACCTTTTATTAAGGTTTTAGGACAAACTCTCATCCGAAACAAAGATCCGAGTTATCAACTCAAGTGCTCTGAAATCTCAGGTAGACATTTCATCGAACACCGACAGCGCACAGCACACGTGTGTCTCCTTCGTTTCTTGTGCCCCCATGCACAAACACATCACCCCATAAGCTCCGTCCTTCACCTCCAATTCCCTCCTCCGACGAAGATGCATGGCCTCAAGTCCTATCTACGATTCCTCAATTCCAGTTCCTGCAACTTACAAAAACCCTTCTCCACACAGACGACTCTGCAGTCCGCCGGTCCCATGGCTTGTCTTCTCAAAACGAGGTCGGTGATACGGTTTAAAGGACCCGAAACCGTTAAGTTCCTCCAGGGTCTGGTGACCAACGATGTCCGTAGTTTAGAGAACCCAGAAGCTGCGGTTGAGAATGCCATTACCCCCAACATGCCGGTAGCTGTTTCCCCTCCTGTGTACGCCGCGATGTTGACTCCTCAAGGAAGATTTCTTTACGATTTTTTTCTTTATAGGCCGCCCCGTTCTGATGAGAAGCTCGATCGGACTGGGTCAGGGCCCGGGCCCGACCCGGGTGACCTGGAGATTTATGCCGACGTCGATTGTTCTATAATGGATGAGCTGTTGGCAACCTTGAAAAGGTGATGGTTTGGGCTTCCTTTTCTTTTCTTCCCTGCTGCTCAATTGCAAATCTCGAAATTTGAAGTTTATTTTGTAGCTTTTTGGTGGGAAATTATGTGATTTTGTGGAGAACTAAGTGAATAGTTTTAGTAAGAGTTTAGTTGTAGTTAGTTAAGTTTGCTGCTTACTTGATAAGATTGCACTTTTAAATGCTAGAAGAATGGAAATTAGATGCTTATAGACTATATATATCTATCCTGAATAGCGTTGTATGGAAATCTGTTAAAGTGGTTCTATGCAAATTCTGTTCTTTTGCAATTTTTAGGTTAGTATTGACTTCAATGAATTACTTATAGTTGCAATTTTAAGTGCATATTTTAAAGTTTTGGCAACAATTTCAAATAATGTAAATACTTAAGCTACTCTGTTTCCAGTAAGCATTCTTTGAGCAAGTTCAGGCTTAAGCTTAAGCACCTTGTTATGACAGGGTTTACCATTTAATTTTGAACCCTGAATTAGCAGATATCGTCTGAGGTCTAAGGTTGATATTGAGAGTGTCGCAGAAGGTTTTTCTTGCTGGCAACGTTTTGGTAGGGACCTAAACGGGAAGTCTTCATCTGTGGAAGAACCAGAAGCTGATTCTGTTGGCTGGGGCAGTTCAGTTGATCGTTCTGGTGTATCAGCTTCACAAGCAAACAGTCTTGGTTGGAATTGGCATAAGGATCCACGTTTGGCTTGTCTTGGATATAGGGGCATCTTTCCATCTAATGCAACGCGTAAGTATAATGAACCATCTTATTTGTACCTCAGTTCCTGATTCTTTTGTACCTCTTTTATCAGCCATTGTGAAATAAACAGTTGAATCACTATACCAGGATTCGATATTGCCAATTCACATAGATGTTTGATTCCCTCGTTGCATGTGAGTTAATATTTCCCAACTTGTGGTGATATGGTATAAACCTATTTGTTGCAGCACCTCTAGTTGAGGAGGATAAGGAAACTGATGAAGAAAATTATCTTCTTTGGAGATTAGAGAAGGGAGTTGCTGAAGGCTCTACTGAGATTCCAAAAGGTATATAGCTCATTTTAACTTGCAAACTTTGTACGTCATGTTAGAGAATTACTTTGTGCTGAACTAGTGTTTCACAATCTTTTCGCACATAGTGAATGTTTCATAGTGATTAGCTTCTCGTTACTAAGTTTAAAGCATATGGAACTTCCAATGCTCTACATTTTGCTTCTTCTTTTTTTGCATCTGGTTGTCTTCATTTCTTTAATTATATTGGCTTGATGTGTAATAAATATGTGCTTTCATAGTTTCATTACCTTCTTTAATTGAAAATCTTCCAAGTTATAATCTTTTGGACTTCAAGCTGCAAATATGAAGTTGCCTCGACTTCTTGTAGGTGAGGCTATACCACTGGAGTACAATCTTTCTGGTCTAAATGCTATAAGCTTTGACAAAGGATGTTACATTGGCCAAGAACTTATTGCTCGAACACATCACCGAGGAGTAATTCGAAAGCGTTTGATTCCTTTAAGATTCTTGAATAGTAGTGGAGAAGGTAAGCCCTTCGAAGTATTTATTTGTAATTCATAATCTTTGGTGTATCACAACATTCATACTTATTTAACTCAGAGGTCGAGCAAAAAGTATCTCCCGGTTCAGAAGTAATTAACTCGACATCTCAAAAGAAAGCTGGGACCGTCACAACTGCAATTGGATCCCGTGGTCTTGGACTTCTACGCTTGGATGAAGCTTTCAAAGAGGCAAGCTCCCTGACCTTAAAAGGCCAGGAAGATATCAATATAGAGACCATTAGACCAAAATGGTGGCCTTCTGAGTGGTCTCTCGATCACCAACAGCAGATGGCAAATGCTTAATTTTTATGTGACTCGATTAACAGTTGTCAACTACTCACATGGAAGGAAACTTGGATTCACTCCCAAAAGTATTTATCCTCCTCTCCACACTACTGATACTTTGCTTTTGTATGAGATTGTTCAAATATGTCCTCAGATATACATTTCATGATATTTCTCATTGTGATAGTGAGGAAATATATGACAAATTTGAGGCTGTGTAGCTTCACAACTTCAATCTCTGTTATTAAGAAAATGAATAATGGAGAATTCTGTACTATGAACTTTTGACATTGATATCAATTTTGTTGGTGATTAGGTCTTTTTTGCATCAAAATTTAGTTTCGGAAATTGCATGGAAAGGAGGCACTAAAACAGTATCAAGCAACATTGCTGTCAACTAAGAATGATACCTTAATGTTAATGTAATTTATATGTGAAAATCCAATATACTGAACCCTCAAACATAAGTTACAGGCAAATGCTCTCAAACTGATTATTCCTTACATGGCTTCCTAAATTCTATCATTCAAGGATATTGATTTACAGTGATATGCACCGTTGTTAAAGACTTCTTCTAAGAGAGAGGAGTCGCAGAATTAGTTCAGCTCGAAGTTCACCATCAGCCACCACTTGGCTGGTTCAGCTCATGAACGACCGACTCTATGCTGGGTCTATCCTCTGGGATCTCATTGGTGCATTCCAATGCGATTCTTGTTAATCGAGCAGCCTCAGTTTCAGAAAACTTGCCCTCAAGTTTTGGGTCAATGAAGTCGTGTAGTTTCCCAGATTCAGCTGCCATTCTTATTGACCCTGAGAGCTTTCTTTGGCCGGAGAGTACTTGGAGGATGATAACACCATAAGCATAAACGTCGCTCTTCTCTGTGAAACGGCCCGTTGTTATGTATTCTGGGGCCATGTACCCCAATGCTGCGCTGACTTTGACGGCTGAGTAAACGACATCATCAGCAAGAAGCTTTAGAAGACCAGAATCAAGAATCAATGGCCTCAGCTGTTGGTCCAAGAGAACTTTTTCCACTGATATGTTTCGATGAATGATGGGAGGCTTGTTTGTTTCATTGCTGTGCAAATACTCTATACCTGTGCAGTATAAAACAACCAGATCAATGAACTGTAAAGTATCTACAAATGTACCTTCATTTTTGGACCAAAAAATGTCAGATCATCTATTGGGCATTTATTGCAATGTCCCTGGTACCAATTCAAGCACATGAAACTACAATAAGTGTTTTCACTGAAACAAAAAGATGTGCCCCTTTCTCTAAGTCAAGTGTGTGTTCTCCACAGTGAAATCAGTTATTTGGAACTCAATTATTGTTGAATTGAATGAAGATGGGCCAATGATAAGAACATTACAAGTTTTCTAGCATCCGATAAAGGAGGTAATGTAGTTTCAAATATCTTAAAAAAGCTAATGCAATCAATCATAAAGTTAAACTAACAATAATGATCAAAGAAAGTAGGATTACAGATTGATACCAACCTTTTGCAATTCCATGGATTATAGAAGCTCTGGTTGGCCAATTGAGGATATCGTTCCTATCATCTTCAGCATCAAGATACTGAGACAAATTACCTCTCGAAGCAAACTCATAGATCAAGAAACATTCACCCCTAGCCTTTGAAGAACAGAATCCCTTCAACTTGACAAGATTTTCATGTTTTAAAGAATTTAACAAGCTCAACCCATTCATGAACTCATCCTCCTCTCTCTTACAGCTCGTCTTGTTAATACTTTTGATAGCCACTATCGATCCATCTTTCAATATCCCTTTATACACAGCAGAGAACTTACTCTTTCCCAATAGATTCACCTCTGAGAAATGCTGAGTTGCTGATTCAACCTCTTCTAGATTGAACTTAGAACTCTGCAGAAACTCATGATTATATAAGCCATTGCAATCTTGAGCAGCATTTGTGGGGTCCCACCCCTCCGAGTATTCAAGAGAAACAAGAGGAGAGGGGCTTCTCTTATAGCCATCTTTAGCCTGATCAGTGCTGAGACGATCCTCAGAAGCATCGGATCTGTTCCCAACTTTCTGCTTCCCACGACGATACTTAACAATAAAGACAAATACCACCACCGTTAATGTCACGGTAACTATGATCACTCCGGCCACAATGCCAATTTGTGGCAACTTCGATGAGGACTTTGAGCAATGAGAGTGGCTACAATTCAATGGAAAAGCAGCCGATTTTGGTAAATTTGTGTGGGTCGTTTGGTTGGCGATTGGCGAGGTGGGATCCGCCTGATTGGTGTTCAGATTGTCCCAGGCAGTGCAAGCTCTAAGAGAAGTGAATCCAGAGCCACATAAACCAGGGTTGTTATCAAAATGGAAATTCTCATTCAACCTTCTCAAAGCTTCATAAGAAAGAAACATAAGAATCAACATTTCAAGAACTTGGTGGAGAAAATCTGTAGAAATCAAATTGAAAGGAATAGCTCACCAAGAGGGACAACTCCAGAAAGGGTGTTATTTTGCAGATCAAGAACCTCCAACGAAGCAACATTAGCTAATCGAATAGGAATGGGGCCTGAGAGCTGATTGAAGCTCACATATAGCCTTTTCACCATTCCTAAATCTCCTAAGCTTGCAGGGATTTGCCCTGTTAGTCTATTGCGTTCCAATGCAACCACGCTTAATCTTTTCAACATTCCCATCTTTCTAGGTATGATCCCAGTTAGTTGGTTACAAGATAGCTGCAACACTGCATTTTTACAGATCATAAATTAAGTTGCAAAAAATTCTAACATGATTCAGATAATATTATTCTATATACCTCAATCTAATCTCCAATGCATTGTAAAAGTAATAAAGTTGTTCATTCCAATTCAATCTCAAAACCAAACACTAGAAAAGGGAAAGGAAAGATGGGACAAGATAGAGAAAGAGAAGAACACAAGAAAACCCATAAAGATTACTTTTTGTACACTATAGAGCACAAAATTCAAACTTCTTTTCCATGTTTCAAAATTCCGAATCCTTAAAAAGACAAAAACACACACCATAATTGCAAAGCAACTTAAAAAAAAAAAAAAGATATTAACAAACCTTGAAGACTGGCCATGGTTCCAATTTCAGGGGGTATAATTCCGGTGAAGTTATTAACATTGAGATAGAGATCAATTAACTCAGTGAGATTAGCAATCTCCTTAGGTATGTCCCCAGTCAGAGAATTGTAATGCAAGTAAAGGCCCGACAAGCACTTGAGCTCAGCCACCGCCGGAGGCACTTTTCCGGTGAGCCCTTTTCCCTGGAGAGAAATGTTAGCGACTTTGCGGTGCTCGTTGCAGGCCACTCCCTCAAAGGAGCCACCGCATGGGTCGCCGTCGGCCGTCCAGGATGACAAGTACTTGGATTCTGGATCCAAAGACGACTTCATCTCCATTAATGCTCTCACCTCTGCGTTTCCGCGAATGGGATTTGTGAAATAGGAGCATGCAAGAGTGATGAGAAGGAGAGAGAAGAGGGGTTTCTGTGGATTCTGCATTTTATTTTACTTTTGCGATGAGGGAGGAGCGAATCAAACTGATTTTGATTTTAGAATTCGAATTTGTATGATTGCAGTTTTTTTAAAGTATGGGCAGGGAAGAGATGAGTATGTGTAAATGTGTGTATTGAGATAGAGAGAGTGGGAAATGGTTACGAGAATTTATGACTTTTGGAGCGTATAAACACATGCATGTATGCATTCTTACTTAATTACAGTTGTATTTTAGTAAACTTTCTGGGTTTCTTTTTTAAAAAATTAACCATATTTATAAGATTATACATGTTAAAAAATGATGGATATTAAGGTAATGTATCGAGTATAGTAAAGATTTGTCTTTTGTGGTAAGCATTTATATATGCTAAATTGAAGCAGCTAAAAAGCACTTTTTGAAAGGGGTAGAAAAAAGAGCTTTTGCAAACTTGCTTTAAATCAAACTCCCAAAATGGACAAGTAGAGTGGAGTGGTGATGATTGGGATGGGACCATTTTATTTTATCAGTCAACTTTATTTTCATCTTTGAAATTGCTGAATTATTATCAAGTTTTGCGTATATGGACTCAAAAAGGATTTCCTATTTTTCATTTCTCTTATTGGGAGATGCATGGATTATATGAAGAAAATGAAAAGGCAATAATTTTCTTCATCAAATGAAATATATAGTTGAGAAAAACAATCTTAGTAATCAAATTCAATATAACAATGGACACAGTTTCTCTTGTTAAAACATATATATCTATCGTTTATGAAAGTTTACATTAAATATCCAAGAAATTATAGACAACCTATGTAAATTACAAAGGAAATAATATTAATGGTAGACTCTTATTAGGAATCATAAAAAGAATTATTGATGCTCCAAAAATTTGTACCGACTTGTTTAAACTTTTCATAAATTCACTCTAATTTATTTTCATTTTTAATTTTTCAGAATTGCAGGTGAATTCTATATTCTCCAATTGATAGTCACATACCTAATTCCAGCAGTTAGTGACTGTACAATACTTGCTACAGACTTTCCTCTGGAATTATCTATTTGTTCAGCATCACATTTCAAATTCAAAATTCAATTTGCCTGTTGCTTGCTACATTTTCCATTATTAATCCCTGTATAGAGGCATACATCTACATATTTATTATACACATAAATTTATATGAGATCATCTCATACATATAATTTCGTGAGACGAAATTTATTATTTAAAAAATAAATACACATTATCACTAGTCAATCTTTATTTTATGAGTTATGGACTGTTGGTCAACCCCATAATGTCTAATTTCATTTTATTTTTATAATTTATTTTTGTACAGTACTTTGATAAATGCAACTATGCAAGTATGTATGATGTGTGTATATATTTGTTTGTTTAGGGGATGTTGTATAAAGTTTAGTGGATAAAAGGTATGATGAAAATTGAAATGTAAATACTATTGCAATTAAATTATACTACATAGTTACACTCAGCACATTCAATTAGTTTATACTCCAAGATTGCAGACATTCTGAATTTATATTTATTTATAACTAGATTCTGAATTAGAGAATCCAAAAGTCAAGGGATGCATTGAAAGCCTTCACACTGAAACTTTGTTGGACAGATTGGCAGGCAACAGTACCACTGCCAGCCTAAACAGTTTGACTAATGCTCTCGCATATTAAATACTCTATTTTTCGTAGATTTTGACTCTTTTTTCTTTTCTTTTTTTTCCGAAGATTAAAATTTAAAAGTACGAATATCTTTTTATTTTTTTTCAAAAAAGTTGAACCTTTCTCTACAAATAGAAAATAAAGTTTGAGTTAAGCTTTTTTACAAATTAAAAATAAGAAAATAAAAAAAATTCAAGGCCCGATCATCAATGAAACGGACAGACAAATATAAGTATCATTTACTCCGCGGTTTATTTCAGGGTTGTTTATCTAAAATAAAATTAAATTAACTACCCTTCTCGTATTTAAATAAAATAAATTTAGCACATAAATAGGTGTGCCATCTTCAGACTTAGCCGAACGTTGAATCTACAGAAAGTCGTTTACCAAACTTTTATCAGAAAAAATACAAATTTGTAGAATACCAACCACCCAACAATACAATATCACAAACTTAATTATTGTTTCATATCGTAATGATTAGAATAATGAATTACAGTAAAGCAAATGATTTTTTTTATGGTGGTTGTCATCATCAGAGAGGAGAAATTATGCCATTGATTCATTTAGAGAAAAACGATAAATAATATTCAAACATACTTAAATCTTCCCACCATTCACGACATGATTGAATTAGAAAAGTAGAGCATTCAAGTCATAAAACAGTGGCAAGAAAATTGAAGAAACGGTCATTGTTCCAACAAGACTTTAAAGCAATTTATACAGTTAAACAACTCAACAATATGCCAAATCCTTCCACCAAACATTCCTCAATGCCAAACTTTACAAACAGTAATGTGCAATATACATATATTTATCTGAGCTTTTGAATTCCAAACTAGGCTTCCAAGCTAATGTACAAGGTGCATATATAAATTTGGACCAAATTAAGAATGGTGTAGTTCAAAATGGCTTTTGAACCTACTATATTTTGACCAATAGCTTGCAGCATTAGAGGCACCAAGCATTCACCACTTATATTAGATTGATAAGCATTGCTGAGAAGCAGGTTATCGAAACTACCGGAATCTGAGCCTCGTGGATCCAGAGGTGGTTCATCTGTTTTTGTGGGACCACCATCGTCCCTCGTGTTCTCTTCTGGTGTGTCATTTGTTCCTCCTCGTCTATCATTTTGGTCACTCGAACTCCCACCACCGTCGTCCTTTGGAATGCCTGGCACCATGTCCTGCCGGCCTTCTACACCCACTCGTCTTAGGTGTAGCTGTTACATGGGAGATGTTAGAGAAGCTAAATCAAATATGAGTTGCTGCAAATGCTATTGATGTCACCACCATTAACAGATGTTTACCTGAAGATGAAGATTTACTTCATCAGATCTTGAAAGAAAAGGAAAATCACCGCCAGACTTGAGATGTGCTTGTCTGGCACCAGGGTATCTTTCAATTACTTGATCTTTAAGTTGTTGGGGAGTTGCACAGAAATCGTTCGTCTTCAGGCAAGCAAAGTTGCACCAAGAAACCAATTATCAGAAATAACATTAATTTTATAAGCATATAATTCAGTTAAATATGATCTAAAGTGTCCTTTATGAGAACATTTATGAGGCGCGGATTGTATCACGTGCCTTTATTTTCAAGGGCTCACAGTAAACTATGCGATGTAGGAGAAACTTGGTAGGAAAATGTCAAAACCCTTCCAAAATCATGAAATATATAGATTGTTTAAATCAGCAAACGTTTTCATTGACATGTACAATAACACTGGGACATTGAACCAAAATCTACAGAATGTTCCAAGAATTCTTTACATTTATTATTACCATTATAGTCTAAATTGTAAAGATAAGATTTCCTGCTTAATATTATCAGTGGAGGCTCCTAGAGGTAAACTTTTCATCAAGAAGATTTCTGATGAAAAAAGAGGGGCAGTCCAAAATTTCAAGTCATGAGCTCTCATCATATCTCATATAATTTTAACAATATTTAAAGACTACACTTACATCCATAATAGTGATAAAAGAATCTGAAAGCAGAAGAGATCCTACTGATGCGGCATTGACAGTTAAACTTAATCTGGAGGCCAAGTCATCTTTTGAAAGTGTCTCAACCTGCAAAAATGTCAATATTTACAGCTAGAGAGCAGTACTCACTTCTAATATGCATTTCATGTTAAAAAGAAATGAAAAAACTTTCAAGTGTAATCAGAAGAAACTTGTGCCAATTAAAATCCAGTTGTTTCGGTTACAGATAAGCTTACCAAACTTATTTGATCATCTATTCTTTACAGATCTGAGTTTTGCAGTGATTATCCAATAAAACATAATAATGTTTTATGCATAGTTGAAACCCATCAAAATATAGCCATTAATTTTCACTTTAATCCTCACTACTTCAGCAATGTAAATTATAAATTACTTCAGAGATGATTAAAAAAAAAGTGTCAAGCCCCCCAGTGAATTTTGAAGCAAATAATTTTATGCATTGTGAAGCTATTAAAGAATTAGATCATTTTAAGCTTCTAAACATGAAACATATATCTAGTACCTCAATCATATGCAGGTATAATTCAAGAATATATAAACCTCTAGATAACCCCGTAAAATTTGTTTATGAATTTTTTTACAAAACCAGCAAAATGAATTAGACAAAACAGGGACTGCTTTAAAATTAGGAAATCCAAGGACTTGAAAAGAACAGAGCAGACTAAGCATTGCAAGTATAATAAAAAATCTGAAATACCCACCCATACACAGATACAAACAGAAGAGACTGCCATTATCATATCTTCTATGTTATCCCAGGATAGACAAGAACCTTTTCAGAGGACAGCAAATTATGCCAAATGCAATATTAGAAGCACAACAAGTAACAAAGGAGTTGAAACAAGAACAACTTTTACCTGAGCAACAACGAAGTCCACAGAATCTGCAATAAAAGGTTCATGAGGACCACCATGAATTCCAGATAGGACATAACGCTTAAGGAGAAACGAAGGTGTCCAACCTACGCTGTCAAAGATTAAGCTCATGATTGACAACTTACCATAAAATAGACAAAATATGTCCTTATATGCATACATGAAAAGCAAGAGACTTTAGCTCACATGCTTAGAAGAATTATGCCATGCTACCTTCCCCATTTCCTACCTCCCTTTGCTCACCCAATAGAGCAAGGCGAAACAACTTAGGAAGGGGGAAGGAGGTGAGCCATCTACAACCAGTAAGGATGAATCTAAACATGCACTGGCTCTCAAAATGACTCATTAAGGTAGTACAGACAACCAGTAGGTATAATTTATTCCCAAACATTTCAGTTTTATGTTCATGGCTTTAAGAACTCTGAGTGTAGTACAGGGTAAAAGTTTCTACAGCATTTCAATTTCAAAATATGAAAATTATACTTTCATGTGAAGACAGATTCAAAATAATTGATTAAGGGATATCTAAAACATTGAATAAGACAGTAGCTTTCATATTAGATCCAAGTTGAGTCAGAGAACCAAAAGAAAGTCACAGTAACATACACGGGAGCCCATGGCATGGCGGCAGAGAAACTATTTGTCTCCAAAAATGTGTTTGAAAGTACCAATGATTTAACTCGTCGGGGACGATGCTGAGCAAAAAGTTGAGCTAGGAAGCCTCCAAGAGAGGTACCATATAAATGTATCTGCAAATTATGGCCACTTCAATTTATCAATAATAACAGTGCACAAAGGTAATTGAACACTATAACAAAGTTCAAAATATCACAACAAAACTATAATATATTTAAATCTTTTGGTATCACCTATTTTAAGTGAAATGAGACACTAGATTGCATAAATTTTTTGAAAGCTGATATATACGGCATAACTACAATAATGTTCGGCAGTATATAGTAAAACTGGGTGAAATCTCATGAGATATGACGGATGAAGATAATGCATGAATCAGCATTTTACCTGGAAAAAAGCATGTTTTTCTGTACATGTGCTATGCATCTGATGCATGCACAGCCAGGAAAAAAAGGTTGTACGAAGGAAGCTTCATGTTTTCACGGTTTATTATAAAACAAAATTGCTTACTTCTTATATTATTATCCTTCAATATTCTATCATATGTATTGTTGAAGCTGCCCAGCCTCCCTCAACATCCAACCCTATCTTTTTTATAGATACGTGACATTGAGAAGACATTTTCTTTTTATTTGGCCTTTTCCACATTCTTTATGCACTTATATCATACACTTCTAATTCTCCATTTCAAACTCGTACTAATACAATATAAATCAACTCACATATATTCCTCATTACAAACTCTAACTTATGTTCATTCGAGTTCAGGAGTTCATTCAGGAGTTCAGCAAAAGTTAATCTGATCAAATGAAAATCCAAATTGCAAGATAGCTGATGAAAGGAAAAATGGACATGAATTTCAAAGAATACATATTAGTGATTCTGAAGAAGACTCTGCAGAATGTTTAATGATGGGAATTTGATATGTAAAAGTATGATAAGACCTGAGAGTCAAGATGGACTAAGGGATAAATACGAACCAAATATTATTGATAATCAATAAACAAGGTAGAACGGGTTTACAATTCGAGAGGTAAATGGAATCTTCCCATGCAGAAACCAATTAGCCTAGAAACTTAACAATTCTTAGCATAAAAAAGTAAACAACTGTGTGACTCTCTATTTATTCAAAACCCTAATAAAAGAGGCTTGGTGATGAAAGATTCAGACAGCCTTGATGAGCGCCAGGATATTCCACAAACATGGCATAAAGTTGTGATAATAGTAGACTTGATGAAAATTTGACTGAATATAAGTCTTTTCAAACATCAAATATTTATACCAGATAAACAGCATGAGGTGCAATCACCAGTAGAAAATCTTACATGATGAACATCAATAGCATCCAAAAACTTCTCAAATGCCTGAATCCACTCATGGTGATTCCATATACATGGAATATCCACAGAAATGACACGATAGCCCTGAGAATAAATATAAAAACAAAAAATGGCCTAATCAGTCACATGATATATTTCACTTTTATATAGTATTAGTTGTAATACAATCACATTCAAGATGAAGTGGTAATGCCATGAAAGATGGATTCAGATGGTGGGAAGACAGCATTTCCCCTTCCAAATGATGAATTTAACTTTAAAGATTCATTGCTGATGCATAGCAGCATTCCTGACACCTCAGGTGTTAAGAATTTTTAAAGTAACGTTGGTGCTAGAAGGCAGAGTTTATCATCAAAGTTGTGCTATGTCCAGTCAACTATAAATAATTGTGTACTTGCAGTTACATACTAATCGCTGTTCATCCATCTAGATTCTGAAAACTAATTTGCTATCCAATGAAGATGTTTTTGCCATGATAATGCTAGTGAATGCTAAAGCTGATTATTTTATTACCCATTGCTAATTAATTTGATATTGTTTAGGTATGCAAGAAAACAGAGAGCTCAGTTTTCAGTTCAATAATGTGCCAATTTCTAACTTTATCACTAAGAGATAATTGTAAGGACCTAAACTATTGAATACAGAGCTTTGTTACTGAGATTCATCCAATTCCATCAAGTAAAAGAGAGCAGAAGCCACAAATTTAACATTTACCCAATGTCCTACACAATCAATCAGAAAGCAAAGGTATAAGTTCAATTTATTTAGTCTTATCAATAAGTTTGAATGCCTCCTCAAAGTCAACATTACACTCACCATAAATATGAGAAATAAACTATTTTTATATGGTATTAACAATTTCACTTTCTATATGTATCTTAAATTTAATCATCCGCACTAACCAAACTCCTAGACAAAGATAAAACATAATGGTTAAAACAAGCTCTTCAAAAGGACATAAAAGATTCATGATCTGGAAAAATGTTAACCTTATTACCTTCATGGAGAGTGCCATGATTTGTTTGTAGTATACATCTGCAGTTCCAGATGTACCAGGAATACATATCAGTGGGGGAACAACTTTTGGGCCAAAATCATAATAGCGCCACTGCTTTGATCCAACCTACAACAAATGTTTGGGAACATTGTGTAACTTAGAATTCACCATAAGTTTACAAAAGTAAATGGAAAACCACAGATTGTTTTCCAGACACTTTAAGAGACAAGAGCAGTTAAACATATACAATGATAACCCTCATTTGTCCATTATCCCAGGGAATGTTTATATATTTTCAACAGGTTATGCCTTAGAACCTGACAAAAATCAAGACAGATATCCTGATTCCCCAAAGAAACCAATATCAGTAGGTTGCTATAAGCCAAAAATCATAATACCACTGCTGCTTGATCCAACTAAGTTAAATGTTTTGTGGAAGGTCATAGAACATCCTGAATTCACAATAAGGTTAAAAAAAAAAAAAAAAATCACAGATTGGTTTTCCATGAACAATCAAGAAAATACAAGAAGAAAGAGCACGGTGCAACAAAAAAAAATCTCAGGGACTCTTTATAGCTAATACAACAGTTACATCTCAGGGCCTGATAGAGAATCAAGAGACTCCTCAATTCCCCAAGAAAACCAATATCACTAGATCACAATAAGCTACAATCTCTAGTTCACTGAGTATTCCAAAGTTAAAACTAGTGGTACCGTAGGACTTGAATTCATTAACCCACCAGTCAAGTTGCCTCGAAGCTGCAAATTCTAGTTTATTGATATTTCCAAAACTAAAAGTTAACATTCCATTTGACTTGAAACTTGTTATCCAATTTTAAGTAACATAAGCGTATTTACTTGAGCCGAACATAAGTTATGATACTTAGTCAAACTAAACAAAAATTACAGTTTATAGTTATGAATCCACATAAGTGTAACCCTTGATTTGATTATTTTCTAGACATTCTTTTGTGGGGAAGGTATTAGAAGGTTGGAGCTCAATACCAACAAAAAAAGGGAAAGATTCAAACCCCTAGCCTGACCTCCCATGCAAGATCTGAGGATAGGTAACACACTACTACCACCACCATCACGAGGGGTGGCTAGTTTTCAACAAATGCATATTCTCCCTGCTTCTCATCTTTGGTATCATTGCTATTATCTCATCTTCCATGGTGCGTGACTTTTTAATCTCAACTGCAGTTATTTCCACTAACTAGCTCAAATGGATTAAGCATTAGAATCTGCTACCTTATAGTTGTCCTAAAGTGGGAGTGCTAATAGACAGGATTATTCTCGATTTTCTTCCAATACAAACTTTTTTGAACTTCCAGCCAAAAGAAATTCCAATGAATCCTTCATTCACCTCAACAAGAAGTTACTAGCACGAACCATCCAAGAAGTGTCTATTTTATCTTTCCAAGTAAACTACAAGTCTCCATTATGTGAAATATGAAGTTTAACTCATCACAACCGTTTCAAAGAACCCCCTTTTGTTATAAAAGAAGGCGAACAAAATATCAACTCAAGATTTTATATATATGTGCACATAAAACGAGATTATTGGCAAAGCAAGAACCAACGAATCAGTAAAGATTAAATCCTGCATCCAATTGATAATATAAAGGAAAACAGAACAACTAAAATCACAAGTTAACGAATACATCAAATCTAGAATAATTAACAAGCATATGTAGAAAATAGAACCAAAATATAAAAGCGAAGTTGAATTGAAGGCATTGCCCAGTTGATAAACCACACCCAATATCAAGAACAAAATCGAACAATCAACCAATTCAAGATTTAGATTGAAAAAAGGAAGGTGGAACAGAGCTTACAGGGATCTTGTGAAGAGGGACCTGAGATTTGAAATGTATGTAATCACCGGGCGCCGAGAAGACGCCTTTCATTGCTGATTTGAAGGCTGGCTGCTGCTATCAACAATTAGGCGTATGCATTTTGATGTAATTTTGTGGAAGAATAATAAGAATGATTGCAATTACATGGTTGGACTAATTCACAGGCAATTGGATATTGTGATGTGCTGTGTTTCCGAGTTTAGGGAAGGCTAATAATTTTTGGTGAGCTGTTGATCTGTGTGATTTGACCTGGATTTATCAACCAAGCCCTATCACGTGTCACTCGGACCTCCCTCCTGTCTACAGTCAACCCATGTCAAACTAATACAATTTTCCTGTTTTCTTTTTATTTATAAATAAGTTTTGGTTAACCTTGTTTTTGGAAATTAATCTTCTATTTTTTTTATGTGAGATGTGGTTTGTAGTACAATTCTACTTGTCATAACTAAAATCATTGTTTACAATTACAATAGAGAAGCTTGAATGTACAAGTAACGGTCAATCTCAATTAGGAAATGATGTATCATCATACTAGAATATTAGATTAGACTGGGCATTAGGTCTTCAGAGGTTCAAACCATATCAACTTTGAATTTAATTTGTCACAAAACTAGGGTATATGTTAAATCCATGCATTTTTAGATGTGAAATTTAGTGTTCAAACCAACACAACCAACCATTTAAATGGTCGACCCCCCACACCCTCAAACAATTAAGACAATTGGCAAAAAAAAAAAAAAATTCTTTGTTTTTTTATTCTTTTGCGGTTGTTTTTTACCTTTTAATTTTTTGTTAAGTTTATTCTATTGCACGTTTTTTTTAATTTTTTTTTAAAATTATTTAGCATTTGATTTTTTGAATTTTGTAAGTATCTTATTTTGCAGTTTTATACAGTATTTTTTTTTTCCATATGTTGTACTCTTTTATAATATATTTTTTATTTTGTTCTATTATTTTCGATAAATTATTATTGAATTATTATGCGCTTAGAAACACACATACAATATATAGTCACGTGTATGCATATGTTGTCCACGTGTAGAGTAAAATAGCATGTACCCAAATGTAAAAACATGATATATATCATAATCAAATTTGCTTCGCCAGATCACCACATAGTTCTTGATATCGAAACTTAATTCAAGTCACTAGATCAAAACAAGTGGAACAATTTATTTATTGACATCAAATTTAAAACTGGATTCGAATCACTTGATCAGATGTAAGCTCCAAGAATTTTCTCGAAACCGAGTTCCAAGAACTTAATAGTTAAAAGACTTGGTTATAATTTTCACAAAATATTTTGAGATCTATGTAATAACTTAACGCCAAATCCGTGGAGAAGACAAATGTAATTCACCCTATTTGAATTCATACAACTATATATGTAATTCCAAAAACTGTTATTATGACTAACATTCCAAAGCCTCGAACAACAAAATAGGCAACGTGTTCCCTTTTGTCCAAGAAAAAACAAATCCACATACCAAACAACACCGGCGAAAATCACAAAAGTTAAATATAATGGATCACAACAATATGTTGAACTTAAAATGTGCAGAGCCTCTCTACTGAATACAACTATTACCAGTTTATATGGAAAAATAAGCAACTCTAAAGAGATAAACTAAACTGAGAGCAAAAGATTTGTATTAACATGCATAGGTAGACCAAAGTGAGAAATGAATTAGTTTACAATGTCTAACTACATCAAGGATCATCAGCCAAGAAAACCAATGTAATAGATCAATTTAGAGAAACTTATTTACTCCATCCATAAACATAAATGCAGTGTTGCTTCTCACAATCAAACAAAACATGTTAACCAAAACAAAAGATGGAATGATCACATCGAACTCACCAAACACTCTTCTTCTTCGATGCATAGTAACTAAGATACCACTTAACAAACTTCTTCAACCCCATCTCCAAATCAGTGGTGGGCTTATAACCAAGCTCCTTCCTCGCCAAACTTATGTTCGCATGTGTGAACAAGACATCCCCATTCCTAGGCATCATCAAAACCTTCTTCTTCGCCTTAACTTTCAACAACTTCTCTAAGATACTCACAAGCTTCCCAACAGAAACAGGGCTAGTATTACCCAGATTATATATCCTTAATTGAGCATTACCTCTCTTCTTACCCCCACTCCCTGTACTCTTCTTTGCAGTATCCAAAGCTGCTAGACAACCCTTCACAACATCATCAATGTATGTGAAGTCTCTAGCCACAGTGGCATGATCCGCCCCTTCGAATATCTTAATCTCTTTTCCTCTTAATATGTCCTTAGTAAAGAAATAATAGGCCATATCAGGCCTTCCCCAGGGGCCATAAACAGTGAAAAATCTTAGCCCGGTTATTGAAAGCCCGTAAATGTGATTATAAGTGTGTGCGATTTCTTCACCGGCTTTTTTAGTGGCAGCATACAGGCTAGCAGGTTGATCTGTTCGATCTTTTTCAGAGAAAGGTACCTTAGAATTGAGCCCGTAAACGGAGCTCGAAGAAGCCCACACTATACTAGGCTGCGGGTTGGCATTTTTGCATGCTTCAAGTAAGCTAACAAAGCCATTGATATTGCTATGAATATAAGAATTGGGATTCTGCATTGCGTATCTAACACCAGCCTGAGCTGCTAAATGCATTACATGTGTAAAATGCACAATCTCAAACAACTTACTCAGCAAAGCAGCATTATTTATATCGCTTTCGATGATATACACGCCTTGTCGCTCTAGGAGGCTCTTTCGGGCTTTTTTCAGCCCGGTTTCATAGTAATTGTTGAAATTGTCGAGGCCCACAACTCCATCGCCGCGATTCTTTAAGGCTAAGGCGACATGTGTTCCGACGAAGCCAGCGGCGCCGGTGACCAGAACCGTATTGCCAGTCTTGGATTGGGGTCGGGCCGAATTACGCGCCTTGGCCTCCCAATTCGGGCTCAATCGGGCCGCGGAAGAATAAGGGGTGGTCTGGAGGCTGCGGCGTTTTCCGGAGGGGGAGGCGGCGGGTGGGGAGCAGAAGAAGAAGAGGAGCAAGAAAAAGAGGAAGAGGAAGGACCAAAGAGTGAGTCTTGGGTGGAAACGGAGACGGTGGAAGGCATACGGCGGCGATTTGAACTTGCCGGTGGAGGAAGGGAGAATGGGGTCCAAGTGTGAGAGTATGGGCTTCAGTTGTGTCATCGGAATTCTAATCAACAACACTGCAATTTTCTATTCAAATTGCTCAATTACTTGGGTAAGAATGGATTGGAAGAGTTAGGGTTTTAGAGTGCAAAAGGGTACTCCGATCCAAACCCTAATTGCACAAAACAGGATTGGGAATTAGACGCATTTAGATTAGGATGAAAGAGAAAGGAGAAAAGAGCATGCATTTTATAGGAACTATGGTGTCACTGCTGCTGTGCTGGCGCCTGTTGGGACTGCAAAAGGTAACATTTCTTATTCGGAAAATGTCCTTTTTTTTAATATATTTTTCCTTTTCTTTTTTTTTTCTTTCCATATCCTGAAAAATTCAACAATTACTTATTTTAGACTTTAGTTTTAATAAAAGGTTCACTGAATATGAACATAAGGTTTCTTGTTTTCTTTGTACGTTTCTCTTGGATTTTTAATTTGTTGTTCTTGTTAAATAAGTGATTTGTTTTTAAATTTCTTTTATTTATTTTAAATGGTTATTCTGATTAATGTGTTTGGAAACCAAATGGTTATCTTTGAATTAAAAAGATAGAAGAGGTCAAAAGTCAAGTCTAAGCAAATCTGTTGTGATATGATGGATGATTTGGGGTAGAATTTATTGTGGCATTGAATATTCATTATATTTGCGACAAATTCCAAAAATCAAAAGATCATTTTCTAAGCCAACCCCCCACCTCCGTAAAAAAATTATTAATTATTATACTCCAAGTATATGTCAACAATCTTTGCTAAAAAAGGCAAATACTTTGTATTATATATCATTAATACATGGTGATATTATAATAGTATATGTAATATTAATCGTAGCTAAAAATTTCAAGAAAAACAAATCACAGTTAAAGATTCAAAACACATGACATGTTATAAAATAGAGTGCCTATATTAATTTTGGATCACATACATATCATTGACTCTCGCAGTCCAAAAAATAAAAATAAAACATTTGAACCGAAAATGAAAATTATGAACTAAAAATAATTCATTCTCAAATTATTTATTTATTTATCTATTTCGTATTTTATGAAGAAAAAAATTACTCCATGAGATTTCTGGCCCTTTAATTTCAGGGTTTCCCCTATCTATTTGTTCTTGACAATTGCATTTATATTTCTATGACCAATCATTGGGTTTAATTAGATTGATAACAAAGCCCTAAGTTTATGGCATTCATTCTTATTTTAATTTGCATGGTCCTTATTGATCCGAAAATGTCTACAATAAATTAGGAGGGAAGTTGGTTCCACAATTATTTTAGATCTTTTAGTTAGTTGTAGTTAAATTACCCTTTTTTCATAACAAAAAAAACTTCTTAGTTTTATGTAATTCTCAAAAGAGAAAAAAAAAAAAAGAAAAAAAAAAGATACTTAGTTGACCCAACTTTGTTCCGACTTTATTTCTCGGCCCACGAACACATCTCTTGACTCGAAAATACTCCAAAACTCCTGAAATAATCAAGAAAATAATATATGAAGTAATTGAGGGTTGAAAACACATATAGGTACAAAAATGGCGCATTCAATTATCTAGAAGATTATAAAATCACAAATACATCCACAATAAAATGCACTTATTTTCTACCTATCATTAGTCAAAGAGAATTTCTTAATGCTTTGATAGTTAAGTATTCTCAAATCCATCGTGGATATTAAGTATGACATTCATTTTCTATATTAATGACAAATAAACTTTGTTTGAAGGGTCCAACTAATATTAATATAAATATTAGATTATAAATTATAAATGCAGTCAATCTATCTCTTCATTTTACACTGAACGGCGTCAAAATTTGACCGCGCGTCGCAACGCGATAAAATTATTAATTTCTTCCCAACCCAACCAACTAGTGGCTAGGACAAGTAAGATGTCGATCCCACGAGAAGTGATGATTAACTATGTCACCTATGTTCAATTCAAGAGACAGAAAAGGTGGGAGTTTTTCAGATTGATTATCTACCACTAAAATTAAGTAAACCTAAAAAGCAAATTAAACAAGGATTCAATGTATGCAAATATTCCAGTTAACAGTTCAATTATCACCCGATATCAATTATTCCCTAATCAACGTATTACCCCTCTCTCAGATTATCATGGAATTATCATCCCTAGCTTAACACTACGCGTCATTAAACCGAATCGTCTCTTAAGATTAGTTAATTAGGATACGCTCGCTAATCAACCCTATTTAATTGAATAACCCAGGATACGCTCGCTAGATTTAATTCATTCAAATGCATTAATCACCAAGACGATAGGATGAACTAGACCTCAAATCAACACGCGTGATTCGATAATTCTAGGATTATGTTACCCTAGAGATGCACTACCTCTAGTTTACCACTTTATGAAACTTAAATGGCGCAACGACGCTTTAAGATTCTAGCAGTCAATTATCAAACACTTAACCTAGGTGACCAATCCAAATCAAGCATTAATAATTGAAAACATTATGCACAGATAACATAATCAATTCCAATCAAACATCGAGAGGGAAATACGAGATTAATTAGAAAATAAATAAATATACGGGTTCAAACATCCCTGCTAACCGAAATTGAGAAATTAACCGAGCATCTTTCGAATTGAATCCACAAAAGTAATTGAAAACTCCATCTAAACTAACCTAGAAAAGAATAAGAAATTTTTGTTTCTCTCTCTAACTCTCCTGCCTATCTCTCCCTCCTAATCTCTACGTAAATCGTCCAAATATGCCCAAGAGAAATTAAAAGGTTATTGTGGCTTGGGGAGCACTCCAAAATCTGTTATCCTAGGCATGTGGGTGAGTTTTAAACCCTAAGGAGATGAACTTTCTTCATTTTTAGGCCCAAAAACTCACTCAGGATTTCGCTGGGCCGCGATGGGCTTCACACTAGCAGACTGGGCTAACACTGGGTTTCCCAGTGTATTGGGCGTTTGGGCCCAACTTGACCCAACTTTGTTCCGACTTTATTTCTCGGGCCATGAACACATCTCTTGGCTCGAAAATACTCCAAAACTCCTGAAATAATCAAGAAAATAATATATGAAGTAATTGAGGGTCGAAAACACATATAGGTACAAAAATGGTGCATTCAATTATCTAGAAGATTATAAAATCACAAATATATCCACAATAAAATGCACTTATTTTCTACCTATCAAATTCCCCCACACTTAAATCATTGTTTGTCCTCAAGCAACAAAAGAATTAAAACACATAGGGAATCAAAATAAGAGATCATCGCTTGCTCAGATCCTCACCAACACTCATGGGAACTCGAGTCCATGTCGGGAACAATACATAAAAACATGTTGGACTCAATGCACAATCTCAAGAAATCACAAAGGTTGTAAGGACATTAGAAATCAAACTTCTCATAGACAATTCATTAATTCACTCTACCACCTACATCAATCAACATACTTCAACTCCTTTTACGATATCCTTTATTTAAATTAGAACTCGTTAAGATTTCACACACAATTAATCACCCCCATTTTTCTCCTTATATCTTCCTTTTTTTCTTTATTCTTTTTTTTTTCATAGACGATGATTCTTCGTCTTTTAATTAATTATTTTTTGGATGAGGTTGGCAGCTCCACACCATTCTTAGGTTAGTCCATGAACTACTACGAATTTTTTTTCGCATTTTTTTCTTTCAAGTCTTTGGACCCCTAAGAACAGACAGCTGATTCCACACTTCATCATCTTTTCATTTCTCAATTGTTTTCAACTCAACACCTTTATATCCAACCACATCAAAACAAAAATTTCAACTAAGGGGGTTCATCAAAAGTGATCCAACTTTCACAAATTCCAATCTAAACTACTTCCATTAAGGAATTAAAAAGTACATCTCAAGACATAAGTAGACAAAGCAAATCAACTCAAAGTCATAGATTAATTCTCAAACCAATACTATCCTTCCTAACAGCAATTTCCCAAGACGACATTCAGCAATTTTAACCAACATAAAGCAAAGCAACAAAACATTTCCCAACACATCATCAAATTCCCAAATAATAACAATAAACAGCACTCGAATCATCATTGCAAGCTCTCTTACTCAACACTTTTTTTTTGTTTTTGTTATCTGTTTTTTTTATATATATACAAATGCAAGCAAAAATTAAACGTGCTAAAACAAGTAAACATGCATCCTAATACAAAAAAAATAAAAATAAAAATAAAAACAAGCTACATGCAACTATATGAACCTAAATGCAACTACATGCAAGATATGTGATATATTCCACACTTTATCAAATATGCAACATTTCTCCATCCCCCCACACTTGAACCTTGTTTGTCCCCAAACAACTCAAATCACAACACAAGATAAATAGACAATAAGATCCAATCATGCATAGAGATAACATAAATAAAAGAAGTATGGAATCTTGTCACCTGATCCAAGGAGGTTTTGGAATTGGTCTCAAAGATGACACATCAAAAACCATCATGTCCATCTCTCTATTGAGCTTTCTCCTCTTTATTGATTTGAAGTTTGAGAATTCAGTGAGAAGTGTTTTAGAAGGTGTATGGATTTCATTTAAGACAAATATTTCTTCATCATGTTTTCTTCTGTCCTCCAAAATTGAGTTCAATCTACAAGAAAGATGAAAAGGATCAACATTAAAATGAACAGGGATTGGTTGTTTTACCAAATTCTCGCAGACTGACAGTTTGACATTAGATGTCGGTTTCATACTGGGTAATCCAGTGTCTAGCTGACTGACGAGTTTTTCTTCCTCCTCATCGTCTTCCTATAAATGTTCTAGCTTTTTAGGCTCTCTAAACTGCTTCTCACTCAAAATTATTGCATTAATATCCTCTTTTGCTGCCCTCGCCAACCTGGAAGGAAAAGGAACCAAATTAGTAGGAAATTGTGTAGAAAAATCATTCTTGACCTGTGCAGATTTCGAAATTTTCACACTGGATGATGGTTCGACACTGGGTAATCCAGTATCGACCTGTTCAGTAGGTTTTTCTTTCTCATCATTTCCCGATTTTTCTCAGGCTTTTTGGGCTCTTCCAGCTATCTCCCACTCCTCAAGGTTACTGCACTAACATTCCTTGGATTTATCTCTGGTTGAGATGACAATTTTCCTCTATTATGGGCATCCAATCGACTCACTGCTGTCGCTAATTGACTTATTTGCGTCTCAAGATTTTTGATACTCGACTGAGTATCTTTTTGGAACTGCATAGTATTGGAAGTCAATGTTTTCAGCATATCCTCCAATGACGTGTTGGAGTTTTATCCGGATGATTGCCCATGGTAATTAGAAATTCCTCCTTGGTAGTTGGAGTTCCTTAAAAGCTGTGGAGGCTTGTCATTCTCTCCATTGTGACTACCTTGCTGATTTCCCCACCTTACATTTGGATGATCCCTCCAACCGAAATTGTACGTATTGGAGTAAGAGTCATACTTCATTTCTTGGTAGTTTTCACTTCCCACAACATTGGTGTGATCAGTGGTATTGCAAAGACGACATGGCTTCACCTGGGGAATACCTGCAACAACTTGATGAACAAAATAAGTTAATTCAGTTAATCTATCCTCGATGGTAGAGCTATTTACCTCCTTTACGGATTGTAGTTGTTGAGTGATAAAGGGGTTTGCTAGCTCCCTCAATGTTCGTTCCTCTACCATTTGAGAAATCCAGATATTTTCCTTTTCGCTGAAGCAATGTGCAAAATTGACACTGGAAGACCAAAGTTACACTAGGACTGTCAATGTGAAAAGCAGAGCAAAATAGAACAGAACAGCAGGTGAGACAGAACAACGTAGCAAGCGAAGCAGAGCAGGAACAGAGCAGCAAAATTTTAATTTTTTTTTTCGATTTTTTTAAAAAAAATTTTTATAAATAAAATAAGAAAAGAAACAGGATGACACAATAAATTCAAATCACTCCCCGGCAACGACGCCAAAATTTGACCGCGCGTCGCAACACGATAAAATTATTAGATCCCACGAGAAGTGATGATTAACTATGTCACCTATGTTCTATTCAAGAGACAGAAAAGGTGGGGGTTTTTCAGATTGATTATCTACCACTAAAATTAAGTAAACCTAAAAACAAATTAAACAAGGATTCAATGTATGCAAATATTCCAGTTAACAGTTCAATTATCACCCGATATCAATTATTCCCTAATCAACGTATTACCCCTCTCTCAGATTATCATGGAATTATCATCCCTAGCTTAACACTACGCGTCATTAAACTGAATCGTCTCTTAAGATTAGTTAATTAGGATACGCTCGTTAGATTTAATTCATTCAAATGCATTAATCACCAAGACGATAGGATGAACTAGACCCCAAATCAACACGCGTGATTCGATAATTTTAGGATTATGTTACCCCAGAGATGCACTACCTCTAGTTTACCACTTTATGAAACTTAAATGGCGTAACGACGCTTTAAGATTCTAGCAGTCAATTATCAAACACTTAACCTAGGTGGCCAATCCAAATCAAGCATTAATAATTGAAAACATTATGCACAGATAACATAATCAATTCCAATCAAATATCGAGAGGGAAATACGAGATTAATTAGAAAATAAATAAATATACGGGTTCAAACATCCCTGCTAACCGGAATTGAGAAATTAGCCGAGCATCTTTCGAATTGAATGCACAAAAGTAATTGAAAACTCCATCTAAACTAACCTAGAAAAGAATAAGAAATTTTTGTTTCTCTCTCTAACTCTCCTGCCTATCTCTCCCTCCTAATCTCTACGTAAATCGTCCAAATATGCCCAAGAGAAATTAAAAGGTTATTGTGGCTTGGGGAGCACTCCAAAATCTGTTATCCTAGGCATGTGGGTGAGTTTTAAACCCTAAGGAGATGAGCTTTCTTCATTTTTAGGCCCAAAAACTCGCTCAGGATTTCGCTGGGCCGCGATGGGCTGCACACTAGCAGACTGGGCTGACACATGGTTTCCCAGTGTATTGGGCGTTTGGGCCCAACTTGACCCAACTTTGTTCCGGCTTTATTTCTCGGCCCACGAACACATCTCTTGGCTCGAAAATACTCCAAAACTCCTGAAATAATCAAGAAAATAATATATGAAGTAATTGAGGGTCGAAAACACATATAGGTACAAAAATTGTGCATTCAATTATCTAGAAGATTATAAAATCACAAATGTATCCACAATAAAATGCACTTATTTTCTACCTATCATTAGTCAAAGAGAATTTCTTAATGCTTTGATAGTTAAGTATTCTCAAATCCATCGTGGATATTAAGTATGACATTCATTTTCTATATTAATGACAAATAAACTTTGTTTGAAGGGTCCAACTAATATTAATATAAATATTAGATTATAAATTACAAATGCAGTCAATCTATCTCTTCATTTTACTACGAACACTTGTCAATATATTGATTTTTAACATCTTTTCTGACAATATTTAAAATATAGATTATTGTTGAATTTTAAGCTTTTAAAATAAGCAAATTGCATTTTTGCATTGTAACCTACATATCCATTAATTAACAAATTTGTATTGAATATTCAATGACTAAAAAGATAAAATTAAACTCAAATATTGGATGCAAATATGTTTAAAAAAAAAGAAGTCAAAATAGGTAACTACAAGTATAATTTGCACATTTTTGTTTCCAGGAAAACTGAACTAACATTCTAAAATTAAATTTGATACCTTAAATGATAAAATAAAAGTAAAAAATAAAAAAAAATCGAAGGTTGATATTGGTTACCATACACAATCAATGATATTATTTTATGAAAAGAAAAATCTATCTAAATTTATAGTTTTAGAACCATAAAAATTTATTAATTCAAAATATTTTTAATTAATAAATAGGTTATAAACCCATTCATTTATAAGTGAATGTATAAAATATGTTAATTAAATCAAATCCAGGAATTTATTATTCTAAATATAGTCATTCTTTAAGAGCATAATCAGAAAGATGATGGGAAGATCTCATAATTAAGGAAATCTAACAAACTTAAACATGAATAGTTATTTTATTTTATTTATCTTTTTCCCCCTAAAAAAGATAAATAAAATAATATAAATATTCATGTTTAAAATAAAATAAAATATTCATGTTTAAAATAAAATATTTTATTTTATTTATCTAGTTGTTGCAAGTCGGGACAAAAAAAAAATTATATAATGTTATTAGCTTTCATTTGACAATTCGCTGCCCAACTAGGGTTTGCCAAAATACTGAAAATTTCGATATACCGCATATATCATGTTGAAAAATACTGAAAATATCATCGAAATTTTTGGTATACCGAAATTTTTGGTATGGTATCGACATGACAATTTAGAATTTTTCGGTATTTCAGTATATACCGAAATATATTAATATTAATAATATATATATATATTAACCTTGGACTTTCAAGTACATATATATATATATATATATTTCGGTAATATTTGGTAGTTTCGATAAATTTCGATATATCGAAAAATTCGGTAATTCGGTATCAAACGGAAAATTTCGGTATGATATCGGTAAGTTTTTTTGGCATACCGAATATTTCGGTATGGTATACGGTATGGTATAAAATTTTCGATATACCGTACCGAACCAGCCCTATGCCCAACTATTTCCTTCATTCAATTTTTTTTAAAGATCCCAATAACATTTCTATTAATATTCGAATAGGTAAAAGCATCAACGAATTATCATAATCTTTGAATTCATAAAAATATCAGCATAAGATCTGTACATAGTAGATCAGCATAAGAAAAATCCAAATTTTATTAACGAACTTAATTAATAGAATAAAAAATATTGTTTATATTGAAAGAAATATATAAATTAACTTATAGAATGTTTCTCGTGGTATAGAGCTATAGTAATAATAATTAAAAATACAAATTAAATGATGATGTTGTTGTTTTCCCTCTAAATCTAAATATAGACGTGTCAGAAATATTAATCAATGTAATGTCCACTACATTAATGTTAACGTTTAATCATGTGATCATCATTAATAATCAGTTGGCATTTCCGTTAAATATGTCTTTTGTATCATTTATGTACTATAATTACAGAGCATTTGATATTGTAGAAAAATTGTACCTTGTTTATGTAAAATTGCTAATCAATTCTTATTTAATTAATAGTTTAACATCTGAATTTGGATTCAATTAAAAATATTATTTAAAACTAATTTATAATTGCAAATCCATTGTAAAATGAATTATTAGACCCACATATATAACTGAATTTTATTATTACAAATTTGAATTTTATAATTCAAACACATCAACTCAATGCAAAGTTATATAATATAAAAAAAACAAACAAAGTTGTACTTTTCAATCAGTCAATTTTACATCTAATCTGAATTAAAAAAAAAAAAAATCATAAAGATTCCAATTCCGCTCGATGGCCCTCATAAAGATTCCATTGTACAAGTATTTTTTATTGTCATGATTTTTTTCTTTTAATTTTTGGATGGAAGGAGAAATGTACAATTAAAAGTCTCATCTACTCGAAAAGAAGTTGATCGTTTTGATGACGAAAATGAAAGGATAGAAAGAAAGACAATTTAAGGTGACATATGTCCTTTTACATTAAGTACAACAACCTTATTATTTATAACAGATTGAGACAAGGACCAAAATATCGTGAAAATGGGGTTTTCGAAATAAAAATTTATTCGGAGAAAATATCAATGTTGGTAATGCAGGCGCTATGTTTGTTAGCATCGAATCTCAAAATTGATGATAGATTTGAAACGGTTTCGTCTAGACACGTTCAATAATGATGATAATATCACAATTAAATGCCAAAAATAAGATCAATATTGTAATTAATTTTTTCATAATTCATGTTCAAATTGTTATAATTAAAAATTCACATTGTAATCAAATTTTGATGAAAACCAGTAATTTTTGATGCAATTAATTGTGTACTAAATGCATTTTTATAATTTCATGTTTTTATGAGAGAAGTCAGAGATGAGGCCAACTTGATTATTTGCCAACCACTGAATTTTCCAAGATTAATTAGTTTTTCAACAACGACCATTTCTGAGAAGTGCACGTGCTTTGTGAACACTAAAGTGGTAGTTGAGACTGAGTTCACAGCCTTTTTCTTGGATTGATCACTCTTCAATTAATAATTATATAGTCTCAGGAAACTGGTGTATTTTTGCTAATTCACACTGGGCCCGTTCACTTCATAGGTTTAGGTTGGTTTAAGTTTATAAACCAACCTAAACCTATGTTCACTTTATGGGTTTGGAGCCCGAATAATTGTTTTGGGCCCGGGTATATTTTTATTCGGCCCGGGCTTATATGTAGGATTATGCATGATAATTGGTGGGTTTATAAACCTACCATATTTGGTGGGTTTATTAATTTATTTTTTGATTTCCCTAAAATGCCCTCATTTTTTCTTCTTTTAATTTAATTCATGGATTTTTAATTATTAAATTATATATATATATTAAATTATTTTTTAATCTTTAATATATTAAATTATTAAATTTTGGAATATTAAATTATACATATATTAAATTATTTTTTAATCTTTTGAATTATTAAATTAATAAAAAATATGGGATATTAAATTATACATATATTAAATTATTTTTTAATCTTTTAAATTATTAAATTATTAAATTTTGGGATATTAAATTATACATATATTAAATTATTTTTTAATATATTAAATTATTAAATTTTGGGATATTAAATTATATATACATTAAATTATTTTTTAATCTTTTAAATTATTAAATTATTAAATTTTTGGATATTAAATTATATATATATTAAATTATTTTTTAATCTTTTAAATTATTAAATTTTGGGATCTTAAAATTTATATATATTAAATTATTTTTTAATCTTTTAATATATATAATTAATTTAATTCATGGATTTTGAAGTATTAAAAGTAAGGGTACAATCGTCTTTTCATATTTTTTATCAGTCCTAACCCACAAAGCAAACACAAAATTTAAATTAAACCCACATTTGCAAACCCATAATCATTCAAAGTGAACATCCAATTTAACTCAAACCTACCACAAAACCTACATACCAAACATCCAAAAAGTGCTATTTTATCTTCAATAAACAGTAAAAGCCCACAATTCTTAACCCACCTAAACAATCCCAACATATGAAGTGAACGGGCCTCTATTGTCTACTCTTTTCTATAACAAAAACATTAATATATAGGCATGGCCCGAAAAAGAAAAGTATAGGTAATTAAATACTCTTATTCTATTGCCAATAACATTAGTCTGTACGTAGTGTCAGAATATGGGGTGGAAGATTTTAGCTTATATGGATTTTAGGTAAACATCCATAAAATGCCAATTACCTATAATTAAACCCTAAAAAATGATGCTTCTGGATTTTAGGTATACATCCATAGATTGTAGCTAGGAATAACAACCTCATAATTACAAAATCCTAAATTCACCCTATCAAGCCCATATGAAATATTTAGCATATCCACTTGTTGCAACCATGGTTTTTCTCAAATTTAAATTTAAAATTTGTACTTTAATTTTGAAAATATACAAAAAATTCTTTTATATCTTTCATCTTTTATATTTTATAAGAGTATGACAAAATTATTTATATATTTTAAATTTATATTAATTTCAAAAATCAAAATTTGTACAAAAAATAAATTAAGAAAAGGAGGATGTTAAAATCAAAGCGAGAACTTGATTCAGACATATTAGTCAGCTATCATTTCATGAAAATAAAATGATTTTTTTGCAAATATATGTATAATATACAATGAATTATATCTGAGAAACTTTAACTTACACACTCTAGCATATATATATATTGAAACCAAATTAAATAACATATTAGTCAACATATGAAAAAAAAAAAACTATATTCCACTTTCAACACATCATAAATTTCAACAATCAAATAAATATCAATCACACTATAACATATTTAATTTAAATAATATTAGCAAAAGATTAGTAGCCCATGAAATCCGAACATTGAAATAAAGTAAAATATCCAATTGATATTGGAAAAAAACACAGACATGCACAAGTACCACCAACTCACCTACCCCAGAGCAGAGGTCGATCTCCATATGTAGTTTAATAAAATAAATTAAAGGATTTTCCGGTGTGCCCCTCCAGATTTGTTATCAATCTCCATTGATACTACCAAACACCTTCCACCACCTTAATCAACTATCCCATATGAGTAGGACCCACACAGCCTCGACGACTACCACTTCCACTCCTATATATATATATATATATCTCGCACTGAATTTTTATTACACAGGAAAAATATTACAAAGACAACGACAAGATGGAAGGAAAATACTTCCTTCGATGCATCTTCTTCATCTCCACCGTCGTTTTAGTCACGCTCTTCACCATAGCCAATCTCCCCCGTCCACTCGCCACCAAATCCGACATCTACGAGTGCGCCACCAACTCCGCCTGGTGCACCGCCAAGAACCGCATCCTCCGCCGCCCCTCCGCCGGCTCTCTTCACCATGACCACACCGCGGATGTCCCCCACCACCCCCTCGACCCGCTGACCGTCCAGGAGATGAACAAAGTGTACAAGGTTCTCAAATCGCTGTTCGAGAAGGAGGTGTATTCTATTCACTCTCTGGTTCTGGAAGAGCCCGACAAGGAGGTGGTCCTCAAGTGGCGGAAGGGGGACCCACTCCCCACACGCGAGGCGTCCGTGATGGCACGCGCCGCCGGGAAGAACTACTTGATGACGGTAGAGGTGGAGAGCGGGGAGGTGGTGCAGCACGACACCAGCATCATCTCCGGTTTTCCTCTGGTGACGCTGGAGGATATGCAGAACGTGATATGGGCCCCCTTTGCTAATGCTGATTTCAACCGTACGATTGCTGAGAGAGGAGTTGATATAAACGACGTTGCTTGCTTGCCCTTCTCCCCTGGATGGTTTGGTAAACTTTCTTTTTTTATTTTCTATTCAAATATTATATTTTGTTTTCACTGCTGCAGTGCTGCTATATAATAAAATATTACATGAATATATTTACTGGGATTCACAAAACTTAAAAATATCTCTGTTTTTTTTTTTTTTCTAAATAAATTTAATGAAATTTCAAAAGTTGGATCGCCAAGATTGACTTTTGGGTGGCACTTTCTCTTAGCTTTGTTTGGATTGGCTTGGATATAATATTTTGTTTTTACAATCGTGGTGATCACGATTTTTTATTCATAATTTAAATCAGAATTGTTAATTACTTTTCTCAAAATATTTACTTAACATAAAATTTTGTAAATGCTATGTTATCTGATACAAAGGATCTGTCCTGTTTCTAATTAACTGTCCTTTTGCAAATGCGGTCGTAATCAATGCATTTAATTGGATATTCGGTGTTGTGGACCATTTGTGGCGGAATTGTTTGGATTGTATGCCACTTTTAAAGAGGTTAGGACAACTGGTTTAGGTTGATTTGCTCTGAAATAAATGCCTAATAAAATCGAAAACGACATTGATATTTAGCCAACCAATAATTTACTACATCCTGGTTGCGTACAAGTACATCAATTTTGAGTTAGAATCTTTAGTCAGATTCTGCAATTTCTGTTTTCTGTCAGCTTCACATCAATCTTGAAAAGGAATAAAGTACACCACAAATGCTACTTGATTGCTAATGTTGGTTTTTGTTGATCAACTATTTATTCAGATTATCTATATATTGAAGACATGTTTACAAGTATTTGATGGGGTGGGGTGCGGATAGCCGCACCCTACATGAATAGATGTATTTACATGAATTGTTTTTGCAATTATCAGGTAAGGCTGAGGATGGAAGAAGATTGGCTAAATTAGAGTGTTTTACCACAAAAGACACTGCAAATTTCTACATGAGGCCCATCGAAGGCGTAATTATTGTCGCTGATTTGGATACACATGAGATTATTGAAATTGTGGACAAAGGAAAACACATTCCAATCCCTAAAGCTGAAGGCACTGATTATCGATTGGAGGCCCAAAACGGGCCGATTATCAAGCTCTCTAGCCCCATATCCATGGAGCAGCCCAATGGTCCCAACTTTGTGATCGAAAACGAGCATTTGGTGAAGTGGGCTAACTGGGAATTCCACGTGAAGCCCGACCCTAGAGCCGGAGTCGTGATTTCCCGGGCCAGAGTTCGTGATCCTTCGACTGGAGAGATGAGGAATGTGATGTATAAAGGCTTCTCATCTGAGCTGTTTGTCCCTTACATGGACCCTGAGGAAGCCTGGTACTTCAAGACCTACATGGATGCTGGTGAATACGGGTTCGGGCTCCAGGCCCTGGCCCTTGAGCCACTCAATGATTGTCCCAGAAATGCCAAATACATGGATGCTGTTTTTGCAGCTTCTGATGGCACTCCATATGTTAGATCAAACATGCTCTGCTTATTCGAACGCTATTCTGGTGACACTGCTTGGAGACACACTGAGAGCCCGATTACTGGCAAACTGGTAATAATTCAACTTTTATAACTATTCCAATAGTTCCTTATAAAGCCCATCTATTTGTTTCATGACTCTGAATTTTTTTTGTCTGTTGTATAGATTCGCGAAGCAAGGCCTAAGATTTCACTAGTTGTGAGAATGGTAGCATCCCTGGCAAACTACGACTATGTAGTAGACTGGGAATTCCATGCTAATGGACTAATCCATGTTGAGGTTTCACTAACAGGCATAGTGATCGTAAAGGGAACTTCCTATGTGAACATGAACCAAGTGAACGAAAACGAGGATCTGTATGGAACTCTCTTGTCTGATAACATAGTTGGAGTAGTCCATGATCACTACATCAATTTCCATCTCGACATGGACGTTGATGGTGTGGATAATTCATTTGTAAATGCCCATCTTCAAAGGGAATACACCCATGGAAAGTCTCCAAGAATGAGCTACATGAAGGTCAACAAGACCGTCGCCAAAACTGAGAAAGAGGCCCAGATCAAGCTCAAGCTAAGCGACCCTTCTGAGTTCCATGTCATCAACCCAAACAAGAAGTCGAAAGTGGGCAACTCTGTTGGATACAAGGTGGTGCCAGCTGGCACGGCTGCCAGCTTGCTCGATCCGGAGGATCTTCCTCAGAAGAGAAGCTCGTTCGTTAACAACCAGATTTGGGTGACCCGTTATAACAAATCCGAGCAATGGTCTGGTGGCTTGTTTGCCTACCAGAGCCATGGAGAAGACACTCTTCAAGTTTGGTCTGACAGGTAAATTTATAACTATGTCGTTTTAGGTTAATGTTTTTACAAATGTGTGGTGGTTATTACGGAACTAACTGGTGGTAAACTATATACAGGGATCGACCGATCGAGAACAAGGACATAGTGTTGTGGTATACATTGGGATTCCATCATGTTCCATGCCAAGAAGATTACCCTATCATGCCCACTATTTCATCTGGCTTTGATCTCAAGCCAGCTAATTTCTTTGACAGAAATCCTGTTCTCAGAATTGCACCATATGTTGAAAATGAGCTACCAGTTTGCAAAGCTGCTGCTTCAGCGTGACAACATATACAAGGAGAGGAATTAGAATTGTTTCCTTAATTTGCATGTCCGAACATGGGATATTAGGATTTTAATTAGTCAAACATTTACAACGTTGTATATTTTGATTTGTTTACCACGTTGAAGTGATCTTGTGATCACTCTCTTAGATGGAGTCTTGCTTTAATTATGTAGCTTTAATGGTTAGCTTTGAATTAAAAAGGTCAACCATCTATAAGACATTTGAGCAAAGGTTTAATTTCAAGTGCAACTCATACCTCAATAAACGTTGCTTTTTACATCTTGTCATTTTAGCGCTGGTACAATTTAATTGGTTTCTATCAAATCAATTAATGCTAAGGTTGAGTTCACTTTACCATTGCAGGTCGATATTCTATTGTTGAAATCCTTAAAAAATACCCTCTTCATTGCAATTAAAATTTTCAAACACACCCTTAAAAAAAAAATCAAATACACCCTTTCCCCCTAAAAAATTATTTCAAATACCATTCTTCTTAATAGACAAAACCACCCATAAAAATTAATTGAGAGATTTTTTCATAACTTTAAATTAGATTAAATCATATAATTAATCTTCAATCAAGTTTGCCGGGGCAAAAAATAAGTAGAAAGTTATTTGATTAACCAAAATTGAAAAATGATGTGAAAATTTGCAAAAATACTAAAGGGCTAATTTTATATGTTAACATGCGGACAAAATAGACCTCGGTAACCGGTAATGATTCAGTGCTTAAGGACAAAGACATGTGATTAAGCCCTACATAAGTACAATTTAGTGTGGTTATACGCACTATTATAATTAATGGAACATTTTAATTATGGGTGCGCACCCACATATTACTAAAAACACCCCAATGCAAGTGTTACTGTTCACATCACATGTTATGTGATGTGAACAGTAACACTTGCATTGGGGTGTGTTTAGTAATATGTGGGGTGCGGATAACCGCACCCTTTAATTATATAATACAAACTAATTTAATTTGTAACATTCAAATCTCTTGTTACAAATACTCTATCGAGTAACTACAAATACACTCCTGTGATTTCTATTTTTCTTATAAATGTCTCATAGTTGGTGCAATTAATAAATTAGATCAAATTGTCTTATTTAATTTCATCAATTTATTTTACAAATCTTATTACTTAAACAATATTAATTTTCAACTCTTATTACTTAAAAAATATTAAATTTTCAAATCTTATTACTTAGAAAATATTAATTTTTCAAATCTTTTTATCTTGAAACAACATAAATCTGGAAAAAAAAAAACAAGTAAAAAGTTGGGTGGATCCAAGGACGAAAATATCGCGATATATCGGTCGGTGGTTTTTTTGATTTTTTTTTTTTTGAATTTTTTTGAATTTTTTTTTTTAATGGTAAATGTATTAGTGCCCCTGGAAGTGAAGAATATAAAATGCAAAATGACATAAATTTCTTGTTCAATTATTTATGACAAAGTCCATGCAAAATACATATTTGAAATAATGAAATTAATTAGGCTAGTGTGTTAAACAATGAAATACGTATTTGAATTCAACTATATTTTTAATTAAATAATTAGTAAACTTATATTTAGTAAATTATTTGAATTTAGGTTCCTCTCATAAATTAATTAGGCTAGTGTGTTAAACAATGAAATACCTATTTGAATTCAACTAATAGTTTTAATTAAATAATTAGTAAACTTATATTTAATAAAGTATTTGAATTTAGGTTCCTATCATAAATTATCATGGCTTGTGTGTTAAATAATGAAATATGTATTTGAATTCAAAATTTGTCATGTTATCATAACATACAACGTTTATATAATAGTTTATCTCTATATTTGTTGTAAATATATAATTTTATTTGGAAATTTAAGTTCAATATATGTATTAATGTTACTTATAATATTATATAAAGTACTAGATATATTTTTCAATTTTTTTTCAATTTTTTTCAATTTTTTGCGCAAAAACCGATATATCCACCGATATCGATATATCCGTCGATATATTCATAAAATCAAGGTACCGATATATTCATCGATACCGATATTTTTGTCCTTGGGTGGATCAGAGAGCTAGTAATACTGCTTAGTGCTTACCAACTACAAAGGGAATATGTTGGAGGACGTGTTATTTATTAACCACTTTAGTGGATGTTTACTAGGAACCAAAAACGAAGTTGGTCATGTTTCAATATGTGTTGATTTTTGGAAAGTTTCACGTGAAGATGTGCATCAGCATGTTGTCGTACCTGATTTTTATGTTTTAGCTAACAGATTCATAGTACGATTGAGTTATTTAATAAAAAAAATGAGCCAATTCTAGTGTTTCTGTTTCTATATTAGATAAGTAGATATTTTTAATATAAAAAAGTACCACTATCTCTGTTGTATCATGTGTCATTCAAACAATGAAAAAATGGGAGCCCAGCTGATTCTACCCCTAATAATATAATATAATTTCCTAATACCTCTTAATATAAAATAGTGTCTATAATAACACAAAATATAAGAATTGATCCCAAAATACCCCAATAATCTGTTAGTCTGCCTGATATTGATTGTCCTAACTACCACCTTTCACATCATTGACATCAATGATATAGAAGTAGGGTTAAACGAAATTATTTGAAGAGTGGATTACACGAACATTATTCAAACACGGTTAAACGAACAAAAAAAGTATACCTTACACGAAAATTAAAAATGAAATTGACGAACAGTTATTTACTAACAATAAACGAAATATAAAAAATGAACAAAAAACGGAAAATAAAAAAATAAACATTCAACGAAAAATAAAAGTTTAACGTTTAACGAAAATAATAAAATGAACATGCAAGGGAAAAAACAAATTAAATCGAAACATTAAAAAACAAAGGGTCCACGAAAATTAAAGATAAATTTCACGAACATTGAGTTTAATGTTTCACGAACATTAATTGAAATGAAACATTAAACGAGAATTGAAAATTTAAAGTTACACGAACATTATTTGAATGTTAAACGAACATTAATTTTTTTCAATGTAATTTTCGTGTAAGCCTATAAATTATTTAATTTTTGTGTAACCCTATAAATGTAATTTTCGTGTAACCTTATAAATTATTTAATTTTCGTGTAACCCTATAAATGTAATTTTCATGTAAGCCTATAAATTATTTAATTTTCGTGTAACCCTATAAATGTAATTTTCGTGTAACTTACATGCACATGTCTCATCTTGGCACTATTCATGCACATGTCTGATAAAACAAACTTACAAAACTCATGCATATGTCTCATCTTGACACTATTCATATTTGACCGTTCAACAAAAGTGGTATTTCGGGACATATCCTTATATTTTGTGATAGAAAAGAACAAAATACTATATTCAATGGTATAAAAGATAATTCCTTATATGTTTGGTGGTATATTTGACACTTTCCTCATGAAAAAAATTCAATTTAAATTAATTCAATTATAACTCATACCTCGAGCACAATATGACATGGATGAGTATGAGTCAATACAAACTCAGATGGTGGGCGTGACACTCTAGCTAGGTTGAAACTCAGAGCTCATCAACAGCTATAAAATTCTTAGCTACTGAGATACGAGAAGAAAAAATGCACTTTTGTATCTATATAAGATGGTGTACTCCGATCACTAGGGGAAATCTTTGGCTCTATTGAACATGCAGGGAATTGGAGGTAGCATTCTACCGATGTCAAGTCATGGACTGATTTCTTCAGCCTTTTTTCTATGTGTTGGTGTTCTATATGAGCGACATAAAACTTAACTTGTTAGATATTACGGAGGTTCAGTGAGCATCATGCCACATATGAAGGATCACACTTATTAGTTATTACTCCCTTATGACATGACACTATTAATAAAGTGAAAAAAATTCCACATTTTTTTTGGCTATATATTCTATGCATTAAGTCCCATATTTCAACTTGTTTACTTTAAGTATTAATATCTTAAAGACTTAAACATCCTAAACTGATTTTAAGAATTTTTTTTTGCTAAATTCATCTATTCGAAACGAAACTTAAATTATGAATTTATAACTTCATTCTATTTTCATTAAATAAAACTTGACTAAAATTGATGAAAACCATCATTTCTTAACCAAAATTCCCATAATTATATTTTCATGGTCTTTTATTTGGGAGGATGGCAATTTTCACTTTGGGTGGAAGATAAAGCAACTCAGGACATTGTTAACAAATAAGGGTTACTTTGATGCTCTTTAAAAAATAGAAAAAAAAGAATCAAGTGAGGTGTTACTTCCGTCTATGCATGCAATTCATGCCACATCGGATCCTTAGTGCTATTTGATAATCATCCAATCAGCATCTGATTAGTATATTCCTAATTTTTGGGCGACAAGTACTGCTACTTAGGTGATTTCCAGCAAATTAGACCCCTCTTCCAAAATTCCCCCTGCACATCCCAAAACACGTTATATTAATTTTCAAAATAGAGCAGTTGCAATGTAGAAATTATTTTCATGATCAAAATTATGTAGTTTTGATGTGACATATAAGTGAGACACGAATTTTGGTATAGAGGATTCAGTCTAGACTTCTTCATCCAAATTACACTTACCGATCAAATTTTCGATTACAAATTATGAAAGTACTTGTAATCATGAAAGTATGTACCACAATGTTCATGTAGACAAATTAAAAGGAGTACTGTTCTAACTCTTTAAAGATCGGAACAATAGGTGTTGATATGAAGGAAAGGCTCCATAGGTTATTTAGTCTAAACAGTCATTTTCAGTTAAGGAATTTTTTTTGTCAAAAGTGATAAAATTATGAGGATTTGAAGGAAGAAATTTTTTTTTTTTTTGTTTTTTCCAAACAATAGTACCGCACGCCTAAAGATATTCTTTTTTGGACACATTAACGATATTTTATTTTCTATGTATAGAACTAGTTTGTGGTTTTCACTTACTTTCCGATACCTTCTTCTTATAATTGGATCTTTCAATTTTCCCTAAACAATCGAATCTAGACGCTATTAGAATCCAAAACAATAATCTATACTGATATTCAAATTTCATAAAAATAGATCACATATTATTATTATTTACAAAAATTCAGAATGCCTCAAATAGTATCATCTTCTTTTTTCAAGACAATAATTTCTTTAACTACTTCTTAATTAAACTGCGCTAGAATGTTATTTTTAAGAAAATAAAAAAATAATTCCATAAAATTATAACTTATCATCTCTGATCAAAAACAGCTGTTTGATAAAAGCAATCCCATTACAATCTTAGGCCATAACATGATTGGACTCGATCAAAATAGTTTATGGCTAAAAAATTTCTTTGAAAATTAAACGATATTTATGTTGAGTCATTCTCCTATATAAAGCATCACACACACTGATAAGACACAGACACAGACATAGAAAGCACAGTGCAAAACAACGTAAATGGAAGGAAGAAATCTTCTTCGCTACACCTTCTTTATCTTCTTCACCGTCTTACTCATACTCTTCACTCTCTCTAGCCTCCCATCTCCGCCTTCCAACAAGGCGGAGCAGCTAGGCTGCGCCGCCTACTCACCCTGGTGCACCTCCAAGAACCGTATCCAATCCAAGAAACCCAACTTCCTTCAAAAACCCACCAACCCCACGCGTCGCCGCCACTCCGCCGACGTTCCTCGCCACCCTCTCGACCCCCTCACTGTAACAGAGCTCAATAAAGTAAAAAGTATAATCCAGAAACAAGATATCTTCCGAAACCAAGCCTATGCGCTTCATTCGGTGGTTCTGGATGAACCGGAGAAAAAAGTAGTGCTGGGTTGGAAGAAAGGGGACCCACTGCCACGGAGGAAGGCCGCCGTCGTGGCACGTGCCGGTGGGGCGTCGCACGTGCTGACAGTGGACTTGGGTTCCGGTGAGGTGACCCGCCACGAGATGGGCCATGTAACGGGTTACCCGACTATGACGGTGGAGGAGATGTCGTCAGTTACATGGGCCCCACTGGCTAGCGCTGAGTTCAATCGGACGGTGGTGGAGCGCGGTGTCGATTTGGTGGACCTTGCTTGCTTGCCTATTTCTACTGGATGGTTTGGTAATACTATACACTTAATCTGCTTCACTATTTGAAAACCAAGAAATTACTATTTAATAAGTAAATAAATATTACATCTTGATTTGCATTATAACAACTACGTATTCAATTCAATGGAATCCGAATAATCTGTGGTGATTTTGAAATTATGTACTGTATGATCTGTATCTTATATTAAGGTGAGGGGATATACATATTAGTTATTACATGATACTGTGATGGTAATTCTGTTGTGAATCTACAAAAGTAGATACCTTGAAACAGTCATAAACTTTAGCTTATTAGATTCATAATAAAAGTTATAATATGTTGGATGGTTTGCTGTTAATTAATTAGGGAAAAGTGAGGAGAACAGAAGGTTGATAAAAGTGCAATGCTACTCTTTGAAAGACACAGCAAACTTCTACATGAGGCCAATCGAAGGTCTAACAGTTGTTGTGGATTTGGACACCAAAGAAGTTGTTAAAATCACTGATAATGGCAAGAACATCCCCATACCAAACGCTGCCAACACAGACTACCGTTTCTCCGCTCAAAATTCCTACCAAAGGCTAGTCAATCCTATATCCCTTGAGCAGCCAAAAGGACCAAGTTTCACCATAGAAGACGACCATCTGGTCAAGTGGGCAAACTGGGAATTTCACCTCAAACCCGACCCCAGAGCAGCTGTGATCATATCCAGGGCCATGTTTCGTGACCCTGACAGCGGTGAGATGAGGAATGTCATGTACAAAGGACTCACTTCCGAGCTGTTTGTGCCATACATGGACCCCACAGACGCATGGTATTTTAAGACGTACATGGATGCAGGGGAGTACGGGTTTGGTTTCCAGGCAATGCCACTTGTCCCCCTTAACGATTGTCCAAGAAATGCTCATTACATGGATGGTGTGTTTGCAGCAGCTGATGGGACGCCTTATGTTCGACCTAATATGGTCTGTGTGTTCGAGAGCTATGCTGGCGATATTGGATGGAGACACTCTGAAAGCCCCATCACTGGAATGGAGGTTCTGTCTTTTTCTTACATTTTTGTTTTGCTTATTCAAATTCTTACAAGCTAACATTGGACCAATTTGTCAGATTCGAGAGGTGAGACCGAAGGTGACACTGGTGGTTAGGATGGCAGCATCAGTTGCCAACTATGACTATATAATGGATTGGGAGTTTCAAACAGATGGACTTATTAGAATCAAGGTAAGTAGGATTGTATCTGTATCCCACTATTTATCTATCAATCCTTATCACACGATGGAAAATGCTTACAGGTTGGGCTGAGTGGGATACTGATGGTGAAAGGCACTCTTTACACGAACACGAACCAAGTGAACGATCAGGACAGCCTATACGGAACCCTCTTGTCTGAGAATGTAATAGGTGTGATCCATGATCACTATGTCACATTCTACCTGGACATGGATGTTGATGGCACAGACAATTCGTTCGTGAAAGTGAATCTGCAAAGAGAGTATGCCTCGCCTGGAGAGTCGCCTAGGATGAGCTACTTGAAAGCTGTGAGAAATGTGGCCAAGACTGAGAAAGATGCACAGATCAAGCTCAAGCTCTACGATCCTTGTGAATTCCACGTCATCAATCCAACGAAGAAGACGAGGGTGGGGAACCCTGTCGGGTACAAGGTGGTGCCTGGTGCCACGGCTGCTAATTTGCTTGATGTGAACGACCCTCCACAAAAGCGTGGGGCCTTCACCAATAACCAAATTTGGGTGACTCCATACAACGAGAGCGAGCAATGGGCTGGTGGTTCGTTCGTTTACCAGAGCCATGGTGATGACACCTTGGAAGTGTGGTCTAATAGGTAAAGAAATAGAAAAAAAGTTGGTTTTTTTGAGGCCATTTTGGTATCTTTCTAATAGTTTGTTGTTGCAGGGATCGAGGAATAGAGAAAAAGGACATAGTGGTGTGGTATACAATGGGATTTCATCATATTCCATGTCAAGAAGACTTCCCCATTATGCCAACTGTGTCATCAAGCTTTGATCTGAAGCCAGTCAATTTCTTTGAGAGCAATCCCATTCTTAACATTCCTCCAAATCTTGAGAATGATCTTCCAATCTGCAAAGCTCATGAATCTGCTTAAATATCTTGTTTAAGCTTTCTTGTATATACTTCAATGTGAATTTAAGCATAAATAATTCACAAGTTAACTGCTAAACCAGGAAAATATAGTTAGACTCTGTGGTGAAGCATTTGATGAAGTATGTATCTACTCTTGATCACTTATTCTCCTATAAGAAACATCTGCCAAAAGCACTTTCTGAAAATATTCAATGCATTAAGTAAATCACCATTAATTCTGAATTCTGAATTAGGTATATGAAGAAGACAGGATCAAGTGGAGGTTGAATCATGGATGCCATAGCCAAGCCAAAAAGAAACATTAAAGCAAGACAGGTAATTGGCTGCAAGTAGCGTCACAAAAGTTGATTCTTTCAATTGGCCACTTACCCTTTCATCCTTCCAACTTTTGATTCCTCAAATACATTTAACACCTAACAAAGCTTATCAGCTTAGTCAGTGATACAGAAATGTTCACATACCCATCGACCATCGTGGACATGCCTTGCCCAATTTTGTACATAATCCAAAATAAGAAACATTTACACATAATAATTGGAACAAGAAATAGGTTCTATTAATAAAGGTGTGCATTAAACAAACGTGGGATTGGAAGAGCAATAAGTGGCAGCCTCTTCTTCATCACTATCCCAAACTTTTCAGAAAGATCTAAAGTCTGACCCTCACCCAATTTCCAGTCAAAACAATGCACAAGTGAAGCCACTGAAAGCATTACAATCCTCTCAGCCATTGCAATACCCGCGCAACTTCTTCTACCAGAACCGAACGGTATATAACTCAAGTCCTTGCCACTATAGTCCCCCTTACCATCCAGGAACCTGTCCGGATTAAACTCTGCTGGATTGGTCCAGTGCACCGGGTCCCTATGTATGGCCCACACGTTGACAAAGACACGAGCCCCTTTTGGGACCGTGTAGCCTCCAACCACAGAAGCCTTGCTCGGGCAGTGAGGCACCATGAGAGGGAGCACGGGGTGCAACCGTAGGATCTCTTTCATTATGGCGTTTAAGTATGGTAGTTGGCTTGCATGGCACTCTTCTACTGTCTTGTCTCTTCCAACTACACTGTCTAACTCCTCTTGTGCTTTCTTCATCACTTCTGGTTTGTTCATCATCTCTGCTATGGCGAATTCTACTGTGCTTGAGGTTGTGTCTGTGCCTCCTACTACCATGTCCTGTTTACTCAAATCAATCAATTTTCTTAGGATAAATGCAGATATATAATTAAGTGAAGTTAGAAATTCATATACCACAAGCAAGGCTTTGACATGGTGCATGGTGAGAGGAATTTCGGTGGCGCCGCCTTCTCTCAACCGTAGCAACACCTGCAAAAAATTGCTTGCTTTCCCAACATCGCCTCCACCATTTCCATCTGTTTTCATTCTTTCATCGATTATCCTCTCAAATATCTCCTCAAGTTTCACAATCACCTTCTTCATTTGTTTCTTGATACCTTGCAAGTCCATCCATGCAAGCCCTGGAAAGAAATCCGACACATTAGGCTTCCCCAAAAGGTCAGTAATCTCCCCCACAACCTGCCTAAACTCGGCCCCAATGCTCGTCCCTCCATTGCTCTCTATCGTCCCTCCCCACAACATACTCGTAATCACGTTCAGAACACTCGAAAACATGAGCTCACCAACATTCACCTGAGAGCCCTTCAAACTGTACAAGTACTTGACAGTGTTTCCAACCTCTTTTCTTCTGTAAGAGTAGAATGCATCCATGGTGGCATGGCCCAGCATCTCGCGCACGCAGACCTTCCTCAGCATCCGCCATTCTGCTCCGTATGGTGTGAAGACTATGTCGCGGCCACCATACTCCATGGCTGTCACCACATGTAGAACGTCGCGGTTGGCAAAGGTTGTATCGTGCTCTTTCAGAACCTCACGAGCCATGGCTGGTGAGCTTATGACTATGCTGATCTTTCTGCCCAGCCTCAGCGATAGGATGGGCCCGTAGGCCCGAGCAAGGTCCGCGAAATGGGAATGGAGTTGAGGGTCAAGAAATGGGAGGTTGCCCACAATAGGCAGGCCCTGAGGGCCTGGTGGCAGAGGGTATCCAGGTTTTCTGTAGTGTTTGATGAGCAGCAGTGTGTACCAGACTATTGTAAGGATGAAAATTGCATAGACAACAACCATGTTTTCAAGAAAATTATATGGCTGAAGTTAAGACAAAGATGAAAGATATAATAACATTGGAAGCATGGTGAAGACAAAATGGCATAAGCCGGCTAGTATTGGGAATATAAGGATCAGGGGAATGAAGTCATTGTGGTGTAAGTGGTGATACTACAAACTATGTTTTGTCTTTATTGAATGTCCATAGTAATAGATTATATTCAGAAGATACAATATTCTGATGATATCATTACCACAACAACCATGAGGTCTCTGTCAAATTGTGGGTGTGAGAGAAGTAAGCACGCAGGTTGGTATTTGGTAAGATTCTTCGTCGTCTAGAAAGCATCAAATTTGTCGAGGAATGATTTCCAAATCCTAGTCTACGAACCAGACACAAGTCGAGATTGGACAAAGCAAAAAACATTGATCTTATAGAATTTTCTTGTTCTTGCTTGCTGTGCATAGGGATTGTAAAATTAATCAAACTTCATTCACTATGCTATAGCTATCTTGCTGATATGTGTTTGGAACACTACAAATGAGCTTAGGAATTTACAGAAACTCTGTTTAAATGCTGTCGTAAAGAATTGGTGTTCTCGAGAAAAAAACAAATTGCTAGTCCAGAATAATGCATCAGGCTCTAATCAGGTTAAAGAACGAAAATGTTAAGTGAAAACAACACAGCTAACAACTCCAGAATTTAAGGACTCTGCTTTTATAAATGAGAAGACAATGATTGTAACATCTCTAACCCTAAATCATGTAGTTGCTACTTTTTCAGCTCCATCTTTATTTATAGAATCTGAGAAAATTGTTAGTATTATTTAGGAAACTTCAATATCCTTGAGATAATGATTCATATAGCATTACCAACTCTAACACAATTATGAACTATCAGTGTAACTAATTGATGGTCTTGTAAATGCTATACCTGGTAAATTCTATCGTTTGTACATATGTGTGTTTGAGTGTAGATCAACAGATATTAATTCATTGAATGTAGTATACAACATTACAAATTTATTAATATACAAAAGCTCAAATTCTTTTACTTCTTCATGGTCCTTCAAATATATAAACTTACAATTTACCAAGCTCACAAGTTTTAAATTGGAAACAATTGGGACAACAGTGTTGAATCTTCTTACAAGTTACTCATAGAGAGTAGGATCAGATAATCTTGGAGTTGGGATAGCAACAAGTGGTGCCTTCTTCTTCAAAACTATCCCAAACTTCTCAGACAAGTCCAGCTTTTCGCCTGCAGGCAAACTCCACTCGAACGAATGAACCAACGAAGCAAGTGAATACATGAACATCCTCTCAGCCATTGCCGTTCCAGCACATATCCTTCTTCCTGATCCGAAAGGAAAATAATTGAAGTCATTCCCACTATAGTCCCATTTCCCATCAGAAAACCTCTCAGGATTGAATTCCAGTGGATTTTCCCATATGGAAGGATCCCTATGGATAGCCCACACATTGATGAAAACACGAGCGCCCTTTGGAATGGTGTATCCAGCCACATTGCTCGTCATGCTGGGGCAGTGAGGGACTAGGAGTGGCAGAGCTGGATGTAGACGCAACACCTCTTTCATCACAGTGTGTAAGTATGGGAGCTTTGAGATGTGGGATTCTTCTACCATCTTGTCTTTGCCTACTACTGTTTCGAGTTCTTGTTGGACCTTTTTCAGGATTTGGGGCTTGTTCATCATCTCAGCCAATGCAAACTCCACTGTGTTGGATGTTGTATCAGTTCCTCCTACTACCATATCCTGCAAACATCAAACATTGAGAGAGAGAGAGAGAGAGAGAGAGAGAGAGAGAGACGCATACCATGAGCAGAGCTTTAAGATGAGTCATGGTAAAAGGAGTCTTGGAATCTCCTTCATCTTTCAACTGAAGAAGAAACTGAAGAAAATCCTTGCTTTCCATCCCCACTTGTCCATTCATCTTCAATCTCTGTTCAATAATGGACTCAAATATCTTGTCAAATCTCTTGGCCAACACCTTCATCTTCCTCTGAACGCCCTGAAGATCAAATCTCTCCAATGCCGGAAAGAAATCTGACAGATTAGGCATCCCCAGCAACGCAGTCATCTCTCCCACCACTTGCTTAAACTCCGCCCCAAGCACCGCCCTCTCCTCCCCCTTCACTGTCCCACCCCACAGCATCCCTGTTATCACATTCAGCACAGTCAAGAACATCTGCTCCCCCACGTTCACCGGCAACCCCGCCTTGCCGTTCAAGTAACTCACCGTCTGCCGGAGCTCACTCCGCCGCAGGTCATACACAGAATCCAAAGTGTGATTGCTAAGCATCTCTCTCACGCACACTTTCCTCAGCATCCGCCATTCTGGGCCATACGGATTCCAGACTATATCCGCGCCGCCGTAGGCAGCTTCTTTCCCGGCCACCGGCACATCCCGATTGGCAAAGGTGGTGTCTTGATCCTTGAGCACCTCCTTCGCTAAGGATGGGGAGGTGATGACGATACCGATCTTTTTACCGAGTTTGAGTGTGTAGATTGGGCCATGTTTTTCTGCAAGTGTAGCGAAGTAAGTATGCAGTTCAGGATCGAGGGAGAGGAGGTTTCCGACGAGGGGCAGCCCCTTGGGACCTGGTGGTAATCCTGTTTTCTTCACCAGCAATACAATAATCCATAGCAGAGCAAGAATGGCGATGACTGAGTTGAGTGCGAGTCGAACTCGATCATCACTTGACCAAACATCAAAGAAGGTGTTCATGGCTTTGGTAATATGGTGAAGTTTGAAAGATCAAACCGATGAGAATTGAAAAACTATCTCCGTTTGTCTGCAACCATCAACACCAATTCTTTAATAATAATAATAATAAGTAACTATGATGTAGATGAAGACAAATCTTGTTGTTCTGGGATATTGTTCTGATCGTCAAAAAGGATCTTTCAGCCTCCCTAAATTGAGTATTATCTCATCTTATCGTGAAAAATGTGTTTTGCTTGATCAACGTCAGTATATCTATCTTTGATTATATATATACTAGTTGAGAACACGTGCAACGCACGTGGAGAGACAAACTCGTGAGAATAATTTTTTGGTTGATTTTGTGGGGTTTTTTTCCCTTCACTTGTTGTTTAATATTTTTTTGAAGTGTGTTTAAATTACTTAACATTTGATTATTATAAATTAATGTCTTTTCAATTTAATATAGGTATCATAACAACAATAATTTATTAAAAAAATATTATTTGATTAAAAAATTATAGTTCCACTATTCCTAATAAAAAAAAGAATAATAAATCTAAAATAAAAGATTATAATTCTAATTTGACCACTAACTATATCTTTTCTTGTTTGATCTTCTTTTCCATCCTAGTCCTTTTTCTTCGTGATTTGGTTAATAAATCTTTGATTGTATGATCCTCCTCACCGCTGGATACGTGGATACATACCTTGTTTTTTATCTTCCTAATTCTTCGTTTTTTCTTGTTTTCATCATCTGTTGTGGTGGCCACTGTTACTGTCGTTGTCGTGGTTGTATTGTTTAATTTATCATCTCTTATCTCCACGGGTTCCAACTTTTCTATTGCTTCAGCTACTGCACTCAATCTTCCTCCTTCAACTTTCGTATTGTAGTTTAGGACAATTAGAAAACAGACCTCACTTGCTCCTTGTAAGATCAACCGTCTGTAGTATTCAGATGTGTTTTGGCCCTGCATATGATTTTTTGTTAAAAAGAACAAGAAAGATAGATTTTAGCAATCTATATAAAAATTCTTAGATTTTAGTTATATATATATTTTTTAAAATCATTTAACTAAAGAAATATAGTTACCTTCTCAATGGACTTCAAATAGTCTTCTACTGAGCATCCACATAAATTGATGGTGTGTCACCAAACATTGTCATTGTTGTTTCAGGATGACCTTGTATCACACTTAGTTTAACTATGTATCCAATCAGGATTGCAAGTCATGGTGATAAATATATTTGGTTTTTCATATCTTTGGACTAAGCCAATGCATTAAGGTCTCATATGCCTTAGGCCACCAATAAATGATACAAGAAGAAAAATTAAAAAAATTATTTTATCATTTTTGACTAAGTAAACCATTATAATTTTCTACTTACTTTCACTAAAAAATTATTTAATTTCTAGCCAATTCTAACATTTTGCTCATACTATAGGGCTATCCAAATCATATCAAGACATGATACAAAGAATGGCTGATCTATGGCATAATCTTGTCAAACCTCCTTTCATATTGTATGACATAAATTATATCGTGTCGTATTATGTTAATCCTGCCCATCCTTTAATAAGATTATTTTAATCTTGAATGCAAAAAAAAAAAAAATTATGTTATAAATGATATATTAGTCTTTATTGTATAAGAAAAGGTAGAAAAATGAGTTTGGTATAACGTGTGGGCAAACAACGATTTTAGTATTATAATCTTGTTGGCTCCAATTTTATAAAACTATCAACTGCATATTGTTGCAACAATCTTCCAGCAAATAATAAAGTTGAGTATCTTGGATCTCTAATATACATCTTATAACAAATGTATTTTCTACAAGAGACACTTTTGTGATTTATAATTTTAATTTTTTACCTCGGTGTTGTTTACACTGGGTCATCTTTGCACTTTCTACATATTGTATTTCCGTCATCTTTAGGTGCCGATGTTGTGCATTTTTTGCATGCGTTGTACCATATTTTTATTTCATTATCTACCTTGTCCACAACTCCAGTGAAATAATAACATGCATTCTACATTGAGAATGAATACATGATACAAAGTTTAATATAAAAACTACCAAATAATTTAAATATTTATTTATATATTATAATGTACATGTATGGATGGAAAATAGAGTATAAATTGTATTGAATATTTTAAAAGCTATTAAGACCAATTTTTATATTTTAACTTTAAAGATAAGAGTTGATTTCAAGCTTGACTTGATTCAAATTTCACTAATTTAGTGTCTTTCAGTATATCGTATCATAAATTTAGTTAGATATTCATCAACACAGTACCATTAACATGTCTCAATGTCAACAGTGCCTTTATTAACATCATCAATTGTATAAACATTTGGAACTGAAACATGATCAGACAATTCTTCATCATAGTCAGCATGAATAAGCTCAGATGAAGTGTTAATATCAGAATGATTATTAGAAGGGTGTTTAGAAGAAATATGATCATAAACCGGTAAATCCTAAGTTGTCAAAACATTATAGAAGTTTGAAAAATATAGTTACATACCTTTGAGAGGGAATCTTTTCTCATGATAAGATCTTCAAGAGAAACTTCTCTTCCTCCCCTTATTCTTTGTGTCGTTCTCAACTTGCATATTTCCAGTGGATCATGAATGGTGCTTGATAGTTTTGCAAGTTCTTTAGATATCAGACCTATTTGTATAGTTGAAATCGAAGTGGTTTGCAACTGGATCTCACCTAATCAAAGTTTGCAATTTTAAAATTATATTTCATTCTCAAGACATTTGCATATATTCGTTGTCTTTATTTTCCTTTCAAAAAAATTAGGTGAGTTTTTGTTTTACCTTGAAATTCTTTTGTTGTGACCTTTGTAATGGCAATCATTGTTTTTTGATCAACAATTAGCTGCAATTCTATTCCTTCATTCAATGTCATGTCTTCCCAAAGAGAAACGTCAATGGAGTGGTGTCTACATATGAAATAAAAAAATTAAATTGGAATTTTTATTTAATTATTTTATTTTCCTTGTAATTTAAATTTACATATTGTTTTCCTACTTTCTTATAAATGATAGATTATACTTACTCTTCATCTATCAGAGTAATTTGTCTTACAACCACTTTTTTTGAGGTGTCGACAATTATGCTTTCCTTCACCCTTGTAAGAACTCCACATATATCTACATAAACAAACAAAAATTATTTAATGATTATATTTTTAAATTATTGAAAAGAAATAGAAATAAGAAATATAGGTACCAAATATGTTGCGTTCCTCGTGCTTGCTACGTAAGTCGTTGTACTTCACGTAGACATTTTTTTTGTGGTTTTGGTCAATATTGTTTGTAGTTTCCTTCATGGTGCTGAATTGCTTTAAAACTAATTCTTTTTCCGAATGTACCGTTGCGAAGTTGGTATTTGCATTTCGACCATCACATTTTCAATCAAATATGTGTTGTTTCTTTTGAATTCATTTCCAAATTTTTGGATGTCATCGTTAAACACGATCATTCCAATTTGGACTGCCTGCAAGAATAGGCATTGGTTAATAAATAAATGAAAAAATCAAATCAAATACAATTGAAACAATGATTCAAATAAAACTAAAATAAACTTGATCAGTAATAGTATCAATCGACTTGACAACCTAGCTTTACTTTTAAATTATTTTTCTTTCAAATTGGTCAGTGCACAATTTTTTCTAATGTATAGAAACAAAAATGTTATTGGAATCTACTTACCTCTTCATCCATCATTATCATTTTTTGAATTTTCACGAAATTTTTTTTCCCGCAACATACTTGATGGCCAACTCTTAAAATCTTCAATCGTATTGAATTTGCTTTTTCTCCAATCTGCAAAAGTCTTATGGGTACATTTGTTTCTGTCGTCATGTTTTATCCTGTAGTATAACTCCCATAAGAGAACCACACAACATAAATCGCTCATCAAAATAACAAAATGTTACAAGCTAATATTTTATAAGTGTTGATAATGAATTGTTTAAAAGTCTTATGGGCATGGATGTTTCCTTCGTCATCTCTATCTTTTATTTTGTGATAAAATGATTAAACAATATATGAAACTCATACTAACACAAGATATTATTGAAATTAGTGGAATTCAGGTACAAAACCAATGAAATAGATTTCATTTTTTTTATATTGCCACATGACCAATAGATCACACTAAAAAAATTTGTATGTGAAAAATAAAATACATAAAATAAAATGTCTAAAAAAATAAATAAATAAAGAACCATTGTCTGTTGAATTTAGTTTCTAGTTCGATGGTTTAATTTGGATAATTATCAATTATCCATCCAAGTGTAAATCTGAAATTAGATTTGGCTTTACTTGTTTGGATACGATTATTATTAGTTCCTATTCTTTTGAAAGTTTTGGATACCAACTCATATACAAATTAAAAACACTGAGTTATATTTTTTTTTTTGCCACATGATCCATGTAACATGTGTTTCTTCACCAATTCATATATCCGAGGATTATTTTCTTCATTAGGAACTTCATCACATATAAACTTATCAAACTGGTCAGCTGTATGAATTTTATATTCACCCTTTAGAATTATAAGTAGATGAGCATGTGGTAGTCCCCTTTTCTGAAATTCGACCACATGAACATGTGCAGCAACTTTTCCAAATATTTGTTTCTTAAATAATTGATCTTTCAAGTCATGCAATTTTGCTCGGAAAACTCTCACAGTTAAATCTAGACGATCTTGAGCTTTTTGACCTTCATACAGATTTTCTTGTATATCTTTCCAATCAGGATTACAAGTAATGGTGATAAATAGATCTGGTTTTCCAAATCTTTGGACTAACGCTAATGCATCAAGATATCTCCATCGCATATCCCTTGGGCCACCAATAAATGACGCATGAAGAAAAATTCTCGATCCAACTTCACTACCACGAAATTCACCTCTAAAACACTATCCATGATCCTTTGGTAGAATTCAGTTCTCAAATTTGCTTGGTTCAAACGGAAAAATTGTAATCTTGTTATCTCCAATTTTATATAACTGTCAACTGCATATTGTTGTAACAATCTTCCCGCATATAATAGAGTAGAGTGTCTTGGATCTCTAATTTGTAACTTATAACAACTGTATTCTCTGCAAGAAACTTTTTTTACATTTTCTTTTACGACAACTGATTATGAGAAACAATGGTTGGAATGATTAGAATGAACATAAACACTTTAATCAATTTTTTTAGGAATACATATGTTGTAGTACATACCTTCTTGCTCTTGGGAGATAATTTCCTCTGGAGTAGACGTTGATGTAAGTCTAGAAGCATTCAGGACATTTGATATATTTGTTGCAAACATAAATAATCACTTAGTATCACAACCTTTTTAAACTCAAAACAAACAACATTAGGTTACAAGCTAAAATGAGTCACTTTTTCGTGTACAAGCTCAAAATAATAATGTGTTCACATTTAAGAAAATAATTATAAAATTAAATGTGGCTCTGATACCAAAATTAATTTTTTTAAGTAGCAGATTATTGCTTTAAACACGAGGAAAAATATCGAACCAATCTTTCAGATATTTTTCAACCTAGACTTATTTTTATCAGACTCAACACTGAAAACTGGTGCACAGTGAACTGTTGGGGTTAATTAAACATCATCAGAGAATAACATATGAAGCTTTAATATAAGAGTACTATATATTTTAATGAAAAATAAGAGTCGCATCGATTCCGGCTCACTTTGCTATTTGCACTGTTTTTTGTGAATCTTTCCAAAATAATAGTGTTACAACAGCCAACAGCTATGATTCAATGATTTTTTACATGATTCATATCATAAAAATAGACCGAATTTTATGCTAGTTGTCAATACACGGCAAATATCTTCATTATGTCAATTTGAAATTGGAAATTCAGTCAACATCTATCATATTGCTAATTAGATCATAGTTGTATTAAAAATTCCAATAAAATTAAATTTTGAAAAAAGTTGATTATTTCTTAAAATATATATATATATATGTTCTTGAAATATATTATAACATAAATATGTATCTTTCTCCTTATGAATATTTTGGTGTCATCCTGTTTCACCTCTTGGAAATAGAAGAGGGTATTATAAAGGGTCATAACATCCAAAATAATGCAATATTCTATATTGGTCTCCGAAATGAGCACTAACAATAATATCTCGTTCAAACCCTAGATTATCATTATTTTCTTCAATCCAAACAACTGCAACTTGATCTAATGTTGAAGCATTATAAACTCGCTGATCTAATCTCATATCTTTTGTGATACAAAGTTGTACATCATCTAGAAAAGAATATTCTGTTAGTCTTCTAAAGATTTTGGCATATGGATTTTCCTCTAGTATTTCAGTGAGCTTTCGTACAATTCCTTCTGATACATGTAAATTAAGGCACATTCTATTCGCAATTTCATTTTCAATATCAAAAAAAATATAACTGAAAATTAGTTGGTTTGTTTTCATTAAGACTCAAATTTGGGAGATTGTGATAAATCATTCCTTGTACTTGAAAAGTGAAAACTCCTCATCGTGCTGAAACAAACTTTTTATCAAATTTCACTCCAAATGAAGTTAATGAGAATATGGAATTGTATGAACGTATATTTTTTCGAAAATCAACAGATTCTTCCGATTGAGAAGTGTATAGTTCGTACAATTTCTCTGGAACTTCTACAGCTGCAAGTTTAACTTTTCCATTATCACAACAAAACGTGGGAGGCTCATACTCAAATCTTGTTGCTCCACAATGAATACAACTTGACATTTTTTTTTAGTTTATGTTCCCCTATCATTAAAATTCATAATTAGATAAATATATTAATATAAAATTTTCAATTTTATATGAAAAATGTACTTCAATACAAAGTTTAAAGAATATTAAAAAAATATACCTTCAGAGTTACTTAGATTAGATTTGCTTGAACTTGTAAATTACATGTTGCTTGTCTCTTTTCACGATTCTGCAAAACATGTTCTACATAGTCATTTTTCTTAGCATCGTTAAGATTTGCATATCTTCTCTTTTGTCCAGCAAGTTTCCTTTGACGCCATATATATTTCGTCTCAAACATCGCCACTTTTCTTTGACTATATTTCAAAAAAAAAAAAGAAGTTACTAAAAAATTTTAGAAATAAGTTTTTGTTATATTTATAAATCTTTTTTTAAAATTTGTCATTGTACTATAAATTAAAATTATTGGATTTAGTTGAAAAATAAAATCATACATACCACAACCTACGATTTCAAATTTTAAACTTCAATCTTTGATTACTCGTTGTAAACTTCAATTTTGAATTACTCGTTGTAATCTACTCGAACTCTTGTCGTATAATCCTCACACACTGATCACAAAAACATTAAATACATTTGAAGACAAACCACTATCGCCAATGATATATATATACACGCAATGTGTTCATATTAAATTAGAGTCCTAATAAACTTCTAATGAAATTAGATATAAAAAGTTTTCTTTCATTAGGACTTTAAATTAGAATCCTAATAAACTTTTAATTAAATTGGATATAAAGAGTTTTCTTTAATTAGGACATTATTTTTTCTTCAAGAAAAAAAAAAAAAGGAATGAGAGAAGTCAAGTTGTCGAACTCGAAGTCGAAGAAGCGCACATGAATTTGTCTTTAAATTATTTTTCCAAACTCAATATTTATTTTTTTTACATAAAATTTTAATGGATATATAATATCTATAGTAAAAAAAAGCTAAATTTTTTAAAATATAATATTTTTTTTCACCAATCGTATGTACATATGTATCCTTGTACAATCAAAATTTGGTCACGACTCATGACCTCCACAATCCACGACTTATACGACCAACACAACTCAATTTTTCATTAAATTTTAAAAAATTGGATGTATATTAATTTCCATATAAATTTATATTATTCAAAACTATACTTATAATATATTATTGAAAAACTCTTTAAATATATATTAATATAAGACTAATTTTAGTTTAAGATTCAAAATGTTGAATATTATAAAAGAAAAATAATCAAAACATGTAATTTTATTAATAAGAATTTGAAATATAAAGGACTCTTGTTTTTTATAATCAAATAGATAAATAAAATAAATATTAAATTACGTTACTATCCATAATAAAGAGTTTTCTTACATTAGGACTCTAATAATTAAATCCTTTCAATTATTGATATCACCTTCATATTAAATCAAATTTTTCATTAAATTTTTAAAAATTGGAGGTATATTAATTTTCGTATAAATTAATATTATTAAAAAATATGTTTATAATATATCATTAAAAAGCTCTTTAAATATATATTAATATAAGACTAATTTTAGTTTAAGATTCAAAATGTTCAAGATTACAAAAGAAAAATAATCAAAACATGTAATTTTATTAAAAAGAGTTTGAAATATAAAGGACTCTTGCTTTTTATAATCAAATAGATAAATAAAATAAATATTAAATTACGTTATTATCCCTAATAAAGAGTTTTTTTTTATTAGGACTCTAATTTAATTGGATTTGATTTAATTATGTAGAAAGGTTAAAATTGGCATTATGAAAAATGGACAAAACATTCATACTTATATAGTGTAAAATAGATATATATATATATATATATATATATATACATATAGAGAATTGATTAGGCACGCACCTGAAGAATGCGCACCGTGCGCACTTCTTTAAGATTTTTTTTTTTAATTTTTAATATCTCTCATGTTTTTTTTTTTAATATCTCATATTATTTCTTTTCTCACGCTACCACTTCACATACGAAATTCTGATCTCACACATAGACCTAACTCATCTTCAACATATACAATTTGCATCTCACAATCAACATAGATGTTCTTCCCAATTCTCATAATCAATATACTATTTAATATTTTATATTATTATACACATAATTTTCTAAATCATAATCAATGTAATTTTTAATATTTTATAATATTATATACATAATTTTTTCTCAACCTACCACTTCACATACGAAATTCCAATATCTTCACATACTTTTTTATATAAATCATCAAAGGAAAAAATAATTTCAAAAGCAAGAGTTTGTCGTGGTTGTGGCATTAATGGACATGACAGGAGAAATTGTACCACATCCTTGGAATATTATAATATTTTCTTATCTTTTCTGAAAGTTTTAACATTTAAAAAATTATGGTACTGATTTGTTTTAAAAAAAAATTCACATGTGTAGATCCATTATATTTGAAGACACAAAATACAAGTAATTAAAGAGACTTGGGGATTTTGAGGATTGATTGAAGACTTCTTGAAAATTGATGATTGAGTTGGAGGATATGATTTGTTGGTTTTGAGGATTTTGTTGAGAATTTATTCTCTTTGTTACTTAATTCATATTTCTTAAAGAAATCCTCAAAATGAATAATATGATTGATCTTGAGGATTGATTTAGGATATATCATATTTGTTAATCAATTCATATTTTATAATTTTTAACAAATGATTTTTGATGATAACCAAATTTTTATGGTGTAGCATATGTGTGATGAGAATTGGGAAAAAGATCTATATTGATATGTGGGATGCAAATTGTATATGTTGATAATGGGATAGGTCCATGTGTGAGATGAAAATTTCGTATGTGGGGTGGTAGCGTCAGAAAAGAAATAATATGAGATATTAAAAATTAAAAAAAAAAAAGAAATCTTGAAGAGGAGGTCCATGTGTGAGATGAAAATTTCGTATGTAGAGTGGTAGCGTCAAAAAAAAAATAATATGAGATATTAAAAATTAAAAACTATATATATCTTAAAGAAGTGCGCACGGTGCACATTCTTCAGGTGCGTACCTGATCAATTCTCTATATATATATATATATATATGCATTCTGCATAGTAGGGTTGACCATTCAAATTTGTAATTTTCTTTTCTTTTGGTTGTTGGATTGCACAACTAGAAGATTTTTAAATGCATAATAATTGAAGATTTTCAACCAGGCATCTTAAATGATGCCGTCCAAATGAATGATTGGACTATATACGTCCGTAGATAAAGGTTATCTGGTTAATGAGAATATGAGATGCTAATAGCTAACTTCCAAATCCATGACAGTGAGGTCATGATTTCTGAGTTAACATTATTTTATTGAAGTGATTAAATTAAATATCTAATCACCACTTTAGAATGTTATTGAGGCCACATGAATCAAGCAAATAAGGTTTTTTTTTTATTTTTTATTTTTTACATAAAGGTATTATGAATTTATGATGCCAGGGATCAGCTGTTCAATGAAACAAGTCATAAAAAAAATTATACATTGTCCAACAGGGAATCATCCAAGAGAGGGAACATAAATTCTGATTCAGAAAACAGATCAGTTTCATCAAATTAATTGGCTTATAAAGTTTCTTGCAACCAAAGATTACAACTTATAAAAACTACATCACTTAATTTATCTACTTCTACCCTGTTCAGTCTCTTACAGTGTATGTTCTCAAGATTCCTCTAGTTCCATCTGCACCAATGGGAACCACAAGGCTGACTTAGTATCCGCATTGCAAATCGTTGCAATGTTGGAATCATAACCATATCCAGTCCACCAATCACATTAAAACATATAAAATTCCAGGTAATCTTTGAATGCTGTGATTGATTGGAGTACAAGATCACAGAATCTACGAAATTCTTAATATCTAATTCTAAAAGTAAGACATGATTTAAGAACTTCTACTAAAGTTGAAATGGCAGGATGCATACCTAGAGCATTTAACGTCCGCCCCCTTTTTGCAAATTAAGTTCCCGAGCACCATGGACAATTATGTAAACTGGGTGTTCTTTCGTTATTTCAAATTTATCTGAATCATTAATTGCCAATTTCATCATGGCCTCTTGAAAACCATTCCTTATTCTAGAATCAGCCTTAAAGCCAAGGCCATAGAATATGAAAGGATTAAGAAAAGCAGCTGCTGCATGTAATGGGGAGTAAATATGTGTGTTCCATCTCCTTTCGATTATATCCCATATTGGAAAGTACCTCTAAGCAGACCATTATAATAAGCTTCAATACTAATTTTTTGCCATCTCCATACCTTCATACAAGTAGCCAATAGCAGGCATGTCCACATCTACTATCCTCAGGGTTTTCATTAATGGTTCAGACACGCTGATGGTTTCATGTGCTGAGCTCCAGAACTGTTCAGTATCCAGCATTGACTTGATGAGTTGGGCATCAGGGTGTCTACTGGCAATGGATGCCAAGTTGCCAACAACTCTGTGTGGGAAAATATGTTCTTCAAGTTCTCTTCTTGCAAAACAAGAAATCTCAAAGACAGAAACATGGAAATGGATCTTGAAACTTTTCGTCTCAGCAACTCAGTTCCACCAGTAAATTTCAGCACAACATTAAGCATCCACTCATTGGTGTGTATGTTTTTGTGATAGTAGATGCATGCTCCAAGACTAACTGCTAACCTATTCTAGTTTACTAAAATCCTCCAACATTTTTGTAATACACTGTGAAGCACATGGAGACCAGAATATCAAAGGATACTTATCAGCACTCTCTCTTAATACTTGAATGACACTTTCAAAACCAACTTCTAATACAACCGATTCCAGCAACCCAAATAAATAATGAGTCATCAGCATGACCAGATATATCAAATGAACAAAGAAATATTATTCCCTTAAGACACGCAGAAAAAACTACGAAGGATTTGGTCCACCATCAGACCAGCAAGTGCACAAAATTGTGAAACCTGTTTCTTGCCATTCCCCTCTTAAATTTTTGTACACATCATCTACATCAGCTTTGACTTTTTCCAAAAGCTTGCATTTTAACTTCTCAGAGCAGGGTGCTTTATAACCTAATCCACATTGTGCAATAGAACTAACCATTTCCTGATAATACATGGAAGTGGCGGTACCAAAAGGGATAGCATTATAGAAGAAAAATAAAGCAATCTTCTTATCTGCATCATCGGCAATCTATTTTGTTGGCCATTGGCCACCTGCTCTACCTTCCATCGTTTAGATGAGTTGTGCTTCATGGGAGTGCTTAATATACCATGTATAATGTTGCGCACATTATCTGAGACCTCAGTACATGGAACTATGTCCTTGTTTCTGATCTGAGCTAGATGAAACTGCATCCTATAAACACCTCCACTCTCGATGACAGTAGTTACATCTAACCTTATGTCTAGTTGCATCAACAAGCATACAGTGCTCCCAGCAAGCATCCCTCCTCCGCACCATTTCTTTGGATAATTCGAAATTCTGCAAATGGTTACAAGTACCAACATCGAGTATTCATTATCACATCTACATCAATAATTTAATCATAGAAAATCACATAGAAGAGTGATTGGGAAGAAAAACCATGAAACTTGATATCCTATAAGATTGTATAAATGTGAAGTTGCTTGATCCATATAATACACAATATAGGGAAGAAGGCATTGTTACATAATATTCAATCAAGTTATGGCCCACAAAAGGCAAAAGAAAGCAGTGCAACTCTTACAGAAAAAGTTCAAAACTTCATGCCCGGATGTAGGATGAATCCAAGCATGGACCAACTTACCTAGTCCATGAAAAAGCTAATTTCCTAGTTAGACCTAGCAATCTCAGAGGCTGTTGTGAAATATTGTCATTATCCCATATTTCACAATTAGTCGCCTAAAGACAAAGTTCCAGAAAGAGTTTGGTCGATCCATGTAAACTTCACCCCTATTTGGTTGAAAAAAATGCATCTTTCTTGATTATGTAGTTTCAGTCAAGAAAGTTGATGGGCATTTAATAGGCTATCATTATATTTGAAGAATTGTAACTCAATCCAGCAGAATGCCACTTTGTTCTAAACAAAGACAACCACAATCCAAAGTCCCTGTAACTAAATCCACTGGAAAAGATTTAAGAAAAAAAAAACGCATAAGATGCCCCACGATAAAACTCTTCAAGTTTCAAACATCTTACAGTACAAAATCTTCATAGGTCATTCCAATTGAACATAAATATAATCAGAAAACAGTTTGGCAGCGACGAGATTTTAACAAAAGAGAACAATCGAAAGCATAACTAAAGAGTTAACCAATCTTGATAATACATTGCATTAACCTACAGAATTTCATTACATTGCGCGCGTGAGTTACCTTTGATTTGAGAAAACTGAAAGAAGATGAAATTTCGGAGAAGTAGGGGTGGTGGAGTGGCGGTGGAGGGAAAAGATTGCCAAAAGCAATTCTCAAATCGATTGGACCCAGGATGCGACTCATTTGACCCCTTAAACCTGTTCGATATCACCGTTTTTTTTTTTTTTTTTTTAATCATGAATTTAAAAGATTTATATATATATATATATATATATATATATATATATATTATCATATAAGAAAATACCAGTATTTTAATTGAATTTACATTTTTAGATATTACATATAAACCACGTACATATATATATATATATATAGAAATCTTGTGAGACCATCACACACATACCAAAACCAAACACACTAATTCTAATTTTTCATCTGCGAAGTTGTCCAAAATCACAAGACTGAATCAGTTCCTCAAAAGTGATTTTTCAGCATAACATTACGAAAGCTCTAACGTAGAGAATCTACGTATCCGTATATGAAATGTAATTAAGGTAGGTAACATAAACCCAGCACAATTAGTCGGTATAAAGTGTCACAAATAGAAAATGTTGAAATCCACGAGTGACAACAAGGTACCAGGTCATGAACCTTATTCAAGGTTTTGTCATCGCTCACTATTCCAAGGAGTAACAAATAGCGACAATGCAGAATCATCTAAATCCTAAAACATAAATGAAATTTTTCACCAGGCACAACCCATCCAAATCTTGCACCTGCTGCTCACGAAAATGTACTCAACTGTTTTAAGGCATATCCAGGGAAACATAGGTTTGTATGCAACAACTAAGGGGCCCAAGAAACCTTCAATGTAACTAATTAGTTTTTGTGCTGTTTTGCAGCCTAAATGTGCGTGCACAATCCGCAAAACTTTTCACCAATTCAGCACATTTTAGCGGGTCCTTAATGTGTTCCTTGTAGCACTGCAAACATGCATCTTTCACATCCACACAGGGCATGGGCCTGCCATTTGGAATCTTAAACTCTTTATCGTGAAGATCTTTTGCCCTTTGAGTGACCTCCTGCAACATGTTCTCCTCCTGCTTCTTCAACCTCTCCACAACCTTCTCGCTCTCCTGAAGGACAGATTGGATGGCATCTAACTCAGGACTTGCAGAGTTCTGAGGGGGCAGGAAAAAAGGAGGCTGAATTGGCCATCCAGTTGACGAGGGACCTTTGAGTGTCTTTGAATCATCAGAGAGCTCCTTTGGATGTACTGTTGGGGATGGTTGCGGTTCTTGGGAAACTTTTTGTTTTGATTTCTTTGTTTTCTTCTTCACCTTCTCACCTTCATCAAGAAGCTTTTTAACTAAGTTGCTGCTGATCTGAATTGTAAATGATTCATCCATTACACTGGTAGCTTCTAGTTCTCCTGAAATACATATAAGAGTTATTCCATCCAACCAATCAAATGCTCAAACGTGTAGCACTAAAAGAAGCACATGCATTTCAACTTGAGGTGGCAAGGAGATGAGAAGCTTTACACTGCAAAAGTAAAATTTTGATCTCCTCTTCCTTGAGAATAGTTTACGAATTCTTATGCCCCAAGGAGCATCAATTAGAACAAAATAATCATTCAAAATCACTAATGGCACTAATCAATATCATCTGCTGCATATACACAAGTAAAGGGTGCAGTTATTTTCATCACCAAACCACGGGGATCATAAACTTAATAACTGCCAATTTTCTCACGACCCACCCTTGTTATCCCTCTCTGCATATAATGTTGCATAGTTACTTCAGGGGTCAATAACTTCTGGTGCTACTAGTTCTCTCATTATTCTGCTTCCTTACTATCAACCCCACTTCCTAATCAGTTCTTCTAAAACAACAAAATATTCTTAATAACCAAAAAAATAAATAGTAATAATAAAACAACAAATATTCTTAACAACAGATTCCAGATTAGCTGCATGCAGATCAGGTAAGTCAATTGAGGTGAAACAACCTAGTTATGATAACAGATTGCAGGAAGTCAATCTATAGTGAGAAACAGTAGCAGCTGCCAGTCAACCAACTGTGCAAGAAAGCAAACACGGCAATAGGACCATTTTCAGGATTTCACAGTACAGCTCAGGCACACACATAACATGTTAGTAGTATGACAAAGAAGTGCCATAAATTCAGATTGCCTGCAATAACAGCTATTCCCATGGCTTGCTAAGAGAATTTATTGAAAGATAATGCCAACTCTAATAATGATCATACTCATATGCTTTCTGATTATAAGATATCAATACCAAAATAAAATAGATTGGCACACCCTAAGCATGTCTAGTAGTACATCCTTATAGTGTCTCCAGGGAATAGCTACAAAATGTATGAACATGTATAAAATGATAATCCATGAGAGTTTTATGGTTGGCCAAGGGACTAACAGGCATGGTGTGTACATGATGAAGCCCAAACAGGAACACTTTCATTCAGTACTTACTTCAATTAAATCTTCATTTTGAAGACTGTAGTTCAGGTGATAACGACATCAGAGCTTTCTTGTGAAAGTATTTTAGAACAGAAGAATGAGTCTATTCGAGTGGCCTTTCTTGGGAGACTCTCCACCCATGAATCACAAGTAATAGACCCTTAGATTCCAGGTATTCAATCCCTATACGAGCCTTTTGTCATGTTTATATGATCTGGTTCTTAATCCATAGTAAAATTATATTCTTAATTTTCGTGAAAAAATGCCACATTCTTTCTCCAATTAAATACATCGTTCTTGAACCGATAACCATCTTTCAGCTAACCTAGCCTGCTCCAAAAGTTCATCAGCGTGTATAAGAAGGCGTGCTTCAAGATAGCCATCAGCTTCCTTATAATAAGGAAAACTTGAATAGGTTTAGTCAATTTATATTCTAGTCTTTCTAGACAAAAGAGATTACTACAAGTTGCTACTTAAAACCAAGGACAATAACAAGCTGCCACTACAAGCAATGTTCTTCAATTGCTCACTAACTTTATTTATTTACATGTACTCTTTACACCTTAAGTTCTAATCCAACCCTCTGTTGATGACAAAGATATAGTTAAGCATCAACATATTCTTTTCCCACTGCATAATCTTTTCTTGTTTCAAGAGTTTTTTTCAGTATTCATCTTGCATGCAATAAAACTAACCAGGCTGCTTTCAATCGGCTTTTATCAATTTCAAATTTTTCCTGACCAGGAAAACGTCACATAATATAGTCTTTGTAGGCTTTAAGATACCCACCCTGAATGAGGTGCAAAAGAAAAATATTTGAAAATATAATCCTTCTATATGTTTCATTGAAAACTGTATGTAGTGTGAATGTATCATGCAGAATTAGGCTATCGTACCACTAGATAATTCATAAAGCTTATAAGAACTCATCTAGAAATTACACTCCCACATATGAGTCAATCTAAAAGGAAATACAGGATTACCTGTGCCTTAACTAAGATCTAGGGAACTTTAGGTAACATCTAGTTTAACAAATAATGCAGTTTGTTCCTGGTATTTTCTTAAAACATAGAGGTTTTGCAAAGAAAAACACATAAACTTTTATGAAGTTGTGTCTTTCTGGCTATGTTCTTCTACATCGAATGGAGAGGACTGAGAAGTCTCCCAAATTAAGTTTCTGGCTACTCTCTCAGGTCCTAAAACCTATCACTTTGTGTTTTTCTTCCTTAATAAATTTATGATTAAGCAGCACAGCAGTCTGCCACCCATAACCAGTAAGAAAGGCACCGAGACACAATTGACTAACCCTCTATGTATTGCCAATCTGGTATAAATCACAGTAGTTTAGAAAAAATCCTAGCAGAAACCTCTTGCATGCCCAAATATAACAAAACAAAGAATCGTATATGACTCCAACTGAATAGCTCTTTACCCTGTTCTGTTCAAATCAACCATTCTGTTATCCTACCAGCACAAATGTTCAATCTCCTAACACCAAAACATATTACTAAGGTTATCAACCAAAATTTAGGTCGAAGTTTCTTGAAAAAACATACTGTATTAATTAAGAGTAACAAATAAAATATCAACAAGCACATTAAGAAGAAAAAATAAATGACAATCCATCTCAATCCAAACACGAAAATCATCAGATTGCCTCAGTTGTTCGGATTCACACATAATTATAATTTGGTCGAAGTATTCTTCGCCCAGTGCTAGTATCCGAGGGTTTGGCACCCCATTTAATAGTAACAATATGGAATGCTAAGTCAGAATAACAAATTTCGCAATACATCAAATCTCAAAGTTTAGAGTTCATTGAATCTGAATTCATAGATTCGTTTGCTTTTTCAATTTTTTTTTCTTTGATTAATCTCTATGTAGAATTATAAGCAGGCTTGTGTGGCATGAAAAGATTGATCATCAGAAGAGAAGAGTGATACCTTCTGAAAAGCGCGAGCAATTAAACTGATATTTATCTCAGTCGACTAGCGGCAGCGCGCCGGCGGAGAGTGGCCTGCAATTTTGCTGTCGACGTGATTGAAACTTCTCCTCTTATTGTTTTGGGGAAAATGGTACACAGGGCAAACTGTAAAGCAATAATTAGATAATTTTCATTTTTTCTTGTAGATTTGAGATTTTTTATTATAAAATTTGGGGAAAAAAAATACTTTTAAATTTGTTCTGTCGGAGAATTGGCTTTTGATTCTAGTTAACTTTGGAATAACACTCTTACACCTATTTTATATCAAAATAATAATAATAATAATAATAATTACAACACTTTACATATACAAAAATTTATCCAACCTATTGTAATTGGTAATGTAGCATGTCATTATTAATTAAGTCAAAAATACTTAAAGTGACAAATTAGTATTAATTAATTTGAGCTAAATCAAATAGTTGTTATGCTTGAATATATTTTCCCGTTTTAGGTAATTTAAGATGAAATCAGCACTACTTGAAAAGATTATCAGTTGCATTTAGTAAAAAAAGTGTGTGCAAATATAATGAAAAGTGTTTCTTGAAAATTTGGGGACCAAAATTTTCAACAGACCAATATAAAGTATTAAAAACAATTTTGTCCAACAATATATGGATTTTTTCTAATACTTATATATATATATATGATAAAATATATATTGTATTATATCAAATATTATATATCATACATAATTATTAAGTTTATATTTTGGGTACCGAATTACTCATTGGATTATTCGATTACTTGGCGGGTTTGTTTAGGGATAAAAACATCAAAAAATATTGACCCACTTCAGAGTTTGGTGTGAGTGGGCTTGGCCCATTTCAAATGATCCAATCCATCTAACAAGATATGATTTTGAGATGTCTCATAAAAAGATATTTTTTTATACATTATATGGGATTAATATTAATTTATTTTCTGAATTATGACACTTTATTTCAGTTGATATCTAAACCTAGAAAATGTTTCGATCACTAATTATAATTTAGGAAAATTTTCAATTGCTACCCAAACTCAAATTTTGACACATTTTTCCAAACAAAACCATCGCTAAAAATTTCGAAAATACAATCCACCACAAGATATAAGTCAAAATATATGAGTTATATGTCAAAAAGGCCATGAAGCCAAATTATAATTATAAGCCAATTTCATGATTCTTGTTACATTCGAATTTGAATCGAACAAATCTCATTGTAGGTTCCAATTGAAGACTGAAGTCCAATGTGACTTTTGTGTAAATTTTTAGAAGATTTCTTTTTCTATTTTTATTATTGAAAACTTTAAAAATAACCTTATTTTGCTTACGTTAAAAAAATATACTTTTTGTCTTTATCTTCAAAAAGTACTTCCAAACCTAATAGTAGCAATTATTATATGTACCTATTTGGAACATATTAATATTTTGCATCTTTTTTTAATAACCGAAGACTATAAAATTGATCCTTTATAATAAGTGATAGAAGAGTGAAAATGAAACTGAAAACTAACCGAAGCTGAGAACTTCAAACATCAGAAACAAACAAGACTTTGTCTGAAATTTCAGTTGGTTGCCTACTAATTGTCCACAACATGACTGAGTTTTTTTTTTTTCCAATTTTGATTTGGTTTTATATTTCTTTTACTATATCCAAAGAATGTGGATCTTTTACCTGCTAATTTTGTACTTGAGACAATTATTTGTGAGTGAATGTTTGGTAGAGGTTGGTAGAGCCTCAAACAACACTTTACCTACCTATTCTTACACCAATTGGAAGAGCTTCAACCTTTGTTCAATAATAAACACGAGGAAAAGGCTTGCACTTCTCTTCTTTAAAATTTTAATCAAATTATAAGCATTTACTAGAAATCCCCATTGTCACCATGGTAATCATGAGATCATAACTCTAAATATATACATTTATAGATATCCACAAATTAAAGCTTAGTTGAGTGTCTCACGGTATCTAATTTATTCTTCACCGTATAAATCAAGATTTGCCGGGATTTTTTTGCAAAAAATTACCTTAAGAAAATTTCTTATTTTAATTTTAATCAATGGGGGAAAACATATGTGGTGCATATATATATATATGTAATAAATTAAGAAGAAGAAAGAAAAAGAAAATGATTCAATATTCCACTTAGCCATAAAACCATTTGATCTTATGCAGCTACATTACATATATATGGATGGATGATGCGCCACCAACTACCAGTGCTCAGATATTGTGAATCTTGGTGTAGGGTCACTATCATCACCCTCACCACATCTTATTATGGACCATCGTCTTCTCATAATTTTCATATATATTTAATTAATTAATTAAAACTATTTTTTTCTTTTGCCCTTTTTTTTTTTCTTATAATTTCGTGGCTTTCCATATTGGGTAGCTTTTGAAAGGGCGAAAAAGATGTGAACACATGTAAACTATACCAATCAATGTGTCTTATGGAGATAAGTTTTGATAGTGAAGCATAAGATCATATAATGTGGTTCATATATAATCTATAAATGGGTAGCATTCTGAAGATTAATAAATTCCATTAGACTCATGATTAAGTTTCACACTCAAAGTCACTCTATTAATTAGTGCTAAGAGCTAAAACTTTGTTTGTATTTTTCTATTGATGCATGATCACTTCCGAAGTGACTTTAAGCAACAAAGATTACCTAAATAATTGTAAGTGCTTATTTTAACATAGCAAATATAAGCTGCCTAGATTAATTATACTATTATGAGACAAGATATGTATAATATATTAGTACCCATCCCTCCTGATGATAACTTCATTTGCTAATATATAGTTAATATTCTATACTACTTTTTACACACTGCTCTTGTAGTGGCTGCAAGTCACATAATCAAGACACAAGAAAAATAAGTCACTTTTTGCAGATTGAGTGCTGCATCAATTAATATCTCGAAAAAAAAGTGTATATTTAAAAATGGTATTAATATGCTAAGTATATAGAATAACGTCGATAATATCAATATGATATCATCATAAATAGTGCAATATTGCAAAGCAGCCTCCAATACACAGTTTGATCCAACACCTAATAGCCTTAAAGTTGAGGAATTCCAAGGACTGGGTTGAAAGAGATGTCTCAACACACAGATGGACTTAGGAATCAAAATGACAAAGATTTGAATATGACTTAGTTCGAGTATATATAACATTAAGAATATATTGATTTGAAGGGGCGTCGGCCGGTCCCAACCCTAACCAACTTGCGTCCAAGAAAAATGAAATACATAAATAATTTGTTTAGAAATTCAACAAAAGCAATAATAAAGTAAAAGACCACGTAAAAACAACCTAAAATTTAAATTGTTTGATCGATGTAACGGCATTTTTTTAGTTTGTAAGCTTAGTTTGAAATACAAAATCACATACCAAGTGGGTATATGATCACAGTGCAAAAAGGGCCACTTCTTTATTGAAATAATGAATACATAATGTACATAAAAGTTCATATTTACATGTACATTTTGTCACATTGACCCCTGTCCGTAAGTATATATGTGCCATCCTTTGTGGCATATATAGGATTAATACAACTACTTGGTAACATTTAAAAAACATTTGAAATTGATAACTCCCTCTAATTTTTGGTTGAAACGAAACCTGTTCACAAGAAAGGCCTCACTTTCAAACCCCATTAATATATACAAAATCACGCGTATAATTAAAATCTAGTCATGGACCAATTTGAGCAAGCTAGCTAGAATCATGATACTTAGTAACATGTGTAAATGCTCTTGATCACAATTTTTCCCTTTTATTGCTTGTCCCCCATCTCTAACGACTTCAGGGCACTATCCATTTCCATGTCGTTGAAACAATCATAGCCAAAGTCATGAATGCCAAAATCTTGACAATCCAATAGCCACTGGCAGTTCTCGTCCCAAGACGATGCGCAGAAACTGTTGAGACTTTCTGTTGAGGATGGAAGCTCCCATGGAAACTCGACTTGGGGAGGGTCATCCCTGAATAGGCAGCTGATCAAAGGGTCGTTTTCATACAAGCTGATTTCGTGTAAATTGGATTCGTCGGATGAGCTATTTTGATCGGTTGGAGAGTAGGAGTTTTGTTCCAGGGTGGTGGGTGCATTGGACCCTGGTAACTGCAACTGGTGATCATCTTCTGATTCTGGAAATTGTTGCCCTGTTTGAGATTGTGAGTTTTCGTGATCACTTTCCTTGGAAGTTTCCGTTTGAAGGGGCTCGTGTGTGACCGGGTCGATTCCCATTTTCAGAAGCTTCTTTTTAATATGAGTGTTCCAATGATTCTTGATCTCATTGTCTGTTCTTCCTGGCAATCTTGCTGCAATTTTGGACCACCTGGTTTGTTTGGAAAAAAAACATAGGTTGATTAGTAGACAATCAGTGTAGTTTATGGTACAAAACAAAAAATATAATTGTATTTGTCATGTAATAATAAAATACTTAATGAAATACTGCACAAAGATAAGTGGTCATTTGATAAAAAAAGACATGTAACACATAAGCTAGTGTCTCGTATTAAAAATATAAAGTGGGTAAATGATTAAACTCTTAAAAGCAACCAAATATTATCATCACAAGAAAGGAAATTAAAAAGGCACGACTATATTATTCTAACCAACGAAAAGGCTTTCGGATAGCCATAATTAATATGTAAAACAAAGAGTTGAAAGTACAGTTGTCATTGCCGTAAAAATATCAATTTTCTTCAATTATTCATGTTGAGTTCCATTTTGGCAGACAATCCAACACATATTAAGACTAATATCGCAATGAAGTATTTATTCATAACCTCCAAATTAAATGTGAGTGCTTAAAATGCCAAAAAAATTCGAAATTAAAATATAAAACAACGTATATATAATAGTACCTGTTACCAAGTCGAGCATGAAGATCGATGACCAACTGCTCCTCGGCGTCGTTAAGAAGGCCCCGCTTCAAATCGGGGCGGAGATAGTTGGTCCATCGGAGGCGGCAGCTCTTGCCACAGCGGCGGAGACCGGCGAGCTTGGGGACGGCACGCCAGCAGCATTGGCCATTGGTAAGAATAAAGTTGATGAGTTTCTTGTCTTCGTCGGCGGTCCAGGGTCCCTTTTTCACACCAAGTTTGTCGCAGCAAGGTTGTCTACCCATAATGATGTCAATGGTGTTTTATTCACCAAACTCAATTGAATATAAGTATAGGTTGAAATCAAAAGTCCTCCTTACCCACCTATATATAGTGCCAAATTAGTAATATTAGTCATGACCAGATTTCTGATTTCTTGATCAGCATATATAGATTATTATATTGTGTGTGATAGGGGGGCCCACCATTGGGTTATGGAAAGGTACAGATGAACTAGAAAAGGCTCATGTTCGAGTAGACAAAGGTGAAATGATGGGGTGACCCAAACACAAAGCTCCCACATAAAGAAATTATGAATTTATATAATTCTGAATTTATTTAATTTACATGTATATATTCTGATCCTACAGAGTGGCATCCTGTAAATGCAATCTTACTCAACCATAACATCACCTATTTCGTCATCACCACGTTTACGTCTCGTTGCCTGTGACCTAGGGTTCTTGGACCCCGACAATATGGATGTTTTTTTTTTTTCTTTTTTTAACTTGCAAATATATATTTGCTAATTTCTTGATTTGCTAATTAATGTTAACTAGTTAATTAAAAGAGTGAAGAACTAATTATCTATCTCCAATTCCTTTCTTGCTTACCATTTTATAAAGCACGTGATCTATATTAAAAAATAATAAAATATAAGATAAAACATTAAAATGTAGTAAAAGATAAAAATCGATTTTCACTATTCTATTTTTTTGCAACTTAATTTCAAGAGGTATTTTTCTTGAAGAAACTTTCTCTTCCACTCTAAGTTTGATATTTGATCTGGTCTTTATTTAAAAGAGAATGTAGAGATAGATTGAAATGTCCTCTTTTTTTTTTTTTTAAGTGAAAAATATAATTATGATATATACTTATTATATAGGCATATTTCTTCTAAGTTACTTCAGTTTATACACAATATATATATATATATACATACTTTATATTAAAATATAGTATATATCTTTTTGTGAGACCTACTTGTTTTGACTCAAAAAAATAAAAATAAATAAAACTTGACTCAATGAATATTGTGATTTTAATCATGTAACCACAAACTATATTTATAAAAATACATTTATATATTGCAATATATATTTGCATGCAGTAATCCCAATTGTAACCCGAGCTTTATAAATATGGTTCAATAATCGCAACTAAAGAGACCATGAACCACGAGGAGTATTGAGTACATCTTATGACAAAGACCACATAAAATTCAGATTTAATTTAGTATTAATGTGACACAAAGACGTAGGTTGCATGAATCCGTGTTTGAGAATAAATATTTTCTAGATTCTTCCATTGCAAACAAATAATATTATAAGGTTATCCGATTTGTGAAAACAGGCCCCTGTCCTGCAAGTTGTTGGATAAATCTATGTGAACCAATTGATATTGTTCAAATAATTGGTACAAGTTTTTAATTTAGCCAACTAGGATTTCTTTCCAGGGTTATTATTGACATGTAATTATACGTGTCGTCTTAACAAGGATTACTTCAACACCAATAATTCTCCACATGATGACTTATTATTTCAACACAAATAGTATTTTCCAAATTATTAAAAGTATATATATATTTCAACCGTGGATCAGTTGAGGCCTTGAGGGGCAGGTGGTAATCCCAAGTCTTGGGTTTTTTGACTTGGGCCTCTAATTCTTCAATGTGGACCTCTTCTTCCAACTACTTATTACTATAAACTTTGATTAGGTTATTTAATTAACATATATATAAATGTGTGGATATTCTATGGACACGTGATGTAAGATGATCTTACCAAAAGCTACTGTTGGTTAATGATGGAATTTTTTAATTTTATATTTTTGGCCCCTAGAACATATACAATTTTATTTGTCAAACAAATCAAGAATTCGCACAGTACTACTTGTTGTCTGGTTCAAACTTGATTCCTTATATGGATTAATGGGTCAAACTAATTACCAACCCCTAAAACTCTTAGAAAAAATGATTAAATATACGTACCCTATATATTTAATTACTACGATACAAATAAGCTAAGAAGTGATTTTTTTTTTTTTAACTTAGAATCAATTCTCAATTAAAAAACTATTTTGACTTTTAAAATATGACTCTTTTTTTTTTTTTAAAGATGACTCATTTTACTTGACGAATGAGTATATTTGGTTAATGCATCAACTAGCATGACATACGTTTGTGCAGATCTACTTGGACATCCAACCTTGAACCCACATATTTGAACATCACATGAAAAAATTCGTAAAATGTGCAAATAAATATATGTATATTCTATATATTTAATATGTCCAACCCTAAAAAAAAGGAAAAACAATTTAGACATATAAACCATAAAATATGCGCCAATTAATGGCAACTACACGAAGCATGTCTGGTTCTAGTTAGGCAGCTTGTGTTGTATGATGAATGCAACGTGACGAAACTAAGTCGTGTCATATGTATAGGAATTAAGACAATAAAATAATTAAATGTTGTCACCTATTTAATTGGTCCTAATATTATAGTATGATGATATTATAGTACGTTCATACACGAATTGTTTACATGCATGCATGTATATACTTTCTCCATAAGAAAAGATAAGCTGACAAATCTACGCACAACGGATTAATATAAATGGCATGTCTCCATCACAATATACACTTGCTATTTGCCTGCAATTTCCCAACAATAAGAGGTATTCATGATCAACCACGTATTATTTTCCCAATTAATCACCATATAATATATATAGTACCATCCCACGTACTCAGGTGTTAAATATGCAAAAAGATTTGTGTATAATTATAGGTTCAATAATTTAGATGAGAAAGTCGAGGTGTGTGATATAATATATACTAAAATACTTTGATATGTGTGTGTTGGTTAATTCTATTAGATGCAGAATGATTTTGATACATAAGTAGGTGTAAGAAAATATGATTTTTTTTTGGTACAAGTCTCTTAACAATTAAAAAAATGTTTTATTGGTTATATACATACATATATATATATGTATATATGATTCCTAATGTTGTTGCATTAGAATTTATAATTTTTTTACCAAATACAAAAATTCGTTACCACTTTCTGCTTCTTTTTTAGACCCATTTTACCTAGCTTGCCTTCAAAATATTGGATCTAATTCTGACAATGAGATACAATTTAAAATACATAAAAATTAATTATATTACAATATGAGTGTACAGTTACATTTTGGATATATGAACTAGAAATTGCCCTATATGGTTATAGCTAATATGGAATTGAGGGACTTATAAACAATTTAGGAAAAAATTGCAATATTTGTCCCCTAACTTATGGTCTTGTCCACTTTTAATTTTAGGGATAATTTCAATTTTGGTCATGTATGTAAGACCATATTCATTTTTGGACAACCAAGTATACGTTTTCCAATTTTGGTGCTATATGTTTTAATTTTTTCCAATTTTAGTCGAGTTTTCCAATTTTGGTCCTATATGTTACAATTTTTTCTAATTTTAATCCAATTTTGATCGGATGGCCTTTGGGAAATCTCACATTGAAAATTCCAACCAAAATTGGACTGAAATTGGAAAAAACTGAAACATACAGGACCAAAATTGAAAAAATTGGACTGAAATTGAAAAAAAGTTGAAACATACAGGACCAAAATTGAAAAACGTATAATTGGTTGTCAAAAAATGGAAAAGACCTTACATATAGACCAAAAATGAAATTAACACTTAATTTTACCACCAATGCAATTTTATGTATTTCAGTTATACTCATTATCATTATTTCCAATTTTCATCTAATTTTACTTGAAATTTCGATTTTCCCCTACATGGACCTTGGAATTACTCGTGTGATCATTTTTTCAATTACAGCATCCACGTGGGAAAATTTTGACATTTCGAGTAAAATTGGATAAAAATTGAAGAAAATCATAGTTAGCTAGACGACCAAAAGTGGAATACATTAAATTAGTGGTAAAAGGAGTGGAGATTAAAATTTAAATTTTCCCTATAGTTATAACCAATCTAAAACAAAAAATATTAATAAGAAGAACAAGAAATTTTGATTTAGTTTAATTTCTAATTACATTACTCTATAATCCATGTGTGTGCGTGTAAGTTGTAACTAATTGAGCTGAACTAGAGATTTGCCATTTTTTCTTCCCGGCATGGTTTGGTGATCCACCCCTCTTTTGACTCTTTCTAATCTGAAAAAGAAAATAAAAATAGTAATAATTTTTTTCGTGAAATTTGAAATCATCAGATTGACAAAAGGTAATACACTCCCATTAATTATGAAAATAAGTTCAACTTATATGGACTTTAAAAAGAAAAAAGTGGAACAAAGAATATTATATTAAACATGGTACATTTTCTTATAAAAGAATTTAAATGGTCATTGAAGTATATAATGAATATTTTGAAAAATTAGACAAGATCACCTTGCTTGAAAGCAATTAATTAATCAATCATTTTAAACATCATCCTCAGCTAATTAATACAAGAATTGAATAATTATGAGAATATTTTGGAAATTCATATATATAGGTTTGTGTACTTATAAGTCTATTTCAAGAAATGGACATAGATAGACATAGAGAAACAGAAACAAATAAAATGAGGTTGTATGTACTCATTAAAAAAAATAAAAACAAGTTAGACCCATCTAACATGCACATGGTTCGGTTGTGATTTCATAATCAAAATAAGGACCATTGGTGATTGGTCCGAACTCCAAACTAGTTGCATTTACTTTTTACTCACTATATTAATTGTGCTCTAATTACGCATCATTTTCTCATAAGACTAATTTCACTTGTCAAAAAACTGCATTAAAAAAAGCTAGAAACAACGTTTTTATCATAATAACTGATGATGGTGTCCAATCTAATTAAATTCCATTTTTTAAATATTAAAGTCTTATATTCGAGTCCTATCAGAAATCTAAACTTCTCTTTAACTTCTGAAAATAATGTTGATTAATTTTGTTTTTAACTTATATATATTTAATGTTAAATTAATCTGATATATACCATATAAATGACCAGGCGGTTGTATGAAAGTTTGAATTGTTAGATAAAAGTTTCATTTTAAATTCATCATTAACATCTTCAATATAAATTCATTATATCCTTGATTGTATTAATCTCCATCAAATGACACAATTACCTTATTATATATCTGGTGATTAAAAAAGAATATTCCAAGCTTAGTCCTTAATATGAAAGTCATTAGGTTAATCCCCCATTAATAAGAAAAGTCACATTCTCTGACTCGTAGTTCCAAAGGCAATTAATTAAGCCAACAATACGCCAATTATGGCTTAAGCACCATCAAGAACACAACTTAAAGGGACTCTTCATCTAACAAAGTACAATCAAAATAATATAATAATAATTAAGAAGAAAACATCGGAAGAATTATGTGGGAGCATTAAAGAGTTAATGATGACAAAATTTTAGCATAATGTCATCGTCATTAAAACGTACTATAATTTTATTTATTTATTTTGGGATATAAATTTAAAAGTACCATGAGAGAAAGTAGAACTTTAGAATACAAATGGGTAGCCATTGAAAAGAAATCGAAATGTATAATCGCCATCAACTTCAAAAATTTCAAAGGTATAATTCCCTTTATCTATAATATTTTGCAGAAAAGTATAGCTATTGTTGGCCTACTAATTAAGACCTTGATACGACTATACGAGTACTTAAAAAAGTTGTTGCAATATTAATCCACTTTATAATCAATACATTTATGACAAGACAATCAGAAAGATTTGTTTACCTATTATTTAGGGGAAAGTATTGGATCAAAATTATATATTTTTTGGTTAAGGATGTGATAAATTGGAGTATGTGGTCTCTTTTTTAATGGCGAAAAAAAAACTATCTATATATTACCACTTTTCACTAAAATCAAGCATTTGATTATGACCTTTTGTTTCTCACACATTAAGGGTGTACATTAAATTAAGGAAAAATCCGAAAAATATTATGTGGATATAAGCTGTGATGAATTTAGGTATGTATCTTTTTTAACATACAAGGTCTACAACTCATTTCTTGCATCGTCTGGAAACCAAAATATGTATGAGCTCTATGTAGGATAGAATTATACTGGTGTTATGGTCAAAAAATAAATTTTATTAATATATGGTTACACAAACCTTTTTTTTTTTTTTATAGTTAAGTTGGTCACAATATTAAAAAATAATTCGATTTATATTATTTGAGTAGTATGATTAGATAGTGCTCCTCCTTTAATTGTGTGGTAATTATACATCGAAAAGGGGGTTGGTAAGGAAATTACAAGTGGGTCAAAAGTGATTCTTTTTGCTATGGAAATTGATATCCGGCTATATAATAAGTATAATATAGAAGATTTATGCTTTCGATATTTTTTTTATTTTTTTTCAATTGAAATGTAAATAGCAATTCTCACTTACAAACATTGGATTCTTAAGAATTTGTTGGCGATGCTCCAAGAAAAAAATAAGGTATAGAGAAATTAATTAAGAGTTGTTAAAATCTTGCATTTATCGCATTTTCTATGAAGTATTTGATACGTATCTGATTCTCCATAAGGAAGAATTATTATTAATATATATATATATATATATATCATAAATATAAAAATTGGGTCATGGTCCATCAAATGATTTAAGTGTTTAAGATCATTTCAAAGCAAGTGTGAAGTAGATAAACTAACTAAACAATTTGTCAAATTGTCGTTTTGCTTTTGGAGAAAGAAGGAATTGTATCAGTTTTCATGTCTAAATTTCAACCGAATCGGACTTTCCTTTTACCTTATGGAGTTATGGTGGACATAGATTTATTTATTTTTAATAATCCTATTAATTTCAAAATGGAGCAAAGTATAACTTTCCTTCCAAAATTTGAACTCACATTGTTAGTCTTAAATATAATATGCCATTGGGATATGACGACATAATTAATACAAATACTCCATAATTCATCCCTAAGGTGTATTTAACAGTTATAATAGTATCGAAAGTAATTTTTACATGTGTCGCAAAGTTGAGGTTTCAAGTTAATATGCATTTCAAATATTTTCTAATTATTAACTAATAAACTTAAACGATTAATGAATTAAAATGATAGGATGTTTAAATTTATGGAAGACAATTACCAAGGTTTTTTAATATTATTAGAGTTGATCAATATGGAAGGGAATTTGAATTGGCTACTAAAAAAAAGAGTGACACTCCTGTACACAAGGTGCACAAATTCAGATTTGTGCACAATAATACTGTTATATTATATGAGTAATACTGTTAAAACTATATATAATATAACAATATTTTTTCTTATAATATAACAATATTGTTGTGCACAGATTTGGATCCGTGCACCTTGTGCACAAAAGTTTTTGCCTAAAAAAAAACTAGCTTTTACAAATTAATTAACTTTTCTAGGCAGGATCCAGGTTTTTTTATTATTTTATTTATTTATTTGGTTTTTGAGAAATCGGATTAAAAGGGGGATTTGATGTGAAAGATTGTAAACTAGGCCGATAATTTGTTTCCTCAAGAAACTTTATATGCATCTTTTGATCTAATAAAAATAATTTGTTTGGACGTGTTGTGCCTATAGTGTTTTATACTTTGATTTTAAATCTTACATTGTTAGTATAATATGTTGAGAAATGTTATATATAAAAATAGAAATGATTTTATTGATGATGTAGAATATTTTTGTAACGTGCAAATGTTGAGTTATAGTGAAAACAAATGTACCTTGTTTTTTTCCCATAACTATATTTTGCTACCATTTGATATCAATTGCAAAATAGGATATCATGCATTAATAAGGAACAAATTTAGAAGGTATGTTGGTTATTTAAAGACAAACTCAAATTAGTTAAAAAGAAGTACCCAAATTGGGCCACATTAAATTGGGCCATATGGGCTTTATGGATAATCGTAGACTGTCCAATAATTCATTCATCAAAAGATATATATACAACTAAAAAACTGACATTTCGAGGCAAATTTCAAACGGATAAACAATCCTTTTTTTGCTCCAACCACGGCCATTCATGGCCTCTTCTTTCCTCTTCAACATAGCCATTCCCTGCACCATTTCCAAATGGAAAAACCCCAGAAATCAATCAACTAAAATCCGCTGCATAGGATGGGTAAGTTTCTTCCAATCCGAGCTCCAACCACATTACGCACACCAACTGCTTGTTACATTGTCTATGATTGCTGAAATGTTGTTTTGTGTGTGAAGGACCCAGAAGGTATACTCGGAGCTCCACAGCCGGGGCATATAGCGAAGCTAGAATTCAGGCGAGGCCTTGACAAGGATGCTGAAGCCCGAGAAGCTTTCGAGCGCCAGGTCCGAGAAGAGAAGGAACGCCAACGAACTCTTCGTGAGGTGGTGCCTTGTATTCATTCTGTGATCATATGCTCTAGTGAATCTAAACGTTGATATATAATTCTTCTGCATATTGAATTACTTTTTTTTTTTTTTAGTTTTTGATGAGTGAGTGAGTCCTTGTATTGGTTATTGTTCTTTGTAGAATCTGATTTATTTGCTGTTTTCTCTATGTTATGTTGCATATTATCATTAGACTCGAGTGGCACCGGATTCAATTGAGGAGTTGGTGGAGTATTTTCTAGATACAGAAGCTCAGGAGATTGAATTTGAGATTGCAAGATTGAGGCCTCGGTCAGTTTCTTTAATTTTCTCATGTTATGTTGCAAGTTGCTTGTAAAGACTTTGATTTACTTATGTTTGAATATCATGTTAGCATCATGTTCCTGGAAGTCACTTCTGATGAGCAAATCCATATGTTTGGTGAATAAGTAGTAGTTGTAGCCTGTAGGGTTCTCGATTATAATTTCTGGTAGTGAAATTACATAACGATAATGATATCTACTAAGCTGAGTGATGGGCTTCGTCTCTTATATTCTCTTCACGTATACCTATTTAAGCTGAGTATCTTCTTTTAGTACTTTCTCCGTATACCTATTTACTTGATTAGAGTTTTATTGAGATCTCCAATATGGCATGTGAACGGGTTGAGGAGAATGCAGTCGGTTGGCTGGATGTGTAACAGGGCTGCTAGTTTTATCCAAGGGTTGTGGACTTGTGGTTATAAATCTAGAAATATGACACTCATGTGAGGTGGTTTCCTGAATTAAGTTTGGAATTTGAAATGTCATTTAGAACGCTTGACCTAGGGAAATCCAGCTGATATAGTTTGGACTATGATCATAGATCAAAGATTTTAAGAAATAAATTGTTTACTAATCAATTATGCATGATTAACAACGTAATGAAAGCAGTGAGATTGATATGAAGATACCCACTTGTATACAGAAGCACAATGGATCTTAACTGTTTTCGACTGAATGTTATATTGAAACATATCATGATGGTTTTAGTTTTAAAAATTGGTCTAAATGTGAATGGTGATTATACTTATTGGCCAGAGATGTAAAACACAGTCCGTTTAATTGCTCATTTAGGTCCATATCCACATGACCATAGAGCAGGTGAAAATACAACATACAAGAGGCACATAGTCATTCTGTTAATAATAGAAATATTAAGCATTTGATAAATTACACCTAAAATGCTTACCAAAAATTTCTATTTTGCTCAAAATAGTGGTGGCATCATGTCCAAAATTTGTTTTTTTTTTTGTCATCAGTTGTACAAATCATTATTACTTTAAATCTTTAATAACCATTCGTGATATGACTAAACACCAACGTGCAGATTAAATGAGGATTTTTTCACACACCTGAAACTTGAACTTGGAAAACTGAGGTTTGCAGTGGCCAAGACTCAGGTTTGTCTTTTTCTTGTTCGCCATGATTTTTTCGACTAGATAATAAACAGAAGCTTTAAGTGCCAATCAAATGTTTTTTTTTCTTGTAGGATATGGAAGACAGAGTAATTGAGCTTGAAACACTGCAACAAGCCCTGCAAGAAGGCATAGGTTAGATTTAGCACAAAAAAGAAGTGGTTGGTCGAAGAAATTTCTTTGATTTTTTGCCCAATCTTTTTGTCTGTCGTTTTCTACAGAAGCATATGACAACATGCAATCGGAACTCGTAACAGCAAGGAAGAGTTTGATGACACTTTTAACATCGAAAGATGTCAAGGCTACTGTATGCTACTTTTTTAATCACCCCTCATCTCTCAAAGTATATTTCTGAGTCCCTTTGGGTTACTAATAACCTTTTTCTTGTTTAAACACCATTCAGCTATTGGACATGGTTGAGCAGAACAAGTTGAATAGATCCTTGTTGACACTTCTTGATGAAAATATTGCTAGTGCATATCAGGGTAACCAGGTGAGAGAAGTCAAAGAGTTTCTGTTTGGATTAAAGGATATTAATTATAGGAATATTTTAAACCAAGGACTTCAAATTACTCTAGTTTTGAGTGATTTTGAAATCAATCACCTTTTATGATCCTTTCTTACTTCTGGTTAGATTCTAATTCTGTTTGCTCAATTTAATGATTTAGAAACAAGCTGCAGAGTATATGGAAAAGCTTCGCGGGGCCATGCTCAAGTATATCACTGTTTGATTATGTAAAATTTGATGAACAGAACATTGTTTTCACCCCTTGTGCTGAGATTTTGATAATTCTCAAACTCTGAGCTTGGAATCGGCTTGACTTCTGTCATCATGTTCATGTAGTATGTTTGGTTGTATCATAAGGGGAGCATATATTGTCAGGGGCGAAGCTAGATTAAAAATATTGAGGGGGCTGAATCATATTGGGGGGCTAGATTATTATAAAATTTGTATTTTAATACTAAAAATCAAAAAAATTCCTAAAAGTATATGCAGGTAATTAATTTTTTAAAATTTTTTGGGGGCACCATGAGGCTCCGCCCCTGTATATTGTACTTGGAGTTGAGGATGTTGTACATTTATCTTGACAGAAATTTTGAAGTTCAGGATTTTTGTATGATTTGTGACAGATTTATATAATAGTGGGACTATCAAGATTTGTTCTGATACAATATCTATCTGTAGATACAATAAGTTACCTCCTTTAAGTAAAATAAAACATAAAAAAAAATGTGTGATGACTTTTATGGCAAAACACATCAAATATTTTAGTAAAACAATGATAATTAATGTAAGCTAATTACTAATAATCAAATACTACTTGCAGGGCCCAAGTGCACATTAACAACATTATAAGATGCCAGTTGAAATCTCGAATTGAGTTGGACTAATCAGCTGTTCTTGTACTTAGTTTTATGTTTTCTATAGTTCAAAATGGAAGATCTAGAAAATATTCATACGAAAAGTTATACCTAGAGATTGCAACTTGAATGAAGACCACGAGCTCTGAGTTCTGGATCCATCATTGGTTTGGGAGAAATTAATTACTATTTCCTCATTTCATCTGCTTTTCACTATTTATACTCCTCTAGTCTCCCAATAACTTTTGATTTTAAAAACTCACACAAATTAGGTAACTTTTCAAAATGACTTATTTATTCTTATTTAAATTGTATAAAAGTGTTTTTGTTCAAATAGGTGCAATACTTAATTGAAATACAAGAACATTAAGTTTAAAAGGAGTATATGTGATTAATTTTAAATGATTAAAGGAAATTGATTAAATTCTTAAAACCCTTTTTTTCTTTTGGGATTTTTTTTATTAAAAAGAAACTTATTTTGAATTGAGGAGCACGTGATATGTGGAAATGACCCTTTCTACCACCAAACATATAATATTGCACCCTTTTAACCATTAATGGTTAATTTTTTATCCTTTTTACCACAAAAAGGGTAAAAAGTCAAAATTACTCTTGATTGCACATGTGAACAACGGAATGAAAGTGCGATTATAATGGTATTTTAATGGGGATTAAAGTATAATCAAGTGCAATAAAATAAAAATATAATTGAATTTTATAGGATTTGTGGTAGTTTGGACATAAAAATTATATTTCGAGGTAAAAAAAAAAATTATGCAAAAATATAATTATGTAGTTTAGTTGGGGAGGCCGATATGATGTTCTAGTTTTTAGTATAAAGTATAGAATTGGCAGTACAACGCGTTATCGGAAATTGAAGCCGGAAATCGTAAATAACTAATTCTTTTTTATTTTATTTATTTAATGCCCATTAAAATTAAGGGAGAATCAGAGATACTTCCATGTAGCTAGCCTGGTCCAGCTGCAAAACCAAAATTTATAACGTTGATGGAAAATTAGGGTAGTCGTGTACCATTGACTAGGCTTTATTAATTAATTAATCGTGGACTTGCATGTACTCATCTGCTGACTACTGCACTGTTCATGATTTTCTTTTTAGTAACTCAAATTTCAAACATAAGTCTAACTAATTTGAATATAACAATTAAAATCCTTTAAACGGTCCATCAGATTTAAAAGTAGAGTTGAATCATTTATCAGAATTTTTTTATTTTATACATCTTATTATAAGTACATATATATATTTTTTAATGGAATGAATCATGCATAAACAATAAAAAGAACAATAATGTCATTACATTATGAAATTAGAATTGTTAACAAAAGAAATTGAAATTGCCAACGATTTTTAACAGGCTCAAACCTACTCTGAACCTACCACACGTGGGATGGACTTTGGCTCATATGGATGGATTGTACAGCATGTGTGAGTTATACTAGTATATGTTTCACCAAGCCCTACATAAAGAGGTGGTGGAGTTTAATTAGGCTAAGCTCATCTATTTAATTTTCCGAATCTTTTTTTTTTTTCAAGAAACACAAAATCCCCCCCAAAATAATAATAATTAAATTTCAGTGGCATGATCTCTTTTTGAAAGGTCGTCTGTTTTTTCAAGTTTCAACCGTACAAGAAATGCAAATTTTCAGACACATAAAGAGAAATACAGGATGCTGTATTTGGCAGAAAATAAAGATAGACATGTATTTATGAAGTGAATGCAAGGATATGTATTAAAGGTTGCTAGTAAATAAAGGTGACCCAAATTTATACTCCCTCCGTCCCACGATAAGTTTCTCAATTCTTTTTTGGTGTTGTTTTTAAGAAAAATGTGTATTTTAATGTGAGTGGGAGGAGAGAGGATATTTAGTAGAAAAAGGTGGAAGGGAAAGTGGTAGGGCCCACTTACTTATCAAAACAAAGGATGACATATTTGTAATTTTTGTGAAGTTTTCTTTGCCATTTTTAGTAAGTTTTGAAATGAGAAACTTATTGTGGAACAGACCAAAAAGGAAAGTGGGAAACTTATTGTGGGACGGAGAGAGTAGTATTTAAAGAAGCTCATCATGCGATCACCAAACTTCTGATTTATAAACCTCAAAAGAAGATGAATATTTTATTACCAACTATAGTATTTCATTATTCACGCCTCTATAGACTATATATATAAAGTTGTCCTTAACTGATAATATTCACTTCACTTAAAAACATATAAACCACATCACTCCAATGGCAAAACTCAGCGTTTTATTGCTACTTGTCTTGTCTTTCCAATATCTGCTAAACCCAACAACCTCTCAATCCACTGAGTTCATCAAATCCGAGTGCCGAGTCACTCGCTACCCGGCCCTGTGTATCCGATGCCTCTCCAATTACTCAGCCACGGTCCAGCTAAGCCAGCGCCAGCTGGCTCAAGCCGCTTTGCAGGTGAGCCTGTCCCGAGCCCAAGCCGCGGCTAGCTTCGTCGCCAAGCTGGCGAGGGTGAGGGGGATGAAGAGGACAGAGTATGGAGCGGTGAAGGACTGCGTGGAGAACATGGGGGACACAGTGGCTCAGCTGAGCCGGTCAATGAAGGAGCTGGGAGGCATGGGTGGACGGGTAAACGGGCAGGACTTCAACTGGCACGTCAGCAATGTGATGACGTGGGTAAGCGCAGCTCTGACCAACGAAAACACGTGTTTTGATGGGTTTTCAGGGACAGCCATGGATGGAAAAGTTAAGGTTGTGATAAGAAATAGGGTGCTCGATTGTGCACAGGTTACTAGTAATGCTCTAGCTTTGGTTAATCTCTTTGCAGCAAGGCACAAAGCTGCAAGTGACTCCATGGATGCCACTCTAATTCCCTAACATCTTAAGCTTTAGTGTTTCGCACCTGAGTATGGCGAATATATCATATTAATTAATTACTGTTGCATATATACGTAGCTTTGGTGGCAAATTAAAGTCTGATATAGTTTTTGATGTTTGCTTTGAAATCGTTTGACTAACTAGGTTGGTATGTTTTTGTTTGGCTGGCTTGTATGTAAACTTGTTCTACCACGTTATTAGGTGTTATGTATGAGCTTTGTGGTTGATTTTTGTTAGTAATTGTACATTAATATTACTATGTTTAGTAAAATATAGAAACTTGTTTTAAGAGACTGTAAATTAATGGCTATTATCAAGTTTGAACTTTTAATTCATTAATTACTATCATTTACTCCTTTGATGTGAAAAAAGAAGGGGACTTTTTTCTGCATTTATAGCACAAACCCTATCAAGACGACTTAACTACAATTCATTTGATGCTTGAGATGTTCAAATGGTAGGGAAAAGTGAATCAAATTTCAAGGGTGTATAGATATGAGAAAGTTTGTACTTTATATTTCATTGAACTAATTTTTTTTCCAATTATTTAGGAGGGAAAAAAAAGACAGGCTTTTTGACCAAAAATATCAGAAGAGTTCAGATCTAGTCGTATTAAATGATTTTTTTTTTTACAATACTCTCATTCTTTCAATAGTATCCACCATCAATTTTTTCAACGAATTTGAAGAAATTGTTATATGTAAGTGTGTGCACTAAATCAGCTCAACAGTTAACGTGTGTGTGTGTATAAAATTAAAAAGTAAATTAAAATAAAATTATATTTATAATAGAATGACTCCACTACTTTATTGTTTTTTTCTAAAGAAGCAAAGGACTAGCTAATAAGATTATTCAGATACAGTGGAATAACAGTCCAGATAATAGGACTAGCTAGTATAAATATTTAAAAGGAGAGTGTTTCAACTCCTTTAATGTTAGCTCATGTTTCTAATTACATATTATACCGAAAATAAAGTTGCATGTCCAAGGGAAAAAGAAGTGATGCATGACAAATAAATAGAAAAAAGTAAATCTTTCATATCTATGTGGTAAGTGGTAACTAAAATAAAATAAGCTGAAATTTTGAAATTAAATTATGCAAAATTGACTAATCTAGAAGTCTGACTTAATGTTCAAAATCAAGGATGGCGAGAAACAGGTTCTATGTTCCCGCCGCATTGAAAGGAGATTAGGTCAAAAAATTTCTTAAACAATTTGTGGTTGTCAATTTCATTTAATCAACTTAATTATTTTTAGGCTACAACTTTGGACTTGTTTTACTAGCAGAAGACCAAAATCGATATTGAAGTATGGGTTGTATGTACGAATTTTTATAAATAAAATGATATATGATCAAAAAATATATATAAAAATACATAATAATTTATATAAAATCGTCTTAAATAAAATTTATATGAAATAGAGTTTTATATTATTTTATGTGAGATTTATATTGATCATGTTGAATGATTGACCCCATTTTTATTAAAGTTTATATGACATAAAGTCTCACATGAGACTGTCACTCATAAAACCTTGTTATTTATTTATTTATTTAGGAGTGTTATTTATTAATGGTGTTTAAGTCCAATTAGGTTAAATATGTGCGTAAGACGGTCAAGAAAGACTAACTGATGTAACAATGTATAAACAGCTTTTGTTAAAAGCATCAAAATTGAGAAAGAAAATAGAAATGATCCGCATAGAAAGCAGAGCTGCATGAGATAAGGCTTCCACAATGTTACTTATAAAACTAATTGAATTTCTCCACTGAAACTACATTTTATTTTATATTCAATATTTATTTATGTTGCATTTCAAATTTTCAATTTTCTTAATTTATAATATACATGTATATAAATGACATCAGACCTTGAATGTGGATTCTCTTTGTGGAGTGGATATTTGTGTTCAATTGGGTATTTGTAATGTTTAATTTATTTTTGTAGATTAATACTAAAATTAAAAAAAAACAAAAAAACTTAATAGAGATACATATATCTGACCTAAAAATTGTATTGAATAAAGTTAGAAATATAAGAATATTTTATGATATATTCAATCAGTTAATTTGGGCTTTGGATGAACTTGAAAAAAACCACGCCATCCACTGGGCCCACAATGTTCTGGCTAAGGCACTTAATGGTCCCACACATTCAACTTTAACAAATAATCTGGACTCCCTTTTGAACTAGCTTGATCTGATTTATTATATATATAATTAAGGGTATGTTTGAACTGGGATGTGTTCATTCGGATTTGAGATTGGTAAAATCTCAATCCTTGTTTGTTATGGGGTGTTGAAGGATTTGCAAATCATTATCTATACCCTACTTTTTTATAACTTTCAATAAAAACATCTATTTTTTCTACAATTTTCAAAACAAATATCTATTTTTTCTACAATTCCCAATGTGATGAGTACATCTTAACTATAATCCAATCATATATAATTCCATAACAAACACAAAATTTTTAAAATCCACTCAAACCCCAAATCCAAACTTGCAAAATCCACCAACCTCAATCCAAACACACCCTTAGGTGTTTGCACTCTTCAACTTGATAATTAGCAATTAGCTAGGTACGTCAAGCATCTTCTTTATGCGACACGTGTTATAATGGATAAATAATTATATAAAAGTTATAAATTATTTTTTAAAATAAATAACTTATTGAATAGATTACGTGAAATTCATGCTTGGATGTGGATGTAAACCTGTTTCCTAATGATTTTGGCATAAACTAATTTAATTGGTTGAGAATTGGGAATTAGGATGAATCATGCCCCTTTGTTAGTAGTCTACTCTAAGTCTAATGTCTTGTCCCAAATAAATAAATAAATACTAATTGACAATTAAGCAACCATTTTCCATTTTATGGGAGTTTATATTAACCCATACCAAGAGCTTTTAAATTTTTTTTTTTTATATTACGAGTATTTGACTTGTGTGAAACGTCACATCATATAATTAAACATTTTTCACATTATTATTACCATTGTGAAGTTCTTATTTCAATTATTCATATTTATTTATTTTGATATAAATGAATTCATCTATAACTTGCAAAACAAACAAATGTTTAAAAAATGCAAGTTTTTCTGACATAATATCAATCTCTGTACATATAATTGGATAATTAACTTCAACTCGATTTCTAATCCATTTATACAAATCTAAATTCCTGAATACATATTTAACAAATGAAAATGTTGAAATGTATATACTTCAAATATATATGATTTTTTTTTTCGATCTTATGATAACAATACAAAATAAGATGGCCAAAAAATAAGTTTAAACATTCCAATAATAGAAATAGCATAGTCAAATTAAGCATCAAGGTTTCTTGAAATAATATATTCATTCAAAATAAGTTTTGAGCAGACAAGTTCTTCCAACCACGCAAGGCCCAACCAAATTTCTCAATTTGATGACCGATAAATTTTAGAACAAAATTCAATTCATAGTTTAGTTTTCAATTCTAAATCCAATTTTTAAAGTTTCTCAATAAAGGGTTCAATTTAACTTTTTTTTTTCTCAATTTAAGACTTGAAATTTAGATTGAGTTCTCAATTCAAGATAAAATTCTATTTTCTTTTTCTTTTTTCTTATATTTATATTCATAGATTCATTAATATTTTCAATATGTATTTATATTTAAAATAAATTATAACAAGTTAGTGAAATTTTGATACAATTTGCATCGGACTTGTATTAATTTATATATATAATTAATGCAATTCATAAAATTAACATTCTTTTTATTTTTTTAAATTTATAAATAAAAGTATAGAAACCAAATTTTAATATTAGTCAATTTAATATAAATTATATTTTATAAATTGAATTATATAATATTTATTTATATGAATTTATATTATGTATTTATATTTTAGATAAATTAAGACAAGTTAGTGCATTTTTTTAACGATCTTCATCCGCGACTTGTATCAATTTTTATATATATATATATATATATATATATATAAATATTGAGAATATAAATAATTTTAATAAATAAATAATTTTATAAATATAATTACAAAGAAAAAAGAGAAAGAAAATGGAATTTTATCTTGAATTGAAAATTCAATTTAAATTTCAAGCCTTAAATTGAGAAAAAAGATTAAATTGAGTCTCTTATTGAAAAACTTTAAAAATTGAGAACTAAACTATAAATTGAGTTTTCTTAGGAAATTTATCCATTTGATGTCATCCCGCAACTTCTTGCTTTAAAAAAAAAGAAAAAAAGAAGGAATTCGACTTTGTTAATTTCAGACTTCCCTCTTTATTGTATACATCAAACATTATAGAATATTCATAAACAAACTTTTATTTATAAAAATATTGGTCACTATTTTCAATATTTGCAATTATAACATCAATCTCATTTTATGCTACCTAATTGCAAATAACTATCATTCTTGGATGTGTCTTGATAAATTGTCTCAAATCAATTTTGGAATTATGTCCAACCACTATCGTTAATTGAGATGGAAGGTTTATCGAATTCACACCTTCTACTTTTGATTTATAATGATAGTGTGACAAATGACAAAATTGATGGTGTGAGATTTTGAGATGCTGTTATCAAAATGCATTCAATGATAATGGTAACAATATTACAATTAGATGTTATAAAATAAAGTTAATGTTATAATTGAAAATTTTGACGACCAATTATAATATTATTACAATTAATGTTCAATAACCCAAATTTCGTGATTGTTATATAGTTAACCTTAAAATTTTATTCCCATTAAGAATGAGAAAGCAATCAACGGATCCAATCATCTTATGTCTTACAACATCATCAATTGTTAAAGGAAACAAATATTGTAACACGTTAACTAATAGAATTGATGTCATGAATGAATCCAATCATCTTCTATCTTAGAATATCATCAATTGCAGGAAACAAATATTGTTACACATTAATTAATAGAATCGTTGATGTCGCGGGTTCACGTGTCAATATTTGATAAGCAATTGATATTCTTGAAAATAACCCTAAAAGAGAAAACATCAATGCACATCCAAACTACTTCAAGAAGCGCGGTTTATTATTTATTATGATAATATATACGATTTACAATGATATAATGAAGTTGTTATATTAAAAGATTATTTGTGGCATCTTATTATTTCAAAATTTGTAAGAATCCATGTTTTTTTTAAATATCAATATTCAAAAATTAAATCTGAAAAAAATTGAACATAGTAGTATATATATAATAATGATAATAATAATAATAGTAGTAGTTTTGTGTTTGTGAGTTTTAATTTCTAAATAATTAAGAAGTGATTAGTTATACTTATTAATATGTGTTATAGTTTTGTTCCTTTATATCTTAGAATTATTTTTAGAATTTGTAAATAATTTTCTGCATTGATTTTAGATGGATTTGTTAAAAAAAAAAACATTATGTTTATTCCAAAATTTAGTTTATATTAAAAAAAAAAGGTTTCAAATTAAGTTTACATTTAAAAAAAATTCTTAGATTTTTGAAACCATTTTTCTGATTTTTTTAAACATATTATAGTTTTCTTAAAAAAAATTAGATTAATTATATCTATTTATTTGAAATAATTTTGAATAAATTACCAAATAATTTCTATTTATTTTTATTAAAAAAATTATTCAATTTATTGATTTAATATCTTACACAATTAATATTACATATAAATTTGAATTAATTTTTAAATTTTATTTGTTGATTTTAGATTGTTAGACTTAATCTCACAAGTCACAAGTAGTTATTATTATTATTATTATTAATTTTAGAATTTATTATTTTAATATTTTTATAATAGTTTTCAAATTTTAAAATATTTTACAACCCTTCATAAAATGAAATTTAGATTTTAAAACTATTTTCCACATTTATATATTAAAATTATAAACTAATTTTCAAAATTTTTAATTTTTGACAATGTTTATATTTCATTATTTTCAAAATTTAATCATATCATTTAAGATAGTTTCTTTTGTTTCTATCTCTACTCCTATATATATATATATATATATATATATATATATATATATATATTAAGATAACTTATTATGTAATATATATGTGAAGATTATTTTATAAGATATTTAAAAGTTATTTAATTTTTTTTTTTTTCTATTGGTTGATAATTTGGGACGGAAAATGACAAATTTGTAAAATTTTCCACATTCTCCCATTTTATATATAGTATAGATTATAAGGATAGACAATAAACGTGCCTGATAGTTAATACAAAAATTTCCTCAATAATTGAAGATTAGTCGGCAAAGCAATATTATACTATATATTAAGAGAAATCAAAAGGAAAAAAAGAAATCCATAATGCAAATCGAAGACAACCAAATAAAACATACATTTAAAATATACCCAGTCCTCCTTTTTTATTGGAAAAAAAAATTGTCTTGTTACAACAGTTTTGGACAAACTGCCTAATTTGATAATACCTGCACATAACAACGTATTAATATGTGCAACTTAAAATAACAATATTATACTACAGACAATAATTTTAAAATAAAATAATATATACTTATGGAATAATCAACCAAATTAAATGAACAAAATACACACTCCATCACTCATAAATTAGGAAGGCATATATCTTCTGATCTTTAAGAGAACTGTTTGATTGATATTAAAGTTCTTATCCTCAACAAAAAAATCATCCGACTAGGAAATGACACTTCAAAAAAGGACAAAACCAAGACTCATTCAAAAACGGACATAATTTCCACAAATTGTGTTCCTTAAATCCTTAATCTCCTCAAACACCTCTTCCCAAATAGCATCCATCTTACCATTTTCCTAGTAGCTAGCTAGAAAGAAGAAATGAAAACCATCACTTCTCTTCCTTTCTCTCACTTCCTAATTCTCCTATTAACAATCTCTAGATTTTCTTGCTTGGCTGTCTCCAATCAACCCACTTCCCAGTTTATCACAACATCATGCAAAACAACGTTGTACCCAGACTTATGCAACAAAACCCTGGCAAAATATGCTATGGAAATCAAGACAAGCCCAAAACAGCTAGCCATGACAGCCCTTCTTGTGACCTTCAACACCACACAATCGACATCGAAATATTTGAGAAACCTGTCGAGGAATCGGGGGTTGAAACCGGGGGAAAAGGGGTCGGTGATGGAGTGCGTGGAGGAGGTGGGTGACTCGGTGTATGAGCTCCAAAGGTCCATGAAAGAACTCAACCATTCTGCAACTGGACCTGAATTCCAGATTCAGATAAGTAACGTTCAAACATGGGTAAGCGCAGCTTTGACTGATGATGATACTTGCATGGATGATTTCACCACTGGGAGAAAATACAAAATCTTGGTACGAGGATTGGTTCTCAGAATCGCACGTTTAACTAGTATTGCTCTTGCCTTCATCAATAATTATGCTGCTGTTTAAACTGTCGATCGAGTTTGGTTTTTTCTTTTGTTTTTGGGTTATATGTAATGGGTACTTAATATCCCAATAAGAAGTATGATGTTGTGTTTAACGCACAAAATAATTAGTGTGTCTAAAGTGATTGGAAAAAGGTCAATTATCTATTTTGGATTTTTTTTTGCTTTGATTTGATTGTTGAGATTTTATGTATCATGGCTACTCTTTTACGGTCTTCATAAATAATTAGTGTTTGGTAATAGAAATATCAATTGAGGATATGAATATCAAAGGCGGCTCGGGGATGGACCATGTAGGGACGGACGTGGGGTTTGTACGCTAATCCTAATCTTCAATTAAAGTTAAATGTTTTGGTAATTATACTCATAATTAAATTGATTTTGCTATTACTTTATCCTTCAAATATTGGTGGAATCAAATCAATTAGAATTTTCACAACAATTATGGGACTTATGAAAGATTGGAACATTATTTTGTTGGGAGAAACTTTGGCGAATTAATGATTAGAAGCGAGTGAAACATAGAATTGTTGTCTACATGTTTTCGTTGTATATAATCTAATACAATCATGTTGTTCCAGTAATGATATTATATTAGCATGCATAATAATTTCGTAATATAGTTCAATTTTCAAATATAGGAGGAAGGAGGACCAGACTTATAGCTATCTCTAATTGCCACTATAATTTCTAAATTTATAAACGCTCCGTTCGAATAAAAATATATGAAATATAAGCTTTAAAATGAATGTAATTCAAATTTATTTAATTTGAGTGGATTTGAAATCCAATTATATTATTTAAAAATTAATTTAAAATGAAAGTGTTGGATTTCAAATTTATATCTATCCAAACACTATCGTTACTATTAGGAATTTCAAATCCATCATCAAATATGTCCATTCAAATGGATCCAAAAATATTTAATGAACAATTATGCTAATAATTTCGTGACAGAATAGGTGCATGGCAACTATGCTAATTTCATTTTCAGCCATAATGGGATATTGATTTTTGAATTTAGATAAAAAGATAGAGAGTGGGCTAAGGCTGGGACAAGTCCGAAGGGTCAAAACCAAACAAAAAGAGTGGGGCTTATGGGCCTCTAAATCCATTAAGCCTCCGGATCCGGCTGCTCAGATGAGCCCACTAGCTACATAACGACTTCTGCGGTTGGGAGTTTTAGGGTGGCGTGGCAACCGTTGAGTGCCTTAATATTATTATTGTATTTTATAAGTTTTCTTGCATTATTATTCATATAAATCAGAAACCATTATTTAGTAATTACAATGTGCATCAAGGTTATTCCTATCCACCAACGATCCAATCCCTACTAAAATAATTTCTTATTGAAGCGGGGCTAAAGCTATGACACTTCAATTATGATAAATAAGTATCTAATTAAACATATATATTTGAATAAAAATGATGAATTAGTTTTCAGATATATATATTAATATATTTTGATTTTTGATTGTTCTATTAAACGCATCTGTATTTAAGTTAGCTCATGAGTGATAAATAAATTCAGTAAATTAAATTTGGAGTTGACTCGAAAATGAGCAAAGTCAGATTCAAACTATCAAAGCTGGACTTGGATTAATTGGAGAACGGCTTTAAGCACCCATTAATTAATCATAATAAAAAGAGGTTACCATACAATCTCTTTTTATCCTTACTTTGAAATAAATATAAAAATAATAAATTGTTAGACATTGAGTGGTATCGCATTCAACAAGAATTTTTCAAAGTGGGACATGCTCTCAACTTCTTCAAAAACATCTTTCGGTCTTTAATTTCTTATTCATTCATTAATCATTTAAATTTAAACTAATAATATATCATTTAGATCTTTTTTAAAGAATACAATCCAAACTTTTAATTTATTCATTTGGATACAGGCCCAACAATAATGTTGCACCAAGAAGGCAAATTAACAAAACTTCCCAACATAAACAATACATAGAAATTTCAAAGTGCTTAAAGGCATTTACTAGAAGCTTGTTATGCTACTAGAAAATTCTCAAATTTCTCAAAGAATCCCCATATTTAAGAATAAGCTACAGAAATTTATAATCATTAATTATCACATCATATTAAAATCTATTACTTTTGAAACTTTTCAATTACGCTATATTTTATTCAAACTCTTGTATCCTTGAATTTGACCGCATAATATTAGGATGGAAAATAGTGTTTATAAGTACAACGATGAAAAACAATTAAAAGAAAAACGACATGGATGAAATTTAGGGGCCAAGAAGAACAGATAAATCAAAAGTTTTATCATAAAATTGAGATTAATTTTGGGCCACAGAAAATAGGCAAAGCCCAGGTCTATATGTTGCCCATTATCCCCTTGATGATCCTGAACACAACACCTCTCTTTTTATTCCTTCTCCAAATCAACAAGGATAAACGCACTGAGTGTGTGCGGAGAAGCAAAAATGGCGGCAGCGTCTGCCGAATCGTTGATGAAAATTTCATCTAATGCTTCTACTCTCTGCAACTTAAATGGCTCTTCGAGAAGGCCTTTGCCGCCCTTTTCTCACTCCACGCGCCGCCGTAGGAGTAATTCTTCTGCCAGAATTCGAGCTCTTTCTTCTTCGTTTCTTGGGAGCGTTCGCCTCAGTTCAACTGCCTCAAAGCTCTCCACTTTGCAACAGAAACAGCAAAGGAGGAATTTGTCTGTCTTTGCCATGGCTGCTGGTGGTACTACTCTCTCTCTCTCTCTCTCTCTCTCTCTCGTTTTGCCTGTACTCTGTATTTGTTAGTAATTTGAAATTCTTTATTGGTATATATAATTCTGTTTCATGTAATTGTTTAAATAATTGAATTACTTTTTGTCAAATTCCTTTTTGATTATTTCTGGTAATGTTATTTATCTTTTTTGTGGTTTTCATTTTGCCTTTTGTACTTCAATGGCCTCAATATTATGTGTATTGGTGTTCCTTCTCACTCAAATGTCTGGTTTCCTAACTAGAAGCTCATTCAATTATCGATGTGAATTGGTTCTGTACTTAAGTTTACCCTCCTGCATTTTGTGGGGCCTAGCTTTTTATGAGATGACATTAATTTCAGTTGAATGGCTTTTGTGGAGGCTTGTGTCTACTTGCTGCTAATTGAATTACCATCTAGCTGTATTGTATAATGAGAATCATGACTCACAGTAAACTGGTTAAACATATCCGAATTTTATTGTTATCTTGTTCTCATAAATTTGACTATCGATAGGGCAAATGAGACTATCCAGTTCGAAGGGCTTTAATAGTGTATTCTTGCTAGGTGCCAACCATGCTATGTTTAAATATATTCATCATTGAAGATTAATGTGGTTTTTTTTGTTCTGCATTCGGTATCCTAATTACGTGCTCATCAAATTTGAGATTATCGGTCCGCATGGTATAAGATATTTAGATATATAATTTATCTTGGCTAGTGTTGCATAGAGTGGATGTCCTTTGTCATAAAGCTGATTTTTGTCTGAACTGATAAACTCTTATTGATTTTTGTTGACTTTTCTGCAGAGGATAAGAGAGCAGTTCCACTAAAGGACTATCGTAATATTGGAATTATGGCACATATAGATGCAGGGAAGACCACCACAACAGAGAGAATCCTGTACTACACTGGCCGAAACTACAAAATCGGGGAGGTGCATGAGGGTACAGCCACGATGGACTGGATGGAGCAAGAACAAGAGAGAGGGATTACCATCACTTCTGCTGCAACCACCACGTTTTGGAACAAGCATCGTATTAATATAATTGATACTCCAGGCCATGTTGACTTCACCCTAGAAGTAGAACGTGCCCTCAGGGTTTTAGATGGTGCTATATGTCTATTTGACAGTGTTGCTGGAGTGGAACCTCAGTCAGAAACTGTTTGGAGGCAGGCTGATAGATATGGTGTTCCAAGAATATGTTTTGTAAATAAAATGGATCGTCTTGGAGCAAACTTTTTTCGAACTAGGGACATGATTGTGTCGAACCTGGGTGCAAAACCACTTGTCCTTCAACTCCCAATTGGTGCCGAGGATGGTTTTAGAGGAGTTGTTGATCTTGTGAAGATGCAGGCGGTGGTTTGGTCTGGGGAAGAATTGGGTGCAAAATTTACATACGAGGAAATTCCTGCTGATCTCCAAGAGCTAGCTCAAGAGTACAGGATCCAGTTGATTGAAACCATAGTTGAGCTGGACGATGCAGCTATGGAGAGCTACCTTGAAGGAGTTGAACCAGATGAGGCCACCATGAAGAAGTTAATTAGGCAAGGAGCTATTACTGGCAGTTTTGTTCCAGTTTTATGTGGCTCGGCTTTTAAGAACAAAGGGGTTCAGCCACTACTGGATGCTGTCATCGATTACTTGCCCTCTCCGGTTGACGTGCCACCAATGAAAGGAACTGACCCTGATGACCCAGAGTTGATAATTGAAAGGAATGCCAGTGATGACGAACCATTTTCTGGATTGGCTTTCAAGATCATGAGTGATCCTTTTGTGGGTTCTCTTACATTCGTTAGGGTATATTCAGGGAAGCTTGATTCAGGATCCTATGTATTTAATGCAAACAAAGGGAAGAAAGAGAGGATTGGTAGACTCCTGGAAATGCATGCTAACAGCAGAGAGGACGTTAAAGTAGCCCTAACGGGGGATATTGTGGCACTTGCAGGTTTGAAAGATACAATTACAGGAGAAACATTGTGTGACCCCGAGAAGCCTATTGTTCTAGAGCGGATGGATTTCCCAGATCCTGTGATTAAGGTCGCAATTGAACCAAAGACTAAAGCTGATATTGATAAGATGGCAGTTGGCTTAATCAAGCTTGCACAAGAAGATCCATCTTTCCACTTTTCACGAGATGATGAAACCAATCAAACAGTTATTGAAGGAATGGGAGAATTGCACTTGGAAATCATTGTTGATAGGCTCAAGAGGGAATATAAGGTCTGCTTTCTCAACTTCTTTAGCATTTCTGATGTATTTTGCTCAAGGTTATAAACGTTTAATGATTTCTTAAATTCCTTATTGCGTAACGTTCTTCCTGCTTTCCAATATTTCACTTGGAACATGTTGCATTCCAAATTTAACTTAGCAATTACTTACATGATAACATACTACAAAAAGGAATTTGTCTGCATAATCTCAATACCTATTTGCTTATAGATTTCTATATGTGATAATGATAATTTTTTTTGCCATTTGCTCAAAGGTGGAAGCAAATGTTGGAGCACCCCAAGTCAACTATCGTGAAAGCATTTCAAAGGTCACTGAAGTGAAGTATGTCCACAAGAAGCAGTCTGGTGGTGCAGGTCAATTTGCTGATGTCACGGTTAGATTTGAGCCGTTAGAAGCAGGTGGTGGGTACGAGTTCAAGAGTGAGATTAAGGGAGGTGCAGTGCCAAGGGAATACATACCTGGTGTGATGAAAGGATTAGAAGAAAGCATGTCAAATGGGGTGCTGGCTGGCTACCCTGTGGTTGATGTTCGTGCGGTGTTAGTCGATGGGTCTTACCACGATGTTGATTCAAGTGTTCTGGCATTCCAGCTTGCTGCTAGAGGAGCTTTTAGAGAAGGAATTAGAAGAGCCGGTCCACAGATGCTCGAACCAATCATGAAGGTAGAAGTGGTCACACCTGAAGAGCATTTGGGAGATGTGATTGGTGATCTCAATTCAAGGAGAGGTCAGATCAACAACTTTGGAGATAAACCTGGAGGCTTAAAGGTGTGCATTATGCCATTTTATGCATTTCTGAGATCTGTGTTTGATAGTTGATATGAACAGTTCTTACCAAACTGGATGTTAGAAAATGATTTCATGTTGTGTGGTTGTTGACTGTGAATGCAGGTGGTTGATGCGTTGGTGCCTCTAGCCGAGATGTTTCAGTATGTGAGTACTCTACGAGGAATGACAAAAGGGCGAGCGTCCTACACAATGCAGCTGGCCAAATTCGATGTTGTCCCTCAACATATTCAGAACCAGCTAGCCGCCTCCAAGGAGGAGGCTGTTGCCGCTTGATATGGTAAAAGTAAAACACAATTGTATTATTTATCGCAAACATGATTCTTTCGAAAATAGATACTGAAAGACACTGGTATAGTTGTCGGCTTTGTTTTGCCAAATCAGTTTTGATTAGATAACACACTACAGTGATTTGGTTTAAACAATAAAGCTTTGTTCTTGTGGTCAATCAAACTAAAGTTGAAGAGGCTACACTTATGTTTTCAACATCATTCCAATTTCATTGTTGTGCCTGTTGGGACTTGGGAGTTGTTTATGTAATTGTCTGATATGGCATTTGTAATGAGCTCTTTAAACCTGTATAAAAGATCCTTTAGCAATAGGATTTTTGATCGCTTGCTTGAAGACCTTTACCAATTGATAATTACAGCAATAAGTAAAACAGCACAAAAGAAATAGGGATGATCCGAGCAAATAAGAGATGAACCCAAAAAACACTTGTCCACCAAGTTATACCAGTTTTGCAAATGAGCCCAGCAAAATTTTCAATCAATCGAATCACAAAAATCACATCATACAATTATAAAAATGAAAAGGGTCTTCGTAACCATTTTGTTTCTTCATTGAATCAAAGCAGTCCATTGTTCTTATACAGCTCATTTGACTTGGACTATCCCTGCGCTGATGAGTTTCTGTATTTTGTCCATCACCAGAGGGTTCTTCATGTGTTCCTGTGCAGCCTTTTGATTCTCCTGGAAATCGGACAACACCTGTAGGTGCAGAATTCAACATACAAAAGGGCAACCAAATCATGCTCAAAGCTCAGTTTTGGATGCTCACACAAAGTATAAACTGACAATGTACAGAAATCTATACCTGTCTCATAACTGGATCTGATAGAATGTTTTGGATCTCAGGGTCCTGCATTCCCTTGGCCTGGAAAGAGTTTCAAGTCAATACAAAATGTTGAAATACAAGCTTTTTAACATTGAAACTACTTATAGGCAGATATATCCCAAACCTGTCTCTCTTTTAATTCCTCTGGGCTCAAATCTCCACGGCTAGCCTTGTTTATTTGTTCTACACATCTGAAGAAAAACGAGTGGAGGGTCACAAATTGTATTATTCAGTCCAATTTAAAACCAATCAAAAGAAACAATCAGTGAATCATTCTACCTCCTCACACCATCTAGCAATTCTTGGTTACGAGGATCATGCTTCAACCCTTCCTGGTATGTCTCCAATGCTTTTTCGAACTCTTTCATGAAAAACTGTACAGCACCCTTTCTGGTATAACCTTTGGAAAATGTTGGATCAAGGTCAATACATTTTTCAGCATCTTTCAGTCCCTCAGGCATAGCCCCGAGTTTTGTGTAACAAGCAGCCCTATTGCTGTATGCCTGAAAGTACAACCATCTCAGACCAAGAAATAAACAGGGCCATATTTCCATGTGTTGCAAGTGATATTTTAGTCTTCAAAGTACCTTATGATCCTTCGGGTTCCTCCTTATTGCTTCAGTGTAGTGCTTGATAGCATCAGGGTACTTCTGTTCTTTAAAGTATTGGTTTCCTATAACCATTATCAAGCGATTGTAAATAATATATGTACACACATTCAATTAATAAGAATTAAAATAAGGAACCCCCCCCCCCAAACAACAAACCAAAAAAAAATGCAATACCTTTCTCACGCTCCTCATCAGCTATTTGGGGATCGTAATACTCTTGTTGCTCAAGATCTTTCTTCGCTTTCTCAGCATCATTCAGCTTTTTCAGTGTGTCTGGGTTGCGATGCTCAGTCAGGGCTTTCTGGAATGCCTCAATGGCAGGATCAAAGTCCTTTGAACACTTGGCCATCTTCACCAGTGCAGTTCCCTTTCTAGTCAATGCCCTAGCTACCATCTTGTAATCTAACCTCAATTCTCTTCCCCTTTCAACAGCTTTCTCGCAATCTTTGACGCAGTCCTCATACTAATATTTAAAAGGTTTAGAATGAGAATATCAAAACTTCAATGCAGCATATAGTGTTTTCAAATTGCTTGCAGTATTGAAAAAACTGTTACACTTCTAGAGAATAACAAGAAAAAAGATCACAAACATGCAATATCCTCTTCCCCGAGAAAAAAACTGAAGAAATATTCATAAAATACATATACCGCCACTTCACCATATCCACCATGAAGCACGAAACTCATTCCTAAAACTATGTCCTATCCTCTTCTCCCCACTACCCAATACTTCCAGTCTAAGAAAAAAAAAGAGCCTACCAATAGCTACCAACTACGTATTCTCACCACTATTTCACCACACCATCAAGGAAACTGCAGGGTGGGACTTAAAATAAAAGCACACCCAGTGAATGCTGCTCCTGAGAGTAAACTAATTACAATTAGCTCAATCAAAAACATTTTGGCAACAGTCTTAAGGTTATTCAACAGGTTACTCAACAGACAGCATTCCCAATGATTATGTTGGTTCGAAGCAAAGGAATAGACAACAGCAACTTTTGAGAATTATTGTAATATAACTCCAACGCCTCAGAACACAACTATTATTGGGAAGAAGAGGCAGCAAATTTTTAGGGGAATTGGCAACAAAATGTAGACTAGGAGTTCAATCATTGAGTAAGAACTTGATCTATAATCAGACAATTCTACAAAGAAGGGATATACCAAAGACCATTTAAACTAGAAGTACAGAGGGAAAACCACATAGATCTCCAGAGGGACCAGTATAGATACACCTAACGAAAACAATTGTCGACATTGTTAGAATGACATGTAATCACCGGGCAGGGCTCATAATGTTCAAATAAAATTCAAAGAGCTACTGGAATATGTTAACACACAGTAAATGATATGACAGATAAGCTCTAACTATAATCTAACATAGAGCAACAGCAACATAAAAATAAATATAGCATCTTGTACCTTGCCCATCTCCAGGTAAACAGCAGCACGATTAGTGAGAAAAGAAATGTCCTCATCATCGAGCTCAATTGCCTTGGAATAATGCTGAATCGCCGTCTCAAAATCCTTCTTTTTATAGGCAGCATTCCCAGCTTCTTTCTCCTTCTGAGCCAGCGCTTTCCTCTCCTTCTTCTCCTTCACCTCATCGGGAACTTCAATTGGTTCAGGCTCCGGCTCTGCCTCCCTTTCTGGTCTTTTCTCATCCTTAAAAGGCTCAGCCTCCGCAGGCCTCTTCCTTTCTGGGGACCCACCACCGGATGCCGATGGCATCTCTGTATCCTCCTCAGACCCCCTAGTTTGGAACTTCAAATTCAACAAAACCCCCAATGCCTGCATAACCCTCTGATCCTTCAAGTACAAGTTCAAATCGTTAGGGTTCTTCTGTATATCCTGCAGCATCTTCACAAAATCAGGCTGCTGAAGAAACTCTCGGGTACTAGAGTCGCCCGCCAGCCTAACCCACATCTCCGGTCCGAACGCCTCCCCAAACAGGTTTGCACCCGGCCCGGCCCGAGGTCTGGAGCTCCGGGCTGAAGCTGATTCCGCATCGGAGAGCCCCGACTTGAGGGCCTCATTATTGGGGTCAATTTCGAGGCCCTTTCTGTAGGCAGAAACAGCGTCGCTGTAGTTATGGAGGCCCAAATACGCCGCACCCAGCCGCGAATAGCCTTTCCCCCAGTCGGGCTTGAGCTCGACGGTTTTCTTAGCATCAGAAAGGGCTTCAGAGAATTTGTTGAGAGAGGCATAGGCGGCGGAACGATTAGAGTAGAGGACGTGGTTGGTGGGGGCTAAGTTGATAGCTTCAGTAAAGTGGCTGACTGCATCGTTGAAGTTGCCGGCGGAGAAGGCGGCGTTGCCCTTTGCCTTCGCTTCGTCAGCCATAAGAGATCAAACTATAAGTCGCACAAGAATAGGGATTTGAAATTTCGGATATTTAGGAAATATATTTACTTAATTTGTGAGCGAAGAGAAGAATAATTATAAGAATTTGGGGCTTTGGGAGTTGGTGCTGAAAAGAGAGGATAGATTTCTACAGAGAAGAGATTCTGGAAAGTTCGGGGCTGAGGAGTTGTGGTTGGGTGTAGAACAACGTATATTTATAGGGTGGGCTTCATTGGAGGGTGTTGACTGTGGTAGCCGGTAGGACGGTAGGTTAAAGGGGATTGACGAATGAGATTATGGGCATATATGGTAACTTTTTTCTGAGCTTTGTTTATCAATTTGACCAGTTTAATGCGATTCCACAATCAAAACTAACTCTTTTATTATTATTATTATTATAGAATATTTATAATTATAATAATAAAAAGAAATATATATGAACACATTAAATTTTAAAATGGAGGAAATTACATTTTTATTTAAATATGAAACTTTATGAATTAAAGATAAATGTTATTATCTTTTCCTTAAAATTAAAAGAATATAAGAGTATATGGAAATTTAACAAAAAATCTCTAGAAGGAAACTTTATAAATTAATGATAAATGTAAATATTATCTTTTCCATAAAATTAAAAGAATTATAATTATAAAATAAATGGAAATTGAACAAAATAACGCTAGAAGGAGGGGTTGAACCTCCGACCTTGTGGTTAACAGCCACACGCTCTAACCAACTGAGCTATTCCAGCTTTGCTGGATATATTTCATAATAAATTTAAGATACTCTTAAAAGAGAAAAGGCAAGGCAACGCTCGAATCATCTAAAGACAGTCTAGTTTAAAAAACTTGTTTATCCCCTTTAATTATCGTCAGATGCCGTGTAAATTGTTATTATTTTTCTCTTTGCAATTTAAGTTTTTCTAACATCAAATAATAGATTCAAGATATGGGTATATTCAAAATTTTCCATAAACTACTCAAAACTAGAACTCTTCTCCCATTAGTATATGAGATTTTAGACTGTACTTAGATCTCAAAGATAAAATTTAACACAAAAACTCATGTGAGACGGTCTCATGGATAGTTTTCGTGAGACGGAGCCCCATCACCCACAAAAACTCATATGAGACGGTCTCACGGATAGTTTCCGTGAGACGGAGCCCCATCACCCACAAACAACATGTAAATTTTAGGGTTTGGATGGTGGGTAATTGAGTTGTGGATTGACCCGTCTCATGTGGGTCAACATGTAAATTGTAGGGTTTGGGTGGTTTCCGTGAGACGGTCTCACAAGAGACTTACTTAAAATTTAATTGGACACGTTCCTTCTCAGAGTTGGAAAATGTGCATCAAAGTTTTGTCTTCAAACCTGCTGCTTATTACAACGATTATAAAGGAAGTAGTGCTAAAGTTATTAACATTGCATATCTGATATGCTGATATCAGCATAGATATACACGATTGGTCTCTAGTCCAGGAAAATGTTTTTTCTATTTTTGGCTTTAATAATTAGTGAGGTGGTTAATCTTGAAGCACAATGTGCCATCTTGTTGATGTTTCTCAAGTCTAAGGAATCCGATACATTCAAACTTGAATTCTACTTAATTTTGAACGCGATAAACTCAACTCCATTACTCTAAGACTGTCAGTAGTTAAGTTAGAAGGTCTGATTCAGTCACGAGAAATGACTCAAAATCCATGTTCCATAACATTTGTAAACTAGAATCCAGCACAAGAATACAACATAAAAAGACTTTGTTCCAAAACCCCTTCATAAATTTAAGAGCTAGTGAAAAACTTTCATCAACATAATCAAGGGCACCATGCACCACAGAATTGTCTAAATAATGCACATCTCTATTTGGATCTCAGTTTTCTGCTCTGCTTATCTAACTTGAACAATTCCAGCACTCACAAGTTTCTGTATTTTGTTCATCACAAGAGGGTTCTTCATGTGGTCCTGTGCAGCACTTGGATTCTCCTGGAAGTCAGCCAATACCTATTCCAACAGAATTAGCATGTCAAACAAAATATCCTCACAAAAACGAAGACAAGAACTATTGGATCTCATCATACCTGTCTCATCACTGGATCTGTTAGGATGTTTTGGATCTCCGGATCCTGCATTGCTTTGGCCTGGAAAAAAAGATGGTTGGTTAAATACCGTTGCCAAAATATATCTCAACCACCATATTGCTACCATATCAAGACAGATATATAACGAACCTGTCTTTCTTTCAATTCCTCAGGGGTAAAATCTCCACGGCTTGCTTTATTTATCTGCTCAACGCATCTGCAGAAGAGCGTAACAGGATGTAGTGTGTCCCAATTTAAACAAGTTGGAAAATTATAATAAATAAAATGATCTAACAAAAATTCAATTTTAATCCTTGTACCTCCTGACACCATCCAGCAGTTCCTGGTTGTGAGAATCATGCTTCAACCCCTCCTGGTATGTTTCCAATGCCTTCTCATACTCTTTCATGAAGAATTGAATAGCACCCTTTCTGGTATAACCTTTGGAAAAAGTTGGATCAAGCTCAATGCACTTTTCAGCATCTTTCAGCCCCTCAGGCATTGCCCCAAGTTTTGTGTAACTAGCAGCCCTATTGCTGTATGCCTGAAAATTCAGCCATTTTTAATATTTCAGAGAAAGCAAAGGTATACACTCTTGTATAAACAGGTTATAATCTCTTACAAAGTACATACCTTAGGATCCTTTGGGTTTCTCTTTATTGCTTCAGTGTAGTGCTTGATAGCCTCAGGGTACTTCTGCTCTTTAAAGTATTGGTTTCCTACAATTCATCACCAATCACAGTAAGCAGGAGGTCTCATAGGAGAGACGAGCATAACTAACAACAATAGAAAAGCTGCAATACCTTTCTCACGCTCCTCATCAGCTATTTGTGGATTAAAGTACTCCTGTTGCTCCAGATCTTTCTTTGCTTTCTCAGCCTCGTTGAGTTTTTTCAGAGTGTCTGGGTTGCGATGCTCAGTCAGGGCTTTCTGGAAAGCTTCAATGGCAGGTTCAAAATCCTTTGAACACTTAGCCATCTTCACTAAGGCAGTGCCCTTTCTTGTCAAGGCCCTAGCTATCATCTTGAAATCTGATCGCAATTCTCTACCTCTTTCAACAGCCTTGTCACAATCTTTAATGCAGTCCTCATACTGAAATTAAAAGTTGGTTAAAAAAAAAAGGTGTTATCAGACTTTAGAAGCACCACAACATATTTCAATTTCATTCATTTCAGCAAACAATATGGAAAAAGGATGAATAACATTTCGGTGTCTTCTTTAATCTCCAGAAAGAATCAATGGAGAACCTTATATCCCTTCCACCCTAATTCTTACTGAGTTAGAAAGAGAAGAGGCAAAAAAACACTAACCAGAAAATTGGTATCCTGATAAGTACCCAACCCAAAAGGAAGGCGAGAAATCTCTTTTCAAAGTGTTGTGCTCAAAATATATTGACAGTCATCTCATCCCATCTACTTCTAGTAATGAGACAAGTACAAGTAACCCAGTATAATTTTAAACTAAAAAACCACGAGCAGAAAAGGTTCAGACTTTTTTACTACAATACACAATTGATTGGAAAATCACAAGTATAGAGTTACTGTTCATCACAGCAAAGGTCAAACCATACAAGAGCAACTTTAAAAATCTACAATCCTATCAAGCTTGTGAAACACTATCCTACTTTAACATATAAAGATGATAAAGAGAACCAATTATACAGTAAGTCTTTTAAATTAATAATCACCCTAGCAAAACTATAAAACAAAACTGAGACAATAAGAAAGGAGGGTGTTTCCGCATTTTAAATGAAGAACAGGAACATTTTTTAAAGTTTCCCCAGCAAAACATTGACTTATGAAATCTATAATGATTGGCATTAGTCTTTCGCACAAATCGTAAAGAAATAATGAAATGGAGAGGCACAACTCAGAAGCAAGACTTTCAGGAGGTAGGAGTCAAATGCCCACAGTCGAAGGGCGAACATTGAACAACACAATTTTCATGGAATATATATATATCTTAAGGCAATTGCACAACTAAAGATAAGTTTCCATTGCAGAAAAAAGAAATACACATCGGCCATGAAAATTATGAAGAAGACTATGCATGCATGTGGTGGAACTCTACAAGATCAGCAAAAGGTTGGACCATCAGAGATCAACGGGCTAGCAAAGAACTAGATGACACACTACTTAGACACTTGTAAGAAGAGTTATAGTTGACCCAAATTGTATTAACTAGAAGCCAGTCAACAGAGAAATCTGCAGGGATCTATACTCTGGGCTGAGAAATCATGTAACAAAAACTAGTCTACATCTCCAACTCTAAAAAGCCAAGTTATCAGAGAAATCTACTCCGAAATATTAATGAAAAATATCACATTAAAAAATGCAGCATGCAAAGTATAGTACAGATAAGCATTAACCAAAATCTAACACATAAACAACAAATGTTTACCAAGAGCAGGATAGCAATCAACCTAACAAACGAAATAACCAGCCATACCTTGCCCATCTCCAGGTAAACAGCAGCACGATTGGTGAGAAAAGAAATATCCTCATCATCAAGATCAATAGCCTTGGAGTAATGCTGAATCGCGGTCTCAAAATCTTTCTTCTTATATGCAGCATTCCCAGCTTCCTTCTCCTTTTGAGCCAGCTGTTTTCTCTCCTTCTTTTCCTCCTCCTCAGAAGTCTCCATCGGTTCAGGCTCCGGCTCCGGCTCCTTTTCTGGCCTCTTCTCCTCCTGCATGGGCTCTGCCTCTCCTCCAGCAGCCCTCTTCCTCTCCGGCGACCCATTACCCGACGCTGGCATCTCTGCATCTCCCTCAGGCTCCCTCGTCTGAAACTTCAAGTTCAACAAGACCCCCAATGCCTGCATAACCCTCTGATCCTTCAAGTACAAGTTCAAATTGTTGGGGCTCTTCTGAACATCCTGCATCATCTTCACAAAATCAGGCTGCTGAAGAAACTCCCGGGTGCTAGGATCACTCGCCAGTTTGACCCACATTTCGGGTCCGAACGCCTCCCCGAACGGGCTTGCACCAGGCCCGCCCCTAGACCTGGAGTTCCGGGCCGAAGCAGCCTCGGCATCAGAGAGTCCTGACTTGAGGGCCTCATTATTAGGGTCGATTTCGAGGCCCTTCTTGTAGGCAGAAACGGCGTCGTTGTAGTTATGGAGGCCCATGTACGCCGCACCCAGGCGCGAATAACCTTTTCCCCAGTCGGGCTTGAGCTCGACGGTTTTCTGCGCATCAGAAAGGGCTTCAGAGAATTTGTTGAGAGAGGCACAGGCGGCGGAACGATTGGAGTAGAGAACGTGATTGGTAGGGGCTAAGTTGATCGCGTCGGTAAAGTGGCGCACGGCGTCGGTGAAGTTGCCGGCGGAGAAGGCGGCGTTGCCTTTGGCCTTAGCATCGTCAGCCATTAGTGATAGAATTATGGGTTAGGAACGTAATTGGATTGATTAGCGGAAATTTCGGCGAGTTAAGTAGATTATTAGGAATTGATGATCAGAATCAGAGAGAATGAGAGGAATGATGAATCTTCAAGTAAATGGGGTGTGGCCCGTGGAAGGCCGAGACAGTTCTAGGAGCTTTCAAGCGCTTCTCGAAATTTCCTTTGTTGCGAACTTCCAGTTCATAAAGGTGAATTTTCACAATTTTCATCTATGAAAATTAGTGGTACTTTTATTTCTAGAACTCGCCATAAAAAATGATTATAATAATAATAATAATAATAATAAATAAATTATTTTTAATCATAATTGCGATGGCGGCATTGTAATTGGGTATTATAAAATAATGTTGATGTTATAATTAAAAAAAATTATAATTAATGATCAACTCGATAAAAAAAATAGAGGAAACTGTGTGGTCCGTGTCTAGGTGGGACCGACCAGAACAGGACATACCCGACTTGAAAGTTGGACCTTGCGTCGGCGCTAAACCAATGGCCGACCATAATTGCCTGAGGTTTTGGATCTATGCACCCAAGTTCCTCTCCGCAATAAGCCTAATGTGGACCAAGATGTCCATTTTAAGAAAACATTTGAGCTCTGATCTAAGATACCCGAAAATTGAAATAAATTAAGATAGAATCAAATTCGATTCGAATTGATTCAAACACCTGAAATCGTGTTAATTGATATATTTTTCAAGATTATATAATGTCTAGTTTAACCAATGAATATCATCATATACAAAAATGAGGGTAAAAATTCATTGTAAACACATAATATTTACAAAAATAAAATACAACAAAAACTAGGGTTAAAAATTATTGTATTTAGAAAAAACACAAATTAAAAAAACAAACACATAATAATATTAACACATGATATTTACAAAAAATAAATACAACAAAAACGAGGGTTAAAATCATTGTATTTAGAAAAGACATAAATTAAAAACACAAAGACATATGTTTAAAGGGTAAAAATTCAATGTAAACACATAATATTTACAAAAACAAAATACAACAAAAATGAGGGTTAAAAATCATTGTATTTAGAAAAAACAAAAATTAAAAAAAAAACAAACACATAATATTTACAAACAAAAAAAAAACAACAAAAACGATGGTTAAGAATCATTGTATTTAGAAAAAAAAAATTAAAAAAACAAAGACATAATATGGTATTTACAAAAGAAAAACAACAAAAAATGAGGCTTAAAAATCATTATATTTAGAAAAAACATAAATTATAAAAACAAACACATAATATTAACACATTATTTAAAAAAAAAATTACAAAACGAGGGTTAAAAATCATTGTATTTAGAAAAAAACATAAATTTAAAAAACATGCACATAATATTTCAAAAAAATACACCAAATAATCGCTAGAAGGAGGGGTTGAACCTCCGACCTTGTGGTTAACAGCCACACGCTCTAACCAACTGAGCTATTCCAGCAATTTATTAATTATTCTCAATTAAATAAATATTACATTATTTATTTGAAAGAAATATTCCCTCCACCCACTCAGATTTGCACATAGGGATGGGCACAGGGGTTAAGAAAAAACTGTTTTTGGATTTTGCTTTGACTTTTCAAAGCTGTTTATTCAAAAAATCAATAGAAAGTTTAATTAACTAATCTTCTCCCATTTTTTAACCAAAGTTAGCTATAGTACAAAAATTGACTACACCTAAAACTTGAATTAAAGTAAAAAAATGGGAAAATAAATAAAAACAAGAATAAATTCATACAGTAATTACGAAAATGCAAAAATTGATTTTCATTCATTAAAATGCTGATTTGTTTTTGTTTACATCTGATTTTGGGAAAAAAAATTCCCTCCAACTCAAAAAATCAAAAGTCAAAGATGAATTACATTTAAATTTCCCCCCACACTTTTGATCAAATCAAACTTTTGTCTATATAAAACACACTTAACAACATTGAATTTCTCATTCAGTGCTGCTAAACTACCCACTGCAAACCACTTCAAACAGAATTTAAAAAAAATCAATGACAAACCATAGAAAAGGCCCTAATCTATCTCCATCAGACCGCGCTTTGGTCGCTTAATTTCTGATGGCAACAACACGGACGGAGTCATGCATTTCAGCAAGATCAAAGCTGCGGCAACATCATTTGGAGTAAGTAGACGGACTATTCAGTACACATGGGAATCTGCAAATAAGCAGATGTTGGTCGGCACATCTGTTACATTCAACGACAAAAAATTAAATGGTGGAAGAGCTGCAGTACAGCTTGATACAAATCTGATGAAGACCATTCCATCTAAAAAAGGAGCATTATTCAAAGGTTAGCTGTGGAGCTTAAGGTTAGTAAGAGCAAGATAGGAAGGTGGGTTAAATCCGGAACGATCAAACCACACACCAACGCTGTTAAACTCGTTCTAACTGAAGCAAACAAGCTCCAACGGCTGAAATACAGCCTTAGTTATTTGCATTTGGACAAAACAAACCATACAATCAGGTACGAGACAATGCACAATATTATTTATGTAGATGAAAAATGGTTTTACATGCAAAGGATTTCGGAGAGAGGGTACAAATTAGCCGAAGAAACTGATTCATATAGAGCATGCAAATCAAAGAGATTTATTCTGAAAGTTATGTTTATGTGCGTCGTGTCCCATCCCCAATATAGTCCCGAGGGGGAACTTTTGTTCGATGGAAAAATCGGAATTTTTCCATTTACAAAAAAAGTTTCAGTCCTTAGAAACAGTGTTAACCGACAAAGGGGGACATTAGTAACAAAGCCAATCGAATCAATAATGAAGAAAGTCATCGAATCATGTTTCCTAAATCAGGTCAGTAATTTGCAGCCTTAGAAAAGTTTCAAATTTTTTTGGTATCTAAATAAGTAAGCATCCAAAATTTTTCATAAAATCTGAAATTTTAAGAAACATTGGTTACATTACTTAAATATACATCAAATTATCAGATTTTTATTTTTTTCATCCTTAGCTGATCCACAAAAAAAATTTGTAGATTATTCCGGTCATTAAAGCCAAATAGCCAAAAAGTTCAAGTAAAAATATTGTCATACAACAAGACAATGCTAAGCCACACATATGCAATGAGGATGAAGATTTAGGACTGCAACATCATCAAATAGATTCGACATTCAACTCATTTGTCAACCACCTAATTCCCCCGACACAAATGTGCTTGATTTGGGCTATTTCAGGGCAATTCAGTCTCTACCCTTCTCATCAACAAATCTTAAAACAATGGTCATTTGTTCTTTATTGGATTCATCTCTAGCTTCATCAACAATAATGCAAAATTTTGCATCTCTAATTTCTTTTCTAATATAATCCTTAACTTTTATTGCAAAAACTTGTAGTATTTCCTTTTGAATTCCAAGTGATGTATAAGATGCATTATGAAAAGCATTATCTAGCACAAGTGATGAAACTTTTTCATTGTAAGATGCTAAAATCTTTACCATCTGGATAAAGTTACCTAGATTTGTTGAATCTAAGTGCTCGTTATGTCCTCGAAAAGCACAAGCTTGGAATGTGAGCCATCTAATAGCATCAATTGAAGTTTTTAACAACAACCTGTTGTTGGCCACTTGTTGAAAAGTTTGATGTTGATGACCTAGTAAGTAATGTGCTTAAATCGTATGAAGACCTAGTGATTTCAAAATTAAACAACATTTTCTTAAGTTTGCAACAATGCATGATTGAGGTAATGAAATTGAATGACAACAGCAACTACAAACTGCATCATATGGGCAAGGCAACACTGACTAGAGCATACACCTTACCAACAACTCTAGAGGTTGATGAGGCCACTGTGAGGTAAGGAATCGAACATCTTATCGAGATGGAACAAGCTGGGGGTACTTATGATATAGAGGGTTACTAGCTGATTTAGGTTATGAATAGTTTTTTAGAATAAGATGTAGAAGAATGCAAATCTCGTGTTTACAGCATAAATACAATATGTATGTGTATGTTCTGCTTAAGCTGTAAACACTTTGATCATCTTTTTAAGTGAAAGCATCATTTTGTTACCAAGTTTTTGCTTTTAAGGTTCACCCTCAGAGTAATTTCATCATTGGGTACCAACTGTATTCATTTTTTTAACCATTAAGAAACACACAGAATGGGCAGCTTTAAAAAATCAAACAGACACAATCATTTCTTGATTTTAAGCTACCAACATTCTAGTCAACATAAAATATCAATCAGGAATCACATAAGAATGGGCAGATTAAAAAAATCAGACACCAACAAACCACATCAGTTTTGTTTAATCCACCATGACCAAGCACAATCAAACACCTCAGAAATGGATCGCAACATGGACAGAAGATTCCAATCAGGAACCACAAAAGAATGGGCAAATTTAAAAAAATCAGACACAAACAAACATCATCATTTTTTTTTAAATCCACCAACATTCAAGCACAATCAAACACCTCAGAAATGTATCGCAACAAGGACAGAAGATTCCAATCAGGAATCACAAAAGAATGGACAGAATTTAAAAAAATCAGACACAAACAAACACCATCATTTTTTTTTAAATCCACCAACATTCAAGCAAGAACAAACACCTCAGAAATGGATCGCAACAGGGACATTAAATCACAATCAAAAATCGCATAAGAATGAAGGAGAGAAGCTACTTAAACCTTCTTTACAGACGGGATCCAATGAATCAGCCATTTCATGTACTCCCTCCTTAGCACATTGGACTGAAACCACATAGTTGGAGATGACAGTTCTAGATCAGGGGCCAGATCTAGAGTCAAATCGGGCGAAAAGACAACATCAACCAAATAATCGAACGGAACACTATCAGAAACTGACGGATCGAGGGAAATAACGTCAGAAACCAACGGATTTGGCTCCTGCAGCTTCGATTCGGCCACAAAGGAGTCATCGGAGTCGTAAGCAACCAAGTCGAATTCAGGTGAATCCTCCATGGAATTTGGAGGATCTGAACCAGACAAGGTTGACATGTGAAGGGAAGAAGACGGTGAGGTATAGTTAGATAAGATTCGAAAAAGGGACAGTAGTTGTGTTCATGAAGAACACGAAGAATACTAGAGTGTTCTAGTGAAACCAGTAGAGAGAGAGACGAAATTTGAAGGGGATAGAATTTAGGGTCTGATAATGGGTAGAAATGGGCCAGAGTTGGGTTAACTAGCTTTGGGTTGGGTATGTGGTTGGGCTCGGGTTTGTGGGTAGGTTAGTTTAATTAGTTTGAGTTTAATTAAGTTTATTAATCAGTAGGTTTAGTAAAAATAATTAGATTTAGTAATGGCAAAATTGTGAATATGTTGAATAGTAAAGGACAATTTTGTACTTTTTATTTGCCATTTTTGGAGTGTGCAAATCTGATTGGGACGGACGAAAACAGAAAGTGTGCAAATCTGAGCGGGACGTAGGGAGTATTCCATTTTTACACGAGTTTTAGATTTTATTAAATATAAAAAATATTAGAATTTGTATAATATTATTCTTTAATTAAATTTAAATTAAGTTTTAACAAACGATCTAATTATATAAATACATATAATTATTCAATAAGTGCATCCATGATACTTCAAACTAAATCCATAAAAATTGTTGCTATCAAGAAGAGGTGTTTCTACTTAGATGAATCCATAGAAAAATATCATATTTCTAAAATTCAATTATCTCAGAAAAATAATGATCATGTTGAAAATTTTAATTTTAATTTTTTATGATGCCTTTTTAACAAACTTTCATTTTTAATAACAATTTGAAATAATGTTTTGAACTTTTGATGAATAAATAAAATAGGTATAAATGAGAATGGATAGCTTATGTGAGAGATTATATTCTAAAGATGATTTATTTATTTATTTTCTTTTGTACGCAAGGATTATTATTGTTGTTTCTATCATCATCACCATTATCATGTTTTTTTTTTTTTTGGTATGATTGGACTCATATTTTGAGAAGGGGTTTATGGATTTCAGTTTAAGCCATTCAAAAAAGCCCATTATATCCCAATAGGAATTTACATTTTTAAGCCTAGTTAACCGGGCAAAAGCCTAGATATTATTGCTAAAACCAGATACGGACAGGCCCAACTATAATAATTGATATATGAAATGCAATACATTATAAAAAAAGTTCTCAATTATGAATTTAATAATAAGATTATCAAATTTCTTTCAACTATTTGAAATTTCGCAAGATTGGTTTATCTCATTCGATAGGATACTTTCTTCCTTCTAGAAGGTTTTGGTTAAATTTATTTAAAAACTTATAATTCATAAAATTTAATATACAATTGTAGAGCTTATAATATTTTAAGTTAGAAGTTTCTGAAGCAAATTATGGAATTTTTAAGTTGTTTAAAATAATGATTTTTAACGCATATGATTATAACTGAAAAAGGCCATTCCAGACCATTGTAAGAAATAGGCTATTTAATTTTTTTTAATCCTTTAATTGCAAATTATAAACTCATTACATGTTAATTACTATAACTATTACATATTATTTAGGACAAAATTCATTTTTCGTTCTTCCCTAAGGACGTTGTCCAATTTTAGTCATCTTGTTTTCCGATCATCAATTTTAGCCCTCTTAAATTTTCGGTTGTCCAATTTTAGTCCGATTGCCCAATTTTGGTCCTCCTAACTTGATTTTCCGGTAAGCTCCGGGCGAGTACACAACACTCGCCCCCAATTTCAACCAATTGATGATTTTACGCGGACAAAATTCATTTTTCGTCCTTCCCTAGAAACGTTGTCCAATTTTAGTCCTCTTGTTTTCCGATCATCAATTTTAGTCCTCCTATCTATCTGGTTGTCCAATTTTAGTCCGATTGCTCAATTTTGGTCCTCCTAACTCGATTTTCCAGTCAGCTCCGGGAGAGTGCACAACACTCACCCCCAATTTCATGAGTTCCGACAGCTGGCGCTTATGAAACAACTATTTTCACATGTGGCATTTCCTTTTGTTTTATTTTCCTAATTAAAATGCCACATCATCAAAAAAATTAAAATATATAAAAAAAGGAAAAAAATTAAATTAGAAAAAAAAACAACAGAATAATTTTTTTTTTTGGTATTTTATCTTTAATTTTGTTCCTATTTTTTTATATATTTTTAATTTTTTTATTGCATTTAAATGAAATAAAAAAATGAGAAAAAAAAAAAAGGAACCTAATTTAAATTTAAAAAAACAAAACACAAACGAATTAAAACATTTTTTTGTTTTTTTTCTTTAATTTTGTTCCTTTTTTTTTAATATTTTCTTAATTTTTTTATTGCATTTAAATGCAATAAAAAAATAAAAAAATGAGAAAAATATAAAGAAAGAAACATAATTAAATTAAAAAAAAAACACGAACATAATTATTTTGTTTCTTTTTTTAATTTTTTTATTGCATTTTTAAACAAAAAAAATGAGAAAAATTAAAAAAAAAAGGAACATAATTTAAATTTAAAAAAACAAAACACAAACGAATTAAAACATTTTTTTTCTTTAATTTTGTTCCTTTTTTTAATTTTTTTTTTTTGCATTTAAATGCAATAAAAAAACAAAAAAATGAGAAAAAATATAAAAAAATAAACATAATTAAATTTTAAAAAAAAACACGAACATAATTATTTGTTCCTTTTTATGTATTTTTTTTTATTTTTTTGTTTTTTTTATTGCATTTAAATACAAAAAAAAAATTAAAAATATATAAAAACATAGAAACAAAATTAAAGGAAAAAAAATATTTTTTTTATTCTGTTAGTTTTTTTTTTAATTTAATTTTTTTCCTTTTTTTTATATTTTAATTTTTTAATGACATGGCGGATGATGTGGCATTTTAATTAGGAAAATAAAAAAAAAAGAAATACCATATGTGAAAATAGTTGCTACATAAGCGCCAGCTGTCGGAACTCATGAAATTGGGGGCGAGTGTTGTGCACTCGCCAGGAGCTGATCGGAAAATCAAGTTAGGAGGACCAAAATTGAGCAATCGGACTAAAATTGGACAACCAGAGAGATAAGATGACTAAAATTGATGATTGGAAAACAAGAGGACTAAAATTGGACAACGTCCTTAGAAAAGAACGAAAAATGAATTTTGTCCTATTATTTAAACATAAAAAACATCATAACATGTATCATATATTTGATAGATTATACGCCTAAAATTAACCGATAAGAAAGAATCTGAGATATTCACATTGCAAATACTAGCATAGTTTAAACATTGAGTCAGTGCATCAATACACTATCCATTATATTGCATTAAAAGTTAAGAACCTTATTTTAGAAAGAAAAAAAAACTGTCAATGATTAAAACATACTAGGATTGTGATGCTTATTGTAGGTCTCTAAGCTATATATGGTATCACACTTAATTAACTTATCTATATAATGTCAACTGCATCTATTGAGCAATCGACAATGAAATGGACATTGAAAAGGAAAAATCAAGAATAGTGGAGACTCATACCAAGTGTACAAGTAGAAGAATAACATGCTAGTGGTGAAGATATTATTCAACATCAACATTGAAAATCACATCCCAACACAATATACCATTCTACACCTATTAAATAAAATATTGAAAAAGTTTACACTTTCAAATGTTAGGTTTCAAATTTTAAATTATTTCGATTAAAGATATTGTGGCTTATATTACAAAGTCGAAGTGGTTTGATATTACTACTTAGTATCAGTCCACTTAGGTAGGTCTCCCAATAATTAAATTTACGTCATATATATCTTACCAAAGTAGAAGTTATATTTTGATCTTGATTCTTGACAATCAATTTTCAAATTGAGATTTGAAAATACCCAAAAGTTAAAAAAATGTACAAGATGTTTCTAATAAAAAACTAACAAATATCGACCGCAAGGTCAATATTAAAAAAAAAAAAAAAAAAGGAGAATTTTCCATGAAGTAGAGAATGGCAGGGAGACAAAACAGTTAGCTCCGGCGGATTCCACCACCAGTGGCGGCGGAAATCTTCATCTGAACTCTGTCCAATTGGGATTTGGGACAAGGAATCTGGATCCCACCCGGGTGATTGAACCCGTAAACCTTCTCAGCCTCTCTCAACAGCTCAACAAACAATGGGTGATTGAAGTACATAACGGGCACCACCACCCGACACGTGTCCTCCTCCTTGTCTCCCACGTAGACCGCCAGGTGTCCCTTGGGCAGCTTGGGATGCTCAACCTCTTCTTTCCCCAGTTGTATGTAACCAGGATTGATTTTGGCAGAGCACAAACCACTACTTCCACGCCTCAACGAAAGAGCCCATTTGCACAACCTTGAATGCCCCAGCCGCCGGCAAACGGTGGTCCTCCGCCGTGCGCGGCGGGGGACGAACCACTTGAAGACTTTGATGAGTTTCAGTCCTAACCTTATTCCCTTGTTATTTCCCATGGGTTCAGAAATAAAAGAGTATCGGCTTGTTTAAGGATTTAGAAGACAGAACAAGAATGGGATGATGATGGTCTTATTAGTTGTGTTAGAGTGGAATAATGGGTGAATGAGGTCCTATTTTGAAGCTTTTATAGGGTGGAAATTGATTAAGGGAATATATATATATATATTTTTTTTTTTTTTAAATTTTCAGGGGAGGGAAGGCTCCTAGAAATTATCAGTGGTCAAAGGCATTGAGTTTTAATGTAATTTTTTGCTTGATAAGTTTATCCTAAAAGAGAATTAGGGCAGACCATTATTTGCTACATTTATAGTCAGCACCAAATTTACACACCTACTTTATATGCCTTTTTGTTTCCCCCTTTAACGTTACCATTTTAACTTTACAATTATTATTTTACAATTTCAGGGTAGTCCAACGCCAATTTTCGATAGATGTATGTTGGTTTAGAATAATTTGAGGTAATCAAGCATAATGAAATGTAAAATTCATAAGAAAAAATGTAACCAGAAAAAATAAAATAAAATAAAAACAATTTGTCCGGGAATTTTAAAGTTTGATCAAATAGACTTTATCACCAGAAAGTCACATGGAATTTAATGGATTTGTACAGTACACCATATTTCTTTTTCATAAAATAATGTCGGCTGATTGATCATTATTTCAAAATTTTGTTAAGTTAGAAAATATTAGTTTGTTTCCACTAAATAAAAGAGTTCGTTATATTAATTTTTGGAATTTTCTGTATAATAGATTCAATATGAATTGAAGTACATGAAATAATAGCTTAAATTTGATTAATTAATAAAAAATAAAATCCATATAAAAACTGAATATTAGTTTTCTTTTTTAATCATCGGCTCAGATTTTCAATCCAGTTTTCATATTTTTCGAATTTTGAAATCGTGCTTAAACACTCAGTCATAAATTTGAACTGTACAAAAAAACTTATGAAAACAAAGTTAATTTTGACCAAATTAAATAACTCTCTGAGTTAAGTTAGTTAAATTATTAATTCCTTCGGCTTAAAAGATTGAGCCCTTTGATTGTTTCAAGTTTCAAGGGTCACGTCTCATCTTAAAAAGTCATACTTGGGTTCACTACACTTGATTCGTAATTTTCTACTTTGGTGCGTTTAAAAAAAAAAAAGAAAAAAAAAGTAGTTTTGTAAGAAAAAGAAAACCTATTTACTAATTTTTAAATTAAAAAAAAAAAGAATACATCATTATGATCCATCTACACTAGCATCTTTTGGGCATTGATAAATAACAATATAATTATCAAAACTTGTCACGAGCGAAATCGTAGTTGGAATGCATTTATAAACATTCGACATTTCTTTTACGGATAATAAAGTGCAATATATATACGATAGATATATAAATGAAAACAAATAAGTAATTCTTCAATAAAAAATCAAAATGAGTACTTAAACCGCTATGTAAAAAAAATGGCATGTCCTTACTTTTTAGTCCTATTGTACGTTACCTAATGCTCTCATTATTTAATTAATATAGAACATTTAATTTAATAATAGGTAAAGACTACAGTCAAATTTCTAACTTGAATTTTGTCCAATTTGAATTGCAAATCGTTGAGTTGTACGGCAGACGTTTGCTAGTAATGATCATTTTGTTGTTCTTTAACTTGATTAATTTCTTCTTTCCTTAATTACCACAGATATTTCAAGTACAACGTAAAACTACAAAAGAGATTTTGTGTCTAACTTTGGCTTGATTATTCAGTTTTAGTACTTTTCCTCATTAAAAGACAATTTCTATACGTATGTTACAAAATCATTATTTTAGCCATCATTGATCTTAGAGTCAAATCATGATGAACTTAAATTTAATTTCCACCCAACACAGATCTACATATCATGTAACCTTAAAATTAATTTTAACATAATTTGTGTAAGATATTCATACACTAATTTATAAAATCTTTTAGTCCGTAAGTTTATCGATTAATATGAAATGAATAATATATCACAAAATTTTAATATAACATTTGTTGGGAGAGCATAAAAAAATTCAACTTTATTATAATATCGTATATTCATATTGCTAAAAAATCAGCTTAATGTGAACATTCTAATTACAATTAATTTCAATATCATCATAAATGAAATTATTTAAATAACATTAAATACAATCTTGATTCTTAGTAATATTTATTTAAAAAATGAGATATAGTCAAGAGATGAAAGGAGACCATCTCTTATAAGAAATGAGAATGGCAAATATTTGGACATAAATAAAACAGAAAAGATAAAAGGAATTATATAAGAGAAAGGCAAAAAAGAAAGTGGAAAAGGGGAACATAAGACGTGTACATTTTGAAAATTCTGTTAGCAACGTCATATATATGGCTGCCAAAATAGAAATTTCTTTGTAATTTTGTTTCATTTTAGTGGGAAACTTTGTAATCTTATCTATATTCAATGATGTTGTACGCTTGCATGAAAACGTTATCACATTTATTTCAGCTTTGTTTTATGATCCAAATGACAAAAATAATTAGGAAATGCAGCATTAGTAGTTTTTTCAGTTGGGTTTTCATTGATTTTGAATAGTCTCGTGGATCTCTACTTCAACCTAATTTGATGTAAGATTAGTAGTGAAAATTAATTCACTAATCATGTGTTAGTGTAGAATCGTTGAGAATCAAATTGAAATAATTGTAAGTAATAGGAAAAAAATTAATAATAAAAAGTCAATGATGTGTGTAGATCACATTGAGCCTAAAAAATAAGTGGAGCAATACTTCGTCCAATAAATACAACCGGCATAGGCGACTTAGAGAGATTGCATTGGGCCCAATATTGAGTCCCAAATCATGTAAGTCAATATCACTTAAATCTCAATGCATCTACACATCCACCTCAAATACTTATATATACATAGATTCTTCCTAATTTACGCAATTTGTATGCTTCAAAATTTATTTTTTTTATTGTTTTCTCACTCACCGTTGACCTAAGTATTAGAGAGACTCTACATGTGTCTTTTCACAACTTAGTCATATAAAGATCTCAATTATCCAAACATTGGAGAGTCATTTGACTAATTTTGTAAAAGTTTCCTACATCTCAATCTTTGTGTCATAGTTTTACGATGCAAAATTCGTTAAGGATGAGAGAAACAAGTCTATTTGATGCTTGGTCATAATGGGAGCTAAAACTATGTAACGACTAGGACAAAACGATACATAATTGATTAATTAAATAATTAAATCTCTAATTGTTTGATTTAATTACGTGTGTTTCAAAAAAATAATATAATACATAATTAATTAATCGGTTGTATAATTAAATCGAGAAGCATAGGTTATAATTTAATAACGATATCGTAAAACGAAATCCAAAGGTATTGTAGTCGAAAATCGAAAGTTAAAATGTTAAAGAATGACTCGTTAAAGGTTCGTGGGCAAAAACACGAAGAATACGAAAAATCGAAAATATGTATATATAGTACGAAATGAAACGTAAAGTGGTAATTCGATCGAAAAAGTAAAAAGGTAAGATATTTTTCTCTCTTTTTTCTCTTCACTTTCCTCTGATTTTTTTTCCAGCCGCCGTGCCGCTGGCGCCGCCGCTCGGTTTCGGCCGATTATCACACCAATCGTAGCCCTCGTCGAGCCCGTTCCAAATCCGGGCTCGGATCGTCGAACCGCCGCCGCAGCCGTCGGCTATAGCCAGTCAAAGGACGGTCAAACCCTATTTTCTCTCTCTTACTTCCTCTTTCCCCGTCTGCTCTCTCACTCTCTCCCATTAGCTCTTTCTCTCCTTCACTCGTTGTTCCAAGCCGCAGTCATCTTCGCCGGAAAACGGCCGGCGAAAGCTCGGCTCTCTTCTTCCCTCTCTCTCTCTTCTCTCTTCTCTTCTCTCTCCTCTCTCCCGTCGGATCTCTCCCTCGTTGTGGCTGGTTGTTGTGGTGTGGGTGTGTGTTAGGGAGACACCTCGTTGTGCTGCCTTGTGTTGTGAGGAGTCGCCGGCGACGGGAAGTCGCTTGCCATGGAAGTGTATCGTTGTGTGTGTGTATGTGAAAGTGTGAGGGCGTCGTCGTGCTCATTGTGGTTGGTGGTTGCCGGCATGTGGTGTCGTGCCGACGAGTTTGGTGGGGGTGGTCACCGGCGATGCTGTGTCGCCGGCTATGGCTTGAAGGTGGAAGGCGACGGGACTGTGCGTGCCGGGTGCTGCTGTTGCTCTGGTCGGTCGCGCGTACGAGCGTCGGGACGAGGAGTGCCTCGGCCGCGCGTGTCGGGAGCGCCGAGTGCGTGTGTTGCGCGCGCTGTGTGTGCGCCGGGCATATGACGGGGCACGTTGTGTGCGTGTAAGGCTGGTTTTTTAGCGCGCTGTGTACGCGTCGGGTGCCAGGTGTACATGTGTGCGTGTGTTGGGCTACGTAAAGGGTGGCGTCGCCATGTGCTGTGTGCGTGAGTGTGTTTGGTGCGGCACCTCGTTGCGCCGCCGTGTTTGTGTGGCAACAGGGGTGGGTTTTGAGGAGACGAGGGTCGTTTTGCAATTTCGTTAAACTTGGGGACTGGATCGCAAACCTTAGATTTTTAGGATCTTTACTATCTAGCCCTCCATCTTCTAAAAATCTCGTTTTAGCCCTCAAACTTTCAAAAATTATATTTTGACCCCCAAAAGTTTTCAAGCTTTTGACTTTGACCCCCCGAAAATTTCTTTTCGATCCCAAAGGTTTTGAAAATATCAAAGAGACCCCAAAACTTTTCTAATTTTATAAAAAAGCTCCTAGTCAAAGTCAACCCTTATCCAAAATTTACGAAACTGCCCCTGCACCTTTAAACGCTTCGTTTAAGCTCGTTTTTCCTCCGTTAAAACTATAATCTTTTTCCTTTCACCCTATGATCACATGTTTAACCTTTCACACTCATTTCTTCATTCTTATGATCAAGTTTCAAGCTTCCTCTTCGTATTCTTCCTTTCGACGCTTCTTCGAGAGAATTCTATTTAAGTATACGTATTTATCGTAACGAGAATCTAAGAAATCCTCGTTTACATGTGTAGGCTTTTTAGTTAAGAAAAGATCTTAAAGCTTAGAATTCAACGTATCACGAGGGATTACCACCGAACAAGGTGGTAGTAACTTCTAATCTCTATATGTTTATGTTTTCCATATTTGATATATGAATTGTTGAACCCTATGTGCCGTGATTATATGCTGTGAATACTGTGTTCATACTATTATACTGTGAAAGGACTAAAGTCCACATTCATGCCTCGGAGGGACTAATGGTCCGTAAAAAATGTTTCGGAGGGACCAGTGGTCCGTAAAAAGCACCAACGATATAAAAACCATGTGTAGGGTAAGACGGGAAGTACCCGCACCTATTTGTAATTATGTACTATGCATTTTACGTGCTGTGAACTCATATATGTTTGATTTGTTTAACTGTTTAATAACTTTAAAATACAGAAATTACTCTCACGAGTGTATTCAACGCACTCACAATCACGTGTATTCACGCTATAGGAAACAATAAAAGTGGAGAAGCGTAGCGAGAGGGGTGTCATATCAACTGTCCTTTTTTCCTTTTTTGTCTTTCTGGATTTACCCTTTAAACAATGTTGAACGTTTGTAAAAGTTAAACTATACTTCTTCTATGTTATGGATCCTGATATATTTTCGCTGCTATGTTTTTAATGTTTTCTCCCGACTTTGTGCCGAAGGTTTTAAACATGTAAAATCATATTTTTAAACTGTTTCCGAAGTTTCTGCTTCAAACGTGGTTCCAAATCTTTACTCGTTTATTATATCTGTAGGTTTTAAAATGTACGTCTCTTTTCCCTTTCTTCCTGCACACCACAAAGAAAACTCTGATATTCTAAGTATGAAAACGGGGCCCGACAAACTACTAAGCATATTATATGTCTTTGAATGTTTATTTACTTGTATTCTAATCGTGAAATAGAGGACATATTTAGAATAAAAAAAGAATTTTAAAACCTAAAAAATTAAAAGAAGGTAACAAAAAAAAATTGAAAAGCCATTTAAAGAAAAAGAATAAAATATTAAGCTACAAGTGTTTGATTAGATAAATAAAGAGAGATAATGTGGTCCTTCCTATTAAAAAAAAAAAAAAAACTATTAAGAAATCATAGTAGTGGGTTTTAGGAGAACATCTCATTCAGTCTTAGCTAGCTTTTGTTATTTCTTTATTGAGGTAAAAATAGAGCTGCTTTCCTTAATATGTCTGAATATGGTGATGAAAATGAGACACCCTTGCTTCATCCTTCAACTTTTCTTCTTGTCCATTATTTTCAGATGGGGATTTAAATATTAGGTTGTCTTTTTAGGTTTATACCCACTTGCAAATTAATCTTTGTCGCTTACTCGATAATATTTGTGGACTAAATTATTTATGTTTGCAGTGAAAATACAAATTGAACTTATTATATTGGTGAATAAATATAAGGCAAAAACTTATATGCATCCAGAAAACTTATCTTAGATTTGTGCTCGCAATCCAACTCGGGACGTGGGCCGCTCCCAGGCGCGTCCACGCGCAACCACATCATAATTAGTGTGCGCCGCGCACAAACCTGATTATATACAGTGAATGTATTACACATTTACTCTTCGGGTATCACACATTTACTCTTCAGGTATTACATATCTACCTTAAAGTATTATGCAGAAACAATATTGTTTTTTTTTTTTTCTTCTTCTTTCCCCTTCTTCTTCTTAATCTCTTTTCTTATTAATTTGTTATTCTTCTTATTTGTTTAGTACATTCTTCTTCTTATTCTTCTTGTCTATCTTCTTGTTCTTATTTTTCTTCAAATTGCCATGAAGTCATTTATGAGTTTTTTTCCGCTTCTTATTTATGAGTAATTTTAAAACATTGAAAATAAATTATTTCAAACTATATGAAATCATGATTTATAGAAAATTTGATGAAAAATATGATGAAATCGTGATTTGCAAAAATTTTGAGGAAGAAGATGATGAAACATTTGAAATTTTAAGATTTTTAGTAAATGTATTAGTTTAATGCTCTTAAGGTATCAGTTGTTTACTCTTAAGGTATTAATGCAGAAACAACGATGTTGTCTTCCTTTTCCTCTCCTTCTTCTTAATCTATTTTTTTTTATTGATTTGTTATTCTTCTTATTTGTTTTGTACATTCTTCTTCTACTCTATTTTCTTGTTCTTATTCTTTTTATTTACATATTTACTTTTAAGGTATTAGTGCTTATAGTATAAGACGACTCTTAAGGTATCAATTGTATACTCTTAAGGTATCAATTGTATACTCTTAGGTATTACATATCACCTTTAAGGTATTAATACTTATAGTATAAGATATTATATATATATGCACCTTTTAAGGTATTACATGTTTACTTTTAAGGTATTAATATTTATAATATAAGGTATTCGATATGCATTTTTTAGGTATTACATATTTACCTTTAAGATATTAATGTTTATAGTATAAAGTATTAGATATGCACCTTTAAGGTATTACATATTTACCTTTTAAGGTATTACATATTTACCTTTAAGATATTAATATTTATAGTATAAGATATTACATATGCACCTTTAAGATATTAATGATTATAGTATAAAGTATTACATATTTACTCTTAATGTATTAGTTGATCATTCAATGAAAAATATCACTTGTATACTCTTTAGGTATCACTTTGTATACTCTTTAGGTATCAATTGTATGTTCTTAAAGTATCAGATGTGAGTTTAAAATTTTAAAATTTCAAATACACAATTTTTATCATCTTCTTCCCCAAAATTTATGTAAATTCATATTTACTCAATCAATAATCAACTATGGTGTTTGTTGCATCAATTTTGTCGTATATTGCTATGAATCGAAGTAAGATAGAAAGAATTTCAAGTTATAAGAAAATAAAAACCCTAAATTTTTATACATATTAAAAAGAGAAGAACTTGTTGGAATATTAGAAAAATAAGAACAATAGATTTATAGTAATTATATGAAGAAATTGAAAAGGAAGAGAGAAAAAAAAAGAAGAAGAAGAAGAATGAACAACACAATAAAAAGGAAGAAAAAAAGGTCACGAAAAGAGAAAAAAGAAAAAAAAACAAAAAAAAGGAAGGAGTGGATAATGTTGGGGGCACGGTGCCTCGGAGCACATAAGTGCTTCCCTAAATATAAATACAATCTCAAATTAAACTACGAAACTTTTATTTTAAAAATAGCGGAAAATATAAAATCATCGTGTTGTAATTTAATTGTGTGATAATCATAAACATGCTTTCTTTTTCCAGAAAAAAAAGAAGTATTTGTTTTCATCTGCTAGCAAAAATAAGTTTCGGCTTACTTCATCAAGTTTTCCCTTCATGACAGACGATATGTAATTTGTGGTCCCATTGTCGAATAATGCGGGAGATACTAAATAAAATTTAAAATATAGAAATTTGAAATGATAAACAGTATGTATAACTGTTGTGTTTTACCAATTTTTAGATTTTATTTTATTTATGTGAATTATTAATGTGCGTGGCTCTCACATTATTTGCAAATAGATTTAAAAAATTACATGTCAATTGCAACATAGGACATATTTAATTAAGTTAGACTAAAACTTAATTTTACTATCGAATGGTAACACATACTTTTTTATATGAGAGAATTTAAAAAAAAAACATATAATTAAAAATTATCAAACTCTTAAATAATGATTTCCTATACGTTTCATTTACACAGTTTACACATCAGAAACGCTCAAAATATTGGCATGGGGGTTCACTTTGTAAATGTTAAAATTATCATTTGACACTTATCACCACTGCATTGATTAATTGAACACATATCACATCACTAATACCATTAATCTACAAAATCTAATTTGAGATTCAATTCTTCCTTATCTTTACTTTCCATTCCATATGTAAAAAAGATTTTTTTTAAACATTATAAACATTTAATGTGAATAAAATAAAAAAGAACAAGAATATATATGATTTTGATTAAATTATAACCACACATTTCACTTAGGTTATTAGGCAAACAAGCTTGTCTTCTGACAAATTTTTAGTGATGTGGGATAAGTAGTGTAAGAAGAAAGAAGCAAAGAGGCAGTTAGGTTATAGTGTTGATTCTGACAAATTTGTGTTCCCTCCACCATATGAGGATCTAAATCCTATAAAGGAACAATTTCTGCATACTTGGATAAGTTTTTACTTGGAGAGGAAACTAGTACTCCCTTTCACTCAATATAATTAATACACTTAATTAGCTCCATCTCAACACCAAACTTTGATTGCAATTAATTTATTAAGGAATATACCTTCATAATAATTAATATATTTAACTCCCATCATCCCAAACAAAAGGTTAATTAATTTCAAAAATTTTTTAATCAAAAGAGAGTCTTGTTTTTTAAGTTGAAGTCAATTTTTAATGATGAATCTTTAATACTCTTGCAATAAACTTGTAATCAATTATAAGTTAAAACAAAAATTGAATAATGGATTGGATGAATTAACAAAATAGTATAAGTGAGATTTGATAACTTAGAAAAGATATGACATTCATTTAATTGACCAAAAATAATAAGTTGTATTTTGAAGGAATACATACAACTTAGTATTAGTTAAAGATATAGCGAATAAAATAAAGATAGTAGTGGTAGATTATTTAAAGGGGCGCATATATAAAGCATAAATAAAATAAGAAATATGATGTGGGGACTCACATGTCATATCTGCGGAGTAGTGTTTCCTCCAAACTGATATGCGGTATGTATTGTAACGTAATATTGATTCGTACGGACGCACTACTTGCTTTACAATTTTCGTGTTTTTATTTATTTATTTATGTACGATTTAAGATTATATACAATAGTTATATTATAAGTATATATTAAGATTCCTTCTCACAAAATTATATTCGTGACACGGTCAATAAAATTGTAATTTTCATTATGTTAGGTTTTGCCTATTGTTTCACCATATTTAAATCTTACGTATTCTTATTTTCATCCTCTAACTATCCTTTCTTTTCAATTTCATTCGATTATGTTGGAATTTTGATTCTGTTTACATGAATTGCCGATATGAATGTTTCAATTCTGACGTTGACATAGGTAATAAATATCTCAATTAAAATAAAATTGATGCTAAAAAAATGGATAAGACCTAAATGAAAAATCTCAATTTTGATAGAAGTTGAAATTTTGTGTTTGGTCATATACCCGTCCATATATCTTTAGGTTTCATCTGACAAACAATAATAACGGAAAAAGAAAAAAAAAAAAAGGCAAATTTCCAAGAAAATCCGGATTTTCATATGCTTACACGTAGGTCGAACAATAAATAAAACAAATTGATATGGTTTTGCTTCTTTTATTACAGACAACAGGTGGACAAGTTGACAGAGATTAAATACTAGTTTAGCAGTCCAGATAATCACTAGATTATTTTGTTACCAATCTTTATTATGAGAGTTAGTACTTGATCTTTTTTTTTTTTTTTCGAGCGAATCGTATCATCATGGGTTGTTGTATAAGTTAAAAATTAGAACAAAGTAATGAGAATGAACAAAATCACATTAATCTTGTCTCCCTGTCTTCTCCTAGTCATTATGCAGAGTTTGGTTGGTGTCAGCAGCCTCAACTCTCACAATGTTTACCATTTCATATGACATTATTTATCCAAATAATCACATTAATCTCTGAGTTTTGTAGCACTAGAAATACTTGTCATGATATTCATAGACATGTTGCTATTTTCAACATTGATTTCTATCCCAGGTTCTTGGTTAATTAAATAAATTGCTGCTGCTGCTTATACTTTATACACCCACTCATCACATCATCTCCAAACCTAGAGAATGTTAATGATGGTTAAGCATATGAGATCTGCATTGAAATCTTCTAAATACAAATTTAATTTCTTGCACTTGCTACTGTTACAGGAATGTGGATGTCTGTATTTCAAGATACAATACCTTTACAGAAGATTGATTTAAAATGTTATTTTAACATATTCGAAACTATCTTAGAAAAAACTCAAAAGAAGAGTAGATATCAATTTACTTATAAATAGATTTTTGGTCGAGAATCGAATGTGGATGTGACATATTTATAGGATTTTAGATGTTTAGATGAGCAACATATAAAGTTATTGGATAATTTACCAAATAATTCTTAATACATGCATGATGCATCATACAACCTGCATTGTCTTTTATACCCCTACAACTCACAGTCAACATTGTTTAAGGCTTGAGATCTGCATCAGACCATGGGTTTTCTTGAACGCCTGAAATTGCATTGCCACTCAATTCTTGGTGGGCCCAGTGGGCCGAGATTGAATTGGACTAACAGAAGATTTCACTAGTGTCTTTGCAATGAATGGGCCTTTAATCATGTCAGGGCCCATCAAGAAAATGGACCAGGATTAAGGGACATCGTTCCAGCCACCAACATTATTTAAATATTTTGGACCTGGTTCTTCTCCCACTTCTTGCAAAGCTTAAATATGTCTATGATACTCACATTTCAATATTTTTATATATTTTATAATTTTATTTCTAGTGACCTTTGGTAGAAATAACTTTTTGTATGCAGACTTAAAAATTCATTCTTTCTTTTAATCAATTTGGAGATTTATGCTGCATTGTCCATACCTCTTACACTAATTCGTTCCATAAGATTCTAGATAGTACCAAAAGAATCAAATAGAGTCATTCAAACTCTGACCATATTACCCCAACAAGTGCCAACAGAACTAGACAATTCCATTTATATACCAACCATATCATTAAAACTTAGGTCGCACTAACCTGATCTGTACCACCAAATGAAGGATAATTGACAAAAATGGAGAAAGAAAACAAAAGTCAAGAAGACTAAACATATTCTTATAAGAGTTGGGTAAGAATGAGGGTCTCCACTTCAATTTTAAATAAATAATGGAATTTCTCACCATGAAAAATTCAAATTGTTGACAATTTTATACAAAGTTTAATATCAAAACAAGTACATATTTCACGAAATTTTCAAGATTTCTCAAGCATATAGACAAAAATTGAAGGAGTACTCGTTCAAACGATCAGTTAGCATCACAGAGGCCAGTGGCTGGATCACAAAAACCATCACGATCAAGAAGCTTTGGTGGAGGAGCACTTAGCAGAGGGGAAGATGGAGAACCATATGCGTTCCTTCGGCTATTCCCACACCCAAGGCTTTTTCTGGTGCTTACACCTGTTATAGGATTCGTGCCACTTGCATACTTGCAGAGAGCCTGCATAAACAACATAAATAGGAAGATACCGCTCGAATTACTTGCATCGTTATGTAATGTTCAAACATTGATCTTATAACTAAACTAGATATTTACTAGTTTGTTGTATTGCAATATTTATTCAACATGTATGGTTTAGACAGTTTTTTGGTAAATGCCTAAGGTTGAATGGATCAAAACATACTATCATGAAAATGGTTGATGGAAAACCTGTTTCTGGAGAAGGTCTATAACTGCATCACTAAAATCAGCGCCTTCGATTATAGCACCACCAAGATCACTGCGAGTCAACACAGATCTAACTAGAACTGCATTTGTTAGATTAGCTTCATTTAGAACCTGCAAAAAAATTGAAGAAAAAAAAAATTTCTTACAACTTAAAGGTGACAGATAGTTAACTTATATCAATACGGAAACTTGTAATATAAGGACTAAAATGCCACATGACTTTATTAGCTTACCATGCGATCCATAAGGGTGTCGCTCAAATCCGCACCTGTGAAACAACATACAGATTATCATGTGGTGAAGTAATAACTAATGTCAAGTGATTAAGCCATAGAGTTCGAGCCGATTTAAGTCTTGGAATTAGATATAAACCATACCATGTACAAAACTAGTTCTTGTATTCACTCACTCACTTATTAGTCCCACCGTTTCCACATAGCTAGACAGAGATTTGGGATCATCCTCAATTCAGAAATTATGTTTTCCTTCATATTCATGTACACAGTTTTTTCATCTCACTCACTCTCTCTTTCTCTTTATATGATCTTGTTCTGGTTAAGCATGTGTGATTGAACATGAGAAATACAGAACAAGCAGTAAACATATGGCAGAAAAAGTACCAGTGAAATTGGCTTTATATGCAACAGCTTTCTCAAGATAAGCACCATTGAAAGTTGAACCACTGAAATCTGATTCCCTCATATCAGCAGATGTGAAATTGGCTCTTCTGTATCAGCCATTTCAAGGTAATATGAATACAAGTCTGCATAAGGGAAACTTGCCTTCTTTTATTCAAGCACTCAATTTCAAAATTTGAACTATTATCATATACTTAAAAAACACTTAGAAGTGAAACCGTTTCAACCTCATTATCTATTTCCTCTATGGTATTGTTCCTCTCCAATTTTCTTATAAAATCTCATTCTATTCTTGTCCATACACTGCATATGTTCATAGCATAATTCATTATCACAACTTTCAAATCTAAAGAATCAAATTTATTCATTAAAATGAGAAAGAAATTACCTGAAATTCTCTTTCACATGAACTGCTTTCCTGCCAAGAGAAAACAAAATATACTCAATAAATTCACTTCAAAATAGAAAATGGGCAATACTAGAATCTAACAGACACCAACTTGAGATCTGCAGAACCAAATTGAGCAGCTGATCCAATTCCAAATTCGCCTCGAGTATCAGCTTCAAATTTATTGAGCTCAGCCATGGCAGATATATTAGCTGTGCTAAAAGCAACCACAGCAGCTACCAATGAAGTTGAAACAAGCTTAATCCACTTCTTTGGCTCTGCATTTCCACAGTATGTTAAAATCAAGATCACACCAATTCATCATATATCAACTAATTACAATTATACATGCATGAGAATATTCATGAAACTGAAAAGGAAGGAGTGATGGAGATGAACCTGTATCATGTTTGCTGGTTTGAGTTTCCAATTGGCAAGTAACAGAAAAGGGTTTTGAAGGTAAACAGAGAGGATTGGGAGGTCTTTCAGTGCCATTAATGGATTTGAGGTGCAGTAAGGCGATTGAAGTAAGAGCCATTTTCAAGAAAGGGATTTTACGTTTGCAGAGAAACAAAAACTGGGAATTGGATATGCGTTTCTCTACTTGAATTTACAGCCACATCTTTAGCAACGAGATAATTGGTTGCCATGTATGCCATTTCTTGAATTACAATACTATTTTCGACCATTCCAGTACACATATCAAATAAAATAATCACGCTAGACACCATCTCATAAGTTAAAGAATAAATAAAATTTTGATCTCATTAATTGGGCATCATTTCAAGTGAATTTAAACTAAAAGAAAATAGTTTTTTTTTATTTAAATTCATGTAAATAGATGACGGTTTGATGGAAAATAAAAATATATGTTTAGTTTTTTTTTTTGTTTTTTTGTTTTTTTTTTAACCATGTGACTTATGATATGACCTCTAACATGTTATTAATCAAGAAATATGGACTCAAATTATTGGGAATAATTGTGATTCAAACTGAAATGGTGTGTTAAAGTCAGGATTTTATGTTAAACTTCAAGAAGATCAAATTGTAATTTTGAAAAAGAAAAATAGGATGAATTATAATTTTTAATAGATGTGTTTTTCTTGATAATTAATCCTTACAAAATTATAACTGTTGAAAATTTTAAAAGTCTCCGTAAAAAATAACAAAATCTGAAAAAGTGATAATTTTTTTTGGCTGTCTTTTTGCCTGTTATTTCGTGTGCATTAATGGGCCCGCGAAAGTATCATAGATAAGATAAGGTAATATAAAAAGATTCTCAACTGAAGATGGATCGATCCATTTCTACAAATGGTCCAAGTTTTCTTTATCTTAAGGCCCAAATGTGGGTCCCGGTAAAGGCCTCAAGGCCCAAATAAAGCAGAACCATTTTTCCTTGTTGGGACATCCGACATTTTTTACCCTGTCCTCAACTCATTAGGCTCTCTCTCAAGTGCGTTGCTAAGCCCAGCTAAATGTATGACTTGTGTCTTCATATAACCAAACTCATAGCTTAATATGATGCCAAATTACAAGGCTTATTTTTCAATTTGTATCAGATTTCAAATTTGAAATTTCCCTTTCCAATTGTCAAGTTTAACTTAAAAAAAAAAAATCAAGAAATGAGCTAATATGATACAACATTGTGTTGTAGAGTAGCAGAGGGTAGTTTTGCCAAATGCATATGGGGCTAAGATTTTAAGACATGGGAGATGACCCATTGCCAGATAAGATTTTGAGAGGTGAATGAATACAAGAATTGTGATCCAGGGAATATATCCAACTATCCATCCACATGATCAATTTCAGAAAAACACACATGACAGCTTGGCTTTCTTAATCCACTCAAATCACTGTCAGGCAGCCTGTAAATATATATAACAAATTCCTCAAACTCTGCAAAATAATATTATATGTTATACTCATCAACTATATCATATGTAGATTTTATTATAGATTTATTTATACATATACATGTGACTGTATGTAGCAAGCAGATGAGTCCATTCAGGTTGACTCAAGAAAATCTCTTCCATCTCCTATTTTTCACAACCCCATCTAATCCCATTACAAGAAAAGATTCCTACATACTAAAAGGCCGACTGAAAAATCAAGTCAATTAGATCCAGCTATTTATATACATGGATAAAACCACATGGCCAAGTCTCACTAATCAAATGATCATGGCTGTGCTGTGTAATGTTGTCATAATATAAGTATGTCTAATTGGTCCATAATTCAGATTTCTTCATACAAACATAGTTCGCGTCATCAATAGCAAAGCATGGACTTTAAAAGGCAATGAAAACCATGAACAGGACAAGATAAGTAAATCAAATCAGCATAAATCCAGCTAAGAACAAATGTGCTCAATGAAAATTTGATGAATGGTCAACCTTACATTAATTAAGAGTTAAAAGTGATGAAAGAATGATAATGAATCCGGATAACTTAAACAAGGACCCGAGGAGCACAATAGCACACCCGGATTGGGATGAAGAAAAAAATAGTAACAGAGGTTAAAATAACTAGAGATTCATATCAACAATTACTAGAATTACAGCATAAAATCTCACAACATCAATCCTCACAACCAAAGCTGGCTCCTGCAGGCAACAACATGGAAAACAGTGCAGATATCAGCATCATGAAGCTCAACAACAATTTCTGCTCGCTGCCCCTGATTGATGTTGCGAAAGATATGCTCTGTGGCCTAACAATGAAGAGATAAGAGAATGGCAAATTAATAAAGATAGAGCTTAGAAGTATGTTTAAAGCAGAATTTTAGAGAATAATGGTAGAGAACATACTTCTGTAGTCTGCTTAGAGCGCCGCAGAAGAGGGCATTATCGGGCATTGGGAATTCGGTTTTGTTGTTGGGCTCTGGATTGACAACCCTGACATATGTTTCTTGGCCTAGATACCAAGAGTCGAGGTTTTCTGTTCTCAGGTTCCAAACTCCGACGTTGTCTAGGGAGATTAGAATTGCTGTCCATGCTCCAGGATAAACCTAAAACAATGTGACAAGAACAATGAAAACTTTATGTAACTTTAAAGAAATTCAGTAATGTCAAGTCTTTTCTTTCTTGTATCTTCTATGGTATAAATGCATTTATCAGCAATGATGTACCTGGGCTGTAGTTCGAGCAATTCCATCCCACTTATTGTATGTTCCCCTGCTATTCTCTGTCCACTCACCATAATCCATACTGCATTTTACATAGCCCAAATACAACATTAACTCAATGTAATCAAACATGTCTAGTTGAGATAGTATATGTGCTAGAGTAATAGAGTAAGAAGGAAGATGTACTGTACCCCACTACAAAGAAGGAATATCCGCTCATATGATAAGTTTGGACCTTGGTCTCATTGTTCTGCAATATCACTTCCATAAATCCCCTGTAAGTGCCGTTGATTACTGATGTTTCCATCCGAGGTGGGCCCGTTATTGGCCTAGTGGGGAAGTCAAGCTTGTACACTCCCTTCACTTTGTATTGATCTGCGAGTCTGATTGGCGTTGAAGGATTGACAAAGGAAATCCCACTAAGTGTGGCTCGTCTTTTCCCACCAACTGTCTCTGGAGGCTTGTTTTTAAGAACATACACCTCAGTCACATTGATGGAACCATATCTAAAAGAACCTTGAGGATTTGGGCGGGCACCACTGGCACTCACATTCCACCTGTTGAATGAAAAAGAGAGAAATTATTATCATTATTATATTGTAAATAACATGAGTTGCACTCTTCGTACAATATGAAGGGCAGGCCCACCTGATAGATCTAGCCTGGTTCATTGAGAAGGTCTTATCAAATTGGTCTTGTGGAGCCTCAGGAAGAGGACCCGATGCCTTTCCTTTTGAGTTAGTATAGTGTAAGATGGCAACTCCAGTGACTCTCTGCCATATGGTTTCATTGACAAATCTGGCACTCGCGACCATGTAGCAATCGCTGCTTGCATTTTGATCCATGGTTACTAAAAAGGAGTATGTTTGGCCAACATGTATATCTAAGCTAGTGTAATTCTGCTGTACGGTATATGAACCCTCAGTTTCTGCTAGCAGCAAATTATGGCCCTGAATCCTGAAGTTCAAACTAGTTGAAATTCCAACGTTGCTTACACGAATACGATAAGTCTGGCCTGTGGAACATCATAGCATTACTATTTAATTCGACAGAATAGAAAACCAAACTACTGAAATTTTCAAATGACAACTTGAAGTTTAGTATTTCCTAAACGCAGTGAATAAATGCATATTTCTCTAGGCCTCCCCAACCTATCTTCTCTGGTCAGTTTTCATCTTTGATGTGAAAAAATTACTGATGATTAATATTGCACAAGATTCAGAGAAACAGAACACGCATTCATTATCTTTATGATAGAAGCACAAAAAATGAAAAAAGTACACATAAAGATCAACTAAAGAACCCTGTAACAGTAAAATTTCGCATGATTGTGCCACACCATTGGAGACAATATAAAGCATACTGAAGTGTAGTCATGTCCATCATCTATTTTATATGTATTATGCTGTACATTTTCAAGGGAAACATGTGAAGTATTCAAAATAGTTATACTAGATCTTCCATTATATCTTAAAAACTTTTACGATGAAAAACTTGATACTAGTACTATATTGAATAGTCTTACATCACATGTAACACCAGTACTCGTTTCTTTAATAGATGGAGGCTCTTTGAGACTCCAAAGATGAAGCTACCCTATCCTAGAAAATAAACTCATTACACTAACTACTTAGACTATATTACACCCAAAGTCTCAGCCAAAGTAGCACCACATTGCTCAATAATATGATCACAGAATTTCTTAAGCATCCAACTATCAAAGTGGCAGAAAAATTGGCAATGTACACAAAACCTTAGATGTAGATACACAGACACTGCTACACTCATTAAATAAAAATACACCACTTACCTGGATGGACTGTAATCGTTTCGTAGTCAATGCCAGCAGGGACAAGGGTATCATTATACCTATAAGGTCCTTTTCCATTAATCAAAACCCCATCTGGCATCCCAAGATCTTTCCCAGCATCAAGAGTTTTCCGCAACGCCTGAACACAAACCAATCATTATTAATATGCTTGAACATGGAACTTACTAAACTCTGAGATTTCATTTCTAAAGAAACTTACTGTGTGATTTCGGGTGTACCAGTCTCCTATTACAATTGTGATATCCCCATATGGGGTATCAAACGGAATAGGAATAATTTCTCTATTATTAACAATGATGCTACCAAAACCTCCTGATGCCCTCTGGAAATTGAGTGAGGGGAAGTAAAAGAAGCTTCCAATCTGATCCTTAACCTGAAATTGGTAAGTCCAATTCCATCTAGGAGGGATGGGGCAATTTGTGCCAAGGAGCCCATCTTGCCATGAACACCTTCTCTGCTGTATCCCAGACCTAATTCACTCAAACCAGCCACAGTTAACAGCATTTAAAAAATGACAAGATTTTCCTTTAACAAATTTGAATAAAGAATTATTACGACAATCTTACCAATGGATTAAGAGGTGTTCATCTAACTTATTTTTCACATTGACAACCACATTGTTGTTAGTTGTCACATTAACAGTGGGACCAGGAAATTTGCCATTTATAGCAATCACCTGCAACAAAGAGCATTTTCAGCACAAGAATCTTAATCCCTATAGCATCTATTTAGAATTTTAGATCTAAACTTGCAGTAATGAGCATAAAGTATGAACCCCTTAGAAAAATTGCAATAAAATTCAAATCTGTAAACCACATTTCTAGATCTGAAGCTGAATATTCAAGCTTTCAGAAATTTAAAGCAGACCCATTAGAAAAAACCAAATCTTTAGAGAGAAAAAGAAAGAATTGAAAGGGTACACACCAAAAATGGATAAAAGAAGAGAAATGCAGAACAAAAAAAAGGGGAGATTTAGAAAAGCAAACCTGCTGGGGAACACCAAGAGGAGAAGCAGTAATGTAGGAGACCACAAAGTTAAAGTTAGCATAGGGATCATCAGCAATGGTGAAGCCCAGAAGCAAGAAGATGTGGATAACCAGGAGTGAGAAAAAGCTATAACCAGCCATACGTAGTCAAGCAACAAAGATTGTTAAAATTGAACAGAAAGAATCAAAGGGAAAGAACAAACTCTTTTCTTGCTTTTTTGCAGTGTTTTACATAATTATCAGTTGGAGGACAGAGAGAGTGAGAGAGAGAGAGAGTGAGGAGTGATGAGCGTGTGTGTGTTAAAAAGAGTAGAGAGAAACGGCTCTATTAGATCTATTATTACTGCTACGGGTTTTGATAGTGTGGTGTGAATGGAGAGTGGGGCTAAGAGGGATTTTGTGTATGCTTTTGTCGGTCTGATCTTGATGGATGGGCCAAATGGACATTACTCATTACTCATATGACTTTGGCATGCAATAAAACACACTTCAACCTTTACACCCTAAAAAATTAAGAGAGAGAGAGAGAGAGTGTGTGGGGCGTAAAGACAGCCAATGGCCAGTTCATAGGTAACATAAAACTAGATTAGATTCCACGCGCATTTCGGTCTTATTCATTACAAATATTGTCTGTGTGTCTCCACCACTCCATATGGTGTGCCAGCACCCCCTTTAATGCAATTATTGTGTGTGCACGCACTTACTTCTTCGCCAATGCCTCATCTCCAAGCTTTTTAGCCCTTGTTTGATTTTGGGAATCATCCCAACCCTCCCTCATAAATATTAATATATTTATTTATGACAAAAATAAATTACTCCTATGATTTTATAAATTCTTAATTTTTGTTCGATTATCTGTAATAGCAAATCCAAATGACATATTGCTATTTATAAGAAATTTTTTTATATAAAATTCATCTATAAATAAAGATATTTCAATAAAGATAAATATATTATTCATGTTATTACATTCGTTAATTTTGAAATTATTGAAAATTCAATAGGCACCACATTTGTCAAGAAAAGAACAGTGAACCGCTTGAATTGGGCTAAAATTAAAAAATTTAAATTTACAAGACTAAAATAATAAAGTAGTTACATAAATCACTAAAAATCTAAAATCATAAATTTCAGCACTAAAAAACTAACTTTCCTTATACATTTATTGATCTATTCATACCATATGATATTATTCAGTTCATCCAATTCGATTGGTCAGGGTTTGTTAGGACTTAGGATACATGGTTAATTTGTAGGAGTTTTTAATAGGACTATAGGAGCACATAAAATTTCTATTTCGGGTGTGTCTCCTGTGTCCCGAGGACACGGATCTAGATCCGTGTCCCCAGCACATTCTGTGGGCCCCATATGAATTTTAAATATATTTTTTTTTGTTCAGGTTTTTTATTTATTTTCATGTATAGGTATCACATGTATACCTTCAAAGTATCCATGAAATGCCTTGAAGGTATCACATGTATACATTAAAGGTGCGCGGGCGGCGTGGGTGCGCGGTTTGTAAGGTGCACGCGCGGCGTGGGTGCATGGGCGCGTTGTTTGTGACGCGCGCGCAATTATGCACATGGATACCTTCAAGATATCCATGGAATACCTTTCAGTTATCCATAGAATATCATTTTACAGACATCTCATGTATACCTTTAAGGTATACATGAGATACCTTCAAGATATACATGGGATGCCTGTGCGCGGGCGGCGTGGATGCACAATTTGTGAGTTGCGCGTGGCGTCGGTGCATGGGCGCACGGTATGCGCGCGCGGCAGCGTGGTGAGATGCGCGTAGGTTCCATGGATACCTTCAAGTATACATGTGGATATCTTGTCCATGAATACTATTAAGATATCCATGGGATACCTATCAGGTGCGCGCATGGAGGGGCTCGACAGGTGCCCACGCACGCGCGTTGGGCGCGGATCGGGTTGGGGACACAGACCTTAGATCCGTGTCCCGGGACACACAAGTTTCTGCGTTCTATTTCATATAGCGTTTTGCTTTTATGTTAGTATTTCGTATCAATTGTATAAAATGATCTTGTCAAAAATTATGTGTAAATCACCTAATCAACATGTACTATTCATTAGTCGGTAAGTATTAAAATAAATAAAAAATCAAAACAATTTGCAACTAGAGCCCATCAAGAGTTGACTTGAAGATGTTTTTATCATTGATCAAGTAATTAAGGTTTATTGCTCAACTTGAGAAACGTGTGCGGTAGCACGTGATGGATGTTTAATGGTCCAATTTGGCACATAAACTATAAATTCGAATCGATAAAAAAATTGTTTGATATTCAATAAAATAAATATATAAACATAAATTTGACAATATTTAATTAAACCGGCGTTAGCTCGTGGGCCATTCATAAATTTCATAAGATAACTCATAAAATATAATACTAATATTTTTTATAACTTTATACTTTTATTTATAATAAGTATATAAATAATTAATAGTAGTTATTCGTTATTAACATATCTTCTTTTTCTCTAATTCCACAAAAGCAAAAATGTAAAACCAGAATTTAAAGCAAATATTTTGGTACTAGAGGCACCTCAGAATAGTTTCATTAACTTTTAGAAAACCCCCCGCAATGGTCGATAATGTCTTTATGTGAAAATACATAAATATATTTTTAGTTTCTTCCTTGCCACCATCATTAAATTAGTACCTATATTAATTAATTAGATAAGATTAATTGGCCTTGCTTTTATTATATCCAACGAACATCAGCGTAGAAATAAAACTTCAGTTTATATCATTTATTATGTACCCCCTATCTGTTCTCATTTTATCTGTCACTGATCCTTTAGTAATAGTATTGTACAGTCATATATATACAACAATAATTCAATGTACAATACAAGATATTAATCATAACTACTCTGTAATAATAGTTGCATATCACTAATAAACTGTAACGTGCCAAATTGAAAGAGTATACCACCACTATTAATTTTGTAATGGAATTTGACATAGAAAAACAAATTGTGGCCCATATCTAATACACTTATAATTTAGGAAAAAATTGGAAATTTTGTCCCAAAAGCTATAACAGTTTATTCATCATTGTACGCTCCAGCAAATTGACAAGTGATGTGAGGTTTTAGAAGAATAATATAATTTTGTAGGGCTATTAAATTAAAAAAATGCATACAAATCTGGCATCATAGGTGGCTTAATATTATATAAATTTTCTTTTAAAAATAATTCAGACACTCCAAAGTTATGATCTGTCTATTTCATCTGATGCATGGGTTTGTTTAATTTGTTAGTGTTTTTCACAACTAAAAATTTGCGTACAGCTAGGTTGCCGTCATGACAAGTAAACACTATTAATTATAAAAATTAATCTAGTATTAATTAATTGATTGCGTGGCTATTGATTGATGCAAATTATAATTTCTTTTCTAAAAAGCCCAAACAACCCATTTATAATTGGGTTGCCCCTCTACCTGAGCAAGCACTGAAAGTGTAGTTTGATCACATCAAGAATAAAGTCGGTAATTTAATTTTAAGCTTGATGAGTAAGATTGGATATTGTAATTAAATAATACATTATAAAATGCAAACTAATTTAACAAGTATTGATACAAAATAACATTTAATTTTGAAAACCCACATGAAGTTTACAAAATATCTTAAAGCATGAAGTTTATGATGATAATATATGATCATAACATGATATTATTATCTCATGAAATTGTAGTTCATGGACAACTGTAATAAACATTGTATTTCCAAACTTTGGAAATAAGATATGAAAAGATGAAAACCTAACATTAATCTCTTACAAAATAAAAGCTACAAGTAAAATGAAGAATGTGTGAACGGATAAGATAGCTGTATGTGATCTGTAAGCAGCAGAAGCCATCTGCCATATCTGTAAAGAAGCAGTGACGTTTGCATGAGTAGCATTGTTGAACAAGTAAAGGTGAGCATCTTCATGCACTGCTTTTGTTGGATAAACACGTGATGTAATACATGTCCTTCCACCTTGTGCAAAGCTCTCTACTATCGAGTGATCCACCTGCACAATTCACACACAAACAATTTTCCATCAATATATTTGATCTTCCACTATTTGTGTTGATCATTTGATAAAAGCTTTACCAAGATTCTCATAGAGAGTTTTTCGCCATGCAGCACCGACACCGTGCTGCCGTAGATTGCTTTACGAACATCAGTTGCCTCAGATGACCTGTCACCAATATTGCACAATATTAGACCACAACTTATGAAGATATTCAAGATACAACTTAATATGCTATACCTTTTAAGATCAGCACAAAAGAATGTAGTGAAATTTCCATGTTTGTCCTTGGAAATATAGAAATAAACAGCAGTTTGCTCGGTTTGGGATTTGCTTGTGAGAACTAAAAAGCCGAATGGTCCTAATGCACCTCTATCAGCAGCGCCACCATTGCTGGTGCAACTGTAGGTTGTGTTGCTTCCACTTATTTTTTCCATGGTTTTTTTATCTATTTCAAACTCGGCCACAATATCTAGCTGCAAAAATACATATATGAGAATCCCTTTAATTATAAGGGCTAAACATCGTATGGTACAAACCTGATCGGTGGAGCCCACATCAAGATGTACAACAGAACCTGTATTAGCCTCTATGTCGAAAACCTTTTTCTCTTTTCTCAAACTCTCCACCTCATTCACTGGCCATTGCAAGATGTTAAGGCCGGTTTTCTTGTCTAATAAAACTGTCCTTGGAATTGCCTATAGTGCATGCGAATGAACAAAATTCTTACTTCATTTCTCTATGCAATGTGGAAAATTCTAACATGGGAATCTTGATTATACCTGAACTGATGCCCAACCCTTTCGTATGTCAGTCTCTTCACTGTCAGTCTCCACAATCCATCCCCACAAAACTCTTCTCTTCTTTTCTTGATCGTAAAAAGTCTTGGATGCATAGAAAACCCCATAATCGTACCTCAATCCAATACCAACATCAATCTTGGGATCATCAGGAGTCCAAACAGCAGCTTCACTATCATAAGTTCCAATAGTATAGTAATCATTCCTATCATCGTCAAGACTAGTCTTAACAATGTGCTTCACATCGGGTCCGTTTGCTGACGTGTCAAGCCCGTCATCATCAGTCGTTGAAACCGGATAGAAATCGACACACTCCCACATACCAGTGGTAGGAACCGCATGGAGCACCCCAGGCAGGAAGTCATAGGTTCGAAAGTCCTTGGTGTCATAGACCAAAGACATGCCAGTCTTGTTAATCTTGGAACCAATGGTGATGCGCCACTTGCCCTCAGGGGTGAGCCATGCAGTGGTGGGGTCACGAAAGTCTCTAGAGTTGATTCCGGGTGGTGGGACCAGGACGGGGTTACCCGAGTATTTGACCCAGTCAATGAGGAGATCGTCTGATGGGTCAGCAGGGTATGCGAGGTTTTGGACCTGGACCGACTCGTTGGTTGCACCGGTGTAGAGCATGATGAGCTGGCCGTTTTGAAGAATGGTGGCGGATCCGGTCCAGACTCCGTTGATGTCGTACCATTGGTCGGGACGCATGGCGATGGGGAGGTGGCGCCACCTGATAAGGTCTTTGGAAACTGCGTGGCCCCACACAATGTTGCCCCATACTGCACCGTATGGATTGTATTGGTAGAAGAAGTGGTACCATCCATTATAAAACACTGGCCCTGAATCAGTTCACCTTAATGTTAAACTCACCACTATGTTTCTCTATGAAACATTCAATTCCTTTTATTTTAACTACTAATGATGGATATTTGTGTTTTGGTGAAAAAATTTCCTTCTCTAATTTGGGTTTGGGTTTTTTCCATGTGTAATCATTAATTTTTCGTATTTCACGTTGGCTCCTCTAATATATATATATATATATATATATATATATATATATATATATATATATTCCAATTCTTGGATTTTGCCTATAAAGATGTCAAAAAATATTGCTGACATGGACTATCCAATTTCGACGTCTGTATAGATAGAAATTGACATTTTGAACAAAATTGGATTTAAATTAAAAAAGAAATTGATACTTAAATAACCAAAATTGGAATACATAAAATTGAAAGTAAAAAAGTGGAAAGAATTTAATTAAACCACATACTTCAAAGGTAGGGAGGCCTATCTCTTAGTCTACGGGGTTTCCGAAGTTCCTTATGCCTCTCCTAGGCCAACTTTCAACAAGTATAACTTGGCCCGATTTTAGGTGTGGTACGTTTTTGGCTATACATATATTTTCACAAATAAACTGCCCAAGACTCATTATTGTAGATGTTTCTTGACAATAATGGGGATGGAGAAAATACCAATTCAAATTGAAAATAATGTTACTGCATGGGTCGGGGTTATAAGACTTGATCTGAATCGTAGTTCAGATTCAAGTTGGTTCAGTGAGGGCGACCGCCCTATCGGTTGCAAGAAGAATCTTCGTTGCAGATGAAGCAGCCACAGTCTAACTTAGTCATTGAGGCTAAAAAAGTGGGAAAGATGAGAATCCAAAGTTTTCCTATCTTATATTAGTAAATGGTGCTGATCATCCAAACCAAATACATATTAATATATTATTTATACATTTAATTAATGTGTACTAGTAATAATAATATAGGATTTGAGATCGAATACTATTCGATCTTAAATGATCGAGATTGATTACTGGCAGAGTACTGAGAAGTGTGTGGGAGAAAATATTAGTTCAAAACATTCAATGAGCAATCGAGTGGAAATCAAAGAGAACATGATGCGATGGACTTACCATTAGGATCTGAGGTAAAAACGTGCATAATTCCCCAATCAAAGCAAAGCCATTGCGATCCCACAACAAAACATAAAAAGGAATTAACGTTAGACAATGAAAATAAAATGCCCTAATTTTACATCATTTTTCTCACACAATATTAATTTAATAGTACATATATTTTCACAAAACATACCTAATTTTTTCTATAAATATTTTTAATGATAAAAACACGACTCTTTTCTTCTGGACAAATGGAGTACTAGTTAAATAATTCCTTAATTAACAAAGTGGACAATACACAATTGTACAGTCCTAGTTCCCTCAAGAACTCAAGCATTAATTCACCAAATAATTTTCAAGTAATAAATAAATCTCACCATTCATCCAATTTTCTTTAGGCTGGAAATGGTAGGCAGTTCTTTGCCAGGCCAAGAGTTTATCGGTCCATGGATATGCAGGTGCACCCAATCTCGGACCAAAATACTTAGGGGACACCCCTTCTCTCACCCCTCGCATCGCCGGAATCAACTTCTCCGGCAGCCTCGCATTAGGATATTTCAGTGAAGAATCATCATCACGGCGATGTCTCAACGCCACCAAGGCAAAGCCGAGCCCCATCATGAACATAAGGACCATGGTGGTCGGGCGGAGGCGGCACCACCTGTGCTGAGGCAGGGAGGGGGGATCGGAATCGGCATTGCCGAGCAAAGGGGCGTAGGAGGATTCATAATTGGCATCATCGGAATTGGTGTGAGTGTTTTGCATGGTGGTGTTTCTTTCAGAAAAATATTCGGAGACAAGAAAACATTAACACGAAGCATGTAGAATTATACTCGAAAGCTTCCCGAAAATTGTGTTGGAGAGATGATTATAAGTGAATTTTGAGGATGAAAACTTGATCTACAGAGAGAGTGGTGTGTTGAAATGGTCATGGATCGGAGTTGAACGATTTCAATCACATTTTGACATCATCTTTAATTTTGGACATTTTTTTCCTTCACGTACAATCGAAATAACCCATGTTGGTGCCTGATTTTTCCCCTAATATGGTAATTAATTATCGTGTTTAAGTTTTACAATACAATAAGGTTGGTTGTGTTTGGATTATAGCTAGGATTTGATGGATATGGTCACAATGGTCACAATTCCATTGTAGTATGGTTTGATATGGTATTGGAATCGATCAATTTCATTGTCCATTAATTCTTTAATAATTGAAGTGGATTTAAAACACTCTAATTCCTCAATCTAAATATTTTAGTGGTCCTGTAAAATGAGTCTTGTTTGAAAAAACTTTGCCCTAAAATTGAGCTATGTTTCAAAAATCAAAACTAAATTTTAATTGTAACTAATTGTTTGAAATTTTTGATATCCTTGTAACTAATTTGTAATTAGGTATAACAAACTTGACAGATTAATAAATAGAGTATAAATCACATATGATTTTTCTTTTTAAGGGGTACAACCTGATAAATTCTTGTTTTTTGTTGAATGAAGTACAACATGGGCGAGTATCAATTAAATGAATCTACTTGATTAGATGTTATAATCATTAATCCTTTAAGGGTCAGAAGTAGCATTAATGGGGATCTAATAATCAAGTTTCCGTGTCTAAATTAAAACAAGGCAAAGGGGTCCTAATATTAAAATTTAATTGCACACTATAGATCTATGAGAGATTTTCATTTTCATCAAACTGTCAGCAATGTTTTTTTTTTTTTTTTTTTTTTTTTTTTAACTTTAAAAAAATCAACATTAATTTGATTTGTGTTGTAATATTTATTTCAACAATTATCATTGAAAATCAAATTTCTAAGTCAAAGTAGAAAATCCTTAATTTGAGTGCATGATGTTTTTAAAAAAAAAAAAAACATTATAAGGTTCATAAAATTTGTGCACACTTTTCCTAAGTTTGTCAAGTTTTTTAAAAATGTTGAAGAACACCAATGAGTAATCTCTTAATTTTGCAGTCCCAAAAACACATACTAGAAATGTTGCTCCTGGGCGTAAATTTTTACTCTTAATTATTTGAATAAATAATTGGAGAGATTAATCTGAGAATATAGTGAATGCTATTCGAAGACCAGCAAATAATCCAGAACATATGTACTTTTAATCTACCAAATGATATATTGCACAATTCTTTGTACAATTATGAAAAATATCAACTGAAAATTTCATCAGATCAAGGAAAACCACCCTATCTAAAGGAGGTCGACAAAACCCCACCATCCATCAAGAAAATAATAAGGCAGAAAAAAAAAAAAAAAAAACTTTACAATGCAGGAAAAGGAAATTATTTTAGCCAATAGATTACAAGTAGTAGTAATAATAATAATAATAATAACAATAATAAAACTAGTATAAGATGGAAGAAAATAAGGAAAATTAGAAGCTTAACAATATAGCAGAGGTTCCTTCCACCTGTGCCACAAAACTGGAAAACTAAGGAAGAAGATCTGTTTTGTTATTAGTCAGTATATCATACTACTGAAATGGTGGTGAGCGCATCTTTGCATCATCTTCATCTTCTGCCATTCTCACCAAGCATTCCAGGAAAACTTGAACCTTCACACGATGTTTATACGATTTTTACTTGCAAATTCGCTAAACAAGTAAAAGTGTAACACAGGTTATTATATGGATTGATGATCTAATTAGTTCTTACCTCTGAAGTGTCCTTGAGAGAGAAGAAAGCATTGGTTTCTTTAGGTACAGATGATACGAGGATCCCATATCCACGATTCCTCTTCTTCAGCACCTAAAGTCAAAGCAACTTACATTTTCTATTAGTATACAATGGTGAGATGGATGATCACATAATTATAAGGATTTAATATATGTTATGTTGCAACCTTGAATGCATCTTCGTCGGTCCTGTCGTCTCCGATATAAATAGGGAGCACGTTATCACGGTTGCTAAATCCTGTAATGTCAAGTATATTTAATCTTCAGATGACAATCATAAATCAGTAGTCTTTTATTGGATTTTGACTTGCACTGACCTAGAGATTGAAGAAGAAATTCTACTGCTTTTCCTTTATCCCAGTTAATCACAGGACGAACCTCCAAAACCTGTTCGGGGCAAACAACGAACATAACATTAATACATCCAGAAACATGGAGGTAGAATGATTGATTGTAATCATGCAAAATGTTTTACCTTTCGTCCATGAGTTAGTCGTAATCGAGGATAGTCTTTCAAAATGTCATGAACATGCTGTGCAATTACAGGCCATGTCTGGAATTTTAAATGCAAAAGCACAGATATTATATTAAGAAAATCAAGCAATAATACCAATGAAGAAGAAGCCAAGGCACAAATGCAATGCTTACATTCTCATCTACATTGCGATAATGTACAGAGGCACAAAATTTATGGTTCTCCACTTTAGCTCCTTTAATGTCTTTTGAAATCTCAACAAACTTTTGGTAGACCTGGAAATCAACGAAACGTTAGATACTTACACGATTATTCACAAACTAAGAGATGCTTTTTTCCATGTAGCTTCATTGAGAGGTACAGAATCACACCTCACTAATCATGGGTAAAAACTCACTAGCAGGTTGGAATAGATTCACATCCTTGCCCTGTACATTCGAAATAGTATAAAGATAAAACGAAAGAACATGGAACGAGGCAAGACGAAAAATTATAAAAATAAATGTGCAACCACATATGTACCTCATCGGCAGTAGATTTGACACAATTTGAATGATTTCTGGATACCATGTGTCTGGCTGGGAGTATGATGTCCATTCCATGACTACCAGCATAGTAGAGCTCCGTTAGTCCTACCAATTCAAAAACCTGAAAAAATGAAAGAAACAGATCAAATCTTAATGGGACAACAGCAGAAATTACAGAACAAAAAAACTTGGGACTAATACATATTAAACTGTCTACCTTATCACGGCTTCTTCCACTTATGATGGCTGTTGGGAAATGTTTTGCAACATTCCTTAATGTGGAACGCATCTGAAAATCGTGTTACTTTTAGTACATGATGATAAAAGGCTAGATACTGCAGAGGTGGCAGCATAAAAGGCAGAGGGGATTCTTACATCACTAGACATAAAAGCTCGATCAGGGTCATCTACAATTGGGGAGAGTGTGCCATCGTAATCTAAGAACACGACGACTTTCCTATTCCTTGCACGATGCACTATTGATTGGAAGGAATTGAGAGCTGATGGATACCTAATCTGCAAGGAGAAGATAAGGAATTTAACACCAACAAAAACTATCAATATCTTAGAAGAATAAGACATACCATCCAAGATTGATAAGCAAGTTCTGCTTCATCTGAAACAACATCCAAAATGTTGAAATCCTTGTGAGCTCTTTTGTGAGGAGGGGAAGATGATTTCATCGCATCGAGCCAGCCATTGGAGCGAACATCGTCAAGTTTTCCAGGCTTTTTTCTCGGCATTGTAGGGATGGCGGTGGAAAATGACGGCCCGGATTGTGAGCAAGACAAGAGAGTAGAGTGGATCCCCAGCCTAGACTTGTTCATTGGTGCAGGATCAGCGAGAACTGGAGAAGCTTTTGATGATTTCAGTTCCATCAGATTCAGAAAATTTTGAACCACAGTTACCACTTTTTACAATTAAATGTTGAATAGATGTCTAACAATCGATGAAGAATACCGTTTTACCCAACTCTTTTATCTATGAAAAACCATCTCTTTAAAGTCTTCTGATCACTGTTGATTGGGAAGCAGTCCATTAAGTTGAGACTCTGCACAATCTGGTTATCATGTATGGTTGGTTATCATCTTGAAAATAAACAAAAAACTTGAAAAAAAAAAAACCACTTCATGAAAGAAAATTGCTGACAATACAATACCTCATCTCCAAAACCTCAATTTCACCAGAAAACTTCTAAGATATGGTATACATTGTCCACCCTGACTGAAACGAGAAAGGTAAAAACTCAAAAACTGAAATGCATTCACAAAGCACACACATGAACTTCGATACACAAGAGATCCATTGACTATTGTGCCAAAAAGGAACAAATAGCAAGGTTGTGTTTGGATTGAGGGATTTAAAATCCAACCAAAAAGCATGAGATTGGCAGACACCAAACATACAATAACTTCCACCAGAACAATTGCAGAGGAGACTGAGAACATTACTTGATCAATAAACAGGGAAAGTATGGATGATCTTACAACAGCAACTGATCCCTAGCAACTAAAACTTGGCTGAGTAGATGAATATGAATGCATGCTTTCTCTGTGCTAGTTTCGTCTTCTTTTATAGAGGAAAAAGCAAAGCAATCTTCCGTTAAATTACGAGAATGATACAAATCTTGCCGATACATAAAGTGGCCGAGCTATTAATTCTTACATTTCAAGTCTGTAAGCAGACACGTCATGCTGGATATTTGTAACGCTCGCGGTGATATTTCTTTTTATTCGGGAAATGTGGAAAAATAGGTTGACCATCATGCTGAAATTATGTGATTACGTTGATATTTAGTTTCTAGGAACGAGATCTCTTGAGAAGATCTAATTATCATAATATGTTTCATAGAAGACAAAATCCTAAAGAGGAGAAGAAACAGATTAGAGCTTTGCAAACTTTGGTACCATTGCCTCGTTTCTTAAGTTTCCATCAAAGCAGCCACATTGTTGCTCAAAGAGTCAAATTAATTAGTTTACAGAAAAGAAACATATAAAACCAAATAGATAGACTTCACGAGAAACGAAAGTTGTGAATTGTGTGATGTGAGTATCGATCAAGAAGAAGAGCTTGTTAAACGATTGAAAACTACATACATTTTTACATCCCTCGGATATGCCTATTAAAGGTAGATCAAATCCATTGGGAACTAAATCTATTACAAGCCAGATATCCTTTTAGACAACATAAGTTTGATTTATGTGCACCAACAAATGTAAATTAACACTTCAATCTCTTCCAGTGGTAAGATGCATTTTATTTTATCCGAGTAAAAGATAGGAGTATAATTTTAACGCCTCCGACAGATCTAACATAGGCTAAAACGGAAATATAAAGAAAGCAAAAAAAAATTAAAATTAGCCATCATATTCAAGTGCCCTCATCTTCTTACTGTAAGGACATGACTCCACAACTACCTAAATCTTTATAAATTTATAACTATCCCACCACACATGAGGGATACAATATTCTAACATACTAAAAAATTTAATAGGCAAATATTTTCGAAACCACATGGGAGGCCTCTTCAGCCATCTTCCTAAAAACTTACTCATTGAGTCAGAATATTAATTTCCAAGACTAGTCTAGTCATGGTCCCTGACTCCTAAGTATTAATAAAGAAATTTAAATAAATGCATCAACTCTCCACCGCACAGAAATTTAAGGTAGACAAATAACACATTCTTAGAATATTAATATAAACTTTAAAAAAAAAACACTGACATTAAAAAACTTCAATATGCGAAACAAGATAGCAAAAAATTAAGGACAAAAATACTCAAGAATGACAACGACATCCAATATTAATCAAAACTTTGAATACAAGTACAACCAAAAAAAATTAATGTCGCACAAAGCAAGTCCAGATTAGAAAAATTGAAGTACTTATAATCTCTTTGGAAATGGCTTTGGCCCCATGGATCTCCAAACGGTGCTTGACTTCAAATGAAAAGGATGGCAAAACCTTAAAAAAACCATATAGATACTCTAGTGTGGATGGCGCTGATAACCACATAATAAAATAATCTCAATGATTTTATAAAGTATTCCCATATTCTCCATGGTAAACCACGAAAAAAAAAACCCAGTGATTAAGACACATGAACCAATATTTCAACATCTAACAGCAACCGACAAAATCATGCTTCCACAATTAACCGACAAATGAAAAGGACTAAATAATTATTCCGTCAAATCAAGAGATGTGCCATAAAAGAAGAAAACAGACACATACACACACGTTCGCAGGCTCCATAGAAAATTCAGAAATGAGTCATCGGAAATAGACCCCCATTTGGACCAGCTAATTATTCAGAAATCGAAATTCGCAATTGTGGTGACAACCCAGAAAGACAAACCAAACAAGATTCCATTTTCAACATATTTGTGAGATATATTTTCTTCAAAAAAAAAAAGAGAAAGAAACCATATCAATAACTTAAAGACATTAATAGATCATGGGTAAGAGTTAATATAGGCAATAATCCGATGTTTCTTTCATATCAATTTACAAGAGTATTCTAATATGCAATAAGGACATTGCAAAAAACGAAATTTTGAAAGAAAAAGAAATGTCACAAACGGCGACGTACCTGATATCTTTTCAGAATTAGCAGCAAAGGCAGATAGCAGAAGGGCAATGAAGGATTCAAAATTCACAGCCAGAAATTGTCTTTGACATCAAAAAACAAGAAATTCTGTCAGAAAAATAAAATAAAATAAGAAGAGAAGAGTTAGAGATAGGAAATCTACCTCAAAAAAAACGACAGGTTTAGGAGAAACCCTAGAAAAGGGAAAGATACAGCAACAGAAAACTGAAAAAAGGGGGAAGAGAGAGAGAGAGAAGAGGGGAAAAGGCAATGAATTTATAGAGTCTGATTGAGATGAAAAAAGACGTGCCAAACAAGGCAACTTCTCCTCCCTCCTCTTCCGGTCGTTGAATTGGGAAACAAAATAGAATAAGGGAAATAGTTATTCTATTAATAAATTATTGGGTATTCTACTACAAAATCAACCATAAAATAATGTACTATAATTAAGCATTTTGGTAATTCCCATCTACCAAATATTGAGTTTTATTTCTCCTTTTGGTTCTTCGACCGCAGTTGTCAGAGATGGCTCCTACTTTCTGAATAAATGAGAGACCACCATTTTCGAGATAATTAAACCACCAAAAAAGAGAAAATATACTAATTTCGAAACTTGTGTTATTAATATTTTAAGAGATCATTTTTTTTTAATTTTATTTGAAAATGTATTAATTAAAGTAAATAGGTAGAAGCACAAATTAACTTGAAAAGTAGCAGTACACTTCCTAGTCCTACTTCAAATGGAAAATCAGTATGTATCCTTTGATTAATTCTCATATTACAATATTTTCAATTCACAATATTAGATATGTTGGCTATTCAATAATTCTTAGATACTTAGGTAATTATATTCTTTTTAAATAATCAAACGAATATGTTAATTTATATGAGTTAATTATCATAAAAATTACTATTTTTGCATAACTAAAATTTAAATAAAATATTTGGTTAGGTGCAAAAATAACATAACATTTATATATAGGTGTAATTTTGAATATCAAACAGTGTTTAATTTTTCTGTGTTGACGTGTCCGATTCAGCTATCAACATAGATATTAAAATAAATTTTATTTTTTTTCCTAATGATATTTACTATTTCTATTTACCTCTATTTCTTTTTTGATTGGCAAAAACGATGTTGTTTATTAATCTGTGGTTTTTCTTTTTTTTTTACTTGGTATCTTGGAAGAATCACGATAAAATTACATATCTGCCCATGCAGAATGATATGCCATGTGTCAGGCTTTTATAATACCACTTGGAAGTGACTTTGGCTCTCTACTACTGCATGATTGACACGTGCAGCTAAGCTGACATGGAATATATAAGGAAATTCCAATTTTCTAATTTTCATTTAATTGATCAGTCAGTCACGTTAAATATAATTCGTCCTTTTTTGAATTTGGGAAAAGCTTCTCTTGATTCACGTGTGAGTAGAGTCACGTGACCCATAGCATGGTACCTAGCAACTTGTTACAGACTTTTTTTTTTTCATTTCACTTTTAATTCCATTTCACCACATTAGAAATTTACACTAACCTTTAAAAATGAATCAGTGCTTTTAATGATGAATCAGTACACAATAAGGTCTGTCCAATAAGGAATAAGTATTAATTTTGTAGGCGTGAGGAGGCATTCATAGATTTCAATAATAGATACTTACACACACATATATATATATATAGATTTTGAAACTTTACAACAATAGATTTCAATGTTATGTACTTAAATTAGGCATCCTTCGCCTTTCTCTGGGTGAAATTCTGTCTTTTTATTTTCTTCTTTTGGATACAAAATATACTCATATATTTTGCTAATATACTCATTCAAATCTAAAATTACTATTTTTTGTGGTTAAAAATAAATTATTCTTTTAAACACAGTATGGTGAGAAGAAGAAAAATGTAGAACACAACGACGTGTTTATTTCGGAAATAAAATTTATGTAAATGTCTCATTTGACTTGATTATTTGCATTATTCAAATTATTATTTGCATTATTCAAATTAAAAAGTACGGTAAGCTAAATAGAAAAGGTAATTTTCTTATAAAAGCAAGATGTTTACTCTCACTTTATAGATAAATCTCAAGTTGTTTTTATAATTAATTTGATTGTAGTATGAATTATTGATTTAGCCACATTTAAAATATCTAAAATATAGATAGATAGCTTGCTTTAGTATAATTTAAGGTTGAATATATTTGATAAGATTTTATCTCACAAAATGTGATTTGTGAAATGATTTCATCCAAATTTTAATCAATTACATTTCTCCCTTAATAAATTGACAATTGTTAAGTGCTTCTATTGAATGGTGCGGGGGTTCCGCCAAATTTTGGAATTAAATTTGTCAATTTAAATAACATGAGACTGAATTAATTTGGGGGTTTGGTATTGGCAAAAGATATGACCCCTTTAAAGTGCAGGTTTCCCTCTTTACAAAAAAATTAGTTTTCACCTTTTGAAATATAATCGCATAATATTTTTCTGAGGAATTAAATATGGCATAGAAATAAAATATTGAATCTTATTGGTTTTCTTTCCTTCTTCCCCAATCTTCTATTTTAATGACAAGTACAAATTTACATTTTTGACAAGCAATTCAACTTCCAAACATCAAAATATATATACATATATATAGAATATCAAACTCTATAACCAAAATTACTTTGTCTTCCAAAATGGGACAAAATCATACATATATCAACCTTAATCGATGATTTTGTTTGGTTGAATTGGATTGGTTTTGCAGTTTTATTTTGTGCATCCTTGTTAGGTAGACGACAAAACATTTAAAACTCTTGAATAATCATAAATCCTCATATTAAATTGTCATATATTGCTTGCATGATAATATAAATTGAAATTGAGAAATTTAAGCTATATACTTATCTTCATAGATTAAAATCTTCAAAACTTAATGTCCTAATTGCATATTCCAAATAATAAACTCCAAACCAATTTTACAAAATTTCCTTCAAAATTTATTTAGCTACTACCAACTCTACATCAATTATGAAAGGAACATAATTATATACACGAATGAAAGTACATTTAATTTAGGGAAAAACATAATGCATAGTAGTTGATTAGGGGCATATATGATTAATTATTTATCACAAAAATGCAATGCTTAATTATGGAGTATTGCCTAAGGGCAAGAGAAGATGCCCTAACAGGCTAAAAGGAATGTAATTAATATTATTTAATCAGTCGGTGCCAAATATTTCGGTGATTGGACCCTTCACCTTAATCGCTTACTTCATTTCATTTCTAAAGCTAACTTATTTTTGCCTTTATGTTGTCTTCACTGTCCTTATCAACCCCATCAATTTTAGAGATTTCATTATTTCCACCAATCATATTTTCACGTTACTTTCAATAATAAACTTTATTTCATCAATTCATGTGTAGCTTTCTTTATCAAAAATCTAATTTTTTTGTATTGTATTTCTATCTTGTTTTTCATAGTATTAAACTTTATTTATATTAAATGCTGGGTAACATACTCGTTTTATACCTAGTTATATATTAAATGCTTGATTACTCACTGTGAAATAATTTTGAACAACATTTATTTGAAGCGAATAAAGGAAATATTTATCATTTATTTCCGTGTAATATACATTTATATAAGAGTGCTTTTTTTATATAGTAAATGCTTGATTAATTTTGTATATGGATACGTATTTTTGTTATGTAGATGAACCCATTATTAACAAAAATGTGGCATCTACAGACTATAGTCTTTTAAAGCAACCTGCATTATTCAAGTAAATGGAATTAATGAAAAAGCTAATGATTAAATATAAAAAAACTGCATACGTACATAAACAAATAAATGAATGAAAATAGTATAGAACACTACTTATTGCACAACCATCTCTATGGTAAACAGTGACAAATATATCATTAACATAAAATTTATCCTTATACCGTTATACGTGTATGTACCCATTAGATTAGTACACAATTAGGGGAACTGGATTCAAACTTTTAAATCTGGTTCAACCTAGACATACACCCACCATCACATATATTCATCCATATATTGTTTATCACCTATTATATTATATTTTACTTTTTAAAAAATCCTTTAATTTTACATCGAAAATCTAAAAATTCACTACAAATTAAGATATACTTTTTTAGTTAAACAAACTATAATATAATTATGCTTAGTTACAACATGTATAGATTTATCGTTGATCATATATACATATATATACATGGGACCAATATAACTTCATTCTATATAGCATCTCAAATAAGATGTATGATGAGGATTAAGATATGGAAATTAAGAAACATAATAAGAGTACATTGTCAAATTGGAGGAGTCACTAACATAACATTGAGTACTTTTTATTACATCTGAAGAAACATAGGCCCCACAAAAATAAAAATAAAAAGAGAAAAAGAAAAGAAAAAAGCCAGGTTGGACTTTGGAGGGGGCAGTAGTTGACATAAAACAGTGCCAGAAAGGGTAAAAGCACAGTTGCAAAGTACAGTTGAGTGAATCGCTTATTTTGCTAAATTCCATTTTCCTGGGAGCAACTTCACTTCTACCTTTTATCATTTTTTTATTTATATTTATGTACCTTTTTTTTTAGATTCCCCTGCACACCTTTGTCATCTAACTATAATACCATTTATATCTGTTGAAAGATTCTTACTTACTTTGCAGATTAGAGAAGCAAACAAAACATATGCATGAGTTGTATCACCTTTAACTTGCTCTTTATTTTTCAGCTGTAACTGACAATGACACATCTACTATACATAGTTGACCACATTATACCTATGTTCATCTAATTACAAACTTCTTTAATCTTTAATCCAATTATTAATCCATTAATTACTCTCGCATGTTAATTTTAGCTCTCTCTGTTTACAAACCATTGGATGGAAATGGAACCACGAGAATTACATCTGATTAAATAGTCATATGATCGATTATAATATATATTCTATATGACAACTAATCTTGTATAAGAAGGTTAAGAAATATGTTTAGCACTTCTTCGTAGCTTCAAGAATCCTATGTAAATCACACGTCTATAACTGTAGCACCCCAACCCATCTCTGTAGGATTGAGGCGCCACCTTGACCTTATGCTCAAATGATTTTTTGTAAAAAGGATAATAATTTATTTTTTCTTTTAAAAAGATTTTCGTAAATAAACTCAGCGGAAGACTTTATTAAACACGAGTATTTTTTTTTCTTTTCTTTCAATTTTTAAATTGAAAAGCTTAGCATGCAAGTATTAACTCATGTTCTACCCACATTTATAAGTCAAAAACTTTGTCATATTTAAAACGACTAAACAGTCCACTTAAGTCGATATTAGAAGTCTCAAAAGGCATCCAACGTTTCAAATTCGTACACATTAAAATATATTAAAACACACACATATTTATATATATATGCTTCTAGAGGGGAGTCCATACAGCCGGCTACTCATCCGCTTCGTCATATGTTGATCCTGAAAATATTTAAACATAGCAACATAAGATTTGAGAAATCTTAGTGGATAATGCTTATTAACTGTTACATTAAAGAGATTAACTGATACGCTTAATATGTCATCTCCAAGGTCCGAGGACCTGGTATAATCTCCAAGGTCCGAAGACCTGGCTCCAAGGTCCGAAAACCTGGCTCCAAGGTTCGTCAACCTGGTACTTCACCCGAAGGTGTCATTTCATTTCATCATACTCAACATACGAGTTATTCTAAATAATGTAATTGTAAATAAATGTTACCCACTTTTGACGTTGATTCGTAAGCTGGGATAGCTCCTGAAGTATCCGATCGCTCGTACTGCACTCGGCACGTTCATAAATTCTTAGTCTTTATGTCACATTTCAATTATATCATACATATCTAACTTATTATGTTTATCGTACATATAACATATGTATATCACAAAACATAACTATTGATTTAGGAGAAATATTAAAATATACTTTCAAACAAGCATCGATTGTACCTTGAAGGAAATGAAAACCGTATTTTACTTTTTAACTCATAAAACTCTAATTCATATGCTAAAGACTTAAATTATCTAACACTTCACACATAAGCACACATTTAATCACATAACATCAGTTTTGAAAAAGTATAAGGGATCGATTTTATAAAATTAATTTTTCTAAGGTCAGAAACTGCATAAATCCAACTCAAACTGGACTATCTTTGAAAAATCATCATAATTCATAAACTACTCCAAACATTACCAAATTTTAACCATATACTCAAAACTTCATGTAGAATAATATACTAAAACAGTTTTGAGAAACTCAAAGTGTACGATTTTATAAAAATAATTTTCTAGGGTCCAAAACTGCATAAATCCAACTCGAACTGGACTATCTTTGAAAAATCATTATAATTCATAGACTACTCCAAAAATTCTCAAATTTTAACCATAGACTCAAAACTTCATGTAGTATAACATACCAAAACAGTTTCGAAAAATTCCAAGTATAAAATTTTATTAAAATCGGCAAAGTGGACTGCCCTTTCTAAAGATTTTCACAACTTGATTTAACTCACTTATTTTCATAATTAAAATGTAGATTCGACTTTTATAACACTATCAACCTCAAATAAACCATCTTGACTCAATTTATCACACATGCAATGAGCTTAGACAAGATAATCAAACATGCAATGACTAAATCAACATGCAATTGAACAATCAACTCCCAAAAGTGACATACATTAAAGATCAACCATACCAAACAAGACTTTGAACAAATTTCTTCACATTAGTAGAAAATCACCCTTGGATCATACATGCCATATGTTTAGGTAAAGAAATCAAACATGCAAAGCTTAATCCCACATTTATTTGCTCAATCAACACTTAAAATGACATATTTTTGAAGATCAACCACATATCATCTCTTAGATCACACATGCAATAGGTTTAGGTGAGGGAAAACAAACATGCAATACTTTCTTCAACATGCATTTCAATATTAAGAACCTAACCATGACTCTAAAGAGGAGATTGTTGAGATTTAGCTAAAATACCTCTAGGGTTGCACACAATTTATGAGTTCTTGAGTGTTTCTTGGATGGAGATTATCTTGAGCTTAACTTTCCATGATCTCTTGGAATGATCTTGTTTCTTCACTCATTTCTTGAATTGGGTAGCTTGTTTGAAGATGGAGAATATGATTTGAAGGAGAAGAAAAGGAGTAGAGAGAAGAAAGAGCAACAATCTAGAGAGAGAGAGATGTGCTTTAAAAATGAGGGGTGAAATGAGCTTGAAGTGTGGAGTCTCCCCTTTTATATGTAGCATATAGTATAATAATTCTAATTTAATACATGTATTATACATATAGATCATCTCTTGTAATATTTGTCCACTAGAGGTGTGATGATTAGTGTCATGGAAACTTGGTTTGGATTTGATGGGATATGGAAGAGATAGAGTGTAGTTCTTACCTAATGTGACATGTAAAATAATGAATCATGGTAATTATACATAAACTTATTTTCAATTTAATACATCATATAAGTCACATGAGTATGTTTGAAATATATTTAATTTAACACATCATAATAGTCACATACTTTATTGCACATAAACTATATAATAAAATCCACATAACTATAATTAAACACATAAGTCACATTTCTTATATTAATTATTTAGTCATTTTTATGTATAACTTATCTATTTTGGTCGGTCTTTTTCTCATGCATGTTGAGTGCATCACGATCGAACCCGGTCTCTTCGGATAGCTATCCTGCAAGACTTTTAGACTTAAAGAAATATTAGCTCATCCATTCTTGATAAAAAAAAAAAATTGTCTTAAACTCGAAAAGATCATACGCTATAAATTATTTTATAAAGAGTGAAAATTATATATATATAAATATATGCTATGCAATTTTTATGAAAAACGGGGTGTTACAATAACCGTCGAGCCTTCTCCGGTGTTCTCTCCAGAACTCTTCTACCGTATTTGTGTGTGGGGCACCATATAATATTGTGGACTATTTAATAGCATAGAAACCTAGGAGTTTTAGAATTCTTTTTCTTGCTCTTCAACTCTCTTATTCTATATAAGAAAATGATCTAAATAAAATCATATCAAACATATTTATCTCATAAATATTTCTTAACTGATATATTTATCCGGATAGTCCAACAAACCTAATTATACCATAGTATATATTATACTCTTTATAATATATTAAGTTCAATCTGGATAGTCCAACAAACTTAATTATATATTATACTCTTTATAATATATTAAGTTCAATAAAAAGCCATCAAAGGGACCTAATTGGACCCAATTAAATTAAGCTTCAATAAATTAATTCTGACTTAATCAACTATTGACTAGTCAAAATAAAATATTAATCTCGTTCAAGTCCACTATAAGTACGAGATTGTATTCTTAATTAAATTAAATTTATTGGAACAATAAATCAATAAATTATATCCTTTGATTGATCAATTCAACGTGCTTAACTTGTCAGCTTCCCGACTTGCTCATCGGAGCTAGCTACTTCCTTTTTTTAATACAATATTTTGTCTTTCAATATTTAAGATATGATTTCTTGTCTTTGGATTCATAATATTGATCCTAGTACTTGGATGTGTTAGCGATAATAATGGGAAGGATATGACCATATCTTAGTTTCCGTAATTATTTGATTTGTTGTAATCATTGATTGATTTGTACTCTTTGTATATATTGAATACAATATGCACACCACCAATTGTGGTGACACAAATCAGCTCTTACATGGTATATATTGAATACAATATCCACACCACCAATTGTGGTGACACAAATCAGCTCTTACAGGATGACTATCAATTATACATGTTCATTAAGGTTGTTACAATGACCTCGATCAATTATCAAATTTCTTTTCGTACTTGGATGTTTTGATCAAATAAACATCTCGATGTATGTGATGATACGAGTAACAGTACCATCTTAACCACTGCAACAATTACATTAATCCTTAATAAACATCTTGAGGTATGTGATGACACCGAGTAACAGTATCATCTTAACCACCCCACAATTACATTAATCCTTAATATCAAAACACCTATTTAATTCTCTAGTCAAGTCAAAGTTCTTATTTAGGTATATCTATGGAGTTAAATGAGAGATACATGTTTCATCAATTTCAAGTTACTAATTACCATCAATATTGTAAAGTGATAACCAGCTCCATTTCTAACCAATGTACTATATGATCAAAGTATCATTTGAAGTCATCAATATTGTAAACCCCTTATTACAATTCATAATTTTGTGATATTTCATATAAAAAATTTCCCTTTTTTTTACCCATTAATGTTATTGATTATTATAATAGTCCTTTAAGTTTGATTTTTTTTTAGTCTGATTTTAATTGGTAATTCAATTTTCGACTATAACTGCTATCACGAATGCTGGTGACGCCACTATTATTCTCACACTCAAAATCAAATAAATTGATTGTATGAAGGATATTTTGATTTATCATGTGTCAATTATTAAGAGAAAATCCTCAATTTAGGACATAAATCAAAATTCTCTCCAAACGTCAAAATTCTTAATTTGTAGAGGCACATTATCATCACCAACACACATGTCATTACTTATCGTTGAAAATCAAATTTCCAACAAAATTCAAACTAAATTTGGAAAAAAAGAATTAGAACTTATAGAATCATTAAAAAACTTGAAGAGTTAGTTGTCTAAAAATGGACTAGTCATAGGATCAAAACTAAGATTATATATATATATATATATATATATATATATATATATATATATCTAAAAGTTGCAATTATACAACATGATGTTCAGAACACTGATGGATAATTTAATCCCTTGAATCTGAAATATTTAAGAAATAGATCGATGGAAGGCAAGTTGCAACAGATAATTATAATTGGACAAGAAACTATGGATAGGATCAGTAAAAGAAGACAACAATCTTAATTTTTATTATCTGTAGATATTTAATATTTAATTAGAGCGTTGTTTGGCATCATAATTATATCTTTCTTGAAACTTGGATATATACACTATTTCAAAAGGATTGGCAATATCTGCAACTTGTTATTTCATGCTGCAGCCCCGATCAATCTTCTGACAATGTATCAATTGTTATATCAAGAATTGATACAAAATGAGATTTAATATCTTCTCACTTGTTGTAGGTTTAATATCTGTCAACTAAAACAAAGTTTATAATTAATGAATGTGTCATCACTACGCATTTGAGTTATACATATTATTTTATTAATTTGTAATAGAGAATACATACACATTGAATTGATACGTGTTCACATTAATTTTTGTTAGGTATCTATTGGAAGACTACTGTGGTAGACAGATGTAACAAGTTTAGGAATATTTGGACAAGATGAATTAGTTCATATGATGCAATTATGGCATATAAGTCACAATCTACATTTAGTTTGTCGTTAGACTCCAAAGATGAGCTGTTATTCACGTTACTCCATACATTTTGATGTTGATATTTAAAGATCTTCTTATTTCCTTGGAAACACCAACCCTTAACAAATATTCTAAATTTGGAAAAGAAATTTGAAAAACCCACGTGGAACCCAAATTACAATCTTTCCTTTCTTGGAGCGCAGCAAATAATTATTAGTATGTTGCTCTATGTTTGAAACCCCTCTATTTTAGGCCCATCATGGAACGAATGTTCAGTACTTATGACTGTTTTTTGGACTGGGCCTCAGAATTGGGCCAAAATTAGGATAGTTTCAGAATAAATTGAATAAGTGAATGAATAAGTGTAAGAATTGTTGGAAAAATCACTAACTTTATTTAATTTGTAATTTTAACCAACATTTTGAATATTGACAAACATAACATGAACTTTCATATTTTTGCAATTTTAACCAATAGACAGTTTTTTAATTTGTTTATTTTAGAATAATTCTCACTGTTGCAAAATAGAACAATAACTTAACATACAAAACGATAGTTATTTTGAAATGGTAAAACTTATTGTCAAAAGAAGCTTACCCGAAATCTTGATGTTGGTCAAAATTGTAAAAAATATAAAAATTCATGTTATATTTGCTAATATTCAAAAAATAGATTAAAATTACAAATTAAGTAAAGTTCGTGATTTTTCCTGGAATTAACCTAAAAAATATTCTCAATTTATTGTGACGGAGTCATGGAGCGAAGTGGGGTACATTTATTCTGTATTCATTATTTTAATTACTAGGTAGTTTCAAACGATTTCTATTTTCTAAAATGCATTGTAACTATCATGGTAAATCAAATTCCAAATATCAAAATCATATTTAACATTTAAGCCAATCACATTCTTCTTAGCTTGCAATGAATTAATACATGTGGTAGGTGTGTAGTACATAAATAGAAATAAAATGAAACACTAATTAAGTAAAATTTAAAATATAGAACTCCAAAACCAATTTTACCCATATAGATTGAGACGAGCCATTTAAAAAAGAACACATAATAAATGAAGAATTATATTCCAAGAAAAAAAACAAACAAATATTGATACTAATTGTACTGAAAGCTCGCAGGCCCTCTTAACAAAATCAAGAAGCAAAAAAAGGGAAGAAGATCAACAAAAACTGATCAATGTGATGATCATACCATTACCTATAGTAATAATATTTGATCACATCTCAATATTATTGACAAAGCATGAACTTCAGAAAACTTGAAAATAATTGCAGATTTGGCCTATAGTTTCCAATCCAAATTTATCAGTCTTTACAAACAATTTCACACGCACAAGATGGAAATAAAAAACCCACTATACTTTCTAAAGCATGCAGTACATTACACCTGATGATTTTCTTCTTAACAAAAAAAAAAAAAAAAAAATCAAAATAAATGCCCTACTTCACAAATTCTAATCCATGACAAAGAAAAAAAAAAAGGCATGCACCTGAATGATGAACAACTGATATGCATAATTTCAAAAATAACCCTTGATGAGTCAGTTGATCGGCTTTTCGCAGTCTTGAAATTCTTTAAGCAATTTGTCATCGCGAAAACCAACCACGAACTGCGCAACCGCTTCAAGAAACAACGCCGCCTGATACGCGCTCGTCACGCTCAACACATCGGCCAAAACACTCCTCCTCAGCCTGTTGGCGTCCACCACCACCCCCACCAGCTCCTCCGTCTCCTCCGCCATCGCCTCCGCCACCGCCGCCTTCACGCCTTCCCCCCTGCCCCACTCCGCCCCCACATCCTTCACGAACTTCACCTGCGCTTGCCGCGCACGCGCCGCCAGGGCCGGCACCATGAGCCTCAGCCCGCACTCAATCTGATCCACCCTCGTCGTGAGAACCTTAGACGGGCTCCTCCACGCCACGGCCACCGCCCAGGGCTTGTCGAATTCAAGAACGTCGTCGTCTTCCTCGGACGATTCGTGGTCATCGAGGAATGAGCGGAGGAGATTGGTGAAGAGGTAGGGGTGGAGGTCGCCGAGCCAGAGAAAGGGCCTCTCGAGGGAGTTGCGCCAGTCGGGGTAGAGGCAGAGGGCGACGTCGTCGGGGGCGGCCTGGTCGAGGGCGGCGTAGTAGGAGTGGAAGTGGTGGTGCATGGCTTCAACCTGGATGGAGAGGAGGGCCGGGTTGACGGAGAAGGAGGAGAGGGTGCGGCGAAGCTGGGGGAGGAGGATGGTGGCCAGGGTGTTGAACCAGTGGTTGTAGAATTCCGTGAACGGCGTTGTGCTCGTTTTCTTGCGCCCAAACAGACCCGATTTCAACATCTTTGGAGAAGATGATGATCAGATTCTTCTAATTAGGGCTCACTATAGCTGTCTTTCTTTTCTCTTCACCTTTAATCTCCCTAATACTGATTACGCCACTCTCAATATCTCTTATAACAATATATATATATATATAAAATATTGGTTTTGAAAAATTTATATTTTTTCATATAAAAAAATTCAAACCCAAATCATTCAGATTACTATTCTCAATTGGGCATTCCAGCCCAAATCCAGGAGAAAATTAATAAGGCCCATGATAATCAGCAATCAAGGAGAAGAACAACCCGAGCCCAAAACACAAGGAAGCCCACCAGGACCTATCAAATAGTCAAATAGTAAATTGTTGGCCCAAACAATGAGGGTCACTTACTTTGGAAGTATTTCAAACAAGAATCATAAATAAATAATGATAATACTTCTGAATCACGAACAAGTAGTGAGGATCCTGATACGATGGGGTGTTTATTGTTGGTTAAATATAATAAATCAACAAACTGGAAAGAACCTGGGCTAATTGAGATTCTTTAAAATAATCAACTATTTAAAAATTGATTATTTCATGGAACCTATAAATTTAAATTATGGATCATCGTAATCAACATTTTTCATTATCTTATGTTATTCAAATATTTTAATAATATATTTTTGAAAGTAAAATTTAAAATATTACAAAGTTAAAAGTTATTCACCCGTGTCGAACTAATAATTCCTTCATAAACCTAAATTGTTTCAATTTATCTGTATTTTTTATATATCAAGAAATAATTTAAGTTTGTTCTTCCAATTTTTCCATTGTCTTGTTGTTATTATACTAGAGTTTCATTCATCCTAATATGCATAATTTTTGGTGGAAATATATTTAGTATTCTAAAAAAACTAAAAAATATCAGAAATACACTCAATCATTTTATACAAAAATGCAATCATAACTATTAATATACTTTTAAATGATAGATAAATTAAAAGTTAGGAAATAATGTTTAAAATGTGAAATTTGTAGTATCCGTTAAATTAATTTGTATAGGCCGAAGAGATGATGGATATGTCCAAAAGGTCCATGTGAAGAGCACATTATATAAAGCATGTATGGAGAATCGTATCTAGTGCATAAAAGTCAACAACGAGAATGCGGACACAATACCCAAAATACGCTTATCTTATTATTATTATCTAAAATAAAATAAAGTACTACTTTAATTTAATTAACGACGGTAAAATAATAGAGTTTGAAATAAGGTTGTGCACGGGTCCGGAGTAAATTATCGAAATCGGATCGAAAAAGTTCAAAATAAAAAATCTCTATTGATTTTTTGACTTTCTCTAAATTGAACCGAATTTCTTTTTGGTTTGGTTCTGGAGAATTTTCAATTATCCGAATCGAGAACTGAACTGAATTGGGACGGAATCAAATCGAATTGGATCGAATCGAATAACTGATTTTAATATATATATATCATTTATTTTTCTATATCTTGGTATAATTCATAATATATATTTTGATTAAGTTAGTAATTTTTAAAGCTATAAATAATCTACATTTTTTATTTTTTAATAATTTATAATACTGAACTACATTCTAATGACTTTTATCAAGAAAACATAAATTTTTTTAAATTATGAAACTTTGTAACTTTTGAAATGAATTATGTAGTTTTTTGTTGTCAATAAAACTTTGTTAATACATGCTAAATTAGTTTTAAATTATGAAACATTGTAACTTTTGAAATGAATTATACAGTTTTTTTGTTGTCAATAACACTTTGTTAATACATGCTAAATTCGTTTTTTATTATTTATTTTTCTAATTTAATTTGGTGTATTTCAACATATTTATTTTTTTATTTTAATTTCTTTTAATATAACTGAATATTCGAATATCCGTCCTGAACTAATCCAAACCAGTGGACCCGAAGCTCCAAACTGAACCGAACCGAAATTGATTTGGTTTAGTTCTAAAGACTTTTATTTTGATTTAATTTCGAAGAATCAATTTTAAAATTTTTCGAAATTTGGTTCAATTCCGGAGATTTTAAAATCTCGGAAGCAATTTGGATTGTGAACACCCCTAGTTTGAAAGTAGGGTCCCATCGAAATATCAGGCAATATTTAGTATTAATCAAAGCTGTCCGATCCGAATTTGCTGCTTTTCACTAAACTCACTCTAATTTCTCCCCCACCGACACCATTTTTTTTTAGCTTTTCCTTTGACTCCCCAATCACTTTCTTTTTTATCCTCATTATCAATCTTAGTAATGAAACATTAAAGCCTCAATTGCAATGTAAATTTTGAAAACGAAAAACAAAATTTCATCCTACTAGTAATAATTCGTTTTATTAGAAAAATGAATAAAGAGTAGGAAAAAAATTCAGTTACATTTACACCCCTGAATCCCATCACGACTCATCTCAACCACCCCATGCCATCTCCGACAACCACCGCCTTCCTCTTCCTTCTCCTCGCCGTGGCCGCCGCGGCGACATCGGAGGATTCGGATCTGGAATTCGACTGCACCAACAGATGGATCCACATCCGGCAGCTCCCCCCCCAATTCAATCGCGACCTCCTCTCTAACTGCTCCGAATACCCTCTCTACGAAAACTTCTGTCCCCACATCTACAACCATGGCCTCGGCAAGAGAACCCACAACACCTCCCACAGCTGGTACCGAACCGACCCGTTTATGATGGAGCTCATCTTCCACCGCCGCATGCTCGAATACCCCTGCCTCACCCCCGATCCCAATCTCGCCACCGCCATCTACCTCCCCTACTACGCCGGAATCGACAGCCTCAAATACCTCTACGGCCCCGAAATCAACTCCAGCTTCCGACACGGCTTGGATTTGTACAATTTCTTAGCGCATTCCGACAACCCTTCCATATGGAACCGGCATCTTGGACACGACCATTTCCTCGTCATGGCGCGCCCTTCTTGGGATTTCAGCCAGCCTCTGTCCAACGATCCGCCGGTTTTCGGGACATCCTTCCTCGAATTGCCCGAGTTTTTCAATGTGACGGCGTTGACGTTGGAATCCAGGGCTTATCCCTGGCAGGAACAGGCGATCCCCTATCCGACGTCGTTTCACCCTTCGAATCTCGCGCTCTACGATTCGTGGGTGAATCGGGTGCGGAAATCGAGGAGGAGTAATCTGGTGATGTTCGCCGGCGGTGGCGGGGTGTCGCCGAATCCGAACATCAGGCGGAGCATCAGGGTTGAATGCGACAATGTTGCTAATGCCAGTATCAACGGGACTGGATACAGCAAGTTCTGCGAGATCGTGGATTGCTCCAATGGGATATGCGAGCACGATCCCATCAAGTTCATGAGGCCGATGTTGCAATCCAGCTTCTGCTTGCAGCCTCCGGGGGACACTCCGACACGACGGTCAACGTTCGACGGGATTATCGCCGGGTGTATACCGGTGTTCTTCGAGGAGATGTCGGCGATGAGGCAGTACGGGTGGCACTTGCCGGAGGACAAGTACGATGAGTTTTCGGTGTTGATAAGCAAGGAAGATGTGGTGGGAAGAGGGGTGAAGATTCTGGAAGTGTTGATGAGCATACCCAGGAGTGAAGTTAGGAGGAAGAGAGAGAAGCTGGTGGAGATGATGGGGAGAGTGATGTACAGAAAGCATGGCAGTTCTCTGGGATTGAGGACCAAGAAAGATGCCTTTGATGTTGCAGTTCAGGGAGCTCTTCAAACAATCATATCAAGACTTCATCATCTTTCACACCACTCTCAATATTAATTCACCCTTTCTTTTTTTGTAATTATAGTTATACATTCTATACATTTGTTACTCAAGAAATGGTGGAAAAGAATTTTGAAATCTGTATATAATTGTGCTTGTTCAACCCAACTCTTGTCTCGTGTCGTCACTTCTCTGCTTATTAGAATTTTGGATGCGTTTTACACACTTTGAGACTTGGCCTGTTTCAAACTTTCAATTGATATATAACATAAACAATTACAATATGAGTTGCTTTTCACAAATTATTACAATGTCAGTGTGGCTTGGGCTTATTGAGAACGCCTCAATGCAGGACTATTTGTTTATTTATATGTTTGTGATAGGTAGGGAATAAGTGCATTTTATTGTGGGTATATTTATGATTTTATAATTTTTTAGATAATTGAATGCACTGTTTTTGTACCTATATATGTTTTCGGTCTTCAAATTTTGGAGGCAAGAAAAGCGAATGGAACAAGACATGGAATTAATTGGGTCATTCTTGATTCAAAAGAAATTTTTTTTTTAAAGGAAATGAGTTGACTTTAATTGAAGAACAAAGGAAATGACTCGGGACAAAAAATTAAAAGAAAGGAATGATAGAAAAAGGGGTCATTCTACTTGTTGAGGGCAAGAATCACGCCACCAGCTAATATACCCTATTTAAGTGGTTTTCTCTCCAGGCAATATTACTGTTCACGGAGGCAAGAGATCTCAGAGAGAGAGAGTTAGAGAGAAAAAAAAAAATTATTTTCATAGGTTAAGTTTGATGGATTTCTTAATTGCTTTTCTGGATTTGATTTCAAAGATGCTCGGTTAAATTCTTAATTTCGGTTAGCAGAGATATTTGAACTCGTATATCTATTTATTTTCTAATTAATCTCGTATACCCTTCTCGATGTTTGATTGAAATTGATTATGTTATTTGAGTATAATGATTTTAATTATTATTTGATTTAGATTGACCACCTAAATTAAGTATTTGATAATTGATTGCTAGAATCTTAAATCATGAATCCTAATTGATATCAGAGGATAATTGAACTGTTAACTGGAATATTTGCATCTACTGATTTCTTGTTTAATTTGCTTTCTAGGTTTATTTTATTTAATTTAGTGATAGTTAATCAATCTCAAAAACCCCCTCTTAATTTATTATTTGATTGAATTGAACATATGTGACATAGTTAATCACTCCTTGTGGGATTAGAAAAAAAATTAATAATTTTATCGCGTTGCGACGGACAATCAGTTTAGTTTGTAATGTAATATAGATATGCTTAATTAGTTAGTAATTGAATTGACAATTACTATTAAAAAATGTAACAATTTTTTGAATTGAGAAATATTCAATTAAGTTTATATATATATAGCATGTCAAATTAAAAAATAATACCGTATCATCATATGCCTGGTTTATAGTAATAAATAATAATGAAGCATTTGTAATCAAGAATCTAAGTCCATATTAATTCATACTGCCACTTGGTATATTCTACAAGAAAATGGACTACGTCTTAATATTGGGCCTATATGGGCACTTCAGCCGATTGGTATTCTTGATTTTAAAACCTACCACGGCCCAAAACTAAACAAAATTAAACCAGGTAGCCATTTGGATTATTTACTTCTATGATGTTTTGGTTTTGTGTTTTATTTGACCTGTACAAGCTAGTTACCTAATATAATACGATCATTAATGTTGTAATTTCATGTAGCTTCAATTAATAAAATTAAATATGAAATTGAATTATTTTAAATTCAAATTTTATTTCTTATGAATTTAATTAGTTTTAAAATATCATTAACATTATACTAAAATGAATCACATGTAACATTTGATGGAAAATATTGGAGCTTCAATTTTAGACTTTTAGTATTTATGGAATATGTTTCACCAAAATACATGATTTCAGGATTCATTAGTTGTTTCTTTCAAAAAAGAAAAGAAAAGAAAAGGATTCATTAGTTGTTATTTGAGGAAGAAGAGCTATATGCTATATTGGATTCAACTCAAGGAAGAAGCATGATTTTATCACATTTAATATTAAAAAAAAAAGGTAGGATGTAGCAGCCATTGTAGACTTTTCAATTATCATCATAACAATGAAGAAAAATGGGATAAATGAATAAAGTGAGAAAGGACAAGGCATATATATTCTACTGCAGTACCTAAACTTTCTAAAAGATTTGATATGGACTTTCTATAGGCTATTTAACACCAATCAACAGGCAATTGTCAAACACACACACACACACACATTACTCATGTGATTGTAGAAGCACAGTGTGCCTACATTAGCCTATTACTTCCCTTCCAAATTAGAGTGTTGAAAATATTGGTATTAACTAAACATCGATGATTTGATTTTTTAGTACTAGTTTGACTAGAATTAACTAATAAATAATTATGTCTTAGATGGTTCATATGTAGGGAATGAAATAGTTTTCCAATTTTATTGTGGTTCAACCGATATTGATATTCACCTAAATTGTGAAAAAAAAAAGCATTAAGCCCCTATTTTCATATCAAATTGCCTATAAAATAATGGAAATTATGGCAATATTTTAATCACTGTAAATGACAAAAAAAAAAAAAAAAGGAAGACAAAGGGATATTAACGATGGTCATGACTCATGAGCATGTTTTCCCCTAGAAAATAACAACTCCATTCCACAATTATTTATGCAATTCACCTAAACTCTGTTCTCCTTTTGTGCTACCAGCTATAAGAACAAGTTCTCTATTGCACCCCATTTAAAGATTTTTCTACATTCTATTTATAGCATCCAAGAATCCAAGGGTAATTGAGAATATGGTGAGTGATTCTCCACATAATTTTGAATGGTGTAATTCTTAATTATTATTTACAAAAATTTATGGGATTTATGTTCAGGCAAGTATTGAATCATATCGAGGGTGGGTGGAGGTACTTGTGGACGAAAAGTTCTTCAAATCCTGTTTGGTTCATCACTCTCACAAGAAAAATGAAGAGAATAGTTTTTGCTTGGACTGTTGCATTTCTCTCTGTCTACATTGCTTGCCTTCCCATACTACTCATCGTCTTTTACAGGTTTCTCTATCCATACCATCTTAATAACATACTATATTTAATTCATTTCCTCATAATAAATGAGAATTTTGTAGTTCAGATATTGTCTCGCTTTTATTTGTGCTACACTCATATAGCGATATAAGTGGGACATACGAATGTACAATATGAGTAGGGATATAAAAGAATCGGAATAGATTGAGAATCTTATTTGACATTTGATATCTTTAAGCTGTAGATTAGGAGGTATATGTACCAAGATGTTTTGAGGTTGAAAGATGCTGAAAACTTGATAGACTGCTCTTTTATTCAAGTAAGCCTTTTCTTTTTTTTTCATTATTTTCTTGGACATTACCTTTTTAGGAGTATTTTATATCATTAATGTTCATTTCTATTAATGGTTCATAACTGTAGTCATACATAACAAACAATGCAAAAGTAGTGTTCTTAAAGCAAAGGCCAATAAGGAGATCAGAAATGAAGACCTCAGGCAACTCTTGTATCATATGTCAACAAAGTCTTCAGTACCCTTACCTCTTTTGTTCCATCTTTTGTAAGGTCAATTATTTCTAATCTTCATCAATTTTGTACACAATTTATTTTAATTCATTTTCTTAAACTGTAGGGGAAAAAAGTGTTAATGATATAGAAGTATATATGTCTATGGTGATTGGCAGGTGAATTACATTATGAACAATTCAAGAAAACTAATTTTGTACAAAGATGAAGATTGTTTGGTAGAGATTGAAGATGGGAAACTGATATCCAATTCAGTAGTTCAAACACTGGTTCCTCTTGCAACCTCGTATAGTTCAAGCAGTTCAACCAAGTTCAAAGGTTTTAACGATCAATCTTTGGCAAGGAAAGGCAATAGTTGCACTAATTTCATGTCGGGATGGTCGGAGGGTATATCTCCAACGAATCGTAGAAAGAATGTACCTCGACGTTCGCCTCTCTCATAGACATGATGAACATTTGGTGCAGTTCAATTATTTCCTGTTGAACAATGTGATCCAGAGAACAATTCCAAAGAACATGAAATATACTAATAGGCAATGCAAATATTTATATAAGTTTGCTGTTTTTTTCTTCTAAGTTTTTGGTGTAAGAAATTGTTCAAATTAAATTTGGTGTTTTTACCCAAGTCAGAGAGTGCTAGTGAGCAGGTGAGTACGAGAGTATAAAAAACATTTAAATGTCTGATATTTATTAATTGGGAGGAGCAACAAGAAGCACCAGTGGTCTAGTGGTAGAATAGTACCCTGCCACGGTACAGACCCGGGTTCGATTCCCGGCTGGTGCATACTTTTTTAAATAAATTCACTGCTTTTTAGAGATGGATCCAGTATTTATTAAAAGTATTTTTTTTCTTCAACAAAAATGTTGTGTTTAGCTGTATATAATCAATAACCAAATAGTATGCTTTCATATAAATAAGAGATTTAAGGATATAAATTGAGTTTATAATCTCAAACAATCATCAAAAGAAACGGTAATATGTTTATTCGAGTAGTATAAAATATAAATACATGGCACAATATATTTCCCAGAAAAAGTTAAATTTCTGAGACTGAATTAGAAGGTGAGCAAGTAAGGAAGAAAAATAGGATACCAAATGATGCATAATGTAAAAGTGAATATATGTGATGAAAATCTGGAAGATGTGTTTCTATGGAGAGATTTTAAAGTCGAATATATGTGATGAAAATCTGGAAGATGTGTTTCTATGGAGAGATTTTAAAGTCGTGATGAGCCATGGCGACTAAATCTTGGTCTTCCCATTCATCACGGTATGTCTCGATCGTCCTCCTCTTCCTCCGCCCAGTTACTAGATACATTGGCTTTCTCCACTCTTCGATCGGAGGACACCCAGCCTTTGCAGCCAACCAATCATCATACTCAAACTGAAACAACATTCCATCAATACTCAATTCCTCCAAGCCTACACTATTAACTTTTATTTGGAAGGTATCACTTTATTTCCACAGAGAGCAAATGTTTTGGATCACTGAATAGGTATGTGAGCAAATTACCTGAGATTCTCCCATTTGATGAGTATATCGCTTAGGAATGCCAGCTGCTTCTAATGATGAGTAAAAGGCTTCAATATTGGCCATCATTTCTTCAGTCGACTCAAGTGGGATTCGACCAGATAAAACTCCAGCTATCCACTTGCTCTGGAATTCATACATCGGAAAGGGTACAACCTGGAAGCAATTAAATCCAATGTTTTCTACATGTCAATTTATAGGTAGATTTTCAATGAACAGAGAAAAATAATATGGAAATGTAAAAGTTTGGCAGAACCAACCTTCCATGGCAAGCCAACAAATGAGAGCCATGGAGCCAATGTTGGAGGGAAAATATGCTGAAACAGTGGGCCCACTCGGTTGTCTTCAACGGTCACAATGCTGTTTGTTTCAAGAAAAGGAAAATAATACTTGTACCTGCAAACCAAAGGCCATGTAACTTATTTTCATTACCAGGAGAGTTCTTATAAAGAGAGACTAGACAATAAGTTATCTCATTACCCACCCCGTGCAGTGAAGGATAACATCAGCATGGATTTGAATTCCATCATGGAAAGCCACTGATCCATCCTGGTAAACACTCTTTATCTGCAGATTGTTATGTGTTACCCTGGTGAGTGTGACACAACCTTATTATAGGACATAAATTCAAGCTTACCATTGAATGCTGCCAGATATTGTTGCGTCCTGCCACTTTTCCAGTAACTCCAATTTGTGCTGATCTAGATGCAATATGGACTTCCTTGGCAATGCTGGCAATATCTCGTGAGATATCATCAGCACTTGCAGAACTCCCTATCATAACCACAACCTGCAAATTCACCCAAATTTATATGATATAACGAGATTTTACAGAGCAACAGTATCATTATATGAGTTCCAACAATTTTGGCTCATTTATAATTCATAAATTCAGGCCTATTCTTGGAAGTCTTGTCCCAAAAACATTTGCAGGTAACAAGCCAGACCAATAACGTTAATTTGAAGCAAACATTTAAGCAGGAAAATAATGAACCTGACACATACTTGATCACAAAAGGGATCAGGAACCCGATAATTGTGACTATGAATCTGTTTCCCCGGCCACTCATCAATGCCTGAATGTTGGTGGGAATATCAACAAGTGAAGGAATGTTTTAGATACTCAACTTTCCAGTTGATATCAAAAGATAAAGCATTTAGGAAACAAGAAACAATTCAATTCAAAGCCTTCTGCTGAATAAAACAAGATTATGACAAGTGATTCCCTAACCAGAACTTATCATTGCAAGCAAAACACTTTAGCAATCAAACATGTAAAGCTGAAATCAATATCATCTATTCACAAATCAAACAGAAAAGGCTTACCAGGTATTCCTGCAATTCGGGGTTCAGTATAATGGCCATTACACACGACGACAGCATCATAAACCTCGTCATCACCATCTTCCCCATTGCTTTTCTTCGATCTCACGACCCATTTCCGATCCTCCACCAATCCCACATGCCAAACCTCCCTCCCAAACCTCACCATCTTCTCAAGCCCAAACTCCTCTGCAAAATCCCTCAAATACTCCAACACTTCCCCGTGACCCGGAAACCTCCTCGGATCCCTACCGGGTTTCGGGCTCGCCACAAACGGATAAACCCGGAAGCCCATCAACTCTCGGGGCAGGTTGGTGCGGAGCGACGCGTAGAGGCTGGAGTGGACTACTTTCCGTCTCGGGTCAGTTCCAATTGGGTCACTTTCCGTTTCGGGTGTGTACGCCCACACACCCCCTATCTTGTTTTCCCGTTCGTAAACAACGACGCTGTGGCCCTCTCGCCGGAGTTCCAGGGCTGTGGAAATTCCGGCGGCTCCGGCTCCGATGACGGCGACGGTTCTGGAAATAGGCGACGGCATGGTGGGGACGGGGAGGCGGATGGTCGGGTGCAGATTGGGAATTGTCATCTGATGCTTTATTCTTTGAATTAGTTATATAGCCATGTTTCTGGAATCTGGTAAGGTTATTAAAGAAACAATTTTTAGCATTTGGCATTTTTTGGAAGTGAATTGGTGGCATAGAATGGACATCCGCCATGAAAATTTCTTTGGGAGAGTCGTTGGTCGTTGACTCTCAGTGTATAGAAATATGGGCCGAAGATCCTTTTTGGGTCAAGTCTTTACAATTCCATTTGGGCTTTACTTCACAATTTGATTTTCGCAATTTGCGTATTAATATTTCGAATAGCCATTTAAGTCCGTTTGATTGAGCTTTAAAATTAGTCTTTGAAATTAATATAGCTGTTGAGTAAATTGAGTTCAAGTAAACTTTTCCTCTAATAATCAACAAACAAAAATTGAGTTCAAATTATTAAACATATATACACACATATAACTATTTTTTTCCTACTCAAGCTCAAGTTTATTTTAAATTTCATCAATTAAGAAGTATGTCGGATATTATTATTGTTTGATTTGGCATAAATTAATTTTTTAGCAATTTATATGGATTGTAAGTACATTTTAATTTTGTTAAATTTTAACTTCATTCATTTTAAATCTCATATTTCAAAATATCCTATTCAAATACAACCCAAGTGAAAACAAATGATTTCAAATGAAAAAGTTATGCTTTATACAACTGTGCTCTTTGTTCTTTTACTTTTTCACTTTGTTTGGCTTGCCAAACAAGAAAAGTAGCATTCACAGTAATTTTAAGAGTGTACACAAATATGTGTGTGTGTATATATAAACATATTATCAAAATACTCATTATTAGTGCATTTAAATGGATCATATTCAATCACATTCCCTTGGAAAATACCCAGCAAGTTTTTATTGCTTTTAGTCCTTTGACATTTGCAGTTTATATACATTAACCAGGCACAACCATTGTTGTATAATAAATAGTGAGTATTGAGAAATCTAGTGAAAATAAGCAATGAACTAAATAAGTAATAATATATTAACTAGGCACAACCATTTTATTTTGATAATGTACAACTTTTTTATACTACATTAACTCTCACTTACAACCCTCTATTTGTGATTTAAGTCTATCATTCAAAGTGTGTTGTAACTATGCAGCATAATTTTTTGAGATTTCTTTTTGAAACATGACTCTTTTCATTGGACAAAGGAAGTAATAAATTAGTAAATTAATCATTGTATCATTAAACAAAACAACACCAACCTTGAATTATAAGTAGGCTTGGCAATGGATCGGGTAAGTTATATGGACAAAACGATAATTGAGATGCAAAAAATTATAGTGCATGAGCCCTTATTTTATTTTGAAAGTCCTTTCATGCTTTAGTATGTTTATAGTTGGAATTATATCTATATTTATTTTATGATTTCTTATATTTTTAAAGAAAAATTAAATATAAAATAGTTATAAAAGAGTTTTAATAATAAAAAAATATATCAATTTAATTTATTTAAGGGCATACCATGGCCCATGTAGTTAAACGTAATTAAATTTCTTATAAACATGGATAAGAAAAACATTTTTTTCCAAAAGATTTTAGATAGTGATATAAAAGAAATGAAAGGGGGGTGCGAGAGTTTTTGTGACATAAGTAAATTATAGTAGCATTGAATTGGCAGTTTTGTCCTTTTGTACTACTTAACTGTCATCTGACTGGTCACTCCAGAAATCTAATAAAGCGCAACATTTTTGCACAACCAAACAAACAAGGACTAAAAGAAAAAAGGAAAATATATCAAAATTAGTTTTAGAGAGAGAAAGAGAGGATCCCAAGCAGAAGGGTTTGGAATTAGAGAACACACACACACACTTGACGCAGAAAGAAATTCTCTTTCCTCAACTTCCTTCCCCCACCTCCCATGTCTCTCTGATTCCATTATTTTCTGTTACTTTTCCTTCTCTCTCTCTCTCTATACATGTGTGTGTGTGTGTTTGTGCGGGTAGTGCATTTATTACTATGCTTTAGGATCTCTAAATATGGCGTCTTTGCTATGCCTATAATACCCCACTCTTCCAATGCCTACCCTTCTCTCTCTTGTATCGTTTTTAACGTCCTCTTCTCCATCCCTACTCTCTACTGGTTTGCTCTCTGATCTCTCTCTTATATACGTGATTATATTTATGTATGTGTTTCAAGATTTTCGTATAAATCGAAAAATAAAGAAATTTTTTTTGCTAGTGTTTTATCGTGTGGTTGATTGTAGTTGCCTTTTGCTTTGATCTTTGAAATTCCCAGAAAGCAAACCGGAAGAAATCATCAGAGGATTTCTAAATATTGAATTATGCCTTTTCGTTCCAACCAAACAGTGTCTTGCTGATGCCTGTTTTTTTTTTTTTTTTAATTGACTTCATTACTTTTTTACTCCTAGTGGGCAAAGAATAAATTTTATTGGGTAAAATAATCAGGGGAGGTATCTGAATCAATTACCATACTTTGTCCAATTCTTTGTTTCTAGTTGTTGCAACTTTGAACAACTGTTTCGCCACCTCAAATATCCCTGTTACCTGTAGTTTATTAATTGTACTAGGATATCCTTTAATTTGGAATTTAGGGTAAGTTTTGGAGTGAAAAATCGAGAGAATAAAACACTGTTTTTTTCTTCTGAGATTTAGTTTTGGTGGATCCAACAGTGGATCACTATTTAAAAGTTGTCTTTTGGATGGTCGTATTCAAGCAACTTATTGGATAGGCTTTGTGATAGGAAGTTGCTTGAGTTGTAATAAAAGTAGTAAAATAAACAAAATGCTGGTCTAGATAATTGCATCACAATGTAGCAAAGTGAAAAATGGTCGAATTAAGAAACAAGATTTGTTACTAGCAGCAATGTTTGAATATGGGGACAGACTCATGGAGTATGTGGTCTATGCTCCTTCCAAGTATATGATAGAAAGTCCTTATGAGGAAATAAGATATCAACAACTTATTTTACTTCCCCTGATCGAAGACACAGTCTTGTTCATCTTTGTTTTACTCATAGCTGCTGTTAATTCTGCTTCAGTATATGTGGTTGAATCAATTTTGAATCTTGACTATCCAGATCAGACAAACAGTCGAGAGTAGGATGTTGATGGATAGTGATTCTGGACTAAATTTGATGCTAGGACTTGATATTTCTTCACAAAAAGTTGTGACTCGGACCATGCTCAATCAGGAGGAGATTTTCAGGAACCAGGTGCTTTTGTTAGGTCTTTTATAAGATGCTACAATTACTGATGTTTTTTATCATTGTATGGAAATTGTCTTGTTTAAGTTCGATTTTATTTTAAAGTTCTTCGCTTCTTATTTTGTTCCTCTGTTGCTGATTTAACTTAGGTTCTTGAGCTACATCGGTTGTATGAGATTCAAAAGACAATCATGAAGGATGATTCTAAATTGAACTGTGGAGAAAGTCCAAATTCATTTCTAAGTCCTTTTTCTGAGAAGCTGAAAAATGAAACCCTAGCAATGGAGATGAAGTTGAGAGAATTCGAAACGGTAATACTCAAGTAACCTTTCTTACTTTGAAGATACTATCAAGTGTTTTGGTAAATGAATTTTGAACTCAATGAAACTCTTTCTTATAAGTAGATCATTAGAACAAAGTAAATTTAAATTACTCAATTGCCAAACAAATTAACTGTGCCTAAATGCTAGTTTTTTGTCCAGTCTTTAATTTCCAAGAAACCAGATATTTATGCTATTCACACACTTGGGAGTAGTATAGATAATACTTATTGGTGGATTATTAACACTTGAGTTGGTTCGTGCCTATCAGATTTGCTTCTTAGGATCTGTCAAAAATCATTCTCTAAAAGAGCACAGAGGCACATTTGAACACCAGAAAATATCACTAGATCTTAAACTTGCTGGCAGCAATCAATACACCAATGACAATGGCCACCTTTTGCGTGACTGTAATATGATGAAGCATAGCATCTACGACGATAAAGAGTCGTCTATTGATGTGCTCAAGCTCTCTCTGAGAGTAGGTGGAGACACATGGGAAAAAGGTAGTGGCAAAAGAACTTGCAAGAATAAGATCACTTATTCACCTTCACTACAAGCCTTTCATTTACAAGGATCCACGTATGGTAGATATGCCACTCATTCTGGAGTTAAGAATGAGTTTGAGGCGAGTTGCAGTTTCAGTGTGAAAAACGATTGTTTTGATTGGACTCCCCAATCACATGGAGAAGGCAGCGTGGATAGGAAACTCTTTTATCAAGGTGTGGACCTGTTTGGACACATGTCAAGTTCTTTTGTAAATTTTTCGTTTTTACACACTTCATTGTTGTTAAAACTCTTATGCAGGGATTGAACGATGTCATGAAGACCTATCATGCAATGATTTGGCCGCCAAAAGAATTCGCCTTACTTCTCATGAAGTAGAAGAACTGGACCTCAACAAGGCTCTTCCAGATGAATCATTTCTTCACCCAATTGATCCCTGGATATTTAATCCATCACAGTGTACATCTTCAGGTGTTTCACATAATGAGGTTGGTGATCATGGCAACAACAATGTGTTTACTTTTTCTAATCCCAGACAACGCAAGAGTAACTGTTCTGCTGAGCCCTCCGCATTGGATCAACAAGATGTAACGGTGTCTACTTTGACAATCTCACCAAGCAAAGACCTTGGTTCTGTTTGTGGACCTCTTTCAGACTTTGAAAGTGGCTCCAAGAAATTTCGACTTGAAAATGCAGAATCTGAAATACATTTGCCAGACAAAGCTTGTCAGAGGATATCAGAATTGAATGTCAAGAAGAAGAAAGAAGACAACTTCTGTTCACATTACTCGAGTCAAGACAGCAATCCATCTCCTGTCTCATGGAAATCTGATTTGATCACAGATGATGAATCAAGCAACACAAAGACAAAGACAAAGACAGGGCACTCTTTAATTGACAAGAAAAATGTGATGCCTACGGAAATGAAATCTCAGTCTTGTAATCCTGAAAAGGAAAAGTCGACAGAAGTGGACTCAACGGTGAAAAGAGGAGCCGTGTCACTCGTGTACTTTTCAATGGAATGTATAGACAGAAAAAGAAATGAAAGGTGTAACATTGAGAAAGAAGTGCCACAAATTTCATCAGAATCGTTCGAATCAATTGTGCTAAAGCAACACGAGTGCAGCAATGACGAGTACTGTGTATCATCCACACCATTTGAAGCAACGAGCATGGATAAAAACTATAATGGAGTAAAGCTGAAGAGAGGAAGGAGAATGAAAGACTTTAGAAAGGATATTCTACCCAGCTTGGCATCACTGTCAAGGCAAGAGATAAATGAAGATATAAAAGTGATGGAATTAGCTCTTCGATCAAGAGAATACAAGAAATACAGATCCAACAATGCTGCTAAAACACACTGCATTTCAACTAGGAGATCAAGGCTTCGTTCTGTGACCCCAAGATACTGTTCTTGATTCTTAATTCTTGATTCTTTTATTTCATTTTCAAGATTAGGAGTGTTGGCTACATTATAGTGTTCTTCAATTGACTAACCGATTAAGTTGAACAATTATAAGCAACCACCTTTTTTCCCCCCATTCTTTATGAACCAGTATATGTTATATGGTAGTCCAATAATTGAAATTTGTCTTATATTACTCTTTTTACAGGCAGTGAGCAACAAATGAATTTTAAAATGTGACCCACTTGTGATTTCTTTATCCTTTTTCAACTTCAAATGATAACTACTGAATCACCTTTAATATATGAGGTCAGCATCATTTTTCTACATGGGAACTTTTTGTTGTTGTGTGTGATAAGCTGCTTGAGTTAAGAAGTTGGATTAAAACATTTGTTTGAATATATGTTATATATGGAATTTGAATATTTTATTCTCTATCCTGCTTTAACTATTATATTTTATTAGTGTATGATATGTATATAGTAATATAGTATAATATAATATCATCACACTATCTATATAGCTGTTTGCAATTTGAAAGAAACTCTTTATCAAATCGTCAGTAACTGGTTGCACTCTTTTGTTTTGATCTGAGATGTTTGTTAACATTATCACACTCGGCCCAACAGATCCAATCAACATTGAGGTTTACATGGATTGGTTAAACTTATTTAATAATTTAATAAAAACATCTTTAAAGTCATATATTATAATTATATTAAAAAATACTAGTATATGATAAATAACAATACTGTTAAAACTTATTAAAATATATTTTATTTACAAATTTCAAGTGCAAATAATATCTAAAACCCAAGATCAGTGAAGACCCATCCTAACCTTATTCTGGACACTCAGCTTCTAAAACTATTCTGGCCTTTAATTTGCAAAATGAGTTCTAACTAATTGTTTTGATTCGCTAAAAAAAGTAAGATATTTTTTATTTTTATAAATATATACGTTTTGTTTAATTAGAAGTAATATCATATATTTAGAAAAAAGAGATACTTTGAAGATTTTTTTACTTGTTTCCTTTAAGGAGAAAGAACCTACAGTACTCGCATATTATTACAAGGAAAACGTATCCTAATACAAAACGAATTTTAATTTGTTTAGGATGTACAGTGAAAGTATAGCTGTATAAGAAAATTCGGATTTGCATTGAAGGGCTTGTTGGAAAATACAGGTACAAGAAAAATCTAAAACCTCACCTATTTCCTATAAAGATATTTCATTAAATGTTTTTATGTCCTAACTACTCTCTAGCCTAGTGTACCCTAACCTACTCCTTTCCTACATTTTTCAAATCAGGGATATATATTAATACTTATTTTATCTCTCGTGCATATGCTAGTTGATGCATAATTAATAATAATTGTTCCGAAACCATTTCACACATCTACTTACAGAGTTTGAATTACGAAAAATAAGTTTAAATAAAAAGAGAATTGGTGGAGTTATATATGGATTATCATAAAATTATGATATCAAAGATTTCTTCTCATACAAACAAGGATGAAAAAAAGAAAAAAAGAAAGAAAGTTGGGGGTCAATTTCAGCATAAATCTAAATGGGAAGTTAAGGACTAAAGAAGTGAAACAAGTTGAGTTAGAAATGACTGCAAAAATCTAAGCACATGCATCTTGTTAAGTCAATTACTCATTAACATCTACCCAAACAAAGAAAAAGAGAAAAAAAAAAAAAAAAGAGGGCGTTTGATTGGTTGAGGAATATTAAATTCAATGAGATGGGTGATGGATGTGATCATTGATCTAGAATTAAATTCAATTATTTCCACTACAAAATATCTAATAGAGTAATATGAATAAGAAAGGGTAAGATTAAAAGTGGTGGTTCTTGAAAACGTCAAAAGATGAAGCTTTGGTTGAAGGCATATTTGTGGCCTCAGTAATTTCTATTTGTTTTCCACAATCAAGAAGGCATTTATAGGTATCAACAAGACTTGACTCATATGGTCCAAACCAAATCTCACATTCCTTTGTGCTTTTGGCAAAACCAACAAGAATTGCCATGAAAAAATGTTCTGGATGTAATAATATGGATAGGATTGGATTTGGTTTCGGATTATGCTTTTCTCACTTAATTAAATTCATATAATCCAAAGCTCAAACATTGGATTTCTATACCCATATATTTCTTTTTTTTTTTTACTCCCCTAACCCAACTTCCCCCAACTCATTAATTTTTTTTTCTTCAAAACTCATTTAATTAAATGCTCAAGTCCAGATTTAGGCTAATTATATCAGTTGAAATATTATTTTATAACAGGTTGTGTTTAATTTTTAACTAACAACAATAGTCTTAATAAGTTATGTATGTATTAACAGGATCTGCCGTTACTTTTTGTGGGCCCAAGGCCGAGAAGAAAATTGAGCCCCTATAAAAAATTTCTTCTTTTGCATAAATGAACTTGGTTAAATAAAATTCTTTCGTTAAAGGGACATGACACACATTATAAAAAAAAAAAAATCAATTCTAGAACAACCATTAATTAACTACCGAAATTAAATTTTCGTGTTTTAATTTCACAAACATGTAATACAAGAAAACCAACAGGCGCCCATAGGCCATATTGGGTTGATAGTTGTTGAATGTCAATTTTTTATTTATTTTTTATATACACATTGATAATATGCACTAATGTATGTTGTTGACATTATTTCAAAGTAAACAATGACATATATAATTATAAGTTGCAATGGCCAATATTGTCACACATATAAATATAGTCATTATTGATTATTATCATTTAAAAATTTGCAATTATTTAGTAAGATACCTTTTCTTTCTTAATCATACTATTCAACAATTAAGTGCACTATTTTCTACGTTCAGATACAATTGAGTTGGTAAAGTAACTAAAGTCTATGGTAATGTGGAGATAAATCCTCTAGCAACGCATGTTAAAAATGTCTAATATATAATTTCGATTTCACTTGTGTTTACCTTTAGCTACCATGAGATTAAAACAATTAGCATCATAATTACTTGTATTATGTGAAAATAAATGCTAAAAGATGAGCCTCATTATGGGCTACAGACATCACAAACAAGTTGTTATAATATGCATCCATGTCAATAAAAATATACACATGTGTATTATATATGTATATATATAATTATATAATGTGGTGGAAAAGGGAGAGGAAATGGGCACAGAATATTTGAATAGATATTTGAAAGCAACATGTGATGTAGGAAGAAAGAGATAGATTGGTGCATTTGTCTGTAAGCTATAAGAAGCAGTCTTTCAAATTGTTGCCCTTCAACTTGCCCTATATCTATCTGTATGCTATTCAATACTGCACTTATGAATTTTATTCTAATTAATATAATTTCTAATTTTATAGTACCATTTTATGCAATTTTTATATGTAAAAGTCCTAACATTATCCCAGTTCTTTTATGACTCTGTCTGTTGTATAGCTTCCTACTACCTAATGCAATACATTACACACTATACAACCATATTTGTACTTTCACATCATTTATATAATAATAATTAAAAGATAATACTTTTCAAATCAGCTGGTCTCAACATTCTACCATGCATCCACAAATTTGTATAATTTGTTGCCTAATTCAAATTCATCAATTTACTATCGACCCATCTCTTTATTAATCATTTATTTTTAATTTAGGAGTGGCCTACCTATAAATTAATTGAACCCTTCCCAATTTCATACATAGGCAAAGAAGACCAAAATAACAAGTTACAAAACTTGCCAATAGTCAGAGATTGATGAAACTTAATTAAAGCTTACGTATTTAGGAAGGATCCATCTATAAACTTCATTTTTATTTATATTAAAATCTATTAATATTTCAGAAAAACTTATATGAGACGATCTCATTGATGGTTATCGTTTGACAGAGACCCATCATCCACAAATCAAATGTAATTTGTAGGGTATAAATTATTTGTTAACTTATCTCATATAATTAGATTCGTGAGACGGTCTATCAAGAGATATACATTATTTGTATGTTTTGTTTCTTTATGCATATATTGCTACATTCCTTTTCAAACAAAATCTTTTATTCTTATTTTGAATTTACATTGGGTTAAAATATCTTTTTTATCTTCACGATTAATTCCTATTTTAATTTTTACTCTCCGGAAAACTAGAAACATGAAAAAAAACCAACTACATTAAGTTTACTGCCTAAATGATTTCTGATAACTTTTGTTTTTTTAGGACAATTTCTTGAGAAGAAATTATTAAAAATTCGAGTCAATATTTTGCTTATACGAGCAAGGGAAACTAGATAGCATTATTATCAATTTTCTTTTTTTGTCTTTTTTTAGGAAGCCCAATTCTAATGTCATATATAATTAAGTAGACCTTAATTTAACTAAAAAGATTGGATCATTGCAATAAAGTGTATAATAATTACAAAATCTTTAGGCAAATTTGGCCTGCACCAACATCATTGAGTAGATCAACTAAATTCAAATCTATAATTCTTCCTTGATCTATAATCTCTTGATTTAACATTACTTATGTCAACTCAATTAATTTTCAATGCTAATTTAATTCGATGAATAACTGTATGTATAGTTAACTAACGCTAACTAAGTTTTAAGGGAAAAAAATAAAAATAAATAACTTATGGACCAACAGCACCAATATATCACATTTCTTGACAATAACAAGATACATTGCATTTGCATACAATAATACAAAACACAAAAAATTATATGCTCCAACCCAATCCGGCGCTTGGGTTGTTCTCAGGCGCGCCCACGTGTGGTACTATTGTGTGGCCGCGCACAAACCTATTCTTCAGGTATCACACATTTACTCTTCAGGTATCACATATCTACCTTAAGATATTATGCAGAAACAATGTTGTTTTTTTCTTTTTCCTTTTTTTTTTCTTCTTTCTCCTTCTTCTTCTTAATCTTTTTTTTTATTGATTTGTTATTCTTCTTATTTGTTTAGAATATTCTTCTTCTTATTCTTCTTGTCTATCTTCTTGTTCTTATTCTTCTTCAAATTGTCATGAAATCATTTATGAGGTTTTTTCCCTTCTTTTTTATGAGTAATTTTAAAACATTAAAAATAAATTATTTCAAACAATATGAAATTATGATTTGTAGAAAATTTGACGAAATATATGATGAAATCGTGATTTGTAAAAATTTTGAGGAAGAAGATGATGAAACATTTGAAATCTTAAGATTTTCAGTGAAGGTATCAGTTGTTTGTTATTAAGATATCAGTTATTTACTCTTAAGGTATCACACATTTACTTTTAAGGTATTAGTGCAGAAATAATGTTGCTTTTTTTTTTTTTTTTTTTTCTCTCATTCTTCTTAATCTATTTTCTTATCGATTTGTTATTCTATTTATTTATTTTGTATATTCTTTTTCTTCTTCTTCTTCTCTATTTTCTTATTCTTATTCTTTTTATTTACATATTTACTTTTAAGGTATTAGTGTTTATAGTATAAGACAACTCTTAAGGTATCAATTGTATGTTCTTAAAATATCAGTTGCATACTCTTAAGTATTACATATTACCTTTAAGGTATTAATGCTCATAGTATAAAATATTACATATGCATCTTTTAAGGTATTACATGTCTACCTTTAAGGTATTAATGTTTATAGTATAATATATTACATATACATCTTTTAAGGTATTACATACTTACCTTTAAGGTATTAATGTTTATAATATAAGATATTACATATTTACCTTTAAGGTATTAATGCCTACCTTTAAAGTATTAATGCTTATAGTATAAGATATTACATATACATCTTTTAAGGTATTACATACTTACCTTTAAGGTATTAATGCTTATAATATAAGATATTACATATGCACCTTTTAAGGTATTGTATGCTTACCTTTAAGGTATTAATATTTATAGTATAAGGTATTACATATACATTTTTAAAGTATTATATAATTATATAAAGAAATTGAGAAGGAAGAGAGAAAAAAAAAAGAAAAAGAAAAAAAAAACCTAATAAAAGGAAAGAAAAAAAAAAAAAAGAAGGAATAACGAAAAAAGAAAAAAGGAAAAAAAAAAAAAGGATAATGTTGGGAGCCCAACCGGGCACATAAATGTTGCCCAATACAAAAATAATTCATATGGGATTTCAATTTCTTTTTCCAAACCGATTGGACTACAAACGTTTCAACAGTAAGATAGAATTATTTGGGTAATCTTTAATTGAGATTGTAGCTTTCAGTCCTATAAATGAAAGATACAATACTTGGCAAAAAAGACGAGTTGGGACAGAGTCGTGATATTATATTTACTATATTAGGGTATAATTGTGTATATGGAAAAGAAGTAAGAATGAGGGAGTCCACCTGGACCTCTGCATCAGACAAGAGTGTCATTCAACATAAGATTAAAATAACGTTATGTTCTACATCACACCAGGTCATTGTAACCCACTCTTCTAATCATTTTATTTAATACTTTCTTCCTATTCATCTGTTTTTTACCCTATTTCGTGATCGGGTAATATTTATTGTAATTCAAATCGTTATGATTATATACAATTTATAAAAGGTCAAATAACCAAAAAAATCCAATTCTTTGATGGATTTTGCAATTTTAGCCAATCCTTTTAATCTTGTCAATTTATCCATAATTTTATTCATTAGTTGTAATTTTAGCCAATTCTAATTCTTAGTCAAAATTGGATTACATGTCATTTAAATGAAGCTCCACTATTACATGTCATCATCTATTTAACCCAACCATTCAAACCAAGGTTAGACTCATCTTTCAACTTAGAACCTAGGGTTCTCGTCATTTGCAGAGATTTTGCCATTTACATGGCTATTAGGTAACCAATTGAGAGAAAGTATATTCATTGCAGTGGTCGTCGATTACGACGGCCTCCGCCGGATTAGCTGGAGGCGGCCACTGGTAGTGGTGTCTGGTGATGGTGGTGGCTTCGGTGTTCGCCGTGAGAGAGAGGATGTATTCTTTTCTAGACACCACATATTCCTCATGCGCTGTTTTCTCTCTGTATCTCCTTTTCTCTCTCTCTAAAAAAGTTGATTAATGTAATTATATATATAAACCACCATTCTTTGCCTTCATTTTAAGCATAGACTTCTGTATCAGTTGATTTTTGGGACTTCTTTATCAGTTGATTCTTGGCCTTCTGTCGCCGGTGAGAGATGGGTCCCTCTAAATTTGATGATTTTCTTGGGTTTTCCGGCCAAAGGTCTAATTTCCACAGACATGTACCTTTTGAGTCAATACTTGAAAGAGAATGATAATTTTGGAGAACTTAGCTTTGGGTTTAATTATATTTGATGACATGTCATAAATTATGTTTATGTGTCTGCCACGTCATTTATAAATCACTTAATTTTGACCAAAATTTAGAATTGGCTAAAATTGTAACTAAAGAATAAAATTATGAATAAATTGACAAGATTAAAAGGATTGACTAAAATTGCAAAATCCATCGAAAGAATTGGATTTTTTTTTTGGTTGTTTGGCCTTTATAAAAAGATGGTGTTTTTTTTTTTATATCTATTATGTAAGAGTAAGTCTCCCATACACCAGTTGCATGGATCTAAATCCGTGCAACTGGGCTGCCCCACTCCAGATCCGGATTCATATGGAAAGTATATATAATTTGTTTTTTTTTTCTTCATCACTTTCACGCTATCCCTCTCTTATGCGTCTTCTTTCTCTTCTCTGCGCCTCTCTTCTACATCTCTTCATCTTCTTCTCTCTGCTTCTTCTCCAAATAATATATTATTATTATTATTATTATTTTTTTTTTTTTTTACCTTAACCTTTCTTCTCTCTGGTTCTTCTCCATTACTCTTTGCTTCTTCTCCATCTTCTCGCCCTTCTCTCAACTTCATCCGAACTTCTCATTATCCATTTTGCACTTAATTCTTCTTCTTCCTTCAATTTCCAATCCGAAAACCTTCTTCTTCTTCTCCATCTTCGCACTTCTCTTTGTCTCTTCTCCATGAATTGTAGACAACAAACATGAAAGATAAAGATGAAAATTTCAGATAATCATGCGAATACATAATCCATCTTTATTAATTTGAAAAACATGAAATTGTATCAGATTTTGTGTTCTTAATGTTCTATAACAGGTGATTGTTCAAATACAAATGAAATACTTGAGTTCTACTGATAAAGATGGATTTGTTGATGGGTTTGATACAATTTCTAAAATAAGTGGGGGTAAAAAATATATCTCATAAAGGTATCATACTTATAACATAAAGGTCATCATTATATAATTGAAATGTAACATTTGTAATACATAAAGGTATTAACTGAAATAGAAGTAAGAATATTACTTGTATCACATAAAAGTGTTAACTACATTACGTAAATGTATTAACCATACTACGTAAATGTATTAGTGCATTAATTTAAAGGTATTACTTTATTTTATATAAAAAATAATTTTATTATTTTACTAGAATATCTTAATTGTATCACATAAAAGTATAAATTTTATTGAATAAATGTATTAGTTGTTTCACATAAAAGGTATAAGTTTTATTGAATAAAGGTATTAGTTATTTCACATAAAGTTGTTACTTGATTTGCATAAAGGTATTGCTTCATTTCATTGAAATATAATGTAATGTATTATTTATATCATATAAAGGTATAAATCATTTAACATAAAAATATTACTATATTAACATAAAGGTATTATTTTATTTTAATTAAAAATGGTTGTATATTTCCATTTTTACTGGAATATATTAGTTATATTGCATAAAGATATCAATTGTATTACATAAAGATATTAGTTGTATCATGTAAAAGTTTTACCTTATTTACTAAAATATAACATAAAGGTAATATTACCATAACTAAAAGGTCTAATACGCTTAACTTAAAGGTTTGATATGCATAACTAAAAAGTATAAATAGCATAGCTAAAAGGGTATGAAATTTTGACAGAAAGTGTAAAGGTATGAAGATCATAACATAAAGGTCTGAAACTCATAACATAAAGGTATGAAAGTCATAACTAAAAGGTACACATATTTTCCAGAAATTTGCAGAAACTACACTTAGTATGTTGCGCCCTCTTCCCGGAGCGTGGGGGCGTGTGCCGACAAGTGGATAGCCGTGCCGGCGAGTGGAATACTGTACCGGGTCGGACCGACCCAAATTGCATTGATCCTGGATCCGTGCACCAGTTTCACAGGAGTTTTTGTCATTATGTAATTAAATTATCAATCTAATTTATTAATTAATTATTGGAATCAGTTTTCTTAATTGGGTCCTAACTTAATTAGATTTTTATAATCCAAGTATAAAGATTAAAAAGTACTCATAACGTTATTGCCTAAAAAAGAAAAAGAAAAAACTTAGGAACATTACGAAATGTAAAAGAGGAATAAACGACACAAAATTTTAACGTGCTTCAAATATAAATATTCTACATACAGCGGTGTCATTCAGATAAGTACAAAATATGCATATTTATCAGAGGGATTAAAGATATTTTATGATAAATTATGCATGTTTGCCTAATTTCGAGTATTTAATTTCTAACTAATTTTTTTTTCTTCTAACCATTTGTTTGTTTCTGTTTGCAGATGTAAGATGCACAGAGCAGTTTATGTAGTCAATACTATGGACGAATTAAAGAACATTAAAGAAGAGACCAGTATGGTAACAAAATTTAAGAAACGAATAATTTTGGACAGTTTTGGGTTTCATTTTGCGTTCGAACCCTCTAAGATTTTGAATTTGATTATTTTGCCTCATCAGCTTCAATTGGAATCATTTTATCCCATCAATCTTAAAACTTGGAAATAAAATTGGTGGATTCTCGACCTCAATTAGATTTGATCAATCACAAAGCCTTGATATTCAAAATTTGTTGTTTTAAAATTACAAAGAAAATTTCGACACTTTAAAAATGAAACATATGATGAATAACTTATTAAAATGAGAGATTTGATGTAAATTTGTATATATGCTTCATATCAGCTACTTCTAACCAAGGACAAAAATATCGGTATCGGTGGATATATCGATACCTTAATTTTACGGATATATCGACGGATATATCGATATCGGTGGATATATCGGTTTTTGCACAAAAAATTGAAAAAATTTGAAAAAAATTTGAAAAATATATCTAGTACTTTATATAATATTATAAGTAACATTAATACATATATTGAACTTAAATTTCAAATAAAAAGTTATGTTTACAACAAATTTAGAGATAAACTATTATATAAACGTTGTCTCTTATAATAACATTTTCGTCACTGGTTATGATAACATGACAAATTTTGAATTCAAATACATATTTCATTGTTTAACACACTAGCCATGATAATTTATGATAAGAACCTAAATTCAAATACTTCACTAAATATAAGTTTACTAATTATTTAATTAAAACTATTAGTTGAATTCAAATACGTATTTCATTGTTTAACACACTAGCCTAATTAATTTATATGAGGAACCTAAATTCAAATATTTTACTAAATATAAGTTTACTAATTATTTAATTAAAACTATTAGTTGAATTCAAATATGTATTTTATTGTTTAACACACTAGCCTAATTAATTTATATGAGGAACCTAAATTCAAATAATTTACTAAATATAAGTTTATTAATTATTTAATTAAAAATATAGTTGAATTCAAATATGTATTTCATTATTTAACACACTAGCCTAATTAATTTACCATTAAAAAAAATTCAAAAAAAATCAAAAAAATAAAAATAAAAATTTTCCACCGACAACCGATAAATTGGCGATATATCACCGATTTTTTGGCGATTTATCGGCGATAAATCTCGATAAACTGACAAATCTATATACAACTCTTCCGATAACGATTTTTTGGCGACATTTTCCGATAAATTACCGATAAATCGCCGATATTTTGATGGATTTTTTTAACAGCTGAAATCTGTATCGGAAGCTTGATTTTGGCGATTTATCGGCGATAAATCGCGATATTTCCGTCCTTGCTTCTAACCCATGAGCTTCCTAATTCTTATACACTTGCTCTGTTTTTCATTTGTATTTATAAAACTTATAGCAAAACAATAAATATATATTTCCTCAACAACCAAATGACTTAGATATGAGTATAATTTGATGGATAAAGTAGAAAAATAAGGTTTAAAGTATAATATCATATCTCTTGGAAAAAATAAAGGTATAACAGCATACCTAATGTTGAGATCATGATATTTATGATGGGTCAGAACCAAAGGCCAAAACTGATATGAAAGCCTTGACTGTCCAAAAACAAAACAATGCCCTCATATAGTGGACAAAATTATTAAACATTACTTCAATTTTTTATTATTTTTTTAATACCAACACAATAAATACACAAGAGTTTAAGACGTAACAAACTGTCAAGTATCAACAAAACATTCGCAATTTTATTTGACGAAGAATAATGTATAAGTGATGTTACAATTGAGATTTATAACATAGAATAAGTATTGCCTTTTATCATTCAATTTCAAATAAAATCGAAATGAGTATATATAATATCATGAAAAATAAAAACAAAAGTTTTTTTTTTTTTTTTAAATTTAGAAAATAGTGAAAAATTGAGAAGAAGAGTCCAAGATTTTATTATGATCCGGTTTGGTTATCGAGTAGATTTAACCTCTCTTTGTGCAGAGTGCCTCAAAGCACACACACACGCACACACAGAAAACTGTTTCCTATAAATAATAGTAAATGGTGGTCACACTTTTCCCTCCCTGTCATCCACCCTCCTCTCCATTTCCACTCTCCCCCCAAAACACACACACTGCAACGAGGGAGAGATAGGGAGGGAGGGAGAGAGAGAGAGAAAGAGAGTGAGTGAGAGAGAAGTTAATTTCGTTTCAGAACACTACAATGTCAGCTCTCAAAGCCGATGATCCCCGTATCCCAGCCATTCAATCAAGAATCCGTGTAGTCCCTGATTTCCCTAAACCAGGTTATATGATGTGTTTTTATGGCTCAAGATTGTGTTTTTCAAGATTCCCAAGATAATTATTTTGATTTTAATGGCGGTGTCTTCTATTATGGGTTTTGAACAGGGATAATGTTTCAAGACATCACCACACTTCTACTAGACGCCAAGGTGTTCAAAGACACCATTGATTTGTTCGTTGAGCGCTATAAAAGCAAGAACATTGCTGTCGTTGCTGGTATATATTCTCTCTGTTTTGTCTTCTTCTTGCAGTTGTTACCAACGTATTTTACTCTCTTTTGTCTTTGCATACTACTATTTTTTTCTCTCTGTGTGGTCCTCTTTCTACTTATTTTATACAGCTTTCTTGGAATCAATAAACATTTCTTGGTGATGTTATGATCAAACTACTCAACATGTTGGTGTTTTGCTGTTTTCTTTCTTATTTTTAAATAATTTAGTAGTTAATTTTTTATGGGAATTGGGTTACAGTGAGGGGAAGGGTATTTCCAATTGTTTTATTAGACAATGAATATAAACGGTTCAGAGTGATGAATGGTGGCATGTGCTTCTTAAATCTCATCTGGATATGGAGGGTTAAATTGTGTTGGTGGTTGGTGATGGGCTCCCACAATCCACATTGTTTAAATAAGAGCGTAGTAGGCCCTCGTAGCCGTATGTGTGTTCGTTTTCTTTCATTATATCTGTCAATTTTTAGCAAGATTGTGAAGTCCATTTTTGATGGATTGGTTCTGAGTCTCATGAGAAGAACAAAAGGCCTTTCTGTGTATCATGATAGTCAAATATGATTGTGTCTGAGTGGCGTTGGGGTTTTTTTTCTGATAAGCAATGATGATTTATTTTTATAGGAAAGATTGTTTATGAGGTCTAGACTCCACTATAATCAATAGCACCTTTGTCTGGTTCCACTGGTATTGGTTTCACTATCTTATATTATGGTTCATCAAACTTTTTATACTATTAACTTTATAAAAGTGGGAATGAGTAGTGTCTTTCCTGTTTCATCTTTTTCGTCTATTTGGGATATTGTCAATGAGGTATTTAGCCATCAAAGAAGACAAATTTAGTTCTATCAATTTCTCGAGAAATTAAAATTAATGTTAAACAAAGTGGGCTTATGATGTTCAGTCATCCTACATATGAGTTGATCATTGATGTATTTTTTTGTCTATTAGGTATGACACATTGATCCTTTTATAAGATAGCTATCTATCCTTTCTTCTTCGTGCCCCTTATTCGTTTCATTCTACCTCTATATCTACGCCATATTTGTTCCCGATGTGTCGATATGCCTTGTCTACTTTACCCATCTGGATGTTTCCTCAAGTTTCATAATTTGTATATAATCTTCACTCACCAACACTATATAATTGAGCTGCAATTTTGTGGGCTTTTACGGTTGAAATACTAGTGTATCCTTTTTTAATGTACTGTTCTGTATCCTTTAAAGCAAAAGTCACATTGTGATGGAGTTCATATGAATTTTCCGGCTATATAATTTTGAAAATCGACGAGGCATATCATTTTTAGAAATTGTTGACCGTTTTGAACAGTAAGCTGCGCAGAGTAGTGGTATAATTGAGAAATTGTTGAAAAATTAAATCTTTCTCAGTGGTATGGATATATGTACATAACTTATGGCTACTATCTTGTTCACAGATGTGCTTTTAGTCTTCTATGTTGCTTTTTAGTTTTGTATTCACTTAGATGCTCTAAAGAGCAGAGGATAAAGTAGCAAAACCCTGTGTATATACTCTACTTGTAAGTTGTAACCAATCTTATTGGAGAAAAAAATAACACATGCTTCCTTGATCACTTTAACGAACTTATCTATTACGTGGTTTTCAACTCAGGGATAGAGGCTCGTGGCTTTATATTTGGTCCTCCTATTGCGTTAGCAATCGGAGCAAAGTTTGTTCCTTTGCGAAAACCCAAGAAACTGCCGGGTAATCTTTATGACTTGTTTCTTATTTGTGGTAATTTTCAGTTAAATAAACAGACTGCCCGACCAGTTCAAACAAGAAGGCAGCCCCGTCTCATTTGTAAAGCTCTAACTTCATCAATTATTCCCCCCCCCCCCAACCTTGAAATATTCAATATCTACCCTTTAGATCTTTGTGCTTGCTCGTTTTGATGTATGATATTACCAACCCTATCTGGCTATTCATTCCCACACATAATTACTAATTTTAATTGAGGTCGATGTCCTTTCTCTTGCATGAACCTCTAAGCAGCTCCTAATAATCTGTCTCATCGTGCCTTAGTTACTACTTTGATTTGTGATTGCATCATATAAGAAATATTATTTTCTAATTCAATTTGTTATTGTATTACAGGTAAAGTTTTCAGACAAGAGTACGACTTGGAATACGGAAGTGATTGTCTAGAGATGCATGTTGGTGCAGTGGCTCCTGGTGAATGTGCCCTCGTAGTCGATGATCTTATTGCTACTGGAGGCACTCTTTGTGCAGCCATGAACCTATTAGGTAAGTTATATTATAGAACATGCATAGAATCACCATCCAACTCGTGATAAACTTTCTGAGAATCACTCGGTCTGAAGAAATCTCCCAACAGGACCAAATATGTCAAATTTTCAAATTATTTTCTTGAAATTTCAAATCTCTTCATTGTTGTCATAATCATGTAATCTTGAGAACAAGGAACACATATAACTAAATAGTGTGTCATCTGTTCTTGTTTTCTAAACCCATTGACCACTCCATGCATACTATTAAGAACAAATCATTGGTTTAACTGTAATGGTAGGGCTATCTTAAATGCCTTTAAGAGTATTGCATTACCATTTTTATATGTTCATATGAATAATAAATATCATAATGGATAAGTATGACTTGAAAATCTGTCTTTCAGAACGTGCTGGAGCTGAAGTGCTCGAGTGTGCTTGTGTCATTGAAATACCTGCTCTCAAGGTTCTTCTTTTCGTCTTCTCGCTTCTCGTTTCTGATACAAGTCTTTGGCCTATTTCGTTGTGTGATAATCTTCTAATGTTATAGCATGATCATAGGAATTTCAAGCAATGTAATGTTGCAAGTATCATTAATGCATCAAATAACCTAATCTGCTTCGACAAAACACACTTGATGTCTACATATTCCCCTGTTCATCAGATGTCGTTGAAGATCTTCTATTCTAGTCTTTGTATTGCTATTTTCAGTTCTCCAGTATTTGATGTTGTATCACATCTCTGATCATCGTAGTTCCTCGTTTTCTATTGCAGGGACGGGAGCGATTAAATGGAAAGCCGGTATACGTGCTTGTGGACTCTCAGTAACATTCTGAGTCAAGAATGCACAACATATTAACTATATATGAGAACTCTATTATTGGGATGTCATCTGGAAAATTTTCATTTCCCCTCTCCCCTTTTTCTCTCTCATTATTTCTCATTATTCAGACACTTCATTCTCAATTTGAGTATTTCATATCCATCATTTTATTATGATTGAATTAATAATAAAAAAAAAAGTATTATGAAGAAAAAGGAAGTGTTGAAAAATCCAAATGAAAGAAAAGGGGGGAAAATGTAAATAAGGTAAGATTTCCACATTGATGTGGTGAAGGTCCCCTTCACAAACATAAATCCTAGTAGCACCAAATTACATGCTCTAAACCAATCAAATCTAGTTTATATTTTCTACATTACACAAAATCACATGTCTTGTAAGAAGAAACGTCTATTTCATGACAACAACTATACACATATACATGACCAGATTGTTACTCAACTTTAAATCCATATTTCATTAAATTTTAGCATAATGTTAGGTACTTATTTAAAAATAATATAATAGCCTTGGTAAGGTGTAAAATCAATTGGTGGTTCTCAAGTCCTTTTATCAATTTTAATTCCGTTTCTACATACTAATTTTGTAGAAAAAAATAAATGTATATAAACACTCCATTATTAACAAAATGGTTGACTAAAATAAATGAGTGCTCAAGTCTTAACCCAGTACAGTATCTAATGCGCAACATATATATTACAGTGTTTGAGTTGGTTGTGGAAATTAAGTCTTTACAGTAAGTATGCATTACAAAATGATGCATAGTTTAACTGTAGATTAATTAATTACAAGCTGATGTACTTATCCTAAACTAAATTGAATTGCTCAACCTTAACTACCTGACTTCTGATGTTTACCTAACAAAGTTCATTTTAATATATGGTCTAATCACTTTCATTAGACTTGTAATCTATGAAGACAAATAAGATTCCCGAGTTATAAGCAGCCTAATTTTTTGGATTTTTGTGAAAAGGCAGTCTTTGGAGTTTGATGTTCAAGTTACCTATAGCTTGTGGCTCCGACTTTAATTTTAAAATTTAAGCCTTAAGGTCATGGTGGAATAACTATAGCTTATTTAATTACTAAGAATTATAAAATAGTACTTAATATCTCAACAGAAATAGAAGAAGAATACTTAATTAAAGTAATTAATTTGACAATTAATGACAAGAAAATAAAGACAGCATTTATCAACCCAATTTTCTTTAATTACATCTCCAGGAAAAAAAATGAGGAAATCAAGTTGCAAATATATAAATTACAATAACACAAAAAAAATAAAAAAAAGGAAAGAAAGATTAGAAGAAAATTGAAGTTGATAAACGCTGGAAATCATATACTAGTTTTACAATTTGTAGATGATGAGAAAGCATGGTAACAAGGCACGTGTGTCAAATACCAGCAACTCGCCGTTTTCACCACTCACTGAGTCATACCCAATCCGCTCTTGAACGAGAGAGTCGAACCCGAGTTGCTTACAAACCCGACCCGCTATGACCCGGCAAACCAGCATGGCTCTCCTCCCTCTCCCACCACCAGCATTCTCATGAGCCACACCGCTCCCGGAATATGTACACACCGCCGCCCTTTTGCAGCCTTGGAACGCCCACGCGCCGCCGCTCTCGTAGGCGCCGCCTGCTCCGGTGGCCCCCAGGCAGTAAAACCTCATGACCTCATTACCATCCGCAATGCAACGCACGTGGTCTTCACTGCTGTTGCCGTCGGCGGCGCAACTGGCCCGGTGCTTCACCGTATCGCGATACTCCTCGAACCGGTTCAGGGTCCGGGTCAAGTTCTGGACTTTGAACACCATTTCCACCAGACCCGGAAAACTCTTTGGGCCCCAGCTTGTGTGGAAGATTATTTCGACCACATTACGTGAGGGGTGGTCCTTGGGAAGCTCGGTGAGGGATGGGAAAAACGATTGGGTGGTGATGGGCCGGGTTCGAAGAGCGGGCTGAGTATCTGACTCGGGTACGGGTTTTCTTGAAACGGGTCTTTTAAACGGCGGCGATGGGTACCGTTTCGATGGCTGCTTTGGTTTCTTGGATTTGGATTTGGGTTTCTTGGCGGTTTCAACAATGTCTTTGAGGCTCTGAAAACTGTTTCTGCAGTTGGTGGAGTTGGATAAGGAGTGGTGGCTGTGGTGGTGAACCGGAACGACGTCGTCGAATGCTTTAGACTTGCACTGCAATGATTTCAGCCATCCTGTTGCCATATTCAAAAAAGACCCTTCAAGCTTTCAGGCCTTTCTCTCTCTAGATCTCTCTCTCTCTCTCTGCATGTAAAATCGTATATGTGAGTATTGGTATTTGTTTATGTTTAAGGTGGTCAGCGAGTTTTAATTTGTGTGGAAAAAATCAGAGTGGAATGGAGAAAACATGGCGCGATATTAAATGAGATCAAAAAAGCAAGTACGTCTAGGTATACCTCTCATCTCGTATTTAAAATTACGTAAACGCCCTCGGTCACTAGTTTATAAATTTCTCCATCTTGGAGAACATTTTACACAAACGACACGATCGAGGCAATTACGAGACCCACCATCAATTTCTAAATTCTCTTTTATTGCAGATGTCTATTACATTTACACTCAAATTTCTGTATATTTAATATATACTAATTATATTGATGTAGAAATTAAATGAAATGCGATTTGCAATACAGCGAGACAACCACGGTCGTTGATCAAAGTTTAATACTATAACCAACAAAATCTGCAGTTTGGGTATTAGAAAGTTGAATGTGGGGGATTAATATCATTGTTTGGTAATGATGGTGCATAATGTTGGAGCTGCCCTACCTTTAGTTTTTGAATCATAAATTTGAGGATGCAATTAGACCATCATTATTTCATCCTTTTATTCGATTTAATCTGAAAAGTTAGATATTAATCAGTCTACAATTTGGAACTTATATATTAATTAATATATACTGGATATTGGTGAGTATAATAACGGGAAGAATGAAATTGATCAAATGACAATGAAACATCCTTTTTGTCATCTTTAAAGATATTTTAATCTCTTACAAAAATAAATAAATAAATAAAATGATGATATCTTATCCCTTTTTTTTTTCCTTATTGAGAAGAATGATATTATTATTCATAACAACAAAATATTATTTCACCTGTAAAATGGGAGGGAGCATATAAATGAAGCAAGTGATGGAAAGATCATTTATGGAAATAAACACAGATTTAAAGAAATGTATTGACATAACAAGTCATGTCAGCCATCTTTTCAAAAGAGAGAGAGAAGGGTCAATCACCATATTAATGTTCTCTAATTGTCGGGTTGGTGTGGATATATTTATTCTATTTCTATATCATATGTGATATCATATCCCACTCTAACTTCCTTTTGTTCCTCTTACTCTATCTTTTTGCTTATACAAAAAGCAAGAAGCATAAATGCTTCTTACTTGAATATTCTTTCTATTTTCATGTAATACCACTGTTTTTCTATTCAGAAATATAGAATAAGCAAACAGTAATTTTTTTAGATGGCCAAATTTTTCTTCATGTTCTGCCACTTTTAATGTGTCACAGGTGAATTAGGCACGCTATTAATGCATTGCGTACTGGAATTCTCTTGCCGGCATAACTTTTTTTTTTTTTAAAATTTTTAGTAGTAATGTATTTTATTTATAATGATAAATCCCATGTATGTATGTATGAGTACATTATACATATATAATTACTTGTGAATATGCTAATCATTATTACAAGTAAGTAGTCTCACATACGACTTTATTTTCGAATATTTTTGTGTTGGAGTACAACTCGACTAATAAGTTCCAACAGGAGATATTCCATATTGTCAAATTTCTGAACTACATATATTTTAAACAATCATGTGTGTGTCTATATATATATATATATATATATATATATGACTAATCCAAATACTAAATTTGAAAATTAATTCCAAAAAGATTTTAAATAAAAACTCAAAAAAGAAAAAGTGAAGTGTATATATATATTTAAAATAAAGAATTACATTGAATTTAATATCTAGATAAATACTAAACTATATAATGTAGTTAGACACAAGTAATTAAAGAGGTGGAGGTTGAAAACACTATTGCCACCATCATGCACGTTGCCCCTTCAATTTTTTCAACTTTAATATTTAAATATAATTTTGGACTATATGTTACTAATTTCTAGAATAATTAATTTTTGAGCATCAGGGGAGCTAGACTCGCATGTGTTTCAATCTTATCTTTGATATTAAAAAAGCATTGCAGAAAGAGGGGTTGGAATCTTTTATTGGAGTTTGGAATAATCCAGGTGATCTTACAAAGAATAGAAACAGAATGGAAACTGGCAAAAAATAATACAAATATTGTTGTATCTCTAAAGCACTGAAATTTAAACCAAGTAAAAATGAAAGCACTAATAGTTAAATAAGACCCTCTTTTCTCACCCCTTTTCTTTAGTATCTTTTTCCCACTAAACTCTTATTACCAAACAAGTTTTTATTTTTTAATTGGAAACTGGTCATTGGTTTCATTAGGAGTCGACAACATTGAAATCTGTAATGACTATTAATGTCCTAAAACAATATTTTGACTATCATAATTTGTTGTGAAATGCCCTTCAAAACAGTATACATACACATGGTATGTATGTATATATACGTGAGGAATTTAAATTAAGTTGATAGTATCTTGAAAAAGTAATTCGTGTGATCTTAGTGTATTCTTTCTATGTAAAAAAAATTAAAGGCTGCACTCTCAAATTATATGTGTACATCCATTGTGTCTTGTAAAAAATCTACCAATTATATCCCGACAATTTTATCATTTGGTCAAAACTCTTGATAAATTGACAAAAGTGAAGTTCGAGCTTAGAATTTAAACTGAATAGATTTTATGCTTTTGGAATTAATTATAATTTTTAATTTGGGTAAATATTGATTAGGCAAAAATAGAGTGGTGGAGATGAGAATGGTGGGGCTTTTTGGCAGGCTTTGGAGTCACGCTGGCACAATCTGAATCTTGGCGTGCTTCTATTCCACTTGTGTTGTGTGTGTTTCTGCATTCTCTCTTCTACTCTTTTTATATATTTTTTGTCTTTTTATTAAATTTTCCCTTTATTACCCTTTATTACAATAACCTAGACAAGGTAAACATAGATTTGTGAAGCCCCAAAACTTTGTTTCTTGGTTGTACTCAAATCTGCTTATCTCCTGATATGGGCGCAATTACATGCTTCCACCACTTCTATGCAATTGCTGCATTATTTCAAAGTATATATATATATATATATATATATATATATATATATATATATATAGAATAATGTATGGCCAATATAATATACATTCAAATATATTTTTTTGGGTTAACAAATTTCCTTTATTTATTTATTTATTCTGTTTTTAAACTTCCTTCGTGGTCCAGCCAACACAAATTGAGCAAGTTGGTTCCAAAGCTTCAAAATTTGTGGAAGTCTTGAAGTTTTTGAAGCTTTGAAATCAAACTCATCCCTCAAAATTTGTGGACTGGTTTGTCTTGAAGTTTTTGAGCTTTAATCCATTACTTGTCCCAGAATTTTGGGTGATTGTGTTTTATAACATGCAGAGTCAATTGATTAAAAGACCTTGCTGTTTTAATTATTATTCACCCTTTAAATATATGATACAACAAAGAGATAACTACAAGGAGATATACAGAATATCTACAAATTAGGAAAAAAATCAAAAATTGATTACAATCAAATGATTAAGTCAACTATAAGATTTTAGAATCTTGTATATCCTTATTATTTTTTCTTATTAAATGTTTAATAGAAACATATTGTCTTATGTAAAATGATTACAAATAAGAACAGACTCTTTTCTTATTAGCACAAAAGATATAAACATAATAGTGTGGACATCATCTACAAGCATAATATATAGTTAAATATTAAAAAAAAAAAAAGGACTAGTATGCTACCTAACCTATTCTATTGGAGAGGAGGTTGAAACCTCAAATAATTCACTCACTCATACGTAGTTCTGAATTTGTAAACCAGATTCAAATTTTATTCCAAAAAAATTGGATGTGATTGATTGATATGCATATCGAAGTATAAAATTTGTGTTTTTCGGAAAGTAAACTGCAAGAAGAAAAATATGCTCTTGAAAGTTGGGATAAAAAAACAACCTGGATTTTCAAAAGTAAAAAAGTCCTATAACTTAATTATAAAGCACTGAAAATACACTTGAAAAATATCATTTTAGAGTCTCAAACTCGTCCACATCATCGATTAGTATGATGCATTTAATAATAAGGATTTTGCAACAAATAATCCTATGAAATTGAGAAAAATGACAATGGCAAAACGATGAACAGTTTACTCTAGCAACATCAAAGAATAAGTCATGATGTTTGAAATTGACTAAACAACAAATTGAAGAGAAAATAGAGCATTTATTCCATTTGTTGTTTTTACCTTTATTATGAGACTTGATTGTTTCTTTCCAAAGGGGTTTTAATTGCTTGCAGGAATAATTGGCAGCATTTGGGGAAAATGTTAAAACCCATTATTTTTATGGCCCCATTATCTCTAATTTATGCTGAACTAACAAATTGTCCGCATAAAATGGCAGGTATATTATGTCCTCTTTGATGCAATCTACATGCACAATGGTCAGTCCAACCATAGTATTTATTGTTTGTTTTATTTGTAACTAATTAAAACCAGATTTTAATTTAAACATCCATATTATGATCTTAAAGAGCTGATTCAGTGAAGTAGTGTTTAAACGAAATTTTGGCTAATTCAATTTAAATCTCTTACCAAGTATACGCATTTTAGTAGTGTTAAGGTTGCTTCTAAATAAAAACCATTATTTGATTTTGTATGTTACATGATATAGTAGTAATAAATAACTAGAGTTACAAAATTGTTATTCCTTGATAAAAACAAAAAAGCAAAATCAGAATAGGACATAGTATAATGATTAAAACAATGAAATTTGATCAGACAACTTTAGAGGCACGGAGTTATACATGAATTCAAATTTGAGTTCAATGTAACCCAACGTTGGTCCAATTAATGAATCCATTTTGAAATTAATTGAGCCATTATTGCAAAGCCCTCATATATATTTTATATATATATATATATATATGTTTGTTTAGATCTCATTTATGTGAGCTGTTAAGAGCTTGAACTTCGTGTCAATAAAATTAAATTAAGAGTTTCAGTTCAGGTTAATAAATTGTGATGCTATGTGTTCAGGAAACGAGATTAATTGTTAGTATATTTTCATAGTATTACTATTTGTATTTAAATTCTAGTTGAAATAGTTAGAGGTGAAATATATGAATTTTTTTTTTTTATAAATAAAATAAAAATAACTTTTGCCACAAAATAGGATTGTCGCACATACAAACATTTTGCCCTCAAATAACTAAATTTATCAATCTTCTTCAAGAATTGGGATTACCAAATTTGAACTCTGATTATTTTGGTCCGATTTGATTGGTGCTGAATACTGAGATGGCAGTTTTGTAATTTAACATTCATGGGTCATGGCACGTTAACATGGTTACTGTCTCATGGGTAAAAATATTGAGGTTAAAATTTCGCCTTTTTTACCTACTATGGTTTAGTTTTCCAATACAACCAATCCGGTTTTTTATTTCTAGTCTTACACCCTCATGCTTGATGAATATTATAGCTGGTTTAGCATATAATTCAAGTCGAACTTCTTGAGATTAATAACCATATTTCATCTTTATTCTCCAAAAATAGAAGACTACGGATCACTCTTCAAGAAAAATTATAAAAGGAAAAAAAAAATAGTAATCAAAGCTCACATATACTTGAGTCCAATGTAAAAGCCCAAATTGTAAATGGACCTTCAACATTAAAAGGCTCGAAAGCCAATATTCAAGCCCAATAGTATTTTAGATTATTTAAGCACAGTATTCAGATTAGACTTAAAACACAGCCCAATAAGTATACTCTAGATTAAGCCCAAATCTGAATAGCCCAAAACTAGTTACAATGGAGAGATGCCTGTGGACATTGTGATGGCAAATATAAAATTTTTCCCCCGCTAAATGGAATAGAGTTTGAAGTTTCTATCGACATTCATATTTTATGACAAAATCAATATACATAATATATTATGAAAATATCATTTAGAATTAGGCAAAAATATGTCCTCTGGAAATAATACTAAAAATATGATTCTACATATATTCAATACGAAATAATACAAATAAGACCATATGTAAGGGAAAAAAACACGATCAAACTTGCTCCTAAATTTCCTTTCTAATAAAAGAATACGAATTTTTACATTCAGTTCATTTTGCTTTAGATTCGTTCTATGTCATTATTGTTCATTTTAACTTTACTTTTGTAGTATTTAATTAATTTTCATCTTACACGCAGCTCATGAATATGTATGTATAATAAATACGACATTTGATGTAATTCATCTAATATAACATCTATACAATTTAATAGACCATCCTTTGCCTTGCAACCTAATGATTTGCAAAATATTCTTCATTAATTCTAGTTTCAACCTCAAGTAAATCACAATAAAACAATATTAAAATGAAATTACTAAAATATGTCTCGACTAGCATAACGCAACTTTTCTAGTTACACTCTACCTTTAATGATTAATTATAATTAAACTCAGTATCTTCATTTTTGAGTGGACTGCATTAATAGAGCTTTCTATATTCTAATTGATTGTGTCACTCCCCTACTACAAAATAAGAGGAAAAAAGAAAAAGTAATTTATTTATTTATGAGCGTGAAATGAGTCACGAAAAGAAGGAAATTGTGGACATTATAATAGGAACATGATATAGGTGCACGAGAAATGTTGTTGAAATTAAACTACATTTCCGATCTCATTTTCAACCACAAAAAACCCTCTTAGGATTACTTGGCTGAGTTTGCTTAACCACAACCTCATATCTACTATCTCTTTACAATAATTGTTTCACTTCACATTAGTGGATGTGTGTTGTTGTGTGGTAATAACATATCCTGATTTTAAATTACAATTATTATTACCCACACTAATACATAAATTAACATGTTTGTATTGGAGCTAGGTGAACAATTTTGACTACTGTTATAATAACATTATGTAACTTTAAAAACTTTGATATTATCTACTAATTATTTAAGGATAAAATTGTTATTATAATTGTAATGAAAATAGATCAGTAATCAACAGTACTACTAGTTGAATTACTTTTTTCCCTAAAAGTTTGGGAAAAAAAAGAGTTTTTTTATTGTGTGCTTCCTCTTTCAACATATTAATTGAAAGCTCATAAAAACTGCACTAATAGAGCACCTAACCTAACTCATATAGCTTTACCATTTTAACTTAAATTGTAAAATGACAGTTTTTCATATTTGAGAAAATTTCTCATTCTTTTACTAGAAAAATGGATAAGATTGTAATTAAATCAACAATAAGGCATAAATCGCCAAGAAATTTGTCGATGGCAAATTGAAAAACATAGTTGAAGCCGAAGAAAAGATAGATAGAATTTGTGGCCATAAACGGAAACAAAAAGAAAACATTTAATTAAGGTGGAAATTTTCGATATGAATTGAAAGATATGAATTGAAAGAAAAAGATGGTATCGTGTCGTATTTGTGTCAACCCATTAAAATATGACTAAAATAAATAGAAGACACGTTAACTAATTAGCACCCTATATGTTAAACTTTTAGTAACCCGACACATTAACCTCTTAGTCATACTCATACAATACATACAAAATTTTATTTAAAAAATCTAATTAATTTTCTAAATTTTTCATAATAAAATTCTTCATAATTATTGTCTATTATCTGTATCATGTATTAAATACATGTCATATTCTATTATTCAAACCAATTTAATTTTAAATATATTTCTTATCATGTAAAATTTTATCAATAAAATAAAATAAAATTCATATTCATATTTATCCTATTTTTTATAGTATCATATTCATATCGGTATAGTATTTGACACAAAAGACGACACGATTACACTATCAATTATTATCAATGGTACTATTAATTAATTGAATCTTTCATTTTTCGTCAAAAGTTTGGTCGAAAAATGTTTTTTTTTGAATTTTTTTCATACACTTCCAGTTTTTTCTCCACATTGAAAACAAAAAAAACAAAAAAAAACAAAAAATTGAACATGAAAAAAGCACTAAAAAAGATAGAACATATATGGCCAGGGCGCTAAAAGAAAACCTCCAACCGCTGCTGTCCAAGAGGCCAAATGAAATGAAGTGAATGAAAAGGAGAAAAACATTGAATGACAAAGAAGGAATATATAATCTGCATCGAGATTATATTCATTGAGATTGTGACAATACTTTCCATACATTAAACAATATTATAGTCGAATCACCAAAAAGAAAAAAGAAAAAAATTTGAAATAGAATATACTTTATTTTTTATTTTATAATTTTAACTCCATCCGGTGACTAAGTGTTGGGGGTGTTAAAAGAGAGAATGCATAATTTGGATTGAAATTATTTGAATTGGGTAAGACGAGTTTTGAAGGATATAAAAGTGGGTTGTATAGCTTCAGGTAAAATAATCCGCTCATATATAATTATTATTCAAAAATGATATATTTTTTTTTTCTCAAAATAAATATAAAATACATCTCTTCTTATGTAAATATGATAGTTGACACATTTCCACTTTATCATTTACATAACCCTTGCCCTACTATGTAACAGATGACTCCAACGAATATAACACGATATCCTTACACTAAGTGCCTCCAATTTGGGGATATGTATCAATTATAGAAGGCCTAAAAAACATAATTTAATATTGATTCTTTTAATACTAAAAGAACTCTTAGCATATTATGTATTATTTTATAGTCAATACATATGTTTTTATCTATTCGTTAATTTATTTGTTGATTGGAGAGCCCACAAAAATTATACATCCACCATAGTGGGTGGTTGATCACTTCTTCAAGTGATACCAAAGTCTGAATGCGATTTTGAAAGCTCTAGCTTCAATAATTAAGAATGTTGCTCACACGGAATAATCTTTGAAAAATCTTCAATGCCCAACTGATTGAGAACCAATAATTGGTTATTAGGCAATTTTCATTGCATTCTTGATGAAATTATTATTATAACGTATGTTAGTAATTAGATGATCAGAGTTCCTTTTCTCAATCAAAACCACAATATTATACTCTCTACTTCTTCAAATTGATGTCACAATTAGTAACGTGGTCAATTTTAATAAACAACTTAACATTATTGCATATGAGTTCTCATTGCCAGTAAATATATGAAAAATGACAACTTTTGTTTTATTTTAGCACTAATCAATAATAATCTTCACAAGCTAGATAATAACACTCACTGCATCCTAATTTACTAACTCTTATTTAATTAATAAAGTATATATATCAACATAGAAATATCTTCCACGAGACATGGCACTAGCTACTTTATTTTTTTCTAAGTGAAAATTTATATCTTTTTATATCATGAGAGATATCAAGAACTACAAGTACGTCATCTAAACGAAAAAATTATCAACTTCCTAACTCAAAGAAGTGGTGGCAGAAGAAGCAAATTGAGAAATACAATGAACGATTCTATTTAAATTAGACAACAATACTTTAATATCTGAAATTCATATGTGGCTATAATCAAAGATGTCATCAGTTTTGATGACTGACAAATGAAAAACAAATTTGAATAAACTTTGACGCTACTGTTTAGCCAAAATTTCATTATATTGGGTATATCTTAAAATCAAAAAGGGAAAAAAGGGTAGAAGAAGAGAAAAGAGTCCTTATTTTTCACATTCATGACTCTTCCCTCACATTTTTATACAGTAATAAGTTAGAAAAGCTATAATTTAAAGCTTATGAGAGAATGAATATTTGATCCAAAAGGGGTCTAATGGCAACTTGGTTCTGTTTCTTCCAACTCAATTCCCTCATCAGCAAGCCTCTTGTCCTTGTACACATACCATCTTGTACACACCAAAAACACTATGAAATTCAAAATGCTCAAAATTGTCAAGAGCCAATAGAAGTTGTATAGCCTCCCCTGATTAAGATTATCAGCTAACCATGGCTTCTTGTCCCCAGTCACCTTGTGCACTATACTCACCAGAATTGAGCTCACAAAGAACCCAAGTGAGAGTGTACTCAAAAACAACCCAGTGCTCATTGTCTTCATTCCTTTAGGACACTCTCTTAGGAAAAAATCAAGCTGCCCCATGTACGTAAACGCCTCACCGGACCCCACCAACAGGAACTGTGGGACCAACCAGAATACGCTCAACGGTACTGTACCCGCATGTGCATGTGTCAAATTGTGGGACCGCGCTACCCCTAATCTCTTGATCTCGGATAGCGCGGCTGCCACCATGGCAAAAATGGACAGGACAAGGCCAACACCTATTCTTTGAAGGGGTGTTAGGCCTTGTGGATTCTTGAGCACTTTCTTGCAAATCGGAGCGATGATTCGATCGTAAATGGGGACGGTCAAGAGGATGGTGGCGACGAAGAAGACGGTGAGGGAGGCGGCCGGAATTTGGAAGGATTTTCCGATGTGGCGGTCCATGGTGGTGGCTTGTGAGACTGAGAAAGTGGTCATTTGGGCATACACAGTCCAGAACATTACTGTTGTGGCCCATGTTGGAACCATTCTGATCACTAATTTGACTTCTTCAACATCTGTTAAGGTTGAAAGGTACCATTTGTTAGCTTTTGTGATTGGCATTTGAGGGTCCTTGATAGCTGCCTTGTCCAGAAAACTGTCATATATAGGATAAATTAAACACATGTAAGTTAAGAATAATGAATGATGATGTTTATTGAACTACAATTTAAATATTTTTTGTCAAATTAAATAATAATGTACATGTTAGGTAACTGGGTGGATGTAAGTTATGACTCCATTATTTAGCAATATAAGAATATTCAAGTTCATGCATCTCAATGCCATGAAAACACACACAACTTATCCAATTTAAAGATACTGTCCTGTTACTAAACTCTGAAGCAAGAACCAAATCAAGAGGCCACATGGACTGGCCTTTGGTGCCACTATTGGATTAAGATTCTCAACTGACATTTATTGGGATTAATTTCTAATTATATAATATCATTAATTAGTTTTTAACCTATTATGGCCTCTGGTGTCACACTATTGTACAAAGAAATTAAACAATCTGAACATGATTTTTTCATTTCAGAATTATGGGCCCACTTCTCCAGAATATTCAACTTTTAAGTCCCAATAAAGTAGAATCTAATAACTCATGAACCCTAGGAACCAATCAGATAGTTGGGCAATATTGTTGTGATAAACTTTCCAGCTTGCATACCAACTTGGTGAATCATTTAGTACTATCATCATTTAATTTTCCAAATAATGTATCATTCAATTCCAAAAACACCACATTTATTTCGACCAATTAATAATATTACTTCTTTCCATTATTCCAAATATTATAATTAAATTTGTAAAAATATATTAAAAAAATCCCTCATAATTACTAAGAGCCTTAAATGTTAGATTTTTTTTTAAATATATTTCTATGATTATTGGGTGGGGATGTGGATAGCCCAACCCTTTTTACAATCCTAATTTTAAGATTTCAAGTAAATTGAGTAAATATATAGAACAAAATAGAATTTGTATTTTTTTTTAAATTTTAAATTTATTATTTCAATTCAAGTATATTTTTTAGGGGTATTTTGAGAAAAATTTAAAAGTTTAAAGAGTAAAGTGCACCAGATAGTTTAATGGGTAATGTGTAATAAAAAAATGTTTCATGAGTAAATTGAATTTTTTTTTTTGAATAATTAAAACGGATTAGTGTAATTAAAATTTAAACCTATAAATTAATTAAGAAAGTGGAAATTAAACTCACCGGAACTCCTTGCTGTGTGGCAACATTTGCTTCTTCTTCTTCTTGCTCTGCCCTTCATCGCCAACAATGTCGTCAACATCAAAGAGAAGCGAAGGATCCGACGGCGGCTCAAGACGCCTCTTCCTCCACGACGCCACAAAGACGGAGGCGATCTGCGTCAGTGGGCTGCCAACAAGCTTCTTGAAACGGTACCGTCTTGTACCGGAGAGGAAAACCGCCAAGCCTATGAGAATGGCGCACGCACAAATCCCGTATCCCCATTCTCTCCCCAGATTATCCTGAATGTACACGAGAACCGTGACTGCTAAAAGTGCTCCGATGCTGATGAAGAAGAAGAACCAGTTGAAGAACTTGATCATATGTTTCTTCTCCTTCTTATCGGACTCGTCGAACTGATCGGAACCAAAACCTGAGACGCTCGATTTGAGGCCTCCGGTGCCGAGGGCGGTGAGATAGAGCGCGGCGTAGAGGACCATAAGCTGTTTGCCGCTCGCCGGAATACAGGAGTCGGTGCCGGCGACGCATTTCGGTGGGCGGAGGCTGGGGATTATGGTAGATATCGTCAAGATGGTCACACCCTGGAGATCGAGAATGTACAGAGAAATTAATTTAACAAATTAAATACTAGGACCCAATAATCAACATCGCAAAATCAAAAGAGAAAAAGGTATTGTTTCTTCGATCTCCTTGATTTCAGCTTACACTTTTTATTTGCCACTTCACATGTCATTAAAATACACAAAAAAAGTAATACTATATTAGCAAAACGCAAACAGAGGACTCCATTTTAGCAAACCATGGAGAGAGTCTTCTTACCATCGCCTGAACAGTGGCAAAGATGCCGATGGTTAAATACCTGCAAAGACAAAATAAGGAAGAGACTGATTTCAACAAATAGAAATTGCAGCTTCTTAGAGAGAGAGAGAGAGATGATGAGGACCTTCCCAAGTAGGTGTCAGCGACGAAACCACCAAGCAAAGAAAGCATGAAAGAAGTGCCAAGGAAGTTGGTAACCGTATTAGCAGAAGCAGCATTGCCCAAATGCATGGTCCCCGTCAAGTATGTCAGAAGATTCACAGCTATCCCCAGCGTTGTCAGCCTCTCACATGCCTCCACCCCTGATCCATCATCATCATCACCACCAACATAGTCTATCCATCTTTATTATATTATAGTAGCAAAGACACTCACCTAGAATCATGGCGGCGCAGGTCCACCCGCCGGAGGATGATCGGAGGGTGGGGCGGCCCTTGTAGTCCCAGGCATCTGGGAGACTCTCTGCAGCCTCTTGTTTTGTTTCTGGGAGTACTGACGCCATTGTAGCTGATGAAAGAGTGAAGGATTGGTGTTTGAAGGGAAGCAGTGCAGTGGAGTGTGGTTTATATACACCCCTGCCCTGCCTGCCTAATTTTCTACCATTATTTTTCAACTTTATTTTATTAAAAGTTACACCTCACCACTATTTTTTGTAGATACTATCCAAATTTTCACGGTTCATTGCATCGGATGTACAATACAAGATTCATCTTTCTAGCCTGCATCATACACCTCTTTGCATCATTATATATTTTAAATTTTTATGTTTTAAACTCGTGGGTTATTAGTTACAACACCTTAAGTATGCTTTTCTACTCCGGATCCTTTATACTCAAATTTATGTCTCACTTGTTTATCACATTAAAACAAAATACTTAGTTTGAATAAATAATTTTTTTCCAATTCAATTGGTAATTGTAACCACTATAATTTTTACATCAATATAAGATGAGTTGGAATGTGGTACACGAGTGAGTTAAAAATTTTGGGTACAGAAAATCTAAAGTGTGTTTTATCATGTATTTTAAACTTATAGTCATTATTAACATGTATTATGTGATATTGGTAAATCAATATTTGATGTGTATTAAAGGTAATGTAATAAGAGATGAAATACTAAATGTAAAATAAGATTTGCTTCATAATTTGAAAGAGGATTTTATAATCCTAAAGATTACCAAATAAAATATAAATTAATTAATAAATTTGAAAATTTGAAAAATCCAAAATTTTAGTGCAGAATAAAATTTGTATTTTTTTTTATAAGTTTGAAAATTGTTGAACAAGATCACATATTTATTTGAGTAAATCAAATCACATAGCAAAACATGAGAATTATTTATTTAACAAATCGAAAGATCACCAAATAATATTTAAAACTATTGATATAATTTTGAAAAATATTCAAATTAATTAATCTAGTATTAAGGAAATTTTCAGATTACATTTTTTCTTTTATTTTTCGGTTATAAATAATATTCAATATTTTTGATGATTTTAGATTTATACTAATATTTTTCAAACTTTATAGAATTCAGTTGCAATTTTAAGATTTATTAAATAATTCTTAAATTCCGCACCACCTTTCTATAAAGTTTGAAAAATATTAATATAAATCTAAAATCACCACCTTTCTTAAATTCCGCACCACCTATCTAAATTGATAAATTCCGCACCAACATATTTATTATTTTTTTATAGAGTAGAACAACAAAATTAAACTTGTAGACAAATTGAGACACCAAAAAAAGAGTCATATGTGTCCTTACACGTATGCCTCAATAGTTCTTAAATTAACTCTAAACTGCTGACCTAACCCTATACTAAATATATTTAATTTATTTTTTATCATAGATTTTAGGTTGATTTAAATTAACAATTCTATAATTGATAGAATTCTATAATTCTACAATTTTAGGTATTTTATACAGTTGCATAATAATAATGTTCAAATTTCATTTATAAAATTTAGAGTAAATTTATATTAAAAAGAAAAGGAAAACATGAAGGAAAAATTGACCATAGACTAGAGTGGTATGACAAACATGTCTTTAACTGTTATTCATTTAAGTGAAACGATTTGCGTGGAACAGGCCTCATAATTAAGACAAGACGAGAGTATGACAAGTAACGTTACATGATGACCCATAGCTACTTCAATTTATTACCTTTTCCCACTTTCATCATCTTTCTCAATAAATTGTTCAATGTCCTCGTGCATCAACCATTCAAATTGTATCTCCTATTTCATTTCAGTTAACATACATTATCATGTAATATTAATTCTCATATCATTTAATATTAATTCTTATGATGATTACTTTGAAATATGAAATGAAATATAGAGTGAAGTAGAAAATCTTATGTGATTCAAAAGCAATTAACTCTTAAATGAGTCTTCTTCGTCATAACTGTAAGATTCATTTCAATACATGATAAAAGATATTGTACGACATAATTATTAATCGTTTTTAGGTATTACATGACATAATAACTGAATTATGTGAAAGGTATTTTTGCCATTTGAAAGAAATATGGATAAGATAGAATGTTTGTTATCTTTAATGATAGAAAAGAATATATGTTATCATAAAATGGTAAAAGTGGCCATTTCACCTATATTATGATGCATGTTGGTACCGGCTATAAGATTATAAGTTCTTACGCATTCCAAATGAATTCACACTCATCTTCAATAATATAGGTAATTTAGCATTACCAAAATATATCAAGAAACCAAAACTAATTACTTGACACTTCATTATTTGACTCGTAATTAATTAGACATTAGCCATTAAATCCAATACAACATTAACTTTCTTTTGAGCTATAATTTTGACATACCAAAAAAAAAAAAAAAAACGGACTATATTTGTGGGAAGGAAGGAGTAATTTTAATATTTTTGATCTTTTAATTAAAAAAAATAAAAACATATTCTAGATCTAAACAAAATTAAGAAATAAAAATCACTCTTGCGCACATATTCCCAAATAATGGGCTCTACCTTTTTTTTGGAGCTACGTCAGTTGCCTCATAGTTGACACGGACGTGCATGCACTATTACAAATAATCAATAATTAGTGATGAATTTAGATATGTATTGATACATTATTGGGATGCAAGTAGTTAGTGTAAAAGGAAATTAATAAAGAGGATAATTGTGTGACATAATAATAAAAAGAATCCACGAGAGGCCTGCGTTATTCTTGGTTTTACTTGCAAACATATAAATCATCATCTCGTGACTTAGCAACTTGCAACACAATTTGTATCGGTTGTAGGAAACATGCATGATAATACCCTAAAATGTGGACACAATTCATCAACACACTACATCAACTTAACTATATTAATCATATATTTTCTAAATATATTATTAAGATGACAAATATTATAATACTAATAATCACTTTGTTGGTCCCAAACGTCCCAAGTGGTCAGAGGTTCAGAGGGGGTGAATGAACCTCTATCGATTTTTCAAACTTTTAAAACAATCTTAAATGTAGGTTACTGAGCTTCAAAAGAGACAACAACCTGACAGTATGCTAATTCAAGTTTCTGATCAGCTTTCTTAGTACGCAGCGGATAAAACACGATAGAGTTTCTCTTTGGAAAAACAGCTTTCTTTTATAAGTATGCTCTTTTATAAACTTCTTTATGCAGGATGCTTATAGTAAGTAGTCAGCAAGATATAACAAGATAAACACAATGCAATAAGTAAATGAAAGCAATAAACACTTATGGTTTATAGTGGTTCGAAGGTGGTGTAAGCCTTCTACGTCCACTCTACTCCTTCCAAAGAAGAAACTTCGATGGGTCAGTTCGAATTACAAACCTCGCTTTACAAACTTCTTCCTAACAAGCTACGCCTACTAGAATCCCAGACTCTAGTCGAAGGGCACAACCCACATAGGGTACACTCCTACAAAGGGTAAGTAGCCTATTTCTAGACTACCAAACTTAGGGAGGATACTATCCTCTCAACTAAGTACACCTAAAACAACCTAGCGTATATAACACAAATGGTTAAAAGATAAAAAAGTTTTCTTCAACTGTTGCGAACATGGATCAGTCTTGAACATGAAAGCTCCATTGCTGAGGTAGACTGATCCTAGAAGGTTGAGTGGCTGAACATGGTTTCTCTGAATATTCTCTCGACTCTGTGTAGCTTGTCCAGCTTCTTCTTCAGTTAGCCACACCTTCTATTTATAGATCTTGAGAATGTATCTGTTGAATGAAGTATCCGTTGAAGGTAGATGTTTCACCATTTTGAATTCAAGCAAAGATCTCAAGATCTTTCTCTGTGGTCGCATTAAATGCTTCTGAGTTGATCCTGATATATGCATTTAATGCGCCCAACATTTGCTTCTGAACCTTTCTAACATTCCTGCTGAGTTGTCAAGTCGGTATGAGTTCAGAGCTGAAGTCCATGCAGCGGTTACTTCGTCAGTTGGTTTTGCTGCTTCATGGTCTTCACAATACTGCTTCCAACTTACTGCTTTTCATAGCTTGCTGCATCTTGTTTGCTATTCACTGCTGGGAGCTTCTTGTTTCCAGCTTCTTTCTTTCTTCTGTGCAGCTTTCTTCTTTCCTTAATGCAGCCTTCTGCCTTCAGTTTCCTATCTGCTCTCGTGCAAATCCTTCATTTAGCATGCTGTTTCCTACAGTTTGCTTACTCTTAGAAGATGTCCTTTGTCTTCTAAGGTTAAGTTTTCCTGATACTTGGAAAACTTCTAACATAATCTTTTATCTTTAAGTTTATATTAGTTAGTATGGAAACTTAGTTGCTGACAACTTAAGCAACCTGTTTTGTCTTTTAGCAAACTGTTTGTTTTTAGCAAACTGTTTTTGTCTCATCGATATAACTATTGAAATATCTCAACACACTTGAAACCAAACCCATCCAATCCGACTCGTGCATGTGCCTCTCTAATCATCAAATTGCATTATATGCCCTTTCCTTCCACCACTTTCTAAATTAAACTTCGATTTCTATGTTTCTGAGATTGAATTGAAACTTCATTTTTCCTGGTCTTTGTTAAATCTTGAAGTTAAAAGATGTTATTTTTATCTGATGTGTGAAAATGAGCAAATCAGATCCCCTGTACCAAATATTCATGTACCACGCGTGTACCACATCCCAAAACACGTTATATTGATTTTCAAATTAAAAGCGGTTACAAATTATAAGTTTTTTTCCAATATCAAAACTACGTAGTTTTAATGTGGCACACAAATGAGACAGAGATTTTGGTACAGAGGATCCGATCTGGAAAATGAGACCCATATGATTCTCTTTTATTAGGGGTGGTTTGTCTTATTACCGTTGCAAAATGGTAAACACGTTTCTCTTTTCCTTAAATTGAACTTTTTATTTTATTTTTTTATTGCAATAGATTTTTTTTTTCTATTTGAAAACATTTTCATGAAATTACGAAGTTAAATGCAAAATATTGTATATCATCTTGTTAAGTTGATTAATTTTTTATAATTGTTAAATATTAATAATTGGATCCAATAATGACAATTTAATTTTTATTGGTATATAGGCCAGCCAGCATGGGGAACATAATTCAGAATCACACCCAGACTTTCACATTAGACAACAAATCTGCATTTTCCTGTATGTATAAAAAAGATGAGTGAGATTCATGTACAAAGCATCTATCTGCTCAAAATAGAAGGGTAAAATAGAGATGAAAAACGTTAAAAAGAGAGTGATGCATGTCTGTCACATGATATGTTTTTAGCCTGTTACGCTTTCAGCCTCCTCAAACCCTGTGTGATTATGTACTCTACCACCAAACCAACAATGTTTTTGGCTTCCAAATACTAATCATGTTTTTCCGATCTATAACTATAACTGTATATATAATAACAAATTTTTCGTTTTTTGGACAAAATTACCCTTTCCATTTAACTTATATGAGTAAACATCTTTTTAGCGACACTACTTTAATGAGTATTTGGGTCTCTTACACAAAAAAATGATTAAAACATATAGTTTTTATAGTAATAGGTTGAAATATGTTAATATGTAGAAAATCGGGTTTACTGTATATATTAAAGTGAAAAAAAAAAAACTATTATTTCACCGACCATACATTTTGTTAATTAGCAATGCAAAAGGTGCTTTGGGGACATAATGGCTCCAATATTGAATTACTTATTCAAGAGGGTCCACATATATAATGTAACCGAATTAAGGAGCAAAATAGTTCATATTAAAATTAATGAAACAAAATAATTAATCAAACTTTGTAATTAAGCAGGGAGATGACACATATATATTGACTATAAGAGTATCACGTGAATATTCATGCAATAACTGGTCCCAGCTGCAAACACAATTAACATTAGATTTCCTTTAATTAAGTGACAACTTTTTCCTAACTATTTAATCAACAATAATTGATATAAACAATTCCACATAGATAGGTGGAATCAATTTTGCTACGACTGAAAATTTAAATGTTAATTTCTATTCCTTGAGAATCTCCAAAGGCCAATATCTGGAACGAAGTGACAATCGGAGAACGTGTTAATGTTTAATATAATCCCCTTAATCCATTTTATTTGGAGCACTTTGTCATATATTTTGTGTAATTAATTCTTTGATTTTTCTTTCAATAATTTATCAAAAAAAAAAAAAAGCAATTTAATAAGTCAATAGAAATGGTAGCTAGATAATATTTAGTTTCATTTTTGAATATCTAATTAGAAGAACTTTAATTGAGTGAATATATTTTTATAATTGGAATCGGGAAAAATATATAGAGAACATAAATACTTTTGGTGGAGAAAAATTAAATATTGACCATGTGTTCTTAACTTTAATTTATTTTAAATCTCTTGCCAATATAATTAATTCTTGTTTATGGTTAGTACGTTGTAGATATATTCAATGTATAACTTCTATCGATACTAGTTGAATACTAATTGAAATCTTCAAAATCTGTGGCCAACCATTAATTACAAAACTATACAATATAAACTTGTATTTTTGCGATCTTTTTAATCATATATTGTAATTCACTGTATCATTATAATATAAGAGATAACAAATAATCTGGACAAGCCAGCACAAAACAAAGATACCAATACCCTGTTGGCTCTTTTTTGTAGAAAATATTGCGTGTAAGTCGGTGTAAGTCTCATATAATAATGCTTGATTGTCTTTCCTCTCAATAATTCTTGATTGCCACATAAATATCTTGTTTTTTAAGTGTAAAATCCTTTTACAAATCTAATTTTATGAGATAGGACAATCTATAATCCACAACTCAAAAAACAGATCAGTTTAATTTGCTAAAATCGATTTTGGCTATAATATATTAGGTCTTATCACACAAAATTATAGTTGTACAACGATCTTAAAAATGTTTTCATGATTATTTATTTATTTATTTTGATGTAAGATATGGTTAAAATTCATAATTATGCATCTATATATACTCATAGTTTTATATAATAGGTTAAGGTGAAATTAAAGATACCATATCTAATCAAAATCTCATTTCTATTACGGTAAAATCTCTTTATTTTGGGAAAATCTTCTTCAAATCATTTATGCAACAGCAAAAAAAAAAAAAAAAAGAGGAAATGGAGGAAATAATGTGGATAAGGGTGGGAATTAATAAAATTTAGTAGTTTATTAAATTGGCGATCCTGATAGGGAAGCTTATAGCTGGTGTAGGTCTCACTCACATATATAATTATTGACATTCTGTGTGCATCTTGTCTCTTCTCACCGTAAATTTCCCCTAGCCCATTGGAATTTGTCCTCCAAATTTTATATATTTTTATTCTATTTCTAACTTTTTATTGCACTAATATTCGCCAACTAATTTTTCTTATTTTTAATTGGTAACTAATAATTTCCTCATGTCCGAAGTCAACTTCTAGTGTGTTTATTTGGGTGAATCTTATGTGAGACATCTTATGAATTTTTTCACGTGAGACGGGTCAACCCACAATTCATATTTCACAATTCACATCTAAATTTATTAAAATGAATTTGAGTTGTGGGTAATAAGAATCCGTCTCACGAAAATTATCCGTAAAACCGTCTTACATGAGTTTTGGTGCTTTATTTTGTTCCTGTTGATGATTAGATCACTAATCAAGCTCACAATACACACTCTTTCAGATCAAGAACAATTCCCAGAACTTCAAGCAAGAATACTTCTAAAGTTGCGGGTTATCTAACCAATAATGCAAGATGAAATACACTAACAAAAACACAAGAGAATTACGTGGTTCGACTCTATCCACTTGAGTCTACATTCACGGCACGAATCAAAATTTCTTTATTCACAGAATCGAGAGAAAAGTACAGAAATGAAACTTGCGCGGATTAGGGTTTATTGCTAAGAACCCTAATTTATAGAACTCTTAATCCTAACGTCGAAACTAACTGAAACTACAATCATTTATATATGAGTGTGTGCTGATCAAAACCCCTCTGTCAATTTTAACAGAGCTCCAACGGATCTTCACAACATTATCGAATTGTTACTGAAAGTGCACCAGAAACCCTAATTTCGTTTCTTGATGTAAACAGCTTCAGTAACAGATTCAGTTGCTCGATCCCTTCTGTTTCAATTTGTTACACTCCTAGATGATATGTACTCTTGTTTAGCTAGCTTCCCACGTCATCATGCAACCGTTTCCACGTCAGCATTGCAAGATTATTTTCTTCAGTTCATTATCTTGATAAAGCAGAGAGAGTCAGATAAGACGCCTTTAAAAGTAATTGCTTAATTTTAAGAATATTATTCATTGAATATAATTAATTACACAAATATTTTGGTCTTAAACGAAAATCGAAAGTTTGATCTCTATAATTACACATAATATTATTTTTCATTTTCCCGTTCCAAATTAATTTATCTCAATATTTGTTTTGTTAATGATTGAATGTCAAATTTATTTCCTTAAATAGTTATATTGTTTATTTTTATTATTAATAATAATAATTATAGCTAACAATAATTTATTGACAGAAGATCAGAAGAGAAAATATAGAAAAGAAGAAAAAAGAATATTATTCCACAAAATAAATAATGAATTCAACTGATTTTATTGAAGATGCCTCTCATATAATTAATCAATTTGTATATTTCCATTAAATTCAGTTGTTTGAGATAAGAATTATATTGATATCGATCAACTAAGAGGGCCATTTATTTGATCTCATGATAGTGCTGCCCAATTGAGGAAATTCATTAATTTCTCACCTAGAGTGTGATGACTAAACTTCCTTAGATCATAATAAAATTTTTATTATGCGCATCATGAACAACGAAATCCATTGCACAACTCCGCAGCAAGAACTCTGTGGTTTTATTTTGTGACTTTGTTAATGCCATCTTAAGATGGCATGATAGAAAGAACTGTGGGGATTGTAAATTCATAAATGTGTGTTTTGATTATAATAGTATTTCATCAGTCATGTTATCCTATCCACCATGGGCATATTGAGATGTGTCTGATGTATCAAAAATTTAGTATATTTATTAATTTCACTTTTCATATAACAAGGGATTGAGATCATTACACGTTACCGATAGACATATTATGAGTTGCCTACGGTGATCATTTTATCATTTTTTTAGTATTTTATTAAGTTTTGGAATGATGTATAATGAAACGTATGATGCTTTAATTGAGGTGAGAAAGCCGGTGTCGACTAAGAGTACCTCGCACGACCCACCCATGCTAAGTGTTGATTTTTTTTTCTTTTTGAATTTTAAGTGGGAATCCAATTTCGAATCCTTGCAAGCAATATAAACTCGTATGAAGACACACATATATAGTATTGAAAATAAGAAGATGAGGAAATCGAGCAAGAGAAAAAGAAGAGTCAACCATTTGTAATTATTTTTATTATTAATAAGAAGAGTCAATCATTATAATAATTATTAATAAAAATCAATTACATAATTATTTTTTAAAATAAATTTGACATTCAATCTTGAAAGATATTATAATAGTGACTTTGAGGTTGAATCCAAAAGTTACGTCTCTTATGATTTCTGTTGACCACTACTCTTTGCTCGATCCTAGACAGTCAAAAATGTATTTGTTCCACATCTCAATAAAATTAATTTAATTTAATTTATTTTTTGGAATAATCTTCTTTAATATTTGTTTTTCTTTTCTATATTTTCTTCTCCCTTCTATCAATAAATAAACTAATTGTTGGCTATCATTATCATTATTAATAATGAAAATCAATTATATAATTATTTATGAAAATAAATTTGACATTTGATCCTTACCAAAACAAGTATTGGACGAGTTGGAGTTTCCAATTATTTATCTTTTTAGATTTTTATATAATTTTATTTTAAAATTATCAATATTACAATTTTTTAGCTAAAATTTAGGGGTTTCGATAGGACCATATCAATGAATTCAAACTGATTCTATTTCCAGTTTTTTAATTTTTTTTTAGAAAAACCAATTTTGGATTATAAATTATTTAATTAGTTAATAGTATATGTTTGTCTATCCTTTTGTTCCTTTAATTTGATAAATACCTCTGAAATTATTCTTAATTAGGATCAGATAGAGCATTAAATAACTAATCATAATAAATAGTTACAATTAACTAATTACTGAGTAAAGAGTTCTACATTCTTTTGGCAATCAACTACAAATTAATTCGATCCAAAGTATTCTGGTCCATGTATATATGCGTTGAAAGTTGAAACCCTAGCCTTCGAGTCAAGTTTATTTGTCAATACTTCAAAATGAGTCCAACTATTGAATAGTAATGGGCTGAGCCCAGACCAACTCTATAGCCTATACTTACTATCTATCATATCATTTGGGCTATGGGCCCGTTGGGCCAAATTTCCTCATGCTTCAGATCAGGCCCAAAGAATAAAGGTTTGAAGTTAGTAGCATCTCACAGAGTTCCCCAAAGGGAAATTCCCACTTGAAAATAAGTTCAATTTGGCCCATATAATTATAAATTGTACATAACAGTCCACCTTCTCTACAACTAAATATATATTTATTATTTTGAAAAAAATTCTATTTTGTACCGATTTCAATACACATAAACATGCATTAACTTCAGAAGCCCAAAAAAAAATAAAAATTCACTTAATCTCATATTGTTATTTTCATATACTATACATTGCCTTGATAAGAAAACATGTTAATTGAAACCCTACGTCAGATCTCTAGTTACTTGGTATTTTCTAATAATAATTAACACAGGAAAATCTCATTACGTAAGCTACACATTTGTAAGCCAAACGTATAAATTAATTAATTTCATTTTGATGTGTAGATATTATTGGGAGAAGAAAACTAAAACGTAAAATCATAAAAAACTTATCGTAATCAAAATGGACTTCGTTCGTTTGGCAATTACTTGTAATCATTTTGATCCAAACTTATTTATACCAAAAGTTAAAATTAAGACTTAATAATATAGAAAACACAAAAATGGTGTATATATGCTGGTAATATTGAACATTATTTTATTTCGTTTTCTTCATCATTAGTACTGATCATCTAGTCATTGTACATATATTTTGTTTATGTGTCCACTACTAAATTATTGCATATCTAACGTAATTATTAATTTTACATCATAAAATTGAATATATGTGATCTGGTCGTAAAAGTGGAAATAGTTCATAAAACATGCAAACTAGAATTAGTACTGAAGTAAGGAAACCAACATTACATTTCAAACTAAAGGATCGAAGAACCACATTACAAGGAGAAATTAAGAATCCTTAAAAAAAAAAAACAAAAGAAAGTTGAAAATAGCATAAAATGGAAATGTAGGTGGAATATTGGAAAATGCAACTACGATAAATTAGTTAAGCACAAATGAAATCACTAGGAAGAGACTTGCCACAAGTGTTGATGAGCAAGCTCAATGAAATAGGAATGTTCAAATTAATTCCCAAAATATTAGCCTTCAAGGCTGTGCAAAGGCAAACAGCAGCTTCAAGATCCAATAGCCCACCAAGTGCTGAACAACATGGGTGGTCTGGTGGGGCTCCTATTTCTGCCCCAATGCTACCATTTAGTAGCTTTGCACAAATGCCTAGCTTTAGGGCATCCCTTGGGCAGTTCCCCTTCGGGCTCGGGCTCGGGGTAGGTTTTGGGTTTGGGGTCGGGTTGTTACAACCGAAGTAACAGCCGTTTACTAGGGCGAACAACATTAGGTTGATGAAGAGGAAAAGAACTGAGGTGGAGGATTTCTTGGAATCCATTGATCAAGAATTTCACACAAGGGATAACTTTGTTGTGTTAATTGGTGGATAGGATGATTCATTGCAATGGTATTTATAGGGGTGGACTGTAAGAAGATGTTGGATAATAGATCAATAGACATGTGACATGGGGTGCAATTGGCAATTTATATATATATATATGTATTGCTACAAAATTATAAATTCAACCATGTAATATGTGTCATTCCAAAGAATACTTAATTGGCTACCAAACAAAGAATTCACTGTGTCGCATTAATCCACTCCTTTGTTTGTGGATTACAATGGGGCTTTAAGAGGTTGAGTGTGAGCGATTGTGTACGATTTTGTGAGGCCGTTTTTCAAATCTAATTTTGTGGATGCGATAATCTATAATTTATAATTTATAAAAGTGTGTTCAAATTATAAAAATTAGTTTTTGTTATTGGTAGGGATGAGCCAACCAAACCAGTCAGTTTTTATCTAGATATTGGTTAGGTTTGATGTATCAAAATTAGGGACTTCGGGTTTAAAAATAAAAAATGATTTTTTTTTTCCTAGTTTGATTTAGTTTTCGACCGAACCAACTAATTGTTCATCTCTAATAATTTGCAGTAAAACTCCATCATATGATATTATATAAAAGAACCCTTATAGAAAAATTAATTCTGTATAATGTACTAACCCACGAATTCAATTTGTAAACATGAGAAGGAAAATTTCTTTGACAAGTGCTGTTCCTAACTTACTAAAAGAAGAAGGAAAATTCCCAACAAAAAGTGGTGTCCCTAACTTGCTGTCTTTTTTTTTTTGTTCGTAACAAGTGCCTTCTTTGTATTATGCTTAATAAGAGATTGCAAGTTTAGTGGATAATTATCTCTGGGCATAACATGTTGAAGATAAAGCCAGAAACACAAATGCTTAAAGGGTCTTTTTTAAATAAAAGAGTGTTACAGATAATTATGTATAGATTAGCGAGATTCGTGGTGAAGGCTCAAGTGGATTGCTAACATTTTTTTACACCAATCTCTGATTAATGGAATTGATATTTTGGTCACAAGATCAATGAATGGCCACATAAATGCAGGCCCGTGACTTCATTCTCATCGAAATTCGTGTCAATTCTTTTCTCACAAATCTATTGGCTGTTCTGTTTTATGATCATATCTAGTCATATTCTCAACCAATTACATTTGCGCGTTGTAATAATAATAATAATAATAATAATAATAATAATATTATTATTATTATTATTATTGCGAAGTAAATTTAAACAAATCATCAAACAAAGCTGTAACCTTAAAATAACTTAAATATTTTTATCACATGAATCAAATAATTTCTCAACCATGTTTAGTAGTTTAATATATAGTCAAGTCATGATCTAACACAATAAATCTAGCCGACCATATAGGCGGCAATAACAGAAATAAAGATGCAGAATAATAAAAGACAGAAAATAAAAGAAAGAACTCACAAATAGAACTTCAAGCTTATATTACTTCAAACTTCAAATATTACAAAGATGAAAGGTTATAGAGAGAGAAAGAAGGGTGCGAGTTAACACTCAAGCGTACCGAACTAAGGAAATGAAAGGACATTATATAGAGGAAAGCCGGACATGAAACCCCGGATTCCAAAAACATAAAAGTTAAATAGTGATATGTCACTAAAATTGTTACGTAATCACCTGTGTCATTTTCTGCTATGTCAGTCGTCCACTTGAAACATATTATTGAAGAAAATATTAGTCTGGTGGAGACATTCTCCAGTAGATGGATACTTATCCATATTCCTTTGGAATTTCTGATCAATGATCTTCAAACTCTTCTTGTATTTTTTTATTATACAATTTTCCAAGGCAATTCTTTCCATAAGAACATCAATATGGATGTTTTCTTCTTCTGGATATTCCAGGATAGTCTGTCGAAATTCTTTTCTTCCTTCATCAATAATTGCTTGTTTATTGATTCTCCATTGAGAATAGCAGAAACATCTTGCACAATCTCTTTTGTGCCTTTGACTGAATCGGTTGGAAAGATCCATATGACCTGTTTTTGAGAATCATTATCAATGAGAAATAGAAGGATTATTCTCCTTAAGAGATTTCTTAATTTTTTCAAATGCACCATCGATCACTACAAGAAATTTGAAAATTCGAGACGACAAAATTCGTCATAAAAACACCATTTTTCGTCACAAAAGGTGTTTGGTGACGAAATATTTTCGTCGCAAAGAACGTCGCTGTAAGTGCGTCATATTAGGTAAATTGTGATGCTATTTGAATTCGTCATCTAAAGTCATCTTTTGATGACGCTAAAAGTCATCGTTACTATATCATCTCATCTATAGTGACAAATAAACGTCGCATTTGACATCAAATTTCGTCACTAATTATGGTGTTTCGTCACTAAAAGTGTAACTTTACATGACGAATTTAATTTATTGTTACTAAAATTTATCTTTTCCGGTGCTATTTGAATTCGTCATCTAAAGTCATCTTTTGATGACGCTAAAGATCATTGTCACTATATCATCTCATCTATAGTGACAAATAAAACGTCACATTTGACATCAAATTTCGTCACTAATTATGGTGTTTCGTCACTAAAAGTGTAACCTCGTGTTTCGTTACTAAAAATGTAACTTTACATGATGAATTTAATTTATTGTCACTAAAAGTTGTCTTTCCCAGATTTTGAGCGTTGTCGTGACATGTCATCACAACGCTGATGTTAGCGCACACGTCATCCCAAATTTTGAGCATTGTCGTGACCTGTCATCATGACAGGTCATCACAATGCTGATGTTAGCGCACACGTCATCCCAAATTTTGAGCATTGTCGTGACATGTCATCATGACAGGTCATCACAACGCTGATGTTAGCGCACACGTCATCCCAAATTTTGAGAATTGTCAAATTTTCCAATCAAGCAGAATCCAATTTTGATACAACGCAATTCAAAAAATGAAATAGAACTCACAAAATCTAATAAGTTCTACCTACTATTGGATTTGAACCAATGACTCCCGCCGTATGAAAGCAATACTCTAACCACTGAGTTAAGTAGGTCATTTCTCATCCCAAATTTTGAGCATCAAATTTTGAGCATTGTCGTGACCTGTCATCATGACAGGTCATCACAACGCTGATGTACAACGCTGATGTTAGCGCACACGTCATCCCAAATTTTGAGCATTGTGATACGTCATCACATATTGGATTGGGAATTGAACTCGGGTGCCCAAGGTGGTACTCTAACCACTAGACCACTGTGCTTCATGTAATAATATTCTGCATGCATTTCTTTTATTTCAATTTTTAATATTTTTCAATTTTCTATTATCATATAATTTTTGTTATTTTTTATAAAGTACCATTACTTATTAATATAAGTCATTGATTTCCAATTTTGATATATTAACTCGATTTCAATAGCCAACATATGAATGTTCAAAACCCAAAATGTTAATGCACTCACGATACAATTTTGTTAGTAATAAGTTCAAATAATTAATGACAAAAAATAGCATCGTCATAAAAATATATTTTTTATGACGTCAAATATTGTCACCAATTATTATTAAAATTGTCATCAATTATTATCGTGACAAAAGAATTTTGTCACTAATTAATTCAAATAATTAATGACAAAAAACAGCACCGTCACAAAAATTTATTTTTTACGACATCGAATATCGTCACCAATTATAATTAAAATCGTAACCAATTATTATTGTGACGAAATAATTTTGTAAATAATTATTTAGAATAATTAATGACGAAAAATAGCATCGTCATGAAAATATATATTTTTATGACATCGAATTTCGTCACCTATTATTATTGTGACGAAATAATTTATATCGTCATGAAATTTACAAATTAGTGACGAATAAAATTATCAATCGTGACTAAATAAAATTTTGTCACAATTTCTAATATTTTAATGACGAAAATAACATTTGTTGCCTTTAAGTAACAAATTGTGACGATTTTTTTATCGTCGCAAAAATATTCATCACAAAATGTGTGATTTCTTGTAGTGGATGGTGAGATCTTCAATATCATCGTCTGGATCCTGTGCATCCTGTGTTAAACAGTTGAAACTCGTATCTGAGTTCATAGAATTGTCAGATTCTGAACTTCTTATCTGTCTAGAAATATCTTTCTTCACTTGTTCAAGAAAGATTTCAATGATTTTTTCTTTAGGATAGATTTCAGAATATTTCTGAGTAAAAAGTTTGAAAGGACTGATATTATCATCTTCAAGTTTTTTCTCATGATCTTGTTTATAAACTTCGATCTTTTCTCTTATTTTTTCAATTGTTTCATATCCAAAGATTTCTTCAGTATCAGGATCGATACGAATAAGTTTCTCCCAGAATTTGCAGAGACTAATTCTCCATAAATATGGAGCACCATAATTGGTATAACCAAAAATTGGTTTCCATTTCCAGATCCATGGAACACCAAATTCTATGAAGAACATGCAGGAAGATTTTCCTTCGATATATATATCTTTAGAATTGTTTTGAACAATTGGTGAGACAGTAACCCATTCATTCATGAGTTCACTAAAACATTTAGGCAGAATCTCAGTGGAAGGTGCAAAAGTTCTCCACCAAGTAAAAAACCATATGGGAATTGGTTTGTGAAAAATGTTTTCACATATTTTTATAAACCAAGTATGTTTTCGTTTTTTGTTTTCAAGATAGAAAGTTTTATAAAAACTATCAATATAGTCATAATAATTGAATTTGAAAGTCGTATTATGACTAGTAGAAAACATCTCTTTTTCATTTAAGAGAGAAATTCCCCATTCTTCAAAAGATATGACCTTTTTGATAATGAATTTGGAAAAACTATAATTTCCTTTATCCTGGGTATTTCCAGATGAAAAGTGAGTGATTTTAACACTTTTAATTTCAATAAGAAGATTTTCATGAAATCCTTTTTGTTTATATGAACCATATGGTGTTGAGCTATGACTCAAATATCTTTCCATAATATTCCATGGATTTTCTGCCCATTGAGCTTCATTTTCTTCTATGAGGAGAATGATTTCTCTTTTGTCATTCTCAATATAAAGATGTGAATCATCATCATCTTTTGCAGCATTAACATATGATGTCTGAAAATTTGAATCCGGGATATGTCCCTATTTTTGTTGTTTCTGCTTAAGAAACTCTTGGAACTCATTATGAAAAGGATCTTCTGAAGTCATACTTTCAGAGATGTATTGAGCTATGAGCTTCTTTTTCCCTTGTTGGAAAATAACATTAGAGGAATTACTTCTTCCTCCATAATTTAAATTTGTGGGTTTTCCACTTCCTCATCTTCCTCTATAAGAGGAAAAGTTACCACGACCCGGAGAACTCATACCTGTAAATTCAAGCATGTTAAATATTCACGGGTTAAAAAATCAGGAAGATGATTTTCTTCGCCTTTTTTATATATGATATTAAAATCAAAAGGAGCTAAATGAGCTTGCCATCTTGCAAACATTTGTTTCGAAACATCATGTTTAAAATCTTTTATAAACATAAATTTTGCAGATTGACAATCGGTTTTTATGATAAACTTTTGATTGTATAAATTATCTTGAAATTTAAGAACACATCTGACAATAGCTAAAATTTCTTTAGCAACAGTGGAATAATTTTTTTGTGCATTATTCCATTTACCGGAATAAAATCTAACAAGGTATTCTTGTTTATTTTGAGGATTTATTTGTTTAAGAATTCCTCCAAAACCAATATCAGAAGCATCAGTTTCAATAATTTTTTCCCATTGAGGATTAGCAAGCATAAGACATGGAAGGTTTTTAACCTTTTCTTTAATTCTTTTGATTGCTTCAGTATGATTGTCAGACCAAGGTAAATGATTTTTCTTAAGTCTATCATAAAGAATACCAGATTCTTTATTGAGATTTTCAATATAAGGAGATATGTAATTAAGACTTCCAAGAAATCTTTGAAGTTGGGTTTTATCAGTAATAATATCAGGAAATTTTGATCCAAACTCAATACTTCTTTGTATAGGAATAATATTTCCTTTTTCAATATTATGTCCGAGAAATCGGATATTTGTTTGGAAAAGAATCATTTTTGTCTTGGAAATAACAAGACCATTTTGTATAACAATTTTTTTGAAAAGGTCAGGATGTTTAAAATGACTTTCAATGTCTTTTGAAAAAACAAGTATATCATCAATATAAACGATTATAAAATCACTATAAGGAGTGAAAATATCATTCATAATTTGTTGAAACTCAGAAGGAGCATTTTTTAAGCCAAAAGGCATGACATTCCATTCATAGTGTCCTATAGGAACATTGAAGGCAGTTTTATATCTATCAGATTTGTTAATTTGGATTTGCCAAAATCCTGACTTAAGATCAAACTTTGAAAATATTAAAGCATGAACCAATCTATCAAGAAGATCTTTCTTATTAGGAATAGGATGTCTAATCCATTCTAAAACCTTTTTAAGAGGTTTATAATTAATGACAAGTTTGGGTATACCAAGTTCTTGTTCAGAATGTTTATTAACATAAAAGGTTGTACAAGACTATGAAGACTGAGAAGGAGAAATGAGCTTTTTATCAAGAAGAGATTGAATTTCTTTTTACATAACTCTAAATATTCAGAATTTATTTGAAAAGGTCTTGTCTTAGTAGGAATATTTTCTTCTTTAAAATTATCTTCATAAGAAAGAGAAACAATATGTTTTTTTCTTTCCCAAAAAGCATTAGGAAAGTCATTACAAATTTCTATAGAGAAATTATTATGAATGGTTTTTATTTTATCCTGTAGTTTAGGATTCTTAAGTTTTTCATCAATGGATAAAATTAGTTTCTTCTTTTAAAGAACTAATATGAAAAACTTTTCTATCAATTTGTTCTTGAAGTTCATTCAGAACTCTGTGAATGGGTTTTGTAATAAATTCAAAATGTATAGGTTTTCCTTCAAAGGTGCCTATAAGCCCTTTGGTGTTGACAGAGGTCAAAGGATAGATCTGAAGTAAAAAAGGAAGACCAAGAATAAGTTGATTAGATATATCTTTGGCTAAAAGGAAACTGGTAGAAATACATTTTTTATTCTTACAAATATAAACTTTAGGGAGTTTATAATTAATGTTGAGGAGTTTTCCTCCAGCATGTGAAAAAGAGTGAGAAGTCTTATGTAAGTATTTGGTTGGTATAAGACCTTCTTGTATGACATTTAAATCAGCACCACCATCAATCATGGCTATAAACTCTTTTTTATAAGAATTTTCTATAAGAAGAGTAATTTTAGTATACCATTTATGAGATATAATCATAGTAATAGTAGAGACATGATTTTTCTCAAGGGATATTTCCTCAAATTGTTCTTCAACAGATATAGTTTTCCCTTTTTCAATAGCAGAAATACGATGATGGAGTTCATAATTATTTTCTTTAAGAATTTTAACATCATTCTTAAGATTATTTACTTCACAAAGTAAATCTTGTATGGTAATAGGATTTTGATTACTATATTTATTTTTTTAGAAGTTTATTAACTTCAACCATAGAATAATCATTATTAAAAGAAATAATTTTATCTTCTTTTTTAGAAGTAGAAGGAATATCTTCCATTTGATCAATAATATGAGTTCTTAAATTAGGATCTTTTATCCTTTTAAGGAATTCAAGAATATTATTATCAGTAAGAGTATTAATATTTAAATCTTTAAATTGTGACATAAGTTTATAAAACTCTTCATCTTTTTCATAAATATTTTCATTAATATTATTATGAGTTTCACTTATGTGATTTATACAAGATTTCTCTTGTATACAATTTTCACATTCTTCTCCTGATAAAATAGAATCATTATCTCTATTATCAGAATTATCAGTACTATCATATTCTGTTTCAGGATTTTCAGTTTCTGAATTATTATAAAAAATTATATTATAAATAATTTCTTTCACATCATCATCAATATTAAGGTTTTTAATCTTTTCCTTAGCCTAACATTGATTAGCATAATGTCCTGGCTTTCCACATTTTCTGCAGATAATAGGAGAATCTTTCCTTTTATACTTATTCTTTTTGAAAGAATGTTTGTCTTTTTCTTTATATTTATCTTTTTCTTTATACCTTTTTCTTTTTCTGAAATAAGATTTTTGTCTATTATCATTATCTTTATCTTTTTGAGAATATTGTTTTTTATTTTTTGGTATATCCATACCAAATTGGTTACAAAATTGACCAAGCTGTCTTCTTTCAAGACGATTTTGTGTTTTTATTTGTTGATTTAATTTTAAATCATTACAAAGAGATATACCTTCTTGAATACATATACTAATAAGATTTCCATAGGTATAATTATCATATAGAATAGATATATTATCTTTTTTGAGGATTTTTCTTACTCTTTCAGCAAAAAGACTTGGAAGACCATCTATGAATTTAGCTTTCCAATGATTAGAATTACATTCTGGTAATTCAAAGATTCTGGATAAGAATGTATCTTTATACCACCTGAATTCAGTTAAAGTTTTGCATCTTAGATTACTAAGAAGAGTTCTAATAGTTTCACTATTATCAGTATATCTACCTGTGAAATGTTCAATTAAGGTAGTAACAAGAGAGTAAACAGCATTTTCGACAAGAGTTCCATTCTCACTTTTTATGAATCCTAAAATTTCACTTCTTTGATTTGGTTTAAGATAATTATCCCACCAACATTTTAATTGTCCAGTAAAACCTGCTATAATCATTTTAGCAATTTCTTTGTCGGTATTACCGGTATTTTTGCATATAGTACTATACATAAGAATTCTATGTGCAAGAGTATAAATATGTATGTCAGTATTTCCATTAAGATTCCATTCATAAATACTCTTCCCATTATAGCTATTTGAGATAGTATATTCTTGTTCTTCATTAAGAACATCCATATGAGTAGGTCTATTGTAGTAATATTTATTAAGAGTAGGTTTATCAGCCTATTTCATTTTATTAATATTAGCTTTGTCTTCTTCATCAAGAGCAGAAATGTTAAAGGCTTTAAACTTTTCTTCTATAAATGCTTCTAATTAAGAGGCAGAAGTTTTAAGTTTAAAATTTCTTATATCAGGAGGAGGTTGAATAGAAGATGAAGCAATAGAAACAATATTTGTTTCTTTTTCAAGTTGTATATGTACATCAAGTTTTATCTGATTAATATGAGAAATGATTTTCTCAATTCTATCTTTAAGAGATATAATCTCTTCACCAAGAATAGTTAAATAAAGATTCGTATAATTTTGTTTTTCCAGAAGTTGGTTTATATGTTTAACTATAATTTGAAGCGTATCATTTTAAAATATTTTTGAAAAGGCAGTAAAATTAATTTGTTTATCATTTTTTTTCAATTTGAAAAGTAGATTGAGGAGGAAAAACAGATTTTTGTACTTGTCCTGAAGAAAGTTTATAATCTCTTTCAATAACAAAGATATATTCTTTAACAAAAGTATTAAAAAACCAAGGAACAAAATATATGATTTTATTATGTTTTTCACAAAACTCATAAAAGCTTTGTACAAAAAATTCAAATTCTTTTTCAGAGAAATTTTTAAAATACCAATTTCTGAAAGCATCCCATTTGGAATCATAAAATTCTTTATTTATATGTGCTCTAGCACGGGATCCTTTGGAAAAATCTATTTTAGAGTTTAAATCCATAAATTAAATTATAAAATTCATTTCTGATAATGTATCAGTTACTTTTATGTTATGAACAATATTATTTTTGTTTATTATAATATTATCAATATGATCTTCTTGTTCTTCCTTTCTATAAGATTGAGATCTTATATCTTCTCTGTAACAAGAGGTAGAAGCTCTTGAAGTTTGTGGGATATCCACATTATAATCGTTAGGAGAAATAAAGGAATGACTAGAATTAGATCTATATAAAGAAGGAAAATTCTTCTTTTGTTGATTTTCAAATTGTATATGAACAGATCCTTCATTAGTTTGAACAATATTTTGAAACTTATTATTTATGATAGGATTTCTTGGGACAACATGTTCAATTATCCAATTTTCAGGAAAAATAATTTCTTCCCATTTAATAGCTCTCCTAGTTGTTATTTTGGATTTATTGAAATTTGTTTCAATAAGAATGGTTTCATTAGAATTTTTATCAACTCTTTTACACATAGGATTTAAAGTAAAAAGAGGTTTATAATAAATTCTATAACAGATACATATGACTTCTGTATTTGAAATGTAATTATAACCATTCTTTATTATTATGATTTGTAACTGGATTACTAACATGGTTTAATAAATTATTATTTTTATTATTATTATTAAATTATTATTATTATTTAAATTATTATTATTATTATTAAATTATTATTATTATTATTATTATTATTATTATTATTATTATTATTATTATTATTATTATTATTATTATTATTATTATTATTATTATTATTATTATTATTATTATTATTATTATTATTATTATTATTATTATTATTATTATTATTATTATTATTATTATTATTATTATTATTATTATTATTATTATTATTATTATTAGAAGTACGACTACTATTGACGTAAAATATGAAGTTTTTGTGACGCAGAGAATTGGCTTGATGCAAAACATTTTGCATTTGGGATATTGATATTCTTAATCAGAAGGTAAAATGGATGTTAAGGTATTTAAAATATTATGTTTGTTTTGAAAGATTCTTTATATAGTATTTTATTTTTAAATATTCTTAAAGTATTTAAAAGTGTTACTTTCATCCGTTAACTATAAAATCCATTAACTTGGGCAACCTAATGACTTGAACCAACATTTTTAATACTAGCTTTTGAAAAGTATTAGTGTTTGTATATAAATTTTTTTAAAGTATCCATTTATTTCATAATATAAGAAAATGTTATGATTTGCTTCCTTGATAACAGATTCTATTAGCATGGGCCAAATATTGTATTGGGCCACAGTGAGTGAGTTTTCTAGTTATGTGAAGGCCCATTAAGCTATATAAATTGTATCTTGTTTCAGATAGGGCTTATTGTCGATTTTTTTGCCCCACTAAAGGTTTATGCAATACCACTTGTAACAATCTTTTCTTCCCTGAGGAATAAATTAATTAGTTACATTAATAAGATTAATTAGATAAGTTACTGATACAATCAATACTATAGAATATAAAATATTTATCGAAACTAAATGCTATCTATAAAATTGTCCAAATCATATCGAAAACTATTTACCACAGATTTTTCTTTTTAAAAGCATTTTCCATAGATTATTAGGAACTAAAAAACTTACATTCAATCTTTTATACTTAGGAATACTATGAGACCATAAACCCATGTTTAAAAGCTGCAATAAAATGAATAATTAATGTATTCGACTTATCAATTTTGAGATATATATTTCACTAAACATTCAGAATTATAATCTTACAATTATAGAATATTTTACTCTACAAAATTTAATCATCTATTGATATAATTATTACATACGGATTTCTCCATAATTTTTTTTTAATTGAATCAATTAACATACGTCAACCCTTCGATTACATGTTTTCCTCATTTCCTGCTATTATATCAGCAAACGTACGTCAACCTCTTCGATTACATGCTTTCCTCATTTCCTACTATTATATCAGCAAACGATTAATTTATGATTAGATTATAAATCTAACATCCTTTTCTATTATTATAATTATTAGCTATAAGAATATAATTTTTGATGAATGAAGATTAATAAGGAATTAGAAAAAATATTATATATTTACTAATTTTAGATCACGTGCGTTGCACGTGGAGATCAATAAACTAAGGAAAGAAATTATACAAATATTAAATAACACTTTCATATTAGAGTTCTTATTATGATAGGATTCTATAAAATTTTATTATTTAAATATGAAAATCTTAAATTACTATTATAACCTTAAATAATAATCTTTGATAAGAATATATTCGGCAATTCATATTTTGTAAGAAACATCCACATTTTTATATAGGTAATATTCGGCAATTCATATTTTGTAAGAAACATCCACATTTTTATATAGGTAATAGATAGAGATGTGATTAAGATTACAAGTAGAATTAAATGATTGAAATTGGCCGGAGCATCCAAAAGTTATGAGATCAAAATTGTAACTTTTTCCCCTTTTTTCTAAGGGTAAAATTTTCTCTTAATTAGCACACATGATTTTCTCCTATTTTTGCCATCTTTTCTTTCATTTTGTTACAGGTGCGATTTCAAGCATCCAAATAGCAATTTTAAGGTCTATCATCGTAAGAAACTAAAATGAGAGAAACAGTCTGAAATCTTTTAACACAGGCACGGCTTCTATTAACAGTGATCCAATTGATAAAAAAGTATATTGATCACTTTAACACAATCTCAAACCATGAACACTTGAAATATAATTGCATAATATTAAAAATTAAAAAATAAATTAAGAGGTTGTTTACTACCATTTAGCACCTTTACAAATTGTACTTCTAATAACATCTTAATGTTATTGTGAAGTACTACGCAATTAGTGTTTTTGAGAAATGCTATATATATATATATATATATATATATATATATATATTTAAATTATATAGGCCTTTTGGTAAAGCCTCAAAATAAAATTATGATTTGGGTTTAAAGTGAGCAATATTATGTGACCATTAAGATATAAAGCATGAACTTTAAGATAAATAAATCCCAACAGTCACCCTGATAGATACTGCTAATCTGCTAATTAAAGTTCGATCTTGAGCTAGATAAAATTTTGGAGTAGAGTTGGTCTTGTGTGCACTTGGTGTACATGCAATTCGGGTCGATCCAATTTTGATCTGAATCCACGTGTTTTTGAATTTACCTTCTTTTTTTTTTTTTTTTTTTTTCAAGTTTTTACCTTTATGTTGTATTAGTGTGACCTTTATGTTATAAATGTGTGATCTTTATGTACAACTATCATGACTTTTATGTACTATAACTTAGAAAAAAATGAAGATTTTCAACATAATTTGAATTGTATACCTTTATGTGATATCAATGTGACTTTTATATTATATCATGTCACCTTTATATATAAATATTCTGACCTTTATGCACTTTTATATATTACATAAAGGTCAGAATATTTGTACATAAAGATGACATAATATAACATAAAAGTCACATTGATATCACATAAAGGTATACAATACAAATTGTGTTGAAAATCTTTTTTTTTTTTCTAAGTTACAGACATAAAGGTACGGATGTTTGTACATAAAGGTCACACATTTATAACAAAAGGTCAAGACAAAAATTTGGAAACAAAAAAATAGAAATTCGCGGATCCGGGTCTGATCGACACAGATTGCATGGATCTTAGATCCATGCACCTGATGCACTGGAGTTTTTGTGTTTTGGAGTAAGCTTAATAATTATTTTTAGGAATTTACTCACAAATTTGTTCTAAAAATAATAAGAAGAAAAGATCAACATTATTTGACCAATATCAATACCCAATATTGAATTAAAAGAAATCCCATCATATCCGGCAGTAATTAATGCACTTAAAATATGGAAAACTAACCAAGAATCACATCATCATGAAAACCTAATTATGAAGTAAATCCCATGTAGTGTCAACGAAAGATTGGAAAAGCATACAAAAGAAACGACAACTTTTCACGGGGGATAGTGGAGCCCGTGGTAGGTTGTTTTGGGCATCCCGTGACACTTTGATCCAGAAAACTAGCTTGCAAATGTAAAATGCCAAGTCTTGAACAATATTTATATAATGTAGTAATCTAGTATTAAATGCTCACTTGCATTAACTTAAACATTTGATGTCTCCTATAACTAATTCCAGCCTCACACAATGTGGGTCACACTCCAACCCCAAACTAATTCTACTTTTTTTTTTTTTCATTTGAAACACATTAAAATTCGGAAAAAAACTATTGGAATTTGGAAATTAATTTTGGTGGGAAAATGACTAAAATTAGATCTTTTTATCAATAACATGACTAAAATTGATGTTACAAATTATACAAAACTAGTCTAAGCTTGGATACTGAGTCAAGATGAAAAATGAATATATATAGTAATGGCTACTTGAATATATCAAACATAACATATTATCTGCCTTTATGATTAGTTTAGGAATGGCTAGAAGAATATATGTCTGGGATCCACGTACAAATTTTATCTAGAGAAAATCATGATTTTCCTCTTCTAATCTAGGTCTCGTCCACTTTATTTTATCACCAATATTATGTATTTCAATTTCAATTCTCTAACCATCACTTTTTAATTTGTGTCTACATGAATGTAGAAATTGGTGTTTTGGAATTTTCAATCCCAACACTATTTAGACATAAATTCACATTTGAGTAAAATCGGACAAAATTTGAAAAGATAAGGCAGTTAGAAAATTAAAATTGAATATATATATATAATCGGTGCTAAAAAGATAGACAAAACCAAAGAAAAAAGAAAAAAAAGGCAAAATCCCTTTTATATACACAGAGTACACGTATACAAAACACACTTCCCAAGGTACGTAGATCTCGCTCGCATATTCCACGCACGATGATCATGGATTCCTCTATATCATTAGGTGGACTTGTGGTATTGAATAACATGGTAAAACGTCGTCCTCAAATCCACATGCAGCCAAACTATGACAAATATTTCTCCTCACCAGCTAAAATAGGTGGGACACCAATCTGGATTACAACATTAATTCTTTATCCATTATGTTAACATCAACTTATCAAGAACCCACCATTCCTGCACTCTATAAAACCCTCAATCTCTTCACCAAATCAAGCAAGAAAACAAAAGTTCAACCCTTTCAATCACTAGTTGCAATATTCTCTTGTATTTTAGCCAAAACAAAATGGACACTAAGAGAAACACATCACTTGCTCTATTCATCTTGCTCAACCTAGTATTATTTTCCTTGGTGAGCGCGTGGACCCCACCCACTCCAAAACCAAAGCCAAAACCAAGCAAATCATGTCCTAAAGACACTCTAAAACTTGGTGTTTGTGCCAATTTGCTCAATGGCCTTCTCAACGTTACACTCGGGAAGCCTCCCAAGACGCCGTGTTGCAGCCTCATCGAAGGTCTGGCCGACCTTGAGGCGGCCGTCTGCCTTTGCACCGCCATTAAAGCTAACGTTTTGGGTATCCATCTTAATGTGCCTCTCTCACTCAGCTTGCTTCTCAATGTGTGCACCAAGAAGGTTCCTAAGGGCTTCGTCTGCAAACCCTAATCGGCTTCTTTGATCATGTGTAATTTTCGTGGTTTTGTTTTCTCAAATTGCAGTTGTTTTTATTGCTTGTTTGAGATGCTTGTAGGTATGTGTGGTGGTGGTGTGTTTCAAGCTTTTTAGGGTTCATGTGGTTTGAATATTGCATGGGTGCATGCATGGTGTTCTCCTTTTATGTAAGTTGGTGTGGTGAGGATTGACTATAATAAATAATGTGTGGTAGGATCTCTCCTACTTGAAAGTTGTAACTCCAAGAAATTGAAACGTGAACCACTTTCTTCTGTTTAATTTATGAATCATTTCTTAGTCTTCATTTTTGGTTTATTAAGTTCACGAATGCAAAAGCTGTACATTAATCATCAATTTTTTGACTATATATAATCACTTTTGTTAAAAATTACCAACTGATCAAATAACTAAAACTACTAATGTGGCATTCGGAATCCAAGTCAGTATATAACTAAATGGCAAAATCAACAGCAGTATATACATACGACCGTATAGGACCAAATGTAAGGGAAAAAAAAGTATATTATTATGTTTATTTATGAACTTAGTACATTGACTTAAAGCTGATAATGTCATATTCAAAAGACCAAATTTGCAACTTTTCGTCTAAATGGATTTTTCTGTTCTATTTTCCAATTTTGAGAAGTTCGAATTTTATAATTTATTTTAAACACACATCTAATATTATAGAGATCCTTTGGAATCAAAGAATAGGTACCGCACCACCTATACAACTTTGTCTTTATTGAAAAATATAGGAAACTAATATTTTTAAGTCATCGAGTGTTGACTTGTTGAATTTTTTGATTCCAACGTCGTTAAAAAAACACCTTTTGTCCACCATATATGTTTCTAATTTTTTTTTTTTATTTACAAATCATTTCAACTGATACTTTTTACCGACTAATGTTGAATTTAATCCAAATTATTTAAGGTGATAATTTTTACCGACTAATGTTGAATTTATTCCAAATTATTTAAGGTGAAAATGTATATCTCAACAAATTAATTACCTAAACCGGTTCAAATAAATTGATCTTGATTTATCATTTTAAGTAATTTTGTCTCAATTAAAATCTATCTAGGAAAATTACCTATTAAGTTGAATGTCAAGGTCCATCTCATGCTTATATTGTCCATGATATCGTAACATAATTGATAATGGGTTAGATCTACATTTATTGAGTTGTTGAGATGATGGGCCGGGCCCAAAACATGCCCGTATGTATCCATTCTCATCCAAAACCTGCTAACAAGGGGGGCGGGCCCATCAACCCATCCTGAATTTTGGTGCTACATTATAATTTTTCTTAGGTCTAGCAAATTAAATGTTATGTATAATTATCATCTCATAATAAGAATCCTATTTATATAAAAATATAATTTTTATCTTCGGACATTGGAAATATAAATAAAATTCATATGTTATTTCTCAAACTATATGTCTGTCCGTAGTATACATCCATTGAAAATCATTGAAGTGGACCATTAAATTCAAAAAGGTAGAATGGAAAACCATCTTAATTATCCTCCAAAAACCATTATTATAGTAGTAAAAAGGAAAGAACAAAATATCAATGAAATCAAAAAGCAGGATCATATATCCTTTGGACATTGAAATCCAGATGGGTCTTTCATCCCACAAGCATTAAGAAGAAGAAAAATGGCCAAATCTATATCAAGATTGATGATGCCCAACACATTTGCTTTGATGGCCTTGCAAAGACAAAGAGCAGCATCCAAGTCAGCAAGGCCTTGAATGAGAGGGCAACATGTTTTGGTTGGAGGGTCTCCAATGTGAATGTTAACCAACCAATTCAGCAAATTCGCGCAATCGCCAAGCTTCAACGTGTCTTTTGGGCATGTTTGAGTAACGTTGAGCCGTGCCAGGAGGTTTTGACAGTTCACCGGAGGGCATAAGAGAAGGCTAAGGTAAAGAAACACGACAATCTTGTTCATGCAATTTTTGTTGGAATGTGTCATCTTTGATCTTATGTTCCATTAGAACTCACTTTAGAGCGATCGATATAGTATGTATGTGTGTAAGTTTTATGATCGATGATATCAAATACTTGATTTGGTGCTCATTTGAGGTTTAGATTTTTAAAATCTAATCTTTGTAATCTTTGTGGTCATGAAATCAAAATCTTGAAAACTGATAAAGCACAAAAGCGGACCGAAGGTTTCACGAAATTAATTCGTAAAGCAGAATTATATACAAATAAGATTTCAATGTTAGAGTGATACATATTCAATTTGGAGAGATTTCATATATGAAACGGTCATATTTGGTCAATCTCGTCCCTATACTCACACTATTCTAAAAATTAAAAGAATATATTTAAAACCATAGTAATATTACATTCATTTACACACTGAATGCCGTTGGAACTTGTCTAAAGAAGCACTATTGACTTATTTTTTATAATCTTTTTTCTTCGTTTCCTTTTTCATTTCATAATATCTATGTAACCATTAATTTTTGCCCCCCTATTTTCATTCGATTTCGATCGTCCACAAGAGTAAAAATTGATATTTCATTGAAAATTTGACTAAATTGAAAAAAATAATAGTAAAAAAATCAAAATTAGGGTACTTAAAATTAGTGATAAATAGTGGATTTTTAAGTTGTTATAGAACCGAAAATTTAGATTTTCCCAAAACTCGAATTCCCAGTTGCGAATGCAACATTTAAATGATTAATTGATGTCTGAATTACACACACTTTCTACAACATCGATCAATCTATACAAAACTGGAAAAAATAATAACAAAAATCCTACCTAAATCAATGAATTAATAACAAAGTATACAATTCCGCATCGCCTTGCTTAATTCATCGCCTGTGAATCATGGCTACGGCTGGAACACCGAACCCCGGGGCGAGGGCCGTCTATGGCCGAAATCGAAGCGGTCATGCTGTTGACTAGGGCTATCCGGCGTCGCCACCATCACATCTCCGATCGCCTCAATCCCCACATACTGCTGCAACACCAGCACCGAATACGTCGCCGCAAAATCCGACGATGCCAACAAATCTCCGATCGCACCCAGCTCCGGGCACTCACTCCAGTCCGTCAGCCCCGCCGTAAGCGGCGATAACATCCCCTGCCCTCTCCCCACTATAAACAGATCATGGATCGCATCCACTGACCTAATTGCCGCCACCGTTTCTTCCCCATGGTTCACCACCTTCTCTGTGTACACCACTGAACTGTCATTCATCGTTCTCGCTCTGAACTCGTTCACGTAGTCCTCATCCAATTGTTTTTCCCTGTCATTGTCTGTTGCGACTCTCAGGATCTCTCGTCCACTCTGCGTAACCCTAGGTTCCGCCGTTGTCTCGATCACGTTTTCTCCAGGGATGAATCGCATCACTGTTAAATTAATCCCTGGATGTTCACACATCCTCCATCCGTACGCCAGAGCTTCTCTGTCATCGGCGCCGCCGAAGAACAGCACCGCCACGTGGTGCGCGATCTGGTTTGCTGCTAATCGTGTCGAGCCAATCAGGCCTCTATCAACGAGTATTCCAACTGAGCAAGGTGCATTGGCTAAAACGTTCTGATTGATTGTACGAAACGCTGGATTCGTAGCCTCCATTCCACCATCTACAGTTTGTTGCTTGTGGAAGGGGATGATGATTAAAGCCACGCGCTTGTCCTCTGCCACGTCACAGATATCTTCATGCATTGTGGTGTAAGGTGAGATGGCAGTGAGGGGGTTAACTGACACAAATCCAGCGTGTTGTTCGAAGTTCTCGAAGGCGTGGATGATGTGATCTGACTGAGCTTGGGTTCGGTTGAGGGCCGGGCGGCCTGATTTACGCGTGTTGTGGACTATGAGCATGGCTGATGCACGACCAGTAAGCTCGACGAGGTGGAGGACGTATGAGCAAATTGGGGACTTTTTTGTGGGGTGAGAGGCTTCGAGGAGATTGATGATGGTTGGGACATTTCTTGGTGTGTGTACACACACTAGTAGGCGAAATTCGCCATCTGGTTTCGTTCTTTGGATTGTTCTTCTCTTGTATGGTACGTGTTTTTTCGCAGGTTTGTATATGTTTGTGACAACGGGTGTGATAACTGATGTCATAACAATTGCTACAATTACCATAATCGCGAAACATTTGTCATCTAGAACCTGCATTGATCAGATTGAGTAGTCATTATAGGAATTGTGAAGATGAGTTAATGTGAGTGAAGGTAGGTTAGTACCTTTTGGTCTTTGCCAACGTTGAGAACAATCATCTCAACAAGGCCTTTGGCATTCATAAGCAAACCAAGAGTAAGTCCTTCATAAAATGGGATTTTGTAATAGAGGGAAACCAGGAGTGTGCCTGCAACTTTTCCAGCACAAGCAAGAACAATCACAATGGCTAAAATCGCCCACGTGGCTACTCCTTTTATTGAAGAAATGTCCGTTTTCAGGCCACTAATGGCGAAGAAGAGAGGCAGCAAAAGCCCAGAAACAAAATCTTCAAGCCTTTCTATGAGAGTAACACCTAGTGGCCCATTGGGGATAACCAACCCGAAAACGAAAGCTCCAAACACAGAATGTGTGCCTATTGCATCTGTTATGAAACCAGCAATCATAACTCCAGTTAGTATCAAGCATACGTAGAATTCACTCACGGATTCGCCTTCTGGAGTTCTTCGTACCATCCAATTGATCAATGGCCTAATGACATACACACAGAACACAACAAAAACCGCGCTCGAAAGTATTACCCAAAGAGAAGACAGGGACATGGCCTCATTCTCAGCCAAGGCAATGGCAAAGGCTAACAGAATCCAAGCACACATGTCGTTTATCAGAGCCGATGACATGGCCAACCTTCCAATCTCCGTGTTGAGAAGCTTAAGCTCTGCAAGAATACGAGCAAGCACAGGAAATGCAGTCACAGACAGAGCCACTCCAAGGAAGAGTATGAAAGTACCTAGCCTCACAAACTCTGTGCTTTGATGGAGTATAAAGGCGAACGAAACGCCAATCAGAAAGGGCAAAATCATGCCTGCAATTGCAATAGCAAGTGCCCTTTTCCCTGTTCTTTTGATCACACCAATGTCCATTTCTACTCCAACTAGAAACAGGAAGTAAAGAAGGCCTACATTTGCCATTGTCTCAAGAACCATCACACTCCTAAGTGGAAATATCGTGTCTGCAAATTTGCTACTTCTTCCTAATACTGATGGCCCCAGGATTATACCACCCTGTCATCAAACCAAGGAAAAAAATAATACATCAAAATCACATGAACATATAAAACATGCAAAAGATGATTGATTAAGAAACTTACAAGGATCTCGGAAATGACACGAGGCTGTCGAAGGGGTTTGAGGGTGAAAACAAGAATACGAGTTGTAACAACGACGAGAGTTAATTGCAAAATGAAGAGTGGCAAAGAATAGTCTAAAGGGTTGTCTCCTTGCCAGATACCATTCGTTGTTATCATTGTCGGAGCATAACATACTATCGTGCGCTCCGTTTTGTTAGTAGGTACCACCTGATCTGACATATTTCCGATATGTATCTACAATTTCAAACTTTCAATATTCTTTTCTCTAATCTTTACAAATCTTCAAGATTGTTATCTGCTACTCTTTCTCGTATGTTTACATTTTCCGACATTTTTGGTCATTGTCGTGCCTGATCACACACCCACTGCTGTCATCATTCTTTCAAATCCCTTTTCAATGGAAGATTTATAACTTCGATTGCTAAAATGATTAAAATTGAACAAAAGAATAGGCAGAACTGAATCTTTTTTCATTTGGCGAAGTTGTTGCTTGAAAAATTGTGGATTGAAATGAGTGGTGCGCCGCTGCATGAGGGTACCATATATTGCATGGTCAATACTTTTCCAAGGATTGTCTATATTTGGAAATAGCTACTCTATATCTATATTTGGAAATAGCTACTCTATATCAATGAATATAAGTAGAGTTGGTTTTGTGTGCACTTGGTGTATATGCAATCGGGTCGATCCAATTTTGACCCGAATCCGCGTGTTTTTGAATTTAGCTTTTTTTTTTTTTTGCTTCAGGTTGTTACCTGTATGTTGTATTAGTATGACTTTTATGTTATAAATGTATGACTTTTATGTACAACTATCATGACCTTTATGTACTATAACTTAGAAAAAAAATGACGATTTTCAACATAATTTGAATTGTATACCTTTATGTGATATGAATGTGACCTTTATATTATATCATGTCACTTTTATGTATAAATATTCTGACTTTTATGCACTTTTATATATTACATAAAAATCAGAATATTTGTACATAAAGGTGACCTAATATACCATAAATGTCACATTGATATCACATAAAGGTATACAATACAAATTATGTTGAAAATCTTCATTTTTTTTCTAAGTTACAGACATAAAGGTACGGATGTTTGTACATAAAGGTCACACATTTATAATATAAAGGTCAAGACAAAAATTTGGAAAAAAAAAATAGAAATTCGTGGATCCGGATCAGATCGACCCGGATTGCATAGATTTAAAATCCATGCACCTGGTACACAGGAGTTTTTGTGATATAAGTACTGTGATATCGGATTTTAGCATACAAGAGACCAAACTAAACTACTCCCTCCGTTCCAAATTATTTGTCGTTTTAACATTTTTCACGCAGATTAAGGAAACCAACAAAAAGACTGATCTATCCCTATTTAAATCTAATAATTGTGTATTGTATTTAATATGTTGGTTGACTACTTTAACCACAACTGTAATTAATAAATTGATTACAATATACTCCAACATATAATTTGAAGAGTTTGAAGCATATAATTTGAATGTAATACTCATTAATGTAATACATATTTCCAATGCCTACTTTGAAATAATAGAGCATTTAGTAAGGAATAATAAATAAGGGTAAATTTGGAAGAATTTGGGAAAATATGTCTTAAATTCCTATAACGTCAAATAATTTGGGACAAATCTCAAAAGCTAAAACGACAAATAATTTGGGACTGAGGGAGTAAGTTCAAGTATTGGCTTCAAGAAATTATCAATTGAGCTGATTAAAAAATGTTGCAGAAAGTAGTTCTCGTGCCAGCTGGCACTGTAAATTAATTATTGATTAATTATAAGCTTTAAATAAATAAGAAATAGAAATAGTCAATGTGCTGGTCTTCTTATATTAAATTGAAAATTCTCAATAGGGTAAATGACTCATTATTCCAAAACTAAGCTTACGCAATATTAATTGTAGGACATAACACCCAAAAGAAAAATAAAATAATTTCATTTTAACGAATATACTCAACGCGATACAGTAGATATCATCAACAATAACACTTCTTAAAAATGTAGAGAATATTTATGTGGGTCGGATCTGTGAGAATATTATTATATTTTTTTTAAGACATGATGTAAAGAATCTTGATTGAAGTAACAAATTGAAAGCAACTCCTAGATCCATCTCGCATATGAAAAGATTGACATAAAAGTTATTTAATGGTCATGTGACAAACACACACACAATTTGGTTAAGTTTCCAATTTCTGGTAATTTTTGAATTAGAATTGAACAAATTTTAAAATTTCTAGACGATATTGAAAAAAGTTGTTATTATTATTATTATTATTATTATTATTATTATTATTATTATTATTATTATTATTAAGAATAACTTACTGGAAATGCCTATCAACCAAAAAAAATTGGGGGTTAATTGAATGATGAAAGAGATTTGGAGTTGGACGTGTAGGGAGAGGAAGTCTGTTAAAAGAGAGAGAAGGTTTGATCTGTTCAAACTTGACAAGAGAAAGGGCTTACTTTTTTTAACTTGAAAGAAAGAGTGTTCAAATGAGGACCAAAAAAAAAAGTTTAGGGGCTAATTTGTTCTCGAAGTACAAATTGATGGGCCAAGTTGAACTTTTCCCTTGTGGTATATGATCGCCAAAAGGCACACATCTTGCAGGGTTTAGCGGCAATTAAATATTTTTTTTTAAAAATATTTTGTTGTTAAATGAGACCAATTAAATTATAGATACGCAGTAATTATCTAAACTCAAAGTTGTTTCACACTTATACCGTTAGACTTGCTGTCATTCATCTCTCATCCTTATTAAGGTATCAGGTTCGAGTACACAGCCTCACATTATAACTCAAAAAGAAAAACTGTTTCATGCTCAATTAGTCGTGTATAATTCGAAAAATAAATTCTAACCATTAAATAAAAAAAAAAAAAAAGCATGTTAATTTTCAATTATTTTTACACCATAATGGTTTTGTGTGTGTGTGTTTGAGACATTGAACTTTGGAAAATCAGCGAACTGAAATTAGACATATTTTCCAATTACACAATTAAAATTGATTCTTTAAATTATTCAGGAATAATTTCAAACATGATTTTTGAAACAAGACAAACAATGCATAAGTTTTAATCAGTGTTTTAGGAGTCGATGATACTTCTACACCCAATTTCCGACGTCTTTTAAAGTTCTGTCCTTTTCCGTTCTCAGAGGAAATTTTCTTATATTCACGTGATGGCTTAGTAAAATGAACAAACAGATCAGAATTTCTAGAGAAATCTTTACAAGATTTATAGGAAAGTTAGCAAAAATTACAAGATTGTCACTTTCCCGCCTAAAAATATCATGTCAATAAAAATAAAAAAATAATAAAATTTTAAATTTTACTTGATAAGCTATTCTTTAATAAATAAATAAAAAAAGATTAATCTTACTCTATAAGTTATTCTATAATCTATATAAAGTTAAGAGATGAAGAGAGAGTTACAATGATTTCTCAAATTTATGTAAAATTATAATTTATATAAAGTTAAGAGATGAAAAGAGAGTTACATTGATTTCTCAAATGTATGTAAAATTAAAAAATGGAGAAAAATATAGTGATTTCTCAACAAAAGATAGATGCATAGAGAATGAAAAACAAAAAATAAGATATACAAAGAATGAAAAATAAAAAACAAGATATACAAGAAAAAACAGTAAATATAATTATTTCTCAAATCTATATAAAACTAAAAAAAAAATGAAAGAATACAAGATTTGCTAAACATTCAAAGATATAAAAATTCTTCCAGATCTTATTGTCTAAAGAAAAAAAGAACAATAAAAAATCGTAATTATTATGATTTCTCAAATCTATATAAAGCTAACAAAATGAAAGAATACAAGATTTACTAAACATTCAAAGGTACAAAAGTTTCAAATCTTATTATCTCCACAAAAACTCCTGTGCACCAGGTGCACGGATCTAAGATCCATGCAATCCGGGTCGATCCGACCCGAATCCGTGAGTTTTTAATTTTTTTTTATTTTTTCCAGATTTTTGTCCTGGCCTTTATATTATAAATGTATGACCTTTACGTTATAAATGTGTGACCTTATGTACAACTATCTCTACCTTTATGCACTGTAACTTAGGAAAAAAATGAAGATTTTCAACACAATTTATACATAAAGGTCATGATAGTTGTACATAAAGGTCACACATTTATAACATAAAGATCACACATTTACAACATAAAGGTCACAACTTGAAGCAAAAAAAAAAAAAGCAAAATTCAAAAACACGCGGATCCGGGAGTTTTTTATTTTTTTTTATTTTTTTTCCAAATTTTTGTCCTGACCTTTATGTTATAAATGTATGACTTTTACGTTATAAATGCGTGATCTTTACGTACAACTATCTCTACCTTTATGCAGTGTAACTTAGGAAAAAAATGAAGATTTTCAACACAATTTGTACTATGTACCTTTATGTGATATTAATGTGACACTTATGTTATATTATGTCACATTTATGTATAAATATTCTGACCTTTATGCATCTTTATATATTATATAAATGTCAGAATATTTGTACATAAAGGTGACATAATATAACATAAAAGTCGCATTGATATCACATAAAGGTGTACAGTTCAAATTATATTGAAAATCTTCATTTTTTTCTAAGTTACAGTACATAAAGGTCATGATAGTTGTACATAAATGTCACACATTTATAACATAAAGGTCACACATTTACAACATAAAGGTCACAACCTGAAGCAAAAAAAAAAAAAAGCAAAATTCAAAAACATGCGGATTCGGGTCAAAAACTGGGTCGACCCGGATTGCATGTGCACCAAGTGCACACAAGACCAACTCTATTATCTCATATCTTCATCTAAGGAGATCCCACCAAATTGTCTTTGTACACTAAACACAAATTGAATAAATAATTTTATGAGAGAGACATGAAGAAATGACGTAAGAAAACTATATATGATAATTCAAGTATGAGAGTGAAATATACAAATTATAAAAAATATAAAAAAAAGATTAATTATTATGATTGAATGAAATATTATTATATATAATAATTTCAATTTGACGGAAATAAAAATTAACAAATAAAATAAAAATGTTAAAAAATAAAATTAACAATTACAATTATTAAAGTTATCTGATAATTCGTGCAACGCATATGAATAATATGAAAAATCATTTGTATATGATACATGTTTTAAATTAAAATAAAAAAAGATAATATAAATAATATGTTAGTTTATACAACTTCATTATATTATTACACATTATTAAATATTAATACAATAAATAATAAACCGTGTATCGCGCAGGTGGACTGCTACTTAGTACAAAAGTAGAATCTGATATAGTGTCTCTTTTTCCGCCAACGCTGAAAGAGGACAACAATGATGGTGCTCATAACTCCCTCTAATTTTCGGAAATATTTTATCAAAAGCAAAATGATTTTTTTTTTTTCCAGATTTAAAGTCCTACACATTAATAGTTAACATACCCTATGCGAGGAACGTTTTGTCAATTTGGTCCATTTTATTGTAAAGCTAGTAATATTTTATTATATAGGATATTCTAGTAATGTAATATGTTTTATGTTTTATCTACATGATTATTAAGGTAAATGATACCTGTTATATTTGAAAGTTTTCTAATAAATCTGGATGTGCCTAAATTTATAATTTAAAAGATACCGTTGACTAAACATGCATTTAAAATTTTACTAACTAATGTTATTTTTATAACAATAAAATATTTAATCTCAAACAAAATGCTCTAGAATGTAGTGTTCATATATCTAGTTGGTACTTGCTGATATTAAGACCAACATTAATCCTCAAACAATTAATCACAAAAAGTTGTGATCAAAACATGAAGTTTTTTCATAGAGATGAAAGAAGAGCAACTCTTCATTTGATGGAAAACAGGGCTGAAAAACAAATCTGGATCACAGTAATGGCAAAATAAACAGATGGGGCAGAAAAAGAAGAAGAAGAAAAAAAAAAAAAGAGGAAATGATAAAGATGAAGAAATTAGAAAAGAAGAAACAAAAGAGAAGTGGTGGTGAATTCAAAAAGACAGGATCACGGATCCAGTTTGCAGTCACGGATTTACATAGAAATTGGCAAACCTCTAAACCTTACAAAATCTCCACTTCCGTTTCTCAGTCTAACTCCTTTGCTCACGCCCACAATGACTCTTCTTTCTCTGTTATCAAACTTCCCTTAATTTCCAGATTCTCTATTATTTAGCCAAACGACAAAATTGACATTTCCAATTTACATGTATATTTATTCTTATTTCCTTGGGTATAGTTTTGCTTACAAACTATATCCATCTTTCACTTTGATATAACCAATACGTTTCATATAAATATATCTAGCCACGTGTTTACACTTCGTGTGTAATGGTGACATTGTAAATTAAAAATGTATTTGCAATCAATATTAAAAAAAGGAAAAAAAAAAAAAAAAACCATGCTACATGAGATGTTGTTCTAACTGTAAGGATTAATATAGCAAAATGCAATTTGTATTTGAATTTTTTTATCACTTGATGTCTAAATTAAAAAAGGTTTTTTTTAATACCATTTGAACTTTACGAATCTTTTTAGATGACTACCTGAATTCAAAATTTAACATATTTTTTAATAAAAAATAGATGGAAAATTTGAAAATGTAAACAATCTCTTATCATCGTCAAAATGCATGTGTCATGATATGTCACATGACCACTTTTCGAACCTATATTATAAGCTAAGACAATAACAGGAATCTCATTCAATTCGAGTTAGAATTGGTCAAAATCCTAAAATGATTTTGTTGGATTCAAGTTCAATTGAATGAGAATTATGAAATTGACTTAGGATTATAATTTGATTTTCAAAATGTGCCAATTACGATATGTGTGTATATATATATGGCTAATGTTTGTTGATCGATTGTATTTCTGAATTTCTCAACAGTTATTTTTGTTGTCAAAATATATATGAAAAATTAAATTCAAATGATAAAATGATAATTCGAAAAAATTATTAAAAGTTGATATCAATCAGAAATTATACTTAAATTAAATATCAATTAAATTAAATACTAAAGTTCATGTTGTATTTTGATGTTAAGGGACATTATATATTCTGATTATGAATATGATGAGTAGGATACTGGCATCCAGTACACGACTCACGGGTCATCCTCAGAATTCTGCTATAAAGTCTTCTGATCAAAGCCCTTTGTGACATACACAAATATTCAACAAAGAATATCACAAACAAAGGGAAAAAAAATATAAAAAAAATCAACACAGTATATATATAGAAGGTGATCAGAAACCCTTTCTTGACTGAAAACCCTAAGCCATGGGTAAAAAAATTACAGCAATGTCGTTTGCTTCTATGTTGTGCATGTTGATAACATTACCAGCAGCTTATTCTTGCCAACAAAGCTGTTCACCACCACATCCCCCCTCCCACCCCCACCCCACCCCCCACCCCCCAAAGCACCACACCCCATCACCAAAACCCCACCCTCCACACACACCCCGACCAAATCCACCATGTCCGCCTCCCAAAGTGCATCCACCCATTGTCAACCCGCCAGTCATCGTGCCGCCAATAATCATGCCGCCGCCAGTCGTAAGACCACCGCCGACATCTCCGCCGGCGAAATGCCCGATAGATGCACTGAAACTGGGGCTTTGCCTGGACGTGCTAGGAGGACTGGTGCACGTTGGGATAGGAAATCCGATTGAAAACATATGCTGCCCAGTGATTCAAGGGCTTCTGGAGCTAGAAGCAGCTCTTTGTTTGTGCACAACGATAAGGCTTAAGCTTCTCAATCTCAACATTTTCATTCCCATCGCTCTTCAAGTGCTCGCCACCTGTGGCTTTTCTCCTCCGCCTGGTTTTACCTGCCCACCTTAGTAAATGGAATTTTGCTTCCTTAAGGTTTAGTATATCTAGATTTTATTTGTTTTAAGTTGAGCTTCCTTAGTGTTCATCGTGCTAGATTCAAGGACATGCTTTATGGCTGCAGTGACTATATAATAATTAATGTGTTAGTTAATGAGTGTTCAATTAAGAAAAAATGTATTTTTAGTTCTTTTATTTTATGAATGTTAATTACAATCGGTAGAGTTATTTGTTTAATGTACCGAGATATATGTATGGTGTTATGCAAGTGAACAATCGATATATTGCAGTCAATGAAATCGATCATGATGAGTGTGACATGTGGTGACTCCTGTACCTTATTTTTTACCACATTTAAAAAAATATATATTCTGCATGAATTTCATCGAGATGTGATATGACTACGAATCTCCTTGGCCTTTCTTAAAAAATTCAAAGATTAATGCGACAATTGCATTACTTTATAAGAACCATATACTTAAGTTTTAATCCATAAGATAGAGTAGTTTTTAGATTATAAGTTATCGTTGCAATTCTTGTGTCCAAGAGGTAAAATTCAAATTTTTTAGCACAATCGAATTCACCAACGATTTCTAAAGCACCATCATTAGTACAATGTTTGGGACTGAAACACGTGTGCAATATCTTAGAATTTTCTCATATGTTTGATTTGGGAATTAGAGTTAAACATTTGATTTGAATTAAAGGCGTTTGATTCCTTCCAACATAAACTGTTAATGGCTACATTAACATGATTTGCACATGTTGGGCCCGATAATTATTTGATGGAAATAAGTAAGTGGGCCAAAAAAGCCTATATTAAAGGGCAAAAAAACGGAGAAGACTCATTCCTAAAGGGGCAACATTGATTTTTTTTTTCACCATAAAGTAGTAGTTTAAAAGTAGTGGTAAAATAATGAACAAAATCTAAGTTAAAGGACCAAAATTCATAATATATAGAAGAATAACTGCATTTTTTAAGTTGTCTTTTTTGCCTGATTAATATTAATAGATTTAATTGCGTTTTACATATTGGTTTAATTAAGTTGCGCTTAAAAAAAAAAAACACGGAAAGGAAGAGGAGAGAGAGCTGGCGCACAAGAGCTAGACTTCACAATTGTTATATTTACAAAGAATAGTGTTCCACGTCAGCTTCCACGGTCAATATTGATCATCTTGAGAAAAATCTCAAATTAGTTAAGTGTGGAAACATCAAAATGTTGTTCATATATGTTAATGTTGGTATGACATGATTTCGTAGTCGTTAATTCGGTATCCAAAAAAAAAAAAAACGGGTACTCAGAATCAGAATCCATGATAGACAAGAGAGAATGAGTAGTAGAACAAAACAACGCTACACTTAACCTAAAAATCAAGGAAACATTTATTAGAAATCGAATATTGGCTCATCCACTCTCAGTGGTGAGCAAACAGAAGAATTAATTTAGAAAGCACTCAAATCATATTAAAGATCGAAATGATGATCAAGGGAATCAGGCACATGTGAATTGGGGTGGAACCTTCTTGGAGCAAGCACTGAGAAGCAAAGATATGGAAAGGGGAATATTGATGCGCGTGCCCAAGAAATTGGCTTTGATGGCGGTGCAGACGCAGACGGCGGCCTCCAAGTTGATCATCCCCGTCATCACCGAGCAGCACTTACCTTTGGGTGGATCCCCCACCGTGAAATTCAACATCGACCTCATCAATGCTCCGCACGCTCTGAATTTCGCCACGTTTTGACAACCTCCGCGCTTCTGATGGCTCGGAGGTTTGTTTTTTGACGGCGTTGCTTTCCCGTTATGCGGCGGCCGGCAGTTACTACCACATGCACTCGTAATTGTATTCAACATTACCAGATTCAGTACTAGGAATAGGGCAATTGTTGTCCTTTTCTTGCTCCCCATTCTCCAGGTTTTTGGATGCAAGGATTTGTTACGACTGGGGGGATTTTATAGGGAAAAAAACCATTAGGAGATTTAACTAACTTTTGGACTTACTTGATTAATTACACTGCATTTTTATTCAAGAAATTAATAATTAAGTTACATATTTGCACCTCTTGACCAAATAGCTAGATTTGTTCATAGAATGGCGATTTATGTGGCATTTAATACGGTTATATCCATTTGACGAGATCCTTTGGACATGGTAAGGTCTGTTAGAAAATTTAGGCAGCTTGAGAAGCGTATAGCTCTGGCTTGGCTTTCTTACAAATCTACTTGTTGGATTATTGTTAGGATTTTAAGTTATTGAGCTTTATTTACTAATATTAATATTCAGTCTCCAGATGGGAGATTGTTGAGTTATGTAGCCTAATATTAATATTTATTTATATTGATGATATATCAACGGGGTGTATCAGTTAGGATATATATTGTGATATGTGCAGTATTTGAGTTACATAGGACTTTTAGGGTTATGACCTAGTTTTAGGTATAAATAATCGTCTGATTCATTGTATCTAATTGTACTACACACTTGAGAAATTAGTAGATCTCCTGGCTTGGTAATGCCCCAAACGTAGTCAGTTTGACGAACTAGATGAACAAATCGTTGTCTCTTACTTTTCGTTCATATCAAATTATTTATAATTGCTCTTAGAATCCTAACATATATATATATATATATATATATATATATATATATATATTTTTCAATGGATTTTTCAAAAAAAATCCTTCATATATAAAATAGTGATTTATCAAGGAATCTAAACGTACGATTTTATCAATTTAACAAATTTAACTTTTATATATTATATCCGCAAAAAATGATATGTATGGGAAATGCTAACTGTTACAAATTTTAGGTCATGAGGTACTTATAGAGGGTTGGAGTTGGCATGGATATACAGAGTAATATGAATTATCAGTATAGTGTAAATGGATATGAATAGTCAAATGGCATATCAAAAACTTTATTCTAATCAACTCAATATAAAACCTTTTTTCTAGCCTGAAAAAAATGGTTGATTTATAGAAATATTGTGATTAAATTGTCATTAAACCTCATAAAGTTGGGGGACAGCCGGACAGGGGTTGTGTTTGCTAGGATGGAAAATGTGGAGTAAATAGTTCGAAATTCTCTCACTTCATTATATAAAAGCGATTGTGCTAATTTGACTGGTTAAAATAATTAATATGCTTACTTAAGTTTTTATTTTTATTTTTTGTTACTTTTAGTTTTTCCACATACAATTTAATTGGTGGATTGTTTGTCCCTAAATATATTGGGGCAAGACTAGTTCAAATCCTTCTATATTATTTTTTTCTAAAAAAATAACAGTAATAATATCAAGACAAAAACTTTTGTGCACCTGGTGTACGGACCCTAGATCTGTGCACTCGGGTTAACCCTACTCACCACGCTCCCGTACGCGCCACCAGGTCGTAGACAAAATTCGTCCAAACATGCTCCCAGATGTCAGACCTTTATGCTATGTTAACTATATATTTTAGTAGTGTTAGTCATACATTTTAGTTATGTTAGACATACCTTTTGTAAGGTTAGTTGTACCTTAGCATTTTTTTTAAACTTACATATTAACATTTCATTCCTTTTAGTTCTAACAGTCATATCTTTGAGTTATGTTAGATATACCTTTTAGTTATGTTACTTATACCTTTATATATTACATAAAGATATGACTATGTTGATATAAAGGTATAAGTAATATCACATAAAAGTATGAGTAATGTCACATAAAAGTGAACATGCATGTACAAATTATGGTGAAATTAGGGGTTTTTTAGAGTTAAAAGTATTAAATAAAAGTATGATATTTGGATAAAATATATGACTAATATAATATAAGAATATAACACAAAAATATGATTAACATAACATAGAGGTCAAGACAAAAAAGCAAAAAAAGTGAAAGTATGCGGATTCAGATAAACTCGCATCTGGACCCGACCCGTGTGCATGTGTGCATCAGGTACTTCTACTCTAATAGTAATAATAAAGAATTGCTTTACGTTCGTCTACTAGAACGTTTAGCTGTATTTATGGAAAGAATCTCATGACAAAAATATATATGGATTTACTTTAATCTAAGGTTGAATTTTAATAGAGAGATTTGAAATATAACATTTAAAATGAATATATTTCAAATTTATTCAAATTGGAGGGGACTCAAAATCCACACTTATTGCTTAAATATTTATTCAAAATGAATGCGATAGATTATAAATCATTATATATCAAAACATCTAGGAATTTTAAATCTCTACTCAAATCCCACAATTCATATGGAACTAGGATCTTCTATACATAGATTATTTCAGTACAAAATACACCATGTAAATATTCACAAGATTGGTGAATTATGTATTTATTCCCATTTGAATACTAAAATCCAATCAATTTTAATAGATATTCTGCGAAATACAATATTGATCACTAGCGCATGGCAGTAACAAATTTAGTTCATAAAAAAGCGATGCTATGTACAACCTCCTAATTCATCATTTCAAAAGACGTCCCAAATCCCAATGAAAAAAATTTGGCGGAAAGAAAAAAGTGAACTATATAATATTAAATCAATCTTAATAATCTGCGATTAAAGTAATTTAAACTGTGCATTAGCAATCTTATATTTTAACTTGTGTTTCATCCTATATTTTAGAGTAATGATAATCACATGAGATGTATAAATCAACTTACCAATTCTAAATCATGAGTAGCCCAAATCTATATACATAGCAATAAAATAAGCGCATTAATTATAGTGGTATGTAGATGTTGTGAGGGCATATCTATTATAGTGCAAGATTATGGAAATTAATTTAAATAAGTGTTCAACATCATACACTCATATCGTCAGATCAATCAGGTGACCTCATATTGAAATTTTGAAAAGCTCATGCACATAATGAATTTATTGCAAAATGCATAACAAATTGCTGCAATAGAAGCTACAATAACAGAAGGTGAGAATCCTTCAGTTTAACCAATGTAAACAAACCAAATAAATGTCAACAGAATAACACAACCAACAACATAAACAAAAAAGGAAAAAGAAAAAAGAGGATGATCGATCGATCATATATATTGAGTAGTGTTGGCCTATGCGCATTGGAAGCCAGTCGGGACCTTCTTTCCACAGTAGTTCAGAAGCAAGCTGAGTGAAACAGGAATATTAAGGTTAATGCCCAATACATTGGCTTTGATTGCTGTGCAAAGGCAAACAGCAGCCTCGAGATCGACCAATCCCTTAATGAGGGAGCAGCATGGGGATTTTGGTGGGGTCCCAACCACAAGGTGTACCAAGTCATCCAATAGGTTGGCACATACACCTAGCTTGAGAGTGTCCTTAGGGCACTTGCCCTTCGATGGTTTGTGGCCATGGCCGTGGTGGCCGTGGCCGTGGGATGGAGGTGGGCAAGGGACATTGCTTGAGCTAACCATTGTGAAGAAGATAAGGTTTAAGAGAAGCAAAAGGGCAGTTGATGTGGCAGCTCTTGAACCCATTTTTCTTGAATATGAAGGTTTTTGAGTTGCTTCAAGGCTGTGGGATGGGAATTTTGTGTGTGGGTTTTGGAGGTTTTATAGGTGAAAATTATGAGCTTTTTTCGATTCTTGTGAATTATTTTATGAGGGTCCATGTGGACAGATGGGACTTCAGAAAAGAATATTGATATGCATATGATTCAAACATATATAGCTAAGAATGAGATTTGTTGTTTGTACTTTCCACATTCATTACTGATTAATTGATGAACAAGTAGGGTTCATGCTAAAATCCCAATCTCGGCATTCTGATGTATTGTTAAAGATTTAATGCAAGATGTTATGTTGTCAAAATATGATCACTAATAGATTTCAGATAAGACAACTAACTCTCAAGTTATGTATACGATTTTCACAATATATATACATGAGTGATGAACATATGTATAATTGATAAAAGACCATTTCTATTTCTATTACATGGTGAAGTTAGGACTTGCAAATTGGAAGATAACACCGAGGTAACTAGAATTTGGAGTTATCTGCACATGATGGTTAAAATGGAGTTCCTATTTTTCATCATTCAAAGATATAAAATTAGGATTCAACAATAAATCTTGAATCTTGATCATTCATGATATCACCATTTCAAGTTGGGTATAATTATTAGTTTTAAGTGTTTTCATGTCCCCGATCAATAATGGTGGTCTAAGGGCACATGTGATGGTGGAATTTTTTTTTTGATCTATTTTGTTTTCAAGTGCAACCGTTGATAATAATATCGTCGTTCATATGAAAGAAACCAAATTCCTTTTTACCAAATTCATTTTTAGTTTTTTAGTTTTTTATTTTTTTTAAAAGGAAAACTGACAGGCGTAGTCTTTGGCCATGTTATTGTTTGTCATTTTTACTTTAATTATTGTTACTTTTTCTAATATTTAATGATGCTGAATCTCTAGCTTAGTGGCATTAAACTCACACATCTCTATTTCATTTTGGATTTCCATCTTTTATTCCAAATAATTATTGTATATCATAGCACCAAATAACATCGCTAATTAATATAATATATATATTAAATAATGTGTATATAATGTATATTAAAAAGAAACAACCACGAGATGAAACAACATAACAAATTTAAAATATATTAAATTGGGGTCATATGGTGGAAACTTTCCGTTGAGATATGAGGAAATAGTTTTTTTTTTTTTTCTTTTTTTGGATGGACAGCTCATTAGAATGATCACTTTATTATTTTAGCAATCAAAGATAAGATTGTTGGTGTTTATAAGTGTTTGGTTGTTTATGAATAAGCATACCGATATAGTATTTTATTACATATAATATGATAATAATGTATACAAGTTACATACATATATATACATATGGAAATAATTATATGCATCCACCATATTTATATGATATTGAGACTAGTTTAATATTATACATAATGCAATTACATTATACATACAATTAGTTAAATAAATTGAAATATTTATTACATATATTATATATCTATAAATTCAATAAATAGAATTAATTTATGTATATCACTTATATTATGTTATACTTTGATCAAAAAATAACTAAACTACTTATATGGTAGTAAAAATAACTATAAACTAATACAAAAAACTAACCATACTACACTTTAGAAAGAGAAAACTAAATGCAGTATATAATAATGATATAGCTCATTTAGTATATACGATTTATTTATTAATAGTAATTAGTCAAGTTGTTCAGCCCACTTATTCATGATCCAGTTTAAGATCAACCCACAACAAATGGGCCTGGGCTAATTTCGCCGACCTCCGAAATGGGCCTAGACTCGGATACTATAATCGTTAAAACCGTATACTGTGATCCCAAGAGCCAAACGCCCGGATCACCACCACCACCTCCTCCGCCTCCATCCTCACCCATACGATCCCAAGAGACGAACAGTTTCTGGTCTGTTGATCTCTATATTGATTTCGTTGATTCTGTTTGAGTTTCTGGAACTCTGTTTTCTACACCTTCATTCTACAGATAATTTTAAACCCTAGCCCCGTACTACAGCACCTTTGATATATTATTATTTTTTCTGACTTAATGTGATTGTTTTCTCGGCATCATTAAATGGAATTTTTATTTATTAGGCGTTTTAACCACTAAATTATCCAACAAAAATGAGAAGTGCTATTCCGAGAATTAGGTTTTGTTTTTGGTAAATCCACTATCATTAATAATCATAAAGGTGATTGATTTGTTTCTGTGATACACTTCCTGTGTCGAACGCTGTTGTTATGTATAGATCATTAGTTTGGGAATCTTTTCTTAAAAAATTGTACTTTTGTGATTGGGATTGAAGTCGAAGGGTAGATTCCCGTTTCCTCAGCAATACTGTGTTACCCCTTAAAATTTTGAGGGTGAACATTCATCTAGTGAGTGCTTTTCTTGTGTTAATTTAATGAATTTAAACTCTAAGCAATCACATTCAGTTGTTTTGGTATATGAATTGTGTCAATGCGTTGTCAAACAATCTTTCAAGATTCCTCAATTGACAAGTCTTGAACTCATATATGATAATGACTGATCCAGTAGGCTCAAGTTTGAAGATGATGAAGTCTGAAGAATCGACAGTGAAGGATGCAGTTCATAAGCTTCAATATTGTCTTCTTCAAGGAATAAAAAATGAGAAGCAGCTATCTGCTGCTGGTTCATTGCTATCTCGTTCTGACTATCAAGATGTGGTGACTGAACGCTCGATAGCCTCCATGTGTGGCTATCCACTTTGTACCAATGATTTACCTTCTAAGAAGCCTCGAAAGGGACGTTACCGTATCTCACTTGAGGACCATAAAGTATATGATCTTCATGAAACAAACATGTATTGCTCAAGTAGTTGTGTGATAGATAGTCTAGTATTTGCTGCAAATTTGCAGGAAAAGAGATCATCAACTCTGAACCCCACAAAACTTAGTGAAGTTATGAAGCTGTTTGAGGGGTTAAATTCAGACTCTTCTCTGGTTATAGGCAAGAATGGAGATTTAGCATTGTCTGAGTTGATGGTTCAGGAGAAAACAGATAGAGAAGCTGGGAAAGTGTCCTTGGAGGACTGGATTGGTCCCTCAAATTCGACTGACGGCTATGTGCCACGGAGAGATAGACATCTTGAAACCGATCACTCTAATAATGATAATGATAAAAATAAAGGTCAAACACAGGAAAAAGTTGGTAAGTTCTGGGCTTGTTGATTTTCTTGACTTTTCTAGGTGGAATATGCTTAGCTTTGGGATAATGTAATCTCTTATGTGCATTTGTAGAATCCAAACATGGGGTTACGCAACCAATTGTACCAGACATTCTGTCCTATGGCATGGACTTCACGACTACTCTTATTACTGAAGATGAGTATGGCATTTCGAAGACTGTTGTTCCATCAGTGAAAGGTAAAGGATCAAAAGGAATGAGTAGTAATGATGTAAATTGTGAGAGTAAGCCAAAGCACAAACCAGCTGCTTCCTCAATAAAAATTCTGGAAAAGAAGTCCAACAAATGTAAGGTAGTATCTGCAAGAGATGACATTGATCCTAGACAAAATGATACTACCAAGGTATATAAGAAACTCCACCTGGGAAAGGAGTTCGCAGCTGTCCTGAAGTCTTCTTTGAAGACTTCGGATTCTCAAAAAGTGACACGCTCTGTTACCTGGGCTGATGGGGAAAGTGAGGTCAATGAGCAAAATCTTCACGAGTGTAGAGAATTAAAAGACGACAAAGGAGCTCTAGTGACACCTCATTCAGCAGTTGAGAGAGTGGATGAAGAGTTTTATATATTTGCATCTGCTGAAGCCTGTGCAAGGGCTTTAAGCCAAGCTGCTGAAGCAGTTGCATCAGGAAATTCCAGTGCATCTGATGCTGGTATGAAGTTCTTTAGAGTTTGAAATGTGAATCGCTTTTGAAAATTTAATGTACTTATAATTTTCAGAGCGACCTCCTCATGGAGTGAATGAATGTAAATCTGAAGAGAAGGATGATGTTATGGCTACGGACCCAATTCAGATGGAGTGGCCCCCAAAACCTGGTTTCTCAACGTCCAATTTGTTCGACTCTGAGAATTCTTGTTATGATAGTCCGCCCGAGGGGTTTAACTTGACAGTAAGTTGGCTGTTTGCTGGAAGTTACTTCATTTGGTATAATTATTGTTTTAGTTGTGTTTATGACTTCCAACTGCGTTTTCTTTCAGTTATCACCTTTCTCCACAATGTTCATGGCTCTTTTCTCCTGGATATCATCATCCTCTTTAGCATATATACACGGGAAGGAAGAATGTTTTCATGCAGAATACTTGACAGTCAATGGGAGGGAGTATCCGCGCAAGATTTTTACTCCAGATGGTCGTTCCTCTGAAATTAAGCAAACTCTAGCTGGCTGCCTTTCCCGAGCCTTACCCAGGCTTGTTACTGAGCTCAGGCTTCCTATACCTTTATCAATTCTTGAGCAAGGAATGGTATGTTTTACAGAATTTTTGGAGAATGTGTTTTGATTATTGGATTGTTGTAGTTAGTGGAGTATATTTTCAATTGTAGATGTCTTTCAGTGTTGTATTATTATTATAGTTAGTGAGGGATAATTCATAATAAAGTGTAGAATTATTTAATGTTGTGATAAATACTTGATGATTTGGGAGAATGAAAATACAAGTTACAGATAATTAAAAGAAGTATGATTTTGTCTTGTGAAAAAAATAAAGGGGTGCATGCAAATGAAAATGAACGTGGTAAAAACGCTTGTATTATTGATTCATATATCCGCATGCCCTTTAAGCTGGCTGTTATCGTAGAGATCTACTAGTCTTAATATAGAATCTAACTGAAGACTTAAATGAACAAGGTGTTCTTGGATAAACTCTCACTCTCTTGCCTTGTTACATGTCTTTCAGATTACCTTTTAAATGTTTAATTTTTCATTGATTTCTTATGTTTTCTGCAGGGACGCTTACTAGATACAATGTCTTTTATCGATCCGCTTCCTGCATTCAAAATGAGCGAGTGGCAAGTTATTCTCGTGCTGTTTCTTGAGGCCCTTTCTTTTAGTAGAATTCCTGCACTGGCACCATACATGCCTGATAGGAGAACTCTGCTTCCTAAGGTGAGTCACTTCACAATATACAGTACCAACAAGTTTGATTCATAAAATGTTCACCAAATTTTGTAGACTTATTCTTACTTGAGTTGCTTCCTTGAATGACAGGACTTGCTCTATTATTTGTTTCCTTCCATTCTAATTGGTGGAATGTTATTTGAGATTGCAGTTTTAGCTTGTCACTCTTACCGTCTTACGTACAATCGTCATACTTCACTGCAGAAATACTACTAATTCAGCTGGACCTGTTATTTTGTTTAGTTTTTTTTTTTTTTTAAATCTATAGATTACAAGTAATTATGAACTGTAGGTGCTTGAGGGTGCACAGATTAATGCTGAAGAATTTGAGATAATGAAGGATCTGATCATTCCATTTGGCCAAATGCCACATTCCTCAACTCGGAGTGGAGGCTAATGAAGCCACATAAAACTGTTATAGTTCCCTAAGTTAGTCATTTCTTGAAGATGAATGGTGATGAATTCTTTTATAGCAACTTTTTATTTTTAATCTAAAAAAGTTGTTATGAAAGATTTTTTTTTCATTAACTAGTCGCTAAATCTGTTGGTTCGAACTGTTTCCTCTTATTCTAGTTAAAATGAATAAGACTATCTTGTATATTGGTATTTTTTGAAAAAAAGTTTTGATCAACTAAATTGGGCAAAAAGTTTTTTTTATTCTTTTTTACCGCCGTAAATTTTGATTGTGATGTAATGAATTCTGCAAGTAATTAGCAAGTAGCAACTATGTCATGACTCATGAGAGGCTTCACGGGCAGTGAGGCAATCTGCTATGGGCTCCATGCAAATCAATGAGAGTCAACTTTTAAATCGATCCAAATTATATGAATATTCAGAATCCCTTGTCTCCCTTCCAATTTATTTGTTTGAATATTCACTTGTCTAATTCTAGTGCGACGACTTGTGATAAATGATAAGTAACCACATCCACTAGTTATGTTTAAAATCCATCCAATTTCCAGACTATAATATCATTAGTTCTTGAAAAATAAATAGTTCTTCATTTTCATTCGAACTTGAGAAAGTCAGACTTAACTATTAAGAATCTTTTAATAAATATAATAGTCATTATGAATTTGTACATATGTCCTGATTAATGAGTTTGCTGTTTTACCCAACATTACAAACACATATTAGCTTTACCAGGGAGCTTCATATTCAAAGCTCCATAAGTTGGAATTTTTAGACATTTCTCAATATTTTAACAAAATTGTAGTGAAGAAAGAAGTGTATGGACTGAAAATGAAGAAGAAAGTTAGGGAATGATAATATTGCTCTGACTCGGCTTTCTGTTTTTCCTTTTCTTTTTACAATTTTTTTTTTTTTGTTTTTATTATTTCACATGTGGAATTCAAACGATACACGTAGATAAACTACCTAAAAAAATCAGACAAGTGCTATTTAAAATAAAATAAAATTACATTTGCATAATTCTCGCCAGGTTTTCCGGGAAAATATTTTTAAGACTAGCTATTTTTTACTTATTGTCTTGAAGTGAATCGATTATGCACACTATATAATACAACAACAGTCAATTATATTAATAATAAAGAATAAAAATTGACAAATATTAATAGTGTTGAAATAAGAGGTAAAATATCATTTTTAACTTAAGCGAATCTCAAATTCGAATTTGAGGATACTCATCCTCAAACGTAACCAAGAAAAATAAGAAAAAGTCTCACCTAATTACAAAAAAACAACCACCATCAACTTCTAATACCAACAATCTATTCACCTAAGAAAACAATTACTAAAAACATAAAAAAACAATCTATCATCATTTGTACTCAATTAATTTGAACCAATCGATCAGGCGTTGTAATAGTTAAAAAAAAAATCCAGCAAGCCTAGTGGGTGCATAATGAACAAACTTTCAACCATTTAAGTCAAAATTACCCGTTTTATTTACAATTATTTCGCACATATATGGGGCCCATCATCCATGGCTATATGGTTCCACACACTATAGGCTAAATGTCTTAAATGAGGGGTTAATGCTAAATTTGTCCATAGTAGAGGTGGCCACCAGAAATTTGCATGCAGCCAAATTCACTATGGATAGTTACACATCATCAACACAGACATTATATTAGACTCCCACAACTACAAGTGTCCATTTACACGACACAGACATTTACAGTGTATATCCACTTTTTTATTAAATTTATATTCGATGTCCATTTTTTCGAAAACTTGGGTGGACTTCTGCTGTCTGCATGATTAGTAGCCTAACAGTATATACAGAGCTTAGAGAAATTACTTAAAGAGTTAATTGGTTCATTTGATTTGTACTAGGATATTTGTGTAATCGTATATATTGGTAGAATACTAGAGCCTCTCAAGTTGAGAGTAAATGTTCGAGTTAATTAAGCTTAAATGTTAATTTGCTTCTGCTATATATTTTTATTAGGACATAATTTGATGGAAGTACTAGATGAGATTAATTTATACTGCTTATTGGACTTAAACTATTAATGGATTGGTCATCTAAATTAATTATTTCACTACATTTTTTATTAAAAAGAATATTGGTTGTGTTTCATTCTTCTTTTGATAATAATTTTAGTCAATATTTCCAAAAAAAAGAGACATAATATAACTGATTCTAAATAGTAACCAAGTGCCGCCAATATCAATCGGTTCTACCTAATTCATGTATGCTAGATAGTTTCTTTGTCCTTTTCTAATAGGAGCTAGCTAAAAGATCTGAAATTGAAAATGACAAAATAGGAAGAGAACTTGATATTATTAGAAATGCCAACTTACTAGCTAGTTATTATGAGGCTGTATCTGATCTTGAAGCCACATTCATGAGGGGCAAATTAAGCTTGAGGTATCATAGCATCATATATATTAGTAATAAATTACTCTAAATCATAAGGGTCATACCTTAAAAATTTATTTTATACATGATAGGCCTCCTATTTCATCACTTCTTAAATTCCTCCTTTTAACATTGCCAATTATTTAATAATAATAATAATAATAATAATAATAATAATAATAATAATAATAATAATAATAATGATGATGATGATTATATATATATAATAAATAAAACTAGGTGCTTATAAGGATTTAAAGTCCACAATGATCATGGCAAATTTAATTTACAAAATATGAAGAAAAAAAAAAGGGAAGGTAATGTGTGGTGAAAATTAAACAGTTGGCTGGGAAAAAATTGCAATAATTTTTCTATCAAGAATTATAAAGATACAGATTTAAGTATATATAGATTCGTTCTGATACATAATACTTTTAACTTTTAAGTTAGTTGTCAGTTATATTCTAAATTAATAAGATTTTATCATGCATCCATGCAGAATAGAATTGAAGGCCTGTTCCTAATCATGATTAGTCAGCTATAGCATTAAAATTGCATCATACATATAGTATTAATTAATTAATTGAAGATTGAATAAGTGTCAATATCCCAAGCGGCAAAATATATATATATATATATATATATATGTCAGAAAATCAGTGACCAACATTATCCACTCATTGTCAGATATATATATATATATATATCAATCAATTATTATCACCTCGTATTGAATATTTAAAAATCCTGCCGATAATCACTTTTATTCATAATTAAAACATTGGTGCTGTAGAAGCTACAATGACAGAAGGTGAGTAACCTTCTGTTTGACCAATACAATATACCAAATAATTAAATCCCGACTTAAATAACACAAAATGAGCAGTATCATGTCCCCACACAGAAATTAAACCTAGAGCAATAAGTAAAAACAGAAGACACTGCATGAAACTGTAGGAAATACACTTGATGGATTAAGCTCATGGGCATTGGAAGCCAGTTGGGACCTTCTTGCCACAGTAGTTCAAAAGCAAGCTGAGTGAAACAGGAACATTTAGGTTAATTCCCAATACATTGGCTTTGATTGCTGTGCAAAGGCAAACAGCAGCCTCGAGATCAGCCAGTCCTTGAATGAGGGTGCAGCATGGGGTCTTTGCTGGGGTCCCAATCACAATGTTGACCAAGTCATTCAATAGGTTGGCACACACACCTAGCTTGAGAGTGTCCTTAGGGCACTTGCCCTTGGACGGTTTGTGGCCGCCGCCGCCGCCGCCGCCGCTAGGGCTGGGGGGTTTAGTTCCAGGTGGAGGGGGGCAATTAGAGACATGGCTTGAGCTGACCATTGTGAAGAAGATGAGGTTCAAGAGAAGCAAAAGGGCAGTTGATGTGGCAGCTCTTGAACCCATTTTTTTTTTTAATTGGAAGGTTTTTGGATTGCTTCGAGGCTCTGAGATGGGAATTTTGTGAGAGGGTTTTGGAGTATTTATAGGTGAAATTTTTTAGTTTCTTTTTTTTTTTTTTTCCAGTTCTTTGAATTATTTTTTGAGGGTCCATGTGGAAAGATGCCATTTGTGATTCAATTAAACAGCTAAATTATATTATATAATTAAATTACAAAGTACAATTTGAGGGTTTTCTTTTTTCCTCTACAAATTGGAAAATGGTGAAAGATTTGAACCCTCTACATATATAGTTTCTAATGGAGGAATTCAAGTATTAACTTTTCTAAAAAAAAAAGTTGGTCTAAAATAGGACATGAATATAATGAAAATATTTTCAGCATACTGTTGTTTCTAAATTCTACATACATAATGGTTAATAATTGATAAGGGAAAATCTTAATTTTCGTGTTATAACTTAGGTCATGTCATTATTTTACTATCAATTTTACGTATTTAAATATGTTTTGATCTTTTAACAATCACTTTTTTTCAATTTGGGTATGATTTTGTTATGAAGTTAATTTTTTACCACGTGACACTGCTGAAATTTTAAAAATACATATCAGTATTTTGGTGTCCGCATAAGAAAAAAATCTGAATTTTGAGTAAAATTGAATCAAAATTGGGAAAAAAAATGATAGAGAAGCAAAATTGGAAACTTTGGAGGTAAAAAATGCACAAGACGTAAGTTAGAGGATCAAAATTGCAATTTTCTCATGATTTATAAATTCTAAAATCTGGTCCCCTTATTGTTAAACTCATTAAAATTATTATCACATCAATAATATTATTTATTGCGCAATATAAAAAGTCATCACTTAATATATATGGTCACAATTTTATTTTTCTCTTTAAGTATGCCGAGACAGGCTTGAAATCTAAAATACATGGAAGACAAGCTGGATTTGCGAATTGGAAGATAAATACAAGATATAGAATTCAGAGTTATCTGCTTATAGAGTTGTCAATTTTCTCTAGCTAGCTTCAAATATATATTAGGATTTAATAATATATCTTGAATCCTGATCATTCAAGATCTCACATTTCCAAGTTGGGCATAAAGATTTTTAAGTGTTTTGTCCTTAATCAATAATGATGGTCTAAGGGAACAAGTGGTAATGAAATAAGTGTGTAGTTTTATCTCCTTTGTTTCCAAGGTGCAAACGTGTTGACTGTTGATGAAGAGAATGAACTAGATTGATCAAATGAAAGAAATCAAATTTCTTTTTCCACAAAAAACAAAAAAAAACTTCGTTTTTTTGTGATTCGAAAAAAAGCTAGCTAGTCACTCAATTTAATTACTCGAAATTCCTAATAAAAAAATTTAAAAAAAATTGTTCACACTCAAACTAGAAATGTGATCATAGAAATATTCCATGTAAAACTCCAAGTTGGCCAAGTTCTTGTTTGTCATTTAGCCAGTTTCTTCATTCCTGCATGATTTTCCCTTTTTTCTAAAACCTGTTTTAATGAAATTCTAGCTACTGTTTTATATATAGATTTTATATCTAGCTTGTTTGCGGTGGTAAATTGGTAATAATTAAATCAACAAACTAACATTCCATTAATTCTTCGAGTGTTTTGAGTGGACATAAAGGAATTCTCATTAATTAAAAACATTAACATCAACCAAACATAATATTTTACTAACACCTTTTTTTATAATATGGGGCCTTACTTTTCTTGTTGGCCCTGGATCCCCTAAATAGATTAGGACCGACATGCATATATACACAATATTTTGCTTGAAAAAAGTTTAGAAAAAAAAGGAAAGAAATTATTAAGATAACACAAATTCAATTGGGCAATCATAGTATGTACTGCAGGGATTATTTAACTAGCACAAGGAACAACTTCCCTCTATTGTCAAAATCAAGATAATTACTAATTATAAAAACTAATGTTTATGAGTAAATATACTCTTTATACGTAAGGAAAAAAGTTGTCTACTTCATAAAAGATGTCTTATATTTTCTACCAATATTTTCATTGTGGAACGTCATTTATCTTCTAAAATTTCGAGATGGTTGTTCTTGAAGCCCGATCTTGAATTGGTTTTAAGCACTGAGATTAGTCATCTTAATGCTAGAGACCTATTATCATGAAGCTCAAGATATTAAATTTTGTTTCGAGCTTCAAATTAGTCAAATCTCGATGCTCATGAGTTTTGAGATCAGTCATCTCAAAACTTTGGAAATTACAAAAAGGGTAAAAACATGTTTTCTTATACATAAGCAGAAAATATTCCTTACATTTATTTATATATATAAAGGGTATAAATAGTCACTGTACAGTATCTTGAATCTAACGTTACAAGAACATTTTCGTTAGTCTTCGGCCATGTCAATTTGTTCTGCTACTCCCCAATAGTAAACTACTTCATTTAGTACACAATTTCTGCTTCTTCTTTTTCGTTTCATATGGACATTTCTTGACATTGAAAGAAGAAGACAAATAATACTAATGCATGATATATTCCGCCACTTTAAATATCTTTCTAGGTTTTTTTTTCTTTTTATTTAAAAAAACATCTCGTCATGTAAGTTAAAAATTAAGTGTGAGGATAAATAACTAGGTACATAATTGAGATTGTATGATTTTGTAGCCATAAAACTAGTGATGGTCGAAATTGATTCTGTTAATGGATGTGGATTGAGAATTGGGTTCAATCTATCATCAATAGTGTGGGCCAATTTTAGTAGATTGAGTATGGTAGTTTCGCTTTAAACTTGAGCTAGCTATATAAATTAATTTGCTTTTAAATTTCTCCAAGAAAACCTTACATAAAACAGGATATTTACATTTAATATTATAAGCTCATGATTTTAATCATTTTTTTCCGAAATGAAAATACTTACCCCTTACACAAGTGGTTGCATAGATGAAAGTCATATATATGTTGTGCACCTCATATATTTATTTAAGTCAAAAGATATCAGTGAAGCCTGCAGTACAAGATCAAGTCCGAACCGATCTAAATATCGTACTTAATAAAAACTTCAATCTTGATTCTATAATTTTGATATTTTGCAAATTGGCAAGATTAAGATTTTAGATGGTCTATCGACTTGTTTCTTTCCCACGCTACATTCACATTTAATGCACTTATTAATTAGCAAAAATAAGATCCTTCTATAGAATTACAGGGGTCAACTATTAAGATTAAGTTGTGCTTAATAAGATATTTACTAATGTTGAACTTAATTATCTAACTAATTGTAGTGAATGTTTTAGCATAATTAATTGGTTCTCAAAATGGACAAGGCATGCAGGTATGTGGATCAGCAAAGCACATGATCATGTGATTATACAGATTTTTTTTCCAACATGTCATAATCTAGCTACCCCAGATCTAAACTACTTTTCATATATATAATCATATTTTTGGATTGCTTTATATATACATATGTATTAGCTGGCTTGCATTGTTAAATCAATCCTTCTTCATTTGTTCAATTATTTCTTCGTCTTCTTTAGGTCATTCCCTTCGTCCATAATTGAATGTCCTTTTCGAGTTGATGGCCAGTCAATTTAATTACTTTTATAGTAGCATAGTCTAAATTACTCATTTTTTTACTCAAAAGAGTTTATTCCATCTCCAAAACGAATAAAACAAAGTAATCAAGGCACCAATTAAACCCAATAGTTAACAAACTTGATGTAGCTGTTTTGAGGACTCTCTTGTAAGATTTGATCCCTCATACGTAGCTTCATTTAGAAGGTTCGAATCTTATAGATGATCTGCTGTAATTTAATAATTATAAACATTGAATAAATATGATCCGTGAGATATTCTTACATAGAACTTTTTTCATCTATTGACGTTCTGATTCTATGACAGTAATATATTGCCTTCACTAATTTTGGAAATTATTTTCAATGGGATAGAAATTCATTTTGTATTATTGATGCATTCACGTATATCTCTGTAGTAATGATATTGTCGATTTTAGTTATACATATACATATATTGCATATATATTGATAAATAAATAAAAAAACCCATCATTTTGGCCAGAAATAAATTGTCCAACAGCAAAAATTATTAAAGCTGATTCATGACGAGAATTTAAAGAATGATATACTGTCCTCTTTTTCTACCAAACTTTAACTTTGGTGAAAAGATTTATCCTCTACTCTATATATCAAAATTTTAATTAATTTTTATAAAAGTATTGTATCTACGTCATCAATTTATCGTTTCTCTAAAAAGGGATCATATATGGTACCATTCACATGTATATATAATAACGCCGGATATAAAATCATTTTTGGTTTCATAATTATCATCGTTTTCACAATTAATTTTACAACTATTTGTTTTTACAATTTAGTTTTGTAACTCAAATAGTTGTTCGATCTTTGATTCCAATTTCGTTGGAAATTTCAAAATTAGCCGGAAAATTGTTACATGAGTTGCACATGACATCCAATTTTTGGGTTTCCAGTGATACTAATGGCATGGTGTGAGTTGTAATTATTCTATTAGTTGAAGTATTAAAACAAATTCTAAAGAAAAATAAATAAATGTCACATCTTTAATTGCATATCCACATCATCAAAAATTACAGCTCACGTCACGTCTTAGTCATCGACGTCGGAAACCCCCAAATTGGATGTCATGTGCAACTCACGTGATAATTTTCCGACCGATTTTAAAATTCCAGGAAAATTGGGACGAAAATCGAGCAATTATTTAAGTTATGGGACTAAATTGAAAAAACAAATAATTGTGGAACTAATTGCGAAAAAGACGATAGTTATGGAATCAAATATGATTCTATGCATGTATAATGCCATAAGCTAACCTAACCTTACAAACCCTTATAATACACGTGGGCCAAATAACAGACTATAATTCATCATGATTCTATTGTTGAAAATACATTTATGAAAATACATTTATGAAAATATTATGCTAGAAAAAATCAAATTATTATTGCAGAATATACTAGAAATGAACAAGGACATATAGATAGAGGCATTGGTCACCATGTTGATAATGTCACAATTGTTGGTTAATTTTGGTACAAATGTAATAAAATTTTCCCAAGAAATGGCCAAAAATGTGCCTGCCACATGAAAGTTAATCACATTTTTCGTGGAGCCACATGTTTTTGTGCTTTATCATGGTTTATACTGATCAGGAATTTGTACTTCAAAATTGAGTGTTTTGTTGTTGGTTTTAGTTTTAGGACAAAAAACTTTTTCTTCCTAGTTGGAGAGTACTTCTGTAATGGTATAGATACAGATGGCAGACAAGTTGGTTTCTATTTATTTTTTTGGAATTTGGGTATTTTCATGATATTAAAAATGAGCATAAAAATGAATAGATAACTTTTGAGCAAAAACAGTGCAGGTAGTGGTGCCCAACCAGTTTCAAAAACCGGTTCACCCCAATTCGATTTCAAACCAAAACCGTAAACCATATTAATGGTTTTACCGTTTTAGTTTGTGTATTTTCAAAATGACTATTCATAAAAGAATTGTGGGAAGGCCCAATTTTTTTATAATTCATTGTGATATAAGTTGAAGATTATAATTCATACAACTTAAACAGTTCCATTGACATTTTCTAAACCTTCGATTTACAACTTTCATCCTGATTCTTGAATTTGTCTACGAGATTTTGGTGTGGTGTACCGCCAATAAAATCAAATCGTTTATTTTCCTGAATATTTACTCATTTACTAATATACTCATTTTCAAGAGTAACGCTCATATTACATAATGGAAAATTGATATATATTTAATTATAATATTTTTAATACTCATAAAAACTACAATCAATCTATAGAGGAAGTAGAAGATTATCATCTATTGATTACGAGGTGGAAACATGTGGATTGATGTCCCTATCAAATAATTAAATGGATATGATTAAATGTCACGGGTGGCTTTTATATGGTTTAAATGTTTTCATTAATCCAAAAAAGTCCAAAAATATATAACTAATATAGATGCATTGCAATACTCGTCTCGTTGAATAACGGGTGTGATGTACCCCCAACATAAAATTGACAGCCTCATTTTAATAATATTTGTCCATATCAATTGGTCCATTCATAATCGGGAATTGTTTCTTTCGCATCAAAATTTGTTACATCACTCATTATCATATACTTTCACATCATAAATATCTCAATTTCTATCTTTATTTTATCTTAAAACGCGTTATGAATTCTGCGTCCCAAAAAAAAAATATATATATATATATATATATATATATATATATATATATATATATATATATATATATATCGCGTTAAGATTTTTTTCCTTCGATAACCTAATTTCAAAGGTAACAAAATCATATCCAAAAGAACACACTTTTTATTTCCATATAATTCATATACTAATTTGCAACCCCTCATTTTCTATTTGGATATGATATGGGGGCATTTTAGGAATCTTATTCTTACCGTGAATAAATGATTAACTTAACTGCACCAAAAAGTCGTCCCTGAAAAGTGAAAACCATACGAGGTTATTCAATAATGAATTGAAGCATATATTGGGTAAGTAAATTTATATTTAGTAATTTTTCCCCCTAGTATTTGTTACTAAATTTTTATTACTAACATTTTAATAGTCTAATCAGATTATTTTCTTCAAACATTGCAATAACTTATTTTCAAGATAAAAATTTACAAGATCTTTTAAAAATTTATATATATTAACGCTCCAACAAGCATATTTCTCAACTTGAGTAATATGTGATCAAGTTGGAGTAGTTTCTCATCCCATTATCGATAACTCCAAAAAAAAAAAAAAACAATAATAATAAAATAAATAAAACAGAATGAAAGGAAGAAAAACCAACATCCTCAAAGTCTTTCAGAGATTTATTGGACTTTCAGACAAATCTTTTGAATTGATTGATGTGGAATATTAGTGGGTAAGGATATTTGATTAGTGTAGTCCTGCATTATTGTTTAAGATTTGGGAATTTTTATTTGATTATCCGAGTCTTATAGTTCAACGTAACAGTGCACCAAGAATCCAAGATAGTAGAACTTTAGAGTTTAGATGCTGTTCTGAGTTGGTTCAATTTAAATTTAAGTATTTAATGTAAAAGAAACAGGTGAAAATATTTAGTGAAACTATCCAAATATCCAACGTTTGGATATTGTATATGGTATGAATTAAAATTTTCGGCATATGGTGCAAAACCCCTTCTAATTCTATTAGTGCATGCATGATAGGATTATAAGACATGCTTTTCAAGGAACAATTGTTGTATATGATTAAAATAAAATTAGTAAAGATGTCTGAATATATTTGAATTGACTAATAAAAAATAGATGGTTAAAAGTAGCAGTTAAAAGAACTCTCTCTATCATAACTCAGGTGGTTAAAAAACGAAAAGATGCAGCCAAAAAAACTTATCATACAGAAGTAACAGAATTTTCTGATTTTTGTCTCCCATTGTACCACTTGCAATTGTTTAATTTTTTAGAATTAAATACTTATAAGAGGTTAAAATAAAAATTCAATAAATTCATCAGATTATATAAACAATAAAAAAATAACGATTGATTAAGAAATATAGGTTATAAATTTATTAAAGTTTATAAACTGTTAAATAAATTGCTGAAATAATAAAATCATAAAAACCCATAAAACTTTTCTATTATAAATTAACTCATGTAAATAAAGAAAACATAACAGTACAGTCAAATGGATAAATTTTATGCAGGATTTAACAAACAGTGAAGATAAAGAACATGTAAAAGAACAATGCTTGACTACTGGAGAGAAGATCTCTGTGTAATCAACACCCTCCTTCTGAGTAAATCCTCTAGCAACAAGTCTTGCTTTAAACCTTACTTTGTTACTTTGAGCAGCTTCAATTTTCTTCTTAAAGATCCACTTGCAGCTCACAAGTTTTTGATTTCTTGGCTTATCAACTATGACCCAAGTCTCATTTCTTGCTAATGAACTTAATTCATCTTGTATAGCTTATTTCCACTTCTCTTTTTCCTTGCAAGTAGTAGCATCAGTATAGTTAAGTGGCTCTGAATGCTCTATGTCTTCAGCTGCAAGAAAGGCAAAAGAAATGGAATTAGATTGATCAAATCTAGTAGGAGGTTTAACTAACCTTCTTGATCTATCTCTGGTGAGTTGATAATTGATCAACTGATGATCTTCTTGACTTGATTCCTGTTGATCTTCTTCCTGAGATACTTCATCACTTGTACTCTGATGATGATCATCATTTGAATTTATGTGTAGAGGCTCCACCTCAAGCTGAGTTTCATCACTATCAGTCTTGGCTTGCACTTTGATTTCTTCTTTATTTAAAGGCATGCAAGTCTCATCAAATGACACATCTCTAGACACAATGCATTTCTGATTTCCTTTCTCCAAACACCATAGCTTATATCCCTTGACCTCTTCTGGATATCCCAAGAATACACATTTGAGTGCTCTTGATTCTAACTTGTCTTGTTTGACATGAACATAGGCCAAGCAACCAAACACTCTTAGCTTGGAGTAATCAGCAAGCTTTCCATTCCACTTCTCTTCTGGAGTTTTAAATCCTATAGCACTGGATGGAGATCGATTGATCAAATATGCTACAGTGGTGACTGCCTCACCCCAAAAGCTCTTATCTAAACCTGAACTTAGCAGCATACACCTTACTCTTTCTAAGAGAGTTTGATTCATCCTCTCTGCAAGACCATTCTGCTGTGGTGTGTAAGGAGTGGTCTTGTGTCTGGTAATTCCCTTCTCCTTGCAAAAGGAATTGAAAGCATTTGATACAAATTCCAAGCCATTGTCAGTTCTCAGATATTTCAACTTCTTATCAGTTTGATTCTCCACCTGAATCAACCATTTCTTAAATTTTTGAAATGCCTCATCCTTACTTTTGAGCACAAACACCCAAACCTTTCTTGAGAAATCATCAATGATTGATAAGAAATATCTACCTCCATTCTTTGTGGTTGCCTTAGTAGGACCCCAAAGATCTGAGTGGACATAATCCAACCTTCCTTGAGTGATGTGAGTACCAGCATTAAACCTCAATCTTTTTGCTTTACCCATAACACAGTGGTCACAAAAACTAAGATCAGTGATCTTGTCTTTCCCAAATGCTTCTTGTTTCTGCAACTCCTGCAGACCTTGGATGCTAATATGAGCCAGCCTCTTATGCCAAATAAGAGTCTTATCCATCTCTTTTACTGAGTAGGATCCACCAATGGCAGTAGCTCCCTTCAAGTAATATAGATCATGTCTTTTAACTCCTTCCATCACAATCATTGATCCCTTTAAAACTTGCATAGCTCCATCTCCAGCGGATAGCTTGAAGCCTTGAGAATCTAACATGCCAAGAGAAATAAGATTTCTCCTTAATTCTGGAACAAACCTGACATTTGAGAGAATCTTTACTGATCCATCCTTCATCTTCAATGGAATAGATCCAACTCTTTTTATCCTATAGGTTTTGTTATTCCCAAGCATGACAGCTCCATTCTTCTTGATGACCAAGTCCCTGAACCATCCTTTATGAGGGCTCATGTGGAAGGAGCAACCTGAATCAAGGATCCACTCTTCATTAGTATCATTAGAGGTTATAGCTAGTACCTCTGCAGACTCATATCCATTGTTGGGATTTGCTGCATCAGTTGTTGGATTTGCTTGATTCCCTGGTTGATTGGTCTTCCCTTTCTTGTTCCCCTTGAGCTTAAAACAATCCTTTTTGTAATGGCCAGGCTTATGACAGTGAAAGCATCGATTTCCTTCAATATCTTCCTTAGAATCTTGATTTAAGACTGGTGGCTTCTTGTTTCCTTTCTTGAAGGGCTTCTTCTTTCCTCCAGCTTGTTTGGCTATCAAACTTTCTCATCCACCCTGAGCTTTAGCATCAGATTCCTTTGTTAATTCCTTAGTCTTCAAAGCAGTTATTACTTCCTCCAAGTTGATAGATAATTGTCTGCTGTACAAGATTGAGTCACAAAAAGTTTCAAAACTTTTGGGAAGAGAACTTAGTAACATCAAGGCTTTGTCTTCTTCTTCCAATTTGACATCAACATTTTCAAGGTCATCTAATATCTTGTTGAACTCCTCCAATTGACTCATCAGAGGCTTATCTTCAACGATTTTGAAAGCATATAACTTCTTTTTCAGAAATAGTCGATTTGCCAAGGATTTTACCATGTATAGACTTTCAAGTTTCTCCTAAACCTCTTTTGCTGATTCAATCTTGGCTACTTCTCGCAAAACTTTGTTGTCCAGGCTGAGTATTATCATACTATGTGCTTTTTCCATGAGAGTTGTCTTTTGCTCTGGTCTCATTCCTTCAGGAAATGCGCCAATACCCTGCAAGGCTGCTGCTGCTCCGTGTTGGACCAACAATGCCTTCATCTTCACTCTCCATAGGCTGAAGTCACTTGATCCATCAAATTTTTCAACTTCAAACTTGACAGATCCCATTTCTTGATCTTCAAACTTCCCACAGACGGCGCCACTTGTTATAGTTCAGATCAAGAAATACGATAAAGCAAAGAACGAACACCAAGAATTAAGTGGTTCGGGTTAACAATCCCTACATCCACTGAGAAGCTTTAATCCACTAATTTCAGAACGAATCCAAGAGTTTACAACACAATCGAAAGAGAAAAAAAACCCTAAAACAACTATACAATGATAGCAGTAAACTTTCTTTCTCTACACAGCTCTAATGACTTCGTTGTGTTCTGTTGAGAATGAACCCCATCTTTTATAGAGCACTTAGAAAGAAACCGTTCTTGATTCCGTTAAGAAACGAGTAAGTTATCGCCCCCGCAAAACAGATCTTCAAACTGCAAAACAAACTTAAACTTACAGCGCCAAACCTACATAACAACTTACAGTGCTGCACCTGCAAAAACAAACTTACAGCACCTGCATAAACAAACTTACAGCACTGCATAAGAAACTTACAGCGCTGCACAACAATCTTACAGCACTGAATAAAAAAAAATTCCCTTTTTTTTTTTTTTTTTTTAAGGATATACATATGCATGCATTATCATCACACTATAAGAATTCCTTAATAAATTAAAACTTACACAAAGATCTATAAATCATGAAAAACAAATCTACCGGAAGTAACTAAAATGTAATTTAATGATAATTGAATGTGCAGAATACGTAATCGATGAACCTAATCACTTAACCAATTCATGCATGGATCACACAGATTTAAATAGTTTTTGTGTTAAAGATATGTTAGATAAATTCAGAAATTTAGAGTTGATCATTGAGGATGGCAATTTGCAGTTTTAAACTAGTACTCCACATGCATGCAAGCGACAAATCAAGTTAAACTATTGGTGCCAGCTAAAATCCCTAGTGGACTCATGACTATACAGTACCACATATTTCTTTATTGCACCTATTACTAGCTAGTAATTAGTTCACATGATTACAAAATTAATATCACTCCCCATTTTTCACCTATAAATACCCCTTCCTTATTTCATATCCCTCATTCCAACCCCTCAAATGGCATCCAAGAACAACACCTCAATTGCCCTATTTCTAGTGCTAAACCTTGTGTTTTTCACTCTTTCTAGTGCATGTGGAACTTGCCCGGGTCCAAACCCTAAACCCAAACCTAATCCAAAACCGAAGCCAAACCCGAGCCCTCATAAGGCGAGTTGCCCTAGAGACGTTCTGAAACTAGGTGTATGTGCCAATTTGTTGGGCGGATTAATTGGCCTCCAAATCGGAACACCTCCAAAACGTCCATGCTGCAGTCTCATCCAAGGGTTGGCTGATCTAGAGGCGGCCGTTTGCCTTTGCACCGCAATCAAAGCCAATGTTCTTGGGATCAACCTTAATGTGCCTCTTTCACTAAGCTTGCTTCTCAATGTTTGCACCAAGAATGTTCCTAAAGGTTTCATTTGTGCCTAATTCGTGATTTCATAATTATGCACTTGCTATCTTTTTTTTCTTATCTATTTCCAAATAAAGTGGTGCCTGCAACCTCTTTATTCATATTTCAATACTGTAATAGTATGTTGAAAAATGTTATCTAATCTACACAAGTAATTTGCTTATGTCTATTAATGTTATTTATAATTTGTTCCACAGTCCCAATACTTATATGTGTGGGTGTGTCTGTGTCTGTGTGTTGCTTTTATTAAAATTTTAAATTTGCAGCATGAAAACTGGATAAGCTCACCACCCTCCTCTTTAATTTGACGAAGAAAAAAGCTTTCACTTGGATCCACACTTGTTAAATCTTCTCTTCATCACACCAAAAATCATTAATTTGAAATTAACTTATCTAAAACAATTATTTGATTGACCAAAAATCTAACAAAAGTTTTCAAAATTAAATTAAATATACAAAATTTATGAATTAAATCTAAAACTTGATTAATAGAATATCTATAAGTAATTACAAAATATATAAAATCTATAGCTCCATATCGATCTTGTGGAAATATTCTGCAATTTCCTCGCATATTGCGATATTAGTGGCAACCTTAGGGTTTTGTGGGCTGTGATCTTGTGAGTTAAGATCTTCAATATAATATTAGTAATATCAATCTAATAATTAAACATCTAGTGCAATCATGCAAACATTCAAGTCCTACGATGTAAGCATATATACTAGGTATAAAGATATTTTTATGGATACTAGATCACGAAGTGGATTACGTCTACGCCGTATTTGTGTCTATTTATTATCGCAAAATTAAAACTAATCAAAAAACAAAAAAAATCAAAAAGTCCATAATGATTTTCACATATACAACTTTTTAGTTTTTGATCAACTTAACGTCTACCTTTTATAAAACATCAATTCTCAAGTATACCTATCAAAATGTTTGTCAGACTTATCCATACTTAACTTTAATAAGCATTTCTAGCAAGAGCTTTTGAGAAATATCAATTAAAATTAACTTTTAAACATGACCCATGTTTTCTTACTAATAATTATTAAACAATGGTTTTTTTTTTTTTTTTGAGGGAGTACAACATTAAATACGTTTAATTTGAAAAGGTTTTCTCATATTTTGCATTGTAAACGATCGGCCAATATGGTCGCCCATAGCATTGCTAATTTTATTTTATCTTCTTCCTCCCCTTTTGTTTGGGTTAAGGAAGATTTCCCATGGTGGATGATTAAACTTGTAATCCTGGGTCTATGCCATTTGGAATGAAGTTATAAGTCTTTCTCTAAAATAAAAATAAAAATTTGAAAAGGTTTTCGATAAATTAGACCCAATTTATTGCAGTATATATTTGGGAAAATCTTGTCTGCATTTTCAGCAGTATATTAATTATTTTTTGGGGCTAATCATTAGTGGGTTCACAATTCACATGGAACTAAGGCAACTAATGACATATGTTCATTTCTGAAATAAAAACTAAAGATATGTAATATAGTATATGACATGAATATTATAGGGTTAATTAAATAAAAAAACATGAACTTTGGGTGATATTTCAATTACAACATAAACTTTTAATTATAACATAAAAAACTTTCAATTTAACATGTGTTTCAATTTGAGACATGTTTGGGCTTTTAGGACTTCAATTGCTGATGTAAAACCCAAAATATTTAATTTAATTGTTGATGTGGTATTTTAAATACTAATAATCATCCACATGTAAAAAAAATCCCTTAATCCTTAAACTTATCAGCATAGATTTAATAAGAAAAAGAAACATAAAAAAAAAATGGAAAAGAAAATTAAAAGAAAAGAAAAAAAATGTGTTGTCTTCCCATCCTCTCTCTTTCCCCTCCCTCTCATCGGTGCCGCCGTCTTCTTCTATCTCCTTTTGCTGTCACCATCTTCACCCTCCCCTTCTCGCCACCTGAAAAACAATCCCGCCCTTTCTCTCACTAAACAATAGTCCAACAGTTCCTTCCCTTCCGACATCACCACTGTCACCCTTTCTCTCACTAAACAATAGTCCAACAGTTCCTTCCCTTCCGACATCACCACCGTCGCCGCTTTTCTTGTCCACCTCTCCTCGCCGCCCCCTTCCGCCTCCTCCTCTCTCCTGCTGAAGCACAACCTCACCCCTTTCTACTACAAACAACAGCCCTCCCAAATCAGTGGAGAATGATTGTTAAATTTTTGTATCTTTACGTTTGTTTTTTTTCTTTTTTCTTTTTATTTTTTGATTTCTTTTTTATAAATTCCAGCACTAATGAAAGTTGTGTTTTCTTTTTTTTTTTTAATTTAAATTCCATGTGGATTGATGACATGAATGATGATTGGATTCATTTATGCATTTTGGGCTCCACATTTACAATTGAAGCCCGAAAAATCCGAACACGTCTTAATTGAAACATATATTAAATTGAGAGTATGATGTTACACTTAAAAGTTCATGTTGCAATTGAAATAAGATCCTAAGTTCATGTTTTTTCGTGTAATTAACCCAATATTATATAATCCATGACTGGTGTCCTTGATTAATTAGTGTCTCATGCATTATTCTTAATTAATTAGTTTCATTAATTTAGTGGATATGTTAAAGTGTCACGGGTTTGGTTACTGATCGTCTAGATTTCTTTATTCTGAAGGCCATGAATAGTATATGACATCTGTATATATTCCAAAAGGACAAAAAAGGTCCAAAAGGATATAAAAACATGCAGTGAGTCAAATGTGAGACCGTTTTACGGATGATGTTATATAAAATAGGTCAACCCACAACCCACTCTTCACAATTCACATGTAAATTAGTGAAAATGAGTTTAACTAATGGTTAAAAAGGATCTATCTCACTGAAACTATTTGTGAGATCATCTCACGCAGATTTTTGTGAAAAACATGTATATATATAGATATATAAATACATATATATAATTTGTTAGGATAAATTTCATACCAAAACTCAATTTATAGATTAGTTCTCAATTCTAAATTTTTAAATTTTCTCAATAAGGGACTCAATTTAACTTTTTTTTCTTAATTTAAAGCTTGAAATTTAGATTGAGTTTTCAATTCAAGACAAAATTTCTTTTTCTTTTTCTTTTTTCTTTTTAATTATATTCTAAAAAAAATTATATTTCAATATGTATTTATATTTTAGATAAATTAAGACAAGTTAGTGCAATTTCGGATGAAGATCATTCCAAAATTGTACCAACTTGTCTTAATTTATCTAAAATATAAATACATATTGAAATATAAAAAAATTTATAAATATAGTTAAAACATAAAAGAAAAAAAAATGGAGTTTTGTATTGAATTGAGAACTCAATCTAAATTTAAAATTTAAAATTGAGAAAAAATGTTAAATTGAAACTCTTATTGAGAAACTTTAAAAATTGAATTTAGAATTAAGAAATAAACTAAAAATTTGATGTTGTTAAAAAATTTATATTTTTGACAACTTCATCCCCTTTTTATTGCTTAAAAAGTAAATTAACCTTTTTCGCAAAATCATATACAGTATTTTCGATTTTCTGATTGAGGAACGCGTGTGGTTACCCCTACATGAAATTGTCTGTGCCTCTTTTATTATTTTGTTGTCTATTATTGTAGATTGATGGGCACCTCTTCTCTCTGGAAATTGTTTTTTCGCATCAAAATGTGTTACATCAATCATTCCGATTTTTCACATTCGGTCCCACTGCGAATGTTTCCTTTACATCAATTAATTTAAGAACGTAGAAAAATATTTATGTATATTGGTCCCTCTACAATCTACACCTTCAGATCAAGTCTTTTTAATCTTGAACATTGAGTTAGTTTTCCGCGAATAATCATATTCAAATGGATAGAATTAAAAAAATTGTCAGGAGCTCATAGCTATGTATATAATTACAAAAAGAACCCCAAATATAAAAAAACCTCCTATTTTCCAACCCATTACACTTTCTTATAATGTAATATCGATATTTCTAAGTAATTTAAGATTATTTAAATTATGTATAAATAATATAAAAATAAATTATAATTAATATATTATTAATAATATTAATAATAAAAAAATTGCAAAAATTAATATAAAATATAAAATATATATAAAAATTGGAGTAATACAAAAAATAATATTAATAACAGAAATAATTTTAACTTGTGATATAATATTTTGTCTAAATACTATAATTTTGTTGTAATTATATTTAAATAAGATAAAGAGCTATTATAAAAAATCTGCTTATGTGTTTAAGCCCAATAGTACAAATCTATCTGAGTTTGAGCCAATTACTATTGGACTCTAAATTCAAGTCAAATAACTTATTGGGCTCCCGATAGATATTTTCGAATAAAACGATACCAATTAAAAAGTAGAAATATTTTGTTAGTACTGTAGTATTATTACTAGTACTAGTATATGTCTCGTGCATTGCACGGGGATATAAATCTTACTCCATCCGTTTCAAAATAAATGTCGATTTGAAGTTTTTGTTATAGATTAAGGAATATAAAAATTGGACAAATATATCTTTATCTAATTAAGGAATTTAGGATTTAAAATTGAAAAGAGAATCAAATTAATTTCATAAAAAGTATCACATTAAATCGCTATATATATTTTAGCTAATGAATATTAAGAAGGACCATTTGTGAATAAAATTGCATAAAAGCCTAAATTGACACATAATTTGAAACAAAATTTAAACTCTAAACGACATTTATTTTGAAACGGATGGAGTACTATTATAATGTTTTGATATGAATATGTTAAACACGAAAAATAATAAATTTCTTGAGATTACTTTCAATTTAATTTGTTACATATTTGATGCATGGTCATAAAATTCAAATATTTTGATATTGACATAAAAAATCAAGTACTTAAAAATATTTTAATCTCATTGATACTCATGTTATGTATGGACATATAAATTTCAATTGTTGTAATTTTTTGATATAAAATTATTGCTCATGAAAAATAATATAGTTTTTCAGAGTCTTTCTTTTTATCTAATATCATATAATTTATGAATTTATATTTCATATATTCATCATATGTTGTCTAACTACTTTATTAACTGTATTTGTCATAGTTAATGTAGAAAAAATTATTCAATCATTTTCATAATGAGTGTAAAATTGTGATAATGTCTTATATTCCAAAAGCAAATTTCTAAATTTAACATACCATTAAAAAAAAATCAAATAACTTAAATCATAATTTCTCTTTTACAAAATGTTTTTAAAACAAAGTTATAGAAATTGGTTTTATGTAATATTTATGTTAATACTTAGGAAATAATAATATAAAAATGTGTCCATAAATTTTTTTGATTTCAACATTAAATGCTACATAAAACAAAAACAATTTTATAAATTTTTAAATATTATAAATAATAAGATTAAATTTAGAAAACTCCCTATAATTACGAAATTTTTAAAAAGGTGTCCCGGTTATAAAATATTTCCTAAATTTATAATTATAAGATATGAATATTAGATTGAGAAAACTATCTATAATAATGTTATTTTTATAATATATCTCGTTGTTTGTAGTTTTCTTGAGTAAAATAATATATGATTTAAAAAATAAATAAAATAATATATTAAAATTTTGATAAAATATTATATTATCCATAAATTTGATAAATGTGATGATTAGATTAGGAAAATTACATATTATTATGAAATTATAGAAATTATTTCTGATTTTGAAAAATGTCCTAAATATATAAATTATAAGGTGGTAACATTAGATTGTAAAAACCACTAATGATATTTTTTCTTTCATTGAATAAATTAAAAAATATATGATTTTAAAATATAAAGTAAATACAAACAATAATAAAAAATTATTCAAATATAAAGTAAACATGATTTTTAGATTTAGATACATATTTTATCAATATATATATATATATTGTGTGTGTATATATCCACAAATTTTGGTATCATAGCAACATAATAATTACTCATTTACTTATTTAGATAATTTCAATAACATATCAAAATTTGAGTAATTTAATTTGTTTAACTAATCTATGTAATATTTTATCTAGATTATCACACGAGATCATTTTTTTAATGATGCAATAATATAACAAAATCCTTATTATATGATATATCAAATTTCGGTATATTGAAATGTCGTCTATCAAATTAATTAGAATAAAAAATTGATAATTTGGTTATAAATTATATTTATATATAGTATTGATTGACGATGCAACCGGATAATATTACAATCTATTATTAATTTATATCAAGATATTCTAATATATATATATATAATATTTTAATGATATATTTTTAAGAGGTTATTAATATGCATAAAAACAAAAACTTACATAATTTGAGATTAATATTAATTATGTAAGATCAAATTTTTCAATTTCACGAAAACATATAATGAATTGATTAATACAATATCTATGTCAATAATGAATTGACTAATAAAATATCACATATTAAAAAATAAATCAATGTTCATGGGACTAAATCTATAACACATAAGATGTGTAAGGTTATTTTTCGTTAGAAAAAAAATCAAGATAAATGAGACAATATAAAAAAAAGATTTTTCTAATATTAAGAAATGAAATTAATACTAATTACGTAGAATTGAATTTTGCAGTTTCATGAAACAATATAATGAATTGACTAATAAAATATTAAAAAAAAATGATTTTTTTAATATTAAGAAATGAGATTAATACTAATTACATAGGATTGAATTTTGCAGTTTCATGAAACAATATAATGAATTGACTAATAAATTTATAACACATTAGATGTGTTAAGTTAGTTTTCTTGTAGAAAAAAAAAATCAATGTAAATCTTACTAAGGTTATAAAATGACAAGTTTGTTAAATTTTTTATTTGAAGATTTTGTCCATTATAAAAGAGTATTATATACCATATATACACATCCAAAAAAAATAATAGTTAATATTTTTAATATTAGAAAGTGAAAATGGGCGGGAAAACTTTTGTTATTTCTATTTTTAGGGGTAATTGTTATTATATATATATATATATATATATATATATATATATATAGATATTGCAGTTAGAAAATTGAGGATTATCATTTGAATTTCGAGTTTAGTTCGTATTAATGGCGACCATAGATACTAAAAACTTAATTTCATGTGTAAGCCCAATAAGTGATTGACCTCCAAAAAATAAAAGAAGAAGAAGAAGAATGGGCTTAATTCATATTTCCTTAAGGTTATCATTTAACTTTAAACAACAAAATATATATGTATATGTGTGTATAATAATGCTTACTTCGTGTAATTGTGTTTATCTCTACTTAAATACCATAACTCTTTTCAAGTGAGCTCTGTTTGGTCAAAGTAGATAAACTAAATAAAGTTAAAAGAGGACTGAACAATTCATTTTCCTTTTCTGGGCATATGAAGAAGATATATATTGGCCCAGCCCAATAAACGGTCCTACAAAGTTAAAAGATACGTACTCTACTACTCTTTGAGAAAAGTATATATTCATAATCTTAGTTATTTATGATTTCAAATATGTTAACTATAGAATAACAATTGAAAAAAAAATGAATCAATTGAGGGCAAATGAAAGTGTGTAACATTTTTTTTTAGTTACAAATGAGGGTGGGGTGCGTAATAATTAGTGCAACTAAGTTTTCATCTTAAAAAAAAAAGGCTGCATTGCATCATTGCATGCATAATCCTGAATAATCATAGAACAAAAACTCAAGTAGAAAGCATCACACAAATCAACTTTACCTTGAATTAATTTGACTGGAGTTCGGTTGAAAACATATATATTTTTATTATAATTTCTTACAACATATAAATTAGCTTGATATCATCAAAGTCATGAATCATAGTCACAAAACAGAGAGTTCAACCTTAAACATGACAACATATGAATTACAAAAGAGACGCAACCCAAAGATGATTGATCAAATCCCCAACTGGGTTTGGACCTGGAGAATGGTGTTAGCAGATTCCATGAGCTGTTGAGATTCTTCATGATTAAGATGCACATTGGTGACTCCTAGAACCCCGTGTCTACCCAGCTGAGCTGGCAGGCTGAGGAACACGTCACCACCATCGATGCCGTGGAACCCCTTTGCAAGAACTGAGACTGGATGAATCCTTCTCTGGTCCCTCAGCAATGTCCGAGCCAAGTTGGCAACTGAGTAGCCAATTGCCCATGAAGTGTATCCCTTCAAACGTATCACTTCGTATGCACTCTGTACCACTTCTTTGTGTATGTTTTCCAGTGTTTCCTTCTCGTATGCAATCTCCTGTCTCTCTAAGAAGCTCAGAACTGGTACTCCTCCCACACTTATGCTTGACCACAATGCCACTGAGCTGTCCCCATGTTCCCCCACAATGTACGCCTATCATTCACACATTTTTTAATTCAAGATTCAATTTTATTGCATTTTGGTGAAAACCTAATTGAAAAATAAGATTAAACTTACCTGCACATCCTGTGCATTGACCTCAAGGTGATCGGCGATTAGGAACCGAAATCTGGACGAATCCAAGTTGGTACCCGATCCGATGACCCGATTGGGGGGAAAACCGGAAAGCTTCCAAGCAACATAGGTCAACACATCGACTGGGTTAGAAACGACCAGGATTATGCTATCGGGGGAGTACTTAGCCAGGGGAGGTACGATATGTTTGAAGAGAGCGACGTTTCTGTGGAGGAGATTGAGCCTGCTCTCGCCGGGGTTCTGGCGCGCTCCGGCGGTGACGATGCAGAGATCGGAATTGGCGGTGGTGGCGTAGTCGAGTGAGGCGGTGATTTTGGTCCTAGGGAGGAAGGCGGCGGCGTGCTGGAGATCAAGCATCTCGCCGCGGAGCTTGTCTTCTTTGGCGTCGATGAGGGTGAGCTCGTCGACGAGGTCCTGTGTGAGAATGGTTTGGGCGATGGCCATGCCTACGTTGCCGACGCCGACGACGGTGATCTTGGTGCAACGTTTGGTGGAGGAGGTGGGGGTGGCGCCGGAGAGGGAGGAGAAGAATGTTTTGGAGAGGTCGAGGCCATCGGGGCCGAGGAAGGAAGAGGATGAGCTCTTGTGCACTGCCATTGATCCGATGATGGGGAATGGGGATGAGCAGCTACTTAAATGCTGGATGATTGGGTGGGAATGGGGCCCTTATCAACGGTCAACTGTGTGGACCGGCCTTCATTCATTTGAACTTTCCCTTTATCTGGAAATAGGTTTATATTACAGAAGAAATAAGATAAGTCTTTCTTACTTTTTAAGAAAACATTTTTAGAAGATTTTTCTTTGTTGAGTTATAAATTGGGATTTGAACTCCAGATCTTGCTCAGATTGAAAGATGTATATATATCACTAAACTAAGTCAATGAATATGTTAATTAGTTTAATTTAATAATGTAAGTTCATTATATCATAATCTATCCATTTTATAGGTGCTACACTAATTAAAAAGAAAAAATATATATTTGACACGCTATTTATTTACTGGGAGTTTGGAGAAGTCTTGTGGTTGTGGAACCTGCCGTACTTTTACTTTAATTATTCTTTTTATTTTATAACACGCTTTCTAAAACAGGGTGCGGATGCTCATAAGCGGATTTCACCGTACACCACTAATCCTCTCTCTTGCCACATTTTCTGAATCTGCTCATCTCAATATAATCATCCAATAATATTTTATTAACTTATTTTTAAATAGTCATATACTCTAAAAATAAGTTCAAATGTTATAAAAATTACATATACGTTCTGGTTCACTCCTAAATAATAATTCATTATTCAGTCTCTCTAAATTTCATAAACTTATTTATGTTTATATATACTATGAATACAAATAATTTTCATCCCATGTAGATGTTGATGTTAGAGACGCTGGATCACATCACCAGAATTTATTTGAAGATGACCAAAACTTTGCGGACACTCCAAGTCACATGGGAACCTTCCATAATCTGATTCCATCAACATTTATTCTTAATAATAATAATAATTAATGCACATAACTCATAAAACGTGTTTGGACGTGTAGCACTTATTCTTTTTGTTGACAATTTGCTATTTGCTAGAGTTTAGGGTTGTTCAGTGGGTTTAAGATTTACCTTGAATTGACATTTGTCAATTGTTATATTCGGTTGAGATCTGCTATCTTTTGGGATTAAAGTATGCTCTATGATCAGGGTTTTCGATCTGGTGAGCCTTCATGTGGTTTTGGTTAGGGTTTTTAGAGGGTTAAAGGGTATTATTATCCTCATCCTGCAATAAAATCTAAATAATTGTTGAATATTGTTTTTTTTGCACATAGATACAGATTTATCTTTTGTCGTTAGCTTAACTTTCCGACTCTTTTACCATGTAATTCAAAATGTCAATGCCTACCCAAACATCTTTCAATGTATTTTTCTAGATTTCTCAGGCATATAAAGAAGGGGTTTTAGATACTATCATTATTAAATTTAATGAGATTTACAGAATCATGTGCAAATTTGAGAGGATACATTTTGTGTTTATCACCACTAATCCAATGCCATTGTTAATTACTGTAGTCCCTAATGTTACGAAATTAAATGTTACAGAAAAAAAAATTGAATCAAAATGTTACAAAATTTAATGATATTCTTTTTTTTAAATTTCATTTATCAAGTAAAATGAAATTAATCGCGAAAAAATCATTTAGATCCTCGTGCTTTTATTTATTTTATTTTGAATTGGACCCTTTTGTTAGACATAAATTTAAGGTGGACCAGATTCAAAATAAAATTAAAAGTAGAAAAACTCTTTAAAAACAAAGGGATGGATTAACAAAACATTAAAAGAATAAATACTTAAATATGCATTTTCGGGTCTCAAAAAAGTCAAAATGATATGTTCAAATCATGGGAGGACCCTGATTTGATTACCATGGGCGAGTTGGAATTCAAGGAGTGGGAAGCACGACACTTCTCCATTATCCTTGCCCGTCGCATTTTCTCCTCATTCCAAGTAAATTTTCTTATTCAAATTTCTAGACTCGCATCATTTATTCTTTTAATATTCAATTTACCAAAAGTTGAAATATACAATAAAAAATGAATGGTTACAACTTATTCCATGTACTTAGAGCATATTCATGACTTAAAAATTGGTTATAATCAAATTAACTCAAGAAGAATGAATGTAATGCTTAGTTAATTTGTCCATAATTCCACCACCCTTTTTCTACTATATTTTGCCAAACTGCAAGTTATAGCAATTAACTAAGAAAATAATCAATCATGCATTAAATTCACAATTGATTCATTAAAATAAATAGTTGATCTTGATATGTGTAGCAAATTTTAATTTAATGTTAAATAGATAAATAAAATAAATGGATCGTGGATTAGTTGCAGTTATAACCAAGAATGATGAATGTAGTAATTAAAATAAAATTGGTTATAGTTAATGACATAATTATGTGAAAAAGAGATCAGTAGAAGAATGAATTAATGGGTGTAAATGTCTTTATACTAGAGTCTTTGCTTGATCCTCAATCATTACATTCATTTGTTGCCATTCATAATACCAACATAATCGCTTTAAAATACAGAAATGTTGCCTTTATAAGTTTCTATACTATGGACATTGTCACATTGATATGTTAAGTAGATTCAACTCATTAGGATGAAATTAAATATTAAATATTAGATTGAATCTAATTATTGGTGATGAATTTATCAATTACTGCACGTTTAGAACTAATAAAACATGAGAAGGTCTTATGTGCCGCGGGATATGGATCTAAGATCCGTGCTCCCACCCTATCTATTTATCTTTTTTTTTTCTTAAACCCTAATTCTTTTCCTGCGTTGCAATTCTCTTCCCCACCATCTGCAATTCATCTGCTGCTCTCCTTCTCCTTCTTCGTTCCACGTTGCTTCTTCTTCTTATTTTTCTTCTTTGTATGGCGTCCAAGAAGATGAAAGAGGATACAAATCTTCCCCACCACCTGCAATTTCTCTGCTACTCTCCTTCTTTCTTCTTCTTCTTCTTCTTCTTCATAGCAATATTTTGGGTTGTTTTGGTTATTGATGTATGATGACGATTTGTGTTCATGGAAGATTCAGTTTACATGGATGATTGGTGTCAAACTGAGGCCATCCTTGTTTGAAATAGATTAGGCCTTGAGAGTCTCTGCAGATTTTGATCTTCCACTTTCCTTTACAACTTTTAAAGATTGTTTCTTCTTCTGATTTCTTTAACTTTTGTTTTTACCTTAAAAGCATGACAAAAATTGAATTCTTTAAGATTATCTACATAAAATTTGATGAGGAAAAAGATGGCAAAGATTGAATTCTTTAAGATTATCTGCAGAAAATTTGATGAGGAAAAATATGATTTGCAGAAATTTTGAACTATTTGAAAAGGTAAATATGTGATACCTTCAAGGTTGAAAGTAAAAATGTGATACCTTGAATGCATGAATTGAAAATTTGAGGAAAAAAAATAATTTGCAGAACATTTAAACTATTTAAAAGGCTAACTATGTGATACTTTAAAAGTATTTATTTAATACCTTCAAGGTAAAAATGTAATATGTAATACTTTAAATTATCAGCATTAATATCTTTTAAAGATAAATATGTTATAGATGAATATGTAATTCCTTATACTATAAACATTACTACCTTAAAGATAAATATGTAATATCTTAATAAAATCTTAAAGATGCATATGTAATGTAATACTTTATAAACATAATACCTTCACAGAATACAATAAGTATGTAATATCTTAATAAAATCTTAAAGATACATATATAATGTAATATTTTATACTTTATAAATATAATACCTTCACATAATACAATAAGGTGCGCGTAGCGCATACAAACTATGACGTGGCCACCTTAAAGATGCATATGTAATTGTAATACTTTATACTTTATAAACATAATACTTAAAAAAAATATTTAAAAAAAAAAAAAAAAGGGGAGAGTGATAGAATACAAAGCCGAAAAGGAAACGTTAAAGTGGAGAGTGCAAAAATGGAGGCTTTGGCGGAGTTGGAAAGAGTCCAAACCAGAATCCTTGACCGCATATCGGAGCTTGAATCCTTCTCCCACTCTCTCTCTATCTCCTCCTCCGACGATGCTGATGGTTCTACGACCACCGAAGGCCGCCTCTCCGCCATCCTCCGTGCGAACGCGGTTCGTGACTTTTTGTTCAAGCGCGTGCCCGCCGATTATTACGATTGGGCTCTCGAGGACCGTCGCGACATCCTTGGTGCCGCCTCCATTCACCATCTCTGCAAGAGCATTGTTTTGGTATCTGCTGATTCCTTCTTTTCATAATTATGCTTTTAGATTGTGAACTCGAGATATCTGTACTTGCCTTTGATTTCGGCTGTTTAGGGTTTATTTTTTGAAGTTGTTTCCTAAAGTTAGGGTTTATTTGCATTTATGCAGAAAGTGAATTAGTTCCATAACTCATGGATTGTATGGTGCTGTAGTAATGCCATATGATTAAATGCACTTTATTGAATTCATAATATGAGATTTCAACATTTAGATGATGAATAGTGGTTTTTTGTTGGAAATATAAGTATCGATTAGCTATTAATCCAACACATATGGGAATCTCTAAGTCGACCATAGTTACGGTGGGCACCACACTTGACAACTGTCTAACTCCACTGAGTGTTGCCTTGTGATCTGATCAATTTGGTGGTGCCTACACTGCTTTTGAGAGCCAAAATCAGCAAACTTCAGTTGGAAGTCTTCTTAATGACATGGAATGATTTTAAAACATATGAGCTTCCATTGTCTCAAAGAGCAGTAACGAATAAGATTCGCGTAGCTAATGCCCATATATATGGAAAGTGGTTCCAATCAGTTGAGTAAATTATTTTTCCGGCATTGGTATAAGATCCAAAACCCATTCTCCCCAAAAACATTAAATAAGTTCCTTTTCACTTGAGAAACTCGTATACTCTTGCTTTCCATTCTTTCCCCATGGTTTCTTGCTCATGATTGATGAATTTTGAAATCTATTTGCATTAAAATTCATAAAATAGTTGCATTTCAAAAATGAGAACTATAAACCATTTATGGCTAAAACAATTTTGGAAGTAAATAGTATAGATTACAGATATTACAAATTATATCTTCAATTTATCTTTCCAGGGGAAATTCTCTTCTCTTGTTCTGTTATTGTGTTTATTAGTCTTCTGTCTAATTTTGAGTTAAACTGATACTAAAACAATTTAATATGGGCTGATTGGGGATTTTATCTCCACTCATAATAACATTTTACATGGTGGGAACAATAAACAAGTAAGCTTGAATTTTTTCTTTTGACGTTGAGTTTGGAGCTTTCAAGTGAACTTTCATGTCGCCCACTCAGTCGTGTGCTTCTAGAGATCTCATCAATTTTTACTGCAGACATTGTTGACAGATGTTTCGATTCTTCAATAGCCACTACTACTTTATTATATTTGTCGCGACATTGCTGACAGATCTTTCGATTCTTTAATAGCCATTACTACTGTATTATATTTGTCAATACTGCTGTATTATATTTGTCAATGAGACTGATCAATGATTCTCTCATATCGGATGTATTTTCAATCGTCTTTCATCTCTAGATTTTCAAATTCTCTTCTTAAACTTTGTAGTTTAATTACTTTTACATATTTTCATAATTCTAGAGAAATAATTGTTAATGAGACTGATCAATGATTCTCTCATCGGATATATTTTCTCCAAAAGATCTTATTTAGTTGATTATTTCCATAATTCTAGAGAAATAATCTTTGTGAATGAAACTATCAATGATTCTCTCATTCGATATATTTTCTCCAAAATATCTCATCTATTGATTATTTTCATAATTCTAGAGAAATAATCATTGATCTGAGAGTCTTTGATCTTTAGATCTAGAGAAATAATCATTGATTTGAGAGTCTTTGTTCTTTAGAATTTCAAATTCTCTACAGTTTAATTGTTGAGACTTGATTTATTTCCATAATTCTAGAGAAATAATCATTGATCTGAGAGGGTTTGATCTTTAGATTTTCAAATTCTCTACAGTTCTCAGTGAGACTTGATGATGCCATATTTGCTTATGATTGAACCGTTCTAGTGCCACTTGTTAGAAAAATAGAAATGATTATAACCGCAACATCAAACTTTCATCTTTAGATTTTCAAATTCTCCTCATAAACTTTGTTTATGATCGAACCACTCTGGTGCCACTTGTTAGAAAAATAAAAGTGATTATAACCTCAATCTCATACTTTCATCTTTAGATTTCTTTAAATTTTCAAATTCTCTTCATAAACTTTGAATTTTAATTGTTAGAACTTTTACATTTCCTTAAAACCATTAATTCTGCTACAGACACTTTCGATTCTTCAATGGCCATTACTACTAAATTATATTTCTCAAATGACCACTACTACTGAATTATATTTCTTAAATGACCACTACTACTGAATTATATTTCTCAGTAATTCTAATCAAAGACCTTTTGGCTTAACCACAAATGATTCTTAAAAATAGAAGTGATTCTAGTTAAATTATATTAGATAAAGTGTTTTACTACAAATGATTCTTAAAAATTGAAGTGATTCTAGTTAAATTATATTAGATAAAGTGTTTTGGCTTAACTAGAAATGATTCCTAAAAATAGAAATGATTATAGGTGTTTTGGGTTGTAGTGAGTAATTTTAGTGAAAGTGATGTAGAAGTAAAAGTAGAATATTAGATAAAGTGTTTTGGCTTAAGTACAAATGATTCCTAAAAATAGAAGTGATTATAGGTGTTTTAAGTTGTAGTGAATAATTTTAGTGAAAGTGATGTAGTGATTATAGGTGTTTTAAGTTGTAGTGAATAATTTTAGTGAAAGTGATATAGTGATTATAGGTGTTTTAAGTTGTAGTGAATAATTTTAGTGAAAGTGATGTAGTGATTATAGGTGTTTTAAGTTGTAGTGAATAATTTTAGTGAAAGTGATGTAGAAGAAGACTTATGTTTTTGGTGTGTATAATGTGTGTAGAAATAGGGAGGGAGTGGAGTAGTTCTCCAAATTATATTAGCTGACTACAAATGATTCATAAGTATCATATTTATAGGTGTAGGAGGATCTCTCTAGATCACATGAATCTAGAATTCTCTACATTATTTCTTAGTTATACTTCTCTAAATTTTAGATGGAATATCTTTAATCTTGATTTCTCTAGAATACTTCTAACTTCTACACTATTTAGAGACTTCTAGATAAGTGCATCACTCTTCAATAGTTACCGACTTACTATCAATTTGAGAGCAGTGCTTGGACCAACCTATATTTTTTTTTTCTTCATCTTCAATTTTAGGTTTTTCTCTGAATGAAAAATCCCTTACTTTACATAGGTCAATACTCAAGCCCCACCAGATGTAACTGATTGCAGCAATCGAAACTATTCCAAGTACTATGTTGTTGTTGTTCAGGTAATAATATCACTTCGCTTTCTTCTTTCCTTGTGAAATGAAAATTCCTACTTGACTGCCACTATATGTCCTTTGTTTGCAGTACACTGCTCGCTTCAATGCTGAAACTGTCAAGAATTTTTTGTATATGCTCAACAACGGCAAGATATCGAAAAAGAAAATCAATAGTAAGTTCAATAAATTTTCAGAGTTTCACATTAGTACATTATAACTCTAGTATTGTATAGTAGCTCTTCTTTTTTCTTTGTGAGTGTGTGGTTTTCTTGGACAGTTTATGGTGGCTTGGAATGTTTTGTTGACGAGAGAACATATTGGGACTAATGATGCCATTTAGTGTAGGAGAGTCAGTTAGAATCCAAAGTTTATTATTCTTCTTATTTGTGATGTTGATTAGAATTTAGGCCAAACTATATCTAGTGAATGTTGTAAATATTGGTTCTACCCTTTACATTTAACAGATTAAATATTTTATGCAAATGAAAAATGCTGTGTCACAGTTTTCTTACATATATTTGCTTTGTTTATTTTGGTTATCCTTGACTGCAAATTTACTTTTTCAGTGGACAATCAATAATGTCCAAATATATGTTAATTATGAACTTCCTCTTAACTACAGTTTGCCTTTTCATGAGGAGACTATGATATTATAGTGGTTTAGTATTGATGATAACATCTGTAATACAATATTTGTTTATCTGGAAATTCTGCTGAAATTTTGAAGGTTTTTCTTCAAAATAGTTTTGCATTTTAAAACTCTCTCTCGATCTATCTTCATCCCAAATGGAAATGCTTGTTCTGTTTGGACAGCCCTATACTTGATGCATTATTAGTCGCCTCTGTGTTTTATTTCTCTTGTTTGTTAGATTTTTTTTTTAGTTGAGGGAGAGCTAAGTAGATTATTATATACACAAGAGACGGCAGAAATATTATGCACTGCTTTTATATCCACTCCAGTTTTTGTAAGAAGATTTTAGTATTGTCTCTACTCCTCTATTTCTTTGATCTGAAAATCACTATTATAAAGCCAATATATTATATTTTGGCTTGAATGATATTCTATCTAATCTGAGAAGACAATGTAATGTTTGGTAAACATGCTAGAGAATTGAAAATTGTATTAGATTAATAGCGAATTTGTTCCCCTTTAGCGTGTAAACTTGCCATCACTAACCGCATTAAATAAGTTCTCTGAGGTGTGCATGTCGGATTTAGAGATTAGAGAAGAAAAGTAGTAGGCATTACTTATTGGAGAATGTTTATCTAGATGACAGCTCAAGTTATGTTATTCGTAAGTAGAAATTCTTATGTTGATGGACGCTCGAGATATGCACTAAACAAACATATTGAGAGGTTTCCAAAGATATTATGATCATGTTTTTTTACTATGATAAATGCTTCCATATGTGCTGGTATATATGTTCTACATGCTCGTGGATTATATTTACAAATTTATATTCAAATTATACATGGAAGTAAATCAATCTAGTTAAGCTGCAAGCTTAAGTTCATTGATGTGCGATTGTTTGACAATTATATATTTCCTATCTTCACAAAACGACATTATTCTGCCACTATACTTTGTGAAGTTAATGATACCAACTGGATCAAGTCATGCAGTGAGGCTTGCACCAGAAGAAACATCACTAAATTTGACTGGTTTTAAACACAATGGAGTAACCTGCATTGGCATGCAAACTGATATACCGGTAAACCACCTATTCTCGTTTATAATCAAATTCAATTTATATAGCATGTGAAACAAGTCTAGTGATTGCAGTCTATCTCTGAGTGGTCATCTACAACTTGCTATGCCACCTGTTAATATTCACTGGTTAAAAAATAACATAGATTCTTAAAAAATATTCTGTTGGTTTAGTATATGCTGAATCAATTTGTGGCTTGTAAAAGACCAGTAAGCAAGTCGCCTGCTAATCAATTATTTTCATCAGGCAGACAACCTTGGCTTTCTGCAGATGTTTGTTGTGGTTGAGAAAATAGGGACACAACTTGTAATGTGAGTTGCATTTGTGTGTTTTTGTCTTTTATCTCCAACAATAGCTGATTGGGGGAGAGGGCAGACAGGCTCCTAATGCTGTTATTTTTTTAGATGAGAAATTGGGAAATCTAGTGTGGCTTCATCTCTGTGATGCTCCTAGTGTCTGCTGCCATTCATTATGCCAGCTGTTTTTTTGGCCATTTTCCCCAAGAGAAACAAATAATTTGAACATTGAAGATTGAGGCCATTTAATTTAATAACTTGCAGTTCTTATCTCTTTCTGCATATTGAAAAAATTTGATCCCTTTTCACATGCAGTTTACTATTATATTGATTTTTTTTTTTAAATCATAACGCCAGTAGTTCCATGGCTCAATATTTCTCTTTAATCATGGTATTCCCCGTTTGATGTTTTGAAGAGCCCATTTTCAAACAACCATCAAGCTTGTAAATTTACTATCGTGATGGCATGACAAGTTTTGTCAAAACATGTTGAGTATCAAAGAAAGTCTCGTGACAGTAAGATATATCATGAGCATTACTCTCCTATTAGTAGCATGTCGCTTCAACCCCACTGAACAGTCATAGATGCCAGATTGCTACTTTAACATGTCAAATGCCTGGTCTTGTGGATGTTTGCTAGTACTACAGATGGCCAATCCCACATGATTAGTACACATACCTTTCTTCTGTTTGTTGCAGTTTTCATGTCAATAATAAACTCGCATATTCGGTTCATATAATTGCCACCAGTTGCATGCAAACAGTGTGTTCAGTATACCACTTTACTGTAATAACTGGATGAAATATTTATACCAGGTGATATTGGATGAAGCAATTGCGAAGCTTAAACCAGATTTCTTCTGGTTGGGAGGTGGTGAAGTTGATCTTAAATTGGGAATCAGGACATCAGAATTCATTGATTGTGTAAAGCCATTCATTGTTAACTGTAGCGGCAGTTGATTAATGCAAGCCGTCATCGAACTAATTGTAGGAAGGATGATGCATAATGGAATTTTGTTCTGTTTGATTCACTTCGTGTAGTCTTGGTTATTTTATTTGTCTTGTTGTTCGCGTGACTAAGATATTAGACAATATCCAAGTTGATGTATCATGGGGAGTGAAAGCAAGAAGTCACATATTATATCGTACAGACACCATCAATTCCATAAATGTACGATACTGCTCGTAAAGGGTGGCAGAAAGTCAGACAAGTTATGGATTTCTCCTCACAGTACAATGTGTTTTCCTCCTCGTATTACAACCACCATTTTAGATGTCGTGTGAGAGAAGACATTGAAGAGACCGACGACCACCATTATGGAAATAAAGGACCACATCAAGAAAACAGAGCAGCTGGAATTGTACATGAAGGTTAATTATAACCCTGACCTGATTGTACCTGTTTTTGTATTTTGTAATTTACACAGTTTGATTTTTTCCCTATCGTTTTAGCTACCAAACGATGATGCTCAAAACACTGGTGGTTTTCTCCTGCAACTAGCTTTTGTCATGTATGGTTTAATATCTTCCTTTTTTTGTGATGAACCGACGAAAAAGGTTTTCAAACATGTCAGAGCAGATGGACTTTTTGCTCCATGTCACTATCAACATGGTTCAATCAGTTCTTGGTGGTTGTAAGTGGGATCCTCCATTGCCTGCTTAATTACTTTGCTGTGCCTCAGTTTTTTTTTTTTTTTTTTTCCTCTTCAATTCCACTTTTGGTGGTCCCATTAATGAATTTTGCATAAGATATTCATATTAGAGTGAAATACAAGTGGGAGTGGATTGAGGATTGATCTCATCTAGTTTTTTTTGGGGCCATTCTGCATGTTTGACGAACAATGTATTTAATCGATACATACACCCTTGAAAAGTAGTCTTTGTATTCCTCATTCTATTCACATATCAATCATATTGCTATTCATTATTATTGGTTTATTCTTTTAAGTGAAGGTCTGTCAAATCTTTTACTCTGCAAATTTAGTATTATTATACAATACAAAGTTCAATTATTTCATGGATTAGAAGATTTTGTATGCTAAAATAACGCAAATTAGTGCTCAAACTATAGGGACATTTAACTGAAACTGCAAAAACTGGTAGAAATAGTCTTGTCCATTGAGAAGAAAGCATTGAAAGCAACATTAATGGCTATGACAATAAACTTTAAAAAAAGCATCATGCATACGATGTATATTATATTCTTTTATTCCAAGCACATTTAATACAAACAACAGGCAACATGTAAAGCTTCAACTTTCTATATGCATTGAACCGAAACAACCTGATGGAGAACAAATTTGCAGAAATATAAAAGGATATTTTCTGAAGAGTTGTCAAAATTTCACTGATTTTGTACAACTGATCATAAAGTGTCTAATTCAATCTAACATTGTTACATGGATCTGGGCTTGCTTCTTCGTCCCAAATGAGTTTAAAAAAAGAAAAAAGAAACATGATTATTTATTTTGACAAAAAACATACATGTGCATGGAGAGAAAGATGGAGATATATACATCTAGGTCCCCTTGTTATGAATAGGTGGTTTGCGATGGGGCTGCGCGTAATCCATAACGTCTATATCTTCCACAGCCTCGTTGTCCTTGGAATGAAGATTTTCCTCAGCTTTGAATCGTCCTGATTCCAGTGTCGATCTTTCTGCTTTCTTCCATACCTGCACTCAATATTCTTCTTTTATTAGCATTTTAGTCGCCCAGATTTTCTCCAATGCATGCATGCATTGTATCAGGACTCCATGCACGAGATTCTTTATTGAAAAGCTATATCATCTTATTTTCCAATACTAATAGTACATGTAAAAAAATTCATGGATTAATATATATATACCTCTGATCCAGTAGTCTGCTGCAAAATGTTCATCCAGGAGTTTAAAGTTTTCAACTCTTTGTCTGCATGCACATAATTTTTTCAATAAATTAAATACATGAATAAACCCAAAAAATAAAAATAAAAAAAAGGAAAAAAGATCGAATCAGTATTAAAAAAATCAATCAAGAGCTTCTTCTACTAACCTTCAATGTTTTCAACTTCTTTAACCGAAGAAAACTTGTGATTGTCCAAGTTTGCATCATGATCTGAAGCCTCATCACTGTGATTGACATCCTGCATCAGAATTTATAATTTGTTAAATAAATTCTTTACATAAACTTGATAATTATAAACTCAGATGATGAAACCACAGAACTAACCTTTCCAGAAAGCTGAAGTTGTTCAACAGTTTCTTTATCCATAAGAGGTCTAGCAGCACATGCATGCAAACAAAGATACAAAACAAAATAAGCAAGTGAAGCCATAATAGATAGATTACAATCTTCAAGTGAAATAATATATATCAAGAGAGGTAGATCTGCAGTCTGAGAGTTGTGATTGATCACTATATGGGATATTGATGGATATATGTATAAGGAAAAGAAAACGAAGCATTAAATGCAGGCAATAGTAGGAGATGAATTTTGTCTTAAGAACATGCAGGTGCTTGTATTGAATACAAATTTGAAGATATGGATGGCCCCCCATGTCCCCTCTAATTTCTGATTCTCAATCAAAAGGAGAAAATTGTTATGGCTCGACCTAGGTTCGATTCATGGTACGTATAACCGAATAACTATTCCTTGTTATTAAATTCAACCAGATAGTTAAAGAGAGCAGTGTAGTGGGAACTATCCATGTGTTGGAGGACAAGTTCTCCACTACTTATCTCTGTGGTATAGAGATAATTATTCGTTTATTTATTACTGCATGCCTACCTTCTTACACTCCTCTTTGTCCTTACAAATGCTCTTGTCCTTTTCTTTCTCATCAGATTGTAGCATTGTTTGATCTATTTTCTTTGGAATTTTAATTCAATTTTAGCCATAAATATTAGTTTGTGGCATGTGACATAATCCCTGGATTATGAAAGCAACGGCCTACTATGTTGTTCTCTCTTCATTAATTCAATGGTGGATACTCATATTACCAATCTTTACTGATTTCTGAAACAAATTTTAGTACTTGCTGTATTTAGATGGTCTGTGTTTTTGTATCTGTTGTAATTAGACAAGTATAGTTCTTCTAATTTAATTGTTCATTGGACTTTCAAAGTCATATATATATATATATATATATATCAGTAATGCTATATAATGAGTTATCTTCATTCATGCTCCAAGAGATATAATCATGGCTAAAATTTGCATTAGCTGCTGATCTAAACCTTGCCTTTTTTTTTTCATGATCAATGGAGACCCTTTTCCCTGTTCATAATATATATATATATATGTATATATATATATTTCCAGTTAGTTAATTCCCATGGTTAAGACATAATAGCTAGATGGCTAGATATATATTGAAGCACCATGTATGTATGTAAAGGATCTTGAGCTTCAAAATATGAGTTATATACTTATATGTATTCATGTTAAATAATATGAAGAACTTTGTACCTAAGGGAAATGAATGAGGTTGAAGTCATGAGAAAACCCTTGGATATTGGATGATGATGTTGGAAATGTTTGAGAGGTAGTTAATATTGTTTAAGCATTTATTTATAAACAACATAGCTTTTGGGATTAGAGAGTCCATGTATTTATGGTATTGGATAATCACATGTCCTGTTTTTTGTCAATATTTTAAGCTGTAGGGACTTCATCATCCTTAACATATGACCTTGAAAAAATTTAGCAACTTCTCTTTGTTCATCTTTCACAAGCATAGATTATAGGCTAGCTTGTGATGCAGTAAATCAACAATTTGGGTCATTATGTCATGTTCATACTTGATTTTAGGTGGATCCAAGTTTGTCGTTCCTCTCGATAACTTCAGGATGTATGAATACATCGTATCTACTATCTATATATATACATAATCATATACGTATATATGCACAATTTTAGGACAAAAATTATACATGATCTACAATACAATACGAATACATTTTGTCACGTTGCAAGTAGCAATTAAAATAGAAGGGTAGGGGTCAATTAGCAGTAGGGTCCAGAGGAAAATTGAAAATAGGGACCCCAAGTGATGGTGTTTCAGACAAGGTTGCATGGCCATACCGCCAATTTCACCACCACAACAAGACATGGGGGTCCCACCACCCTACACTAGGATCATCTCATGTTTATTTACAATGAAAATAACGATATAGATGAAAATATCAGTACAATTTAAAAAAAAAAAAGACAGAAAGTTTGTAAAAAGGGGGAAATTGGATATGATATTTTACAAAATATTATAAGTAACTTTAATATATGTATTCTACTTAAAACTTCAAACAAAATGACATATTTATAATAAAGATGGAGATAATAAATTATATAAACGTTATCTGACATCATAACAAAATATTTATTTACAATAAAGATGGAGATAATAAATTATATAAATATTGTCTGACATCATAACAAAATATTTATTTACAATAAAGATGGAGATAATAAATTATATAAATGTTGTCTGACATCATAACAAAATATCAAAATATTTTATAACAAGTCAAATGAAAAAAATAACAAGTGAGCTTGATTTAAGCAATGTTGAAGTAATCTTGCAGATATGTGCAGACTAATTATTTCAACTTTCATAAACTTTTGACCTTATACACACCACAATTATCAATTATTTAAAATTTATAATTTTTTGATCGTATACACACTGCAACAATTATAATGTGTAAATTATTACTATTAAGGTACAAAATATATTCTTTTTCTTTAAAAGTGGGGTCATTTATTATAAAATTTTATTACAAAATATATAATAAATTTAAAAGAATATTTTTACTGAAATTGATATTTAACGATATTTCCCCAATTTTCCAATAATTCGCACCCTGAAGACACCGTATCGAAATCAATACCGATATTTACTGATATTTTAACGATAATTTGATAAAACTTCATGACATCTTGTTTTTATATTGGTTATGTGAAAAAAACGAAAAATATTGTAAATACATTGTTGCAACCTATTTTTACATCGCTCATGTGAAGAAAGCTAAAAAGAAAATATTGAAGAAATATTGACGATATTTCGAATACTTTCATCCATGTTTATAATACATAATAATATTAATTTTCATTACAACGATTGATATTACATGCACAATACAAGACCCAACAAAATCAACATCCGCCTCAAATCGAAACTATTTCATAATCCGATGATATGTATTCAATTAGGATGATCGGTGCTTGTATATTACCTGTCTGTGATCGAATAGATGTGATAAATTACTGAGAAATTAATTAGGGAAAGGCGGGGATGTTCCATGTGCACTTGCCATGTGATCAAACATAGTTATATATATATAAATGGGTATCATGTAATCTAATCAAAGAGTGGCCTTGGCCTTGTAGTTCACATTAGGGCGTAACTTGGATTGGATTCAAGCATTTATAAATAAATCTTGAAAAATAGGTTATAATTGAATAAAATATGTAAGAATGAGCATTCTTTCTTTCTTATTTTATTCTATTTTTTAATAATGTGGCCTTAATTAACTTATAGCATTAGTTACTTTCTTAGAAAATAGTTAATTAGTTAATTTTGTTCTCTATTAATTATTTTTATAGCAACTTGTCCAATCATAAATGGATTTAATAGAAATTCATCATTATTATGCTCAATTTATTTATTAGTTTTGCTTAAGACATCTGATGTGAAAATTTTGGACCCATAAATCCCAAAATTTTATTATTTAACCGAAAGTAAAACTTGGTCGGATTACAAAGAAAAAAGAAAAGAAAAAAAAAACTAATGCATATTAGTTTTGAATTAAGATTCCTAATTCAAAACTAACGCCAATTCTATTTGACAAGCAAAGCGCTAAAAAACAAAAAAATAAAAAAATCGTTTACAAATCAAACATATTTAAAAACGACAATTGCAAAAATGAAATCGGACAAAATTGAAAATATGATAAAAGAACAGCAGGAGTAAAAATTTCATTTTGTTTATACGATCATTATAATTATAAATAGGATTATAGAATTGCACCACTAAAACAAATATAAAAGTATTATCGTGAATTAATAACAAAAATAAACAAATAAGTGTCAAATTTGTATACATTTTATTAATTGAAAATTAATTCAAGAACAAGTCCAATTAATAATGAAGCCCAAAACGAATCTTTAATATTTTGATCCTCGAGCGATTACCAGCCACAACGTGTTGTTAACTATAATTGATCCACAATTATGCGTTACCTCTTTGTTCCGTTGCTCAATCTATTTAAATATGGAAATATATATATCTTTATATAGATGGAAGGAGACTTGAGATAGAAACATCCCAACTCACTAAATTATAATCAAGATAACCTAAACATTAAATAACACGTCTTAATCAACCATAAATTAATTATATATGTCTGGATTTGGAATCATTTTCCAAATTATAATATTAATATATATATATATATATAATGTATATTAAATATGATGAAAAAATAAAATGATACACCAAATATAATAAATGATGTAACTGAGTAAGCCACCTCTTCACCTTAAATTATCGCCATTATCCTTGGCGTACATAATTATTCAGTTAAGTCAATTATTATAAATTGCATACACCTAGGCACGAAGCTAATGTGCAATTAAAACAAATATTAAAACCATTATTGAGTTGAACATTTCTCTTATATATTTATTAAATAGATTTTTATAGTGTGTATCTATTTATTTAAATGTACACGTCTTCCATGGTTTCTTACACGCGTTAATATTCCAACCCAAACTACGCTATATATTTAAAAAATATAAATCAAGAGATCTGAGATAACTGAATTTGGGTTTTTTTATCCTAAGGTTCAAAAGCTTTTTAAAATTTCATTTAACAGAATTCTATGACCGGGCTCTCAACCATTTTGTATAACAAAATAGAATGTTTAAACTTTTTCATAACATAAATCGACATATGAAACGGAACAAGTTTTGACCTAGTTTAATTAAATTTCTAATTTATAACAAGTGAGTGACCCATGGTCGCAATATTTAAATAGGGTAATCCAATTCAATTTTTTGATAACTTTGTTTACATAAATTAATAAGAAGATCGTACTCCCCATATATGATTTATTTAAATAACAAAAGTATATATTAGCTAGATTAGCAAACTAATTAATTGACTTGGAAAAAAGACATATCGAACCAGAACATAAATAGAAGTTGAGAAGAACATTTGACAATCTCATGATTGGTTTAATATTATCAAAAGAAAGTAAATATACTAATGAGAAAATATCAGTTTTTGTCCAACAATTTTAGTTCTATCTATTTTTGAATCCACTAAATAACTTTACTAGTTTTTTTAATGATCTTTTTTTTTTTTAATTTGTTTATTTCAATTTAATCTGATTTCAGTTGAAAGTTCGGTTTTTAATGATAATTACTAATTACATGAACACGCTGGTGATGCTAATATGATGGTCCATATCGGTTTAAGTTATTTATGAAGGGAAAATTGATTCATGTTTTACTAAATTGACGATAAATTAATTTATGTCGTCCAATTTGGGATTTTCCTTTCAATAAGTGTTGCAAAATTAATTTCCTCTGTACAATCAAAACCTATTTTACAGAATCACTTCGTATTACTGGTGTTGATATAAGCAATAATCGACGAAATCGAAACAATTAAAATTGAAAAAAAAATTAAAATCTATATGAACATTATAGAACTCCATAAAATTAGTAATTCGAAAATGAATAAGCCAAGGTTAAAAAATTAAAGGATAAAATTTGAAATTTTCTCCATATCTAAATATATAATTAATATTGTGACCAAATTAAGGTTATGCTTTTTAGATAAAGTTGTTATAATTAACAATAAAACCGCTCCTTCAGAACCATTTATCAACAGATAACCGATCAAATAAGTTAAATTAATACTTAATCATATTTCATACTGTTCCTAAAATAAAAAATAAAAAAATCAAAGTTTAAATTAAAAAACTTTATTTGCAACATAAGTTGTTAAAATACGTAAGGGTTAATCTTCTACAAATAAAGTGTGCACTTCTTTAATGTATGTGTAATGTCTCCGTGCAAGTAATTAATTATATATGAAGAGAACATAAAACTTGCCCTATAACTAACGAATTAAAATTGTATCTTTCTCAATAACATCTACCACATGGATTATATTCTTGATTTATTATTTATTATAAGCATATAAGTTGACCTTGCCAATTCAATCATATACTATATTCCAAAGTATAAGTTGCTTGCTATGCTAAGATGATACCTGAGAAATATATATATCTTATAATTAGTTCCTAAATTCTTTTTTATAGCATCCATTCTGCCTTTCTGTTTGATCAAAATCAATGAAGGTAACAATGGGGTTATTCCTCATTGTGTTTATCAAGTTACAATATTCATCAGTTCTGAGTGCACCACAAGTCCCTTGTTTCTTTATATTTGGTGATTCATTGGTTGACAATGGCAACAACAATGATCTCAAGACTGAGGCAAAGGTTAATTATGCACCTTATGGAATTGATTTTCCAGGAAGAGTAGCAACTGGAAGATTCACCAATGGCCTAACCATGGCAGATGTCCTTAGCCAACTTCTTGGTTTCAACACTTTCATTCCACCCTTTGCAACGACAAAAGGCAACGATAGAGTCAATGGTCTGAACTACGCATCTGGGTCTGCTGGAATTCGTGAAGAAACCGGAGAACAATTGGTAAATTTCTCAAACTTTATTAGTTTGGATCATGTTGTTTGCATTGAATTTTACAAATGATTCTTAATTATGTTTGGATATTGTGTTAGGGATTTCGATACAGCTTGGATAGGCAATTGGTAAATCACAATGAAACTATATCTGGCATTGCTCAATTGCTTGGAAATGAGACCAAAAACCACCTGGGAAAATGTTTGTACCATTTTGTAATTGGGAGCAATGACTACATAAACAACTACTATCAACCTGATTATTATAACACTAGTGAGGTGTATACACCAGAGGAATATGCTACCATCTTAGTTCAACAGTATTCTCACCAGCTTAAGGTACTTAATTAGCATATCATTTCATCTCATTTTTTCATCTTAACTTCTTTCCTTACTTTGCGGATCATGACCACTTCTCTTATTGGCTAATTCTTTTTTTTTTAGTAACTTGAGATGTTGAAAATTTTAGCCTTGATGTTTTAAAAAAGAAATGGGGTTTTAGGCCGGTTATGAATTCTTAAAATATATTTCTTCTTTTTGGTCCTATTGCATGTAATGATAAAAAAACCAAGTTTTTGAAAACATAATCAGGATAAACCCATTTCTTTAAAAGAAAATTCTTAATTTTTGAATTGTAAGTTGTAACTTCGGTTTGTCTAAGTTTTTACAACCGAATTTATGTATTATAATTTTGGTTCAGTTTTTTCTAAATGTCAATTTCACCTAATGGCTGTTGGATTTGAAAATTTCATGTCAGTAAACACACAGGTAAAAGTCTACATCTCAAGCAAACTCAGATGAAAATTGGACAAAAAAAAAATAGTTAAAAGATCAACATTGAAATGCATGAAATTAATATTAAAAAAATGGACAAAACCTAAATTACAGGGTGATAAAATTGTAATTTTCCCTTTTTGAAATGTTAAGATTAAAACTCTTGATAAGCCATGATAGGGAACTAAAAGTTTCTTTTACCGGATTTTACGTACAGAATTTGTACGAGTTAGGTGCAAGAAAAATATCGGTTTCAGGACTTGGTCCATTAGGTTGTATCCCGGCAGAACTAGCCAAGGGGACTAATGGATCACCCTGTGTAGACCCGATCAACAATGCGGTTCGATTGTTCAACGACAAGCTCAAGGTCCTCGTCGACAACCTCAACAAGAATCTTACGAACGCAAAATTTGTGTACATAGGGTCCATGGATTTGAGGCCAGTAGAACTTTTTGCTCTTGGTATCAGGATTCTTAGTGAACCATGTTGCGAAGTATCCAGCACATCTGGGCTTTGCCTCCCTGGACAATCTCCATGCCTTCTCAGATTCTCACATTTTTTCTATGATAATTTCCATCCAACTGAGATTGTCAACAGGATTGCAGCAACTTCTGCATACTTGGACATTCTCAAATTGATTATTTCCTAGAAATTGTTATATACTTCTTTTAATTTGGTTGATTCTTGAATGAATCTTCATTTCTTCTATATGTCGTTTGTACATTGTGATTTATAAGGAAAAGTGTAGCTTATCAGTTAAGGTTGTTGTTACTTGTTCAAATGGTGTGAGTTTTGCAATAAATCACAATTACATGATCTCCTGCTTCTTTCTTGTCTTGTATGTATTTCTATTTTGTTTTTGGAGAAACTTTGATGTTATACAAGTTTGATCGGATTGTAACTTGGAAATTCAACTTTCAGTATTTATTTCTAGTAAATGGTTTGAATGTGATTTTGTTGTCTCATTTTTTTGATAATAAGATCGACACACGAATTATTAGTATACCTTGAACAAAAGACAAATAAAATAGTACAATTTGATAGAGTGCTGGATTTATAAAATAATCAAGTGGATCGATATCATGCTTATATTATGTAGATCGAGAAGGATAGGAAATACATTTACTTATAAAATAATTCACACAACTACATACATTTTGTATGATCAACGGACAAATAAGTAAATAACATTAATTGCTAGTATATATGATAATGTATATTGCCACCAAAGTGTATATTAGTGAAATATAAAAATAACACAATTAATTATTGATGAGGTCTAATTGTTATTAGTGAAAAATCAATTACATATTTTTCCCAAATATTTGTGAAATTGTTGTTGATTTTTCCAAAAAATAAAAGAAAGAGCCCTGCCTCCACTATCCACGTCAACATTTCTGGCCTAAATTTTAATTTTTTTCCCCCAAATTTGAACTTTTCACTACTTGGTAAACAATTTTATTCAAAATTTTAATATTTATTTAGAAAAATAAAATAAAATAAAAAGTCATTTAGAAATACCCACTTAAAGTTCTTGCAAAACAAAATTGATTCTTGATTTCGAGAGATCCAATTGGTGAAATTTCCTCCTCTCCAAGAAATTGTCTTGCTGAAAGGGCCATCTTCAGAACTCTAGCGTATAAATCCTATTAATTCCCCTCAAAATCTTCAAGAAAAAAGAAAACCCTACTCCTAATTCCTGCATCAAATCTTTTTCAGGGAAAGAAAAGTGAGGACGAGAAGGATCAAGGAATGGGAATAATAAAGAGCAGCTTCTCATTCTTGATGGGAACAGCATTCGGAGTCTATGCAGCCCAAAATTACAACGTTCCCAACATTCAGAAGCTCTGCAATACTGGCCTTCTTATCGCCAAGCACATCGAAGAGAATTATCGCAAGCCCAAGAAACGTCGTGAGGATGCTGATGATGAATAGACCTCGATTTTTTTTGTGTTTCTTTAGACGCCCACCAATTGTCTGTGGTATTGCCTATTAGCTTCTCTTAACTTTTCAAGAACCTTATTCAAGGTTTCTTTCTTTCTTTTTCATGAATAGGATTTGAAAGTCTTCTTGGTATAGAGAAATTGAGTTGTGGAAATTTTGGTATTTTCTATTGTTTATTGTTAACTATTGAGGCTCAATCAATCAATGGGAATTTAAGAAATTTGATGCTTTGTATTTTCTATTATTTGCTTTAGAAAAGATTACTGATAGGTTGTTGGTACACAATTTAATTTAATTGTGGATTATGATGATACTCAATGATGAAATCAAAAACTTGGGGTGTTTATGCTTAAATCTAATTTAAGCAAGTTGCAGTATTGCTGGTGTGATCTATCCAATGTATGGCATATACTCAGGATTGTTGTTCAATGATTCATATTTATGTATGTAGTTGAAGCTTACAGCTGATGAATGCCATTTTTGAAAATATTTACATGCATACTATAAGAAGTTACTTCATGTTGATTTTTGTTGATTGTCTCCATGAACTTAATGACAGATGTCAATGTTTCTAGATTGTTGAATCTATGTTTGTGATGCCAGCATTCCTGGCTGTATGAAGTTACCTTATGTCGATTCTCTCCATGACTTAATGTCAGTCAATGATGATACTACTGCTTGCAATTGATCTAATTAGCCTAAAAGATGACTTCTCTTTCACCTCAGTTCTTAATATTCCATTTCAACCTTTTGAGGCATGTTTGATCGTGTTTGCCAAAGGAAGATGATGCATGTGCGATAATTAGATTCTTGGAAGTTATTTTTTTTATGTCACTTGCCAGCAATCTGGCTCTTTTCTACATAGGCGGCTTGATCTTCTTATTGACATCACATCAATATAGTTTATATCAAGTCTGGAGTGGCTTTGTTTAGGGAACTACCAATTTGAATGGAGATGCTATAGCTTTATCCCCTGGACTGTTGATTAAACAACCTTGGTTCTGGGGATTCTTTCAGAACTAATGGACATGGCTAGGGGAATCGCCTTTCCATAAAAGACCAGAAGCATTTCTTATCATTTTGGTTCGTTATAGAGATGTCCAAAACAGAGGATGAAATGAGGGGATGAGCATGCTGTATGCCACTCACTTCGTTAGCTGTGCTTATTTCTTATGGTGCCTCATATATGCTTCTTTAGGTGCAGAATTAAATCAAGGCATGGTTAATGAGGTATTTGGTGCTTGAGCCTTTCATTGCAATATCCTAAATACATTTTTTATCTGTTTTGTTTTTATTTGAATGGCAGTCTTCTAATGTGAAGAATAGTTGTGTTTTCTTAATATTCTAGTGTTAATCTGGACATTAACAAAACAAGATGTTTCTTTAATCGCAACAGATGTCTTTGATTTTATTACCCAAGAATCTGAATATTGAGAACTTTCATCTGAGAAGCTCATTCCATATCACATATGTCTTGTTGAGAATGCTAATCAGAGTTGTAAAAAGATTGCTATATTTCCACAAAACTAAACTACATGCTTATACATATCTATGTTACGCTTATTGATCTGTTCTCTAAGAAAAGCTGCTTCATGTGTACTATATCACAACAGCTAGTTCTACTTCTCAGTCAACGTTCAGATACAAATCAGATGAAGTACAATTTGTAGTAGATGACTTGTAACATACTTGAACTTTCTCCTTCCCAAATGCACGCCAATAGTTAATGCATGCCATTTTTTCTGGATCTGAACTCGGAGGCGTTAGGCAGCCAAGAATTTCCAATATCTTCTCTGTTTCACCCAGAAGAAGAATAGCATGGCGAACATTTTCTTCTCTCTGTTCAATGGAACTCTGATGGCATTTTATTGATATGGCATGCTGTAAGTTGGTAAGGCAAGCCCCAGATATGTCAGCAATCATAGCAGTAAGACTTTCCAAAATTTCTTTACTGCATTCATTCGATCTCTTTTCAGTGTTTAGGAGAAGGGTTTGACATATTCTATACATTGCATTTGCAGCCAAGACTTTGACAGGCCATTTTGAAGGATTGTATTTTAAGCAACCAATTGCATCATTCTTTCTTAACTCCATAAACTTGTGCTTGGCTATGTCAGATAGCTCCGAAATAGTGTCTTTCGGACTCTTTCCTTGAAGGGCCATCTGACGAAGATCAACATCCAGCCACCTGTAGTGGAGGTCAACCCCCATCCATACAATCTCTGCTGCTCTCCTGATATTTATCAAGTTTTTCTTTGTATCAAGGTTGTTTTCTATATCTCTAACGTACTTGAGGCCTTCGTGTACAGATACAATCAGCTCTTTCACAGGCTGAAAGTCAGTATTGTTGATTGCTAATGCAATGCTTGTTAATGTCACCATAGGAAGCGCCCAGCAGTTGGGAGGTTCTTCAGAATCCAGAGAAGGAACTATGTAGCTGTCAAACTTGTATACACCCTCAAATCCCCGTGAAGGATTCAGTTTCTCCAAAAGCTGTATCAGATATTTTGGCTGCTTTTTTCTTCCCATTCGGATCCAATGTCCAATGGCATCCCTATCACATTCCATCATCACATCAATCAGATTTTCCTCGCCTTCAAGATGCAGTACATACTGGCTGAGATCGAGCTTGCTAGTGGACCTCGAATTTGATTCTGTATCACAGGTGAGAACCAAATTCCTCCTTTTAAACAAGTTGACAACTTTCTTGCAGAACCGGAGGATCATCATTAACCTGCTCACAAAGATTATTGATATGAGCCTAACTAGCTTGCTTAAAACCACTATCACTTTCTGGACCGAAATGCATAAACTCAAGACCCTGTTCTTTACTTTATGCACAAGCTTTCTACCACCCCGGCCACAGATTCTCAGCTCCAACGGACAATCCCTCAATTGGCTTAGCGTCTGAACCCAGTACTTTTCTACTGATAAGAAGTTTCTTTTGCCATAGTTCTTTGTTTTCGTTGGGCACATGAATCTAATAGCTATGAACCATCTTAATGCCGGGGCAATTGTTCCTACCACAACGGTTGTAGTCTGAGTCAATAGTATCAGCGTAGTTGACCACTTGTAATCCGAGTCACCTGTACAAAACTTGAAGCACCACGGCATCAGGTAGCTACGAAGCATGGCTTCCGCTAAAGTAGCAGTGCTGAGGAGACAGAACGCCCCTGAGGCAATGCACGTTGCTAATCGCCCCATCACGAATTGCGGATTACAAGTATGAGCCATCATCCAGTATCTTGTGAGATCGTCTCTCAGTTTCCTAGTTATCGAGGCATGGCCGTTGTCTCTGCATTCCTTCTTCACCACTTCATACTTCTTAACATACTTAACATCCAAGTAATTCTTAGTTGCAGGAATCGCAAAGGACGAAGAAATCATGATAGTGAACAATACAATCATCAGACACATTACCACAATATGCTCTATCCAGAACACATAGATCACCCCAGTGCCTAATTGAATGCAAACATTGACAATCAAGGTAACAACAAGAATCCCTAGTGCCACCACATTCATCATGAGTTCTTTGTTCTCCATGGTTCCTAAAGAAGGCATAGAGTTACCTATCACTGTACAGATGAAGGTGGTGCTGCTGAGCTTCGCCAACTGATCATGGGGACGAGGCATGGACGTATTCAGGTCAACCGACAGTTTGACCGCCACACCGATGAGAGTGAGAGTTGTGGCATTGAGAGCGAAGAATTTGCAAGGGAACCAGAACTTTCTGTATCGGAATCCATGGAAGAGGTCGAGAGCCATAGCCATGGCACAAGCTGCAGATGCTGCCACGACATAGATGCCGATCCAAGGCATCGGCTCGTTGAACCTTGAATCATCTAGGATTCCATTGGCAGTGCAGCCCAGATTTACCATATTGTATGCTCCTAAGATCTATCTCTCTATAGCTTCGATGGTTTAAGGTATTGTTCTCTGGGGATTGTATGGAGATGACTGGTTCAGTTGTCTAGCAGTATGTGGAGTGGTTGACGAGAAATTTTGATGAAATAATAAAATAATAATTTTGGTGGGTCAAGATTGATTTTTTTGGGTTGTTGACTTTTTTTCCAGTTTGATCACTACTGGTCATGTCCACTTTGGTGGTCATTATTAAGGGTTTGATTTTTAAGCTGGTCGATCACTATTCATTTTGTTTTCATTGACATAGTCAAATCATTACTGTAATATTCTAGTATGCTATATTTAAGTCTTTAGGTTGTTTTTATTATAATGTTTTATTTATTTATAACAAATGAAATAAATAATTTTGAATTTACATTTTATGTTGATAATATTACATCACAATATCACACTAAATGGTGGTATTCAATGAGACAACTTATAAATTATAACATAAAGTTTTATATTATTTTTTAGGGGAAATCCCCCACTGTACACAATTTTTAAATAAAATGAAAAAAAATACACTAAAATATAGGTTATTTTTAAAAGTACACTTAAATATAGTGAATGTTACCAAAATACCACATTTTTTGACTAGTCTTATTGTTAACAGTGTAGAGATGTGATTGTTGGCTCAGTGATTAAAATCATGTCAATGAGTCATACCCAAAATACCCAATTTGTTAAATAATTTTTCGTTAAACCCTTAAACGAAAATATCCAAAATGAGTTATTAAACCACGAAAATTATATTATTGTTCGTTAAACCCCTAGTTTTACGGTTTAACGAAAATATCCATTACAAAAATTATATTATTGTTCGTTAAACCCCTATTTTTAGGGTTTAACGAAAATATCCAAAATATATATATTTTCGTTAAACCCTAAAAAAATAAGGTTTAATGAGCCTTATTACACTTATTCGTTAAACCTCTACTTTTAGGGGTTTAACGAAAATTATAAACTATACCATAATTTTCGTCAAACCCTAATTTATTAGGGTTTAACGAAAATTTTGGTTTCATTTTCGTTAAACCCTTATTTTTTAGGGTTTAACGAAAAATATGAATTTATATTTCTCTAGTATATTTATATTTATGAAAATTAATATAACTTTAAATATATTTGTTGTGTATATATATATTTATATTATTACATGAAAAATTAATTATGTAATTATTTATACGTGTGAATAATTAATTATGTAATTATTTAATTATAAGCCTTGATTTATTATCTAATTATTTAATAATTTATTATTTAATACGTGTGAATAATTATTTAACAAATGTAATTATTTAATTATTTATTTTTTTAATTATTTAATTATTAATTATTTAATTATTTGATAGGGTAATTGTTCGTGAAACCTTTAAAAACAAGGCTTAACGAACAATACTCTATTGTTCGTTAAACCCTACAATTATGGGGTTTAACGAGCAATAGGGTATTGTTCGTTAAGCCTTGTTTTTTAAGGTTTAACGAACAATGCCCTATTGTTCGTTAAACCCTACAATTATGAGGTTTAACGAACAATAGGGTATTGTTCGTTAAGCCTTGTTTTTTAAGGTTTAACGAATAATTACCCTATCGAATAATTAATTATTTAATAATTAAATAATTAAATTAAATAATTACATAATTAAATAATTACATTTGTTAAATAATTATTCACACGTATCTAATAATAAATAATTAATTAAGTTCGTTAAATAATTAAATTTTCACACGTATGCTTAATTATTCTTTCATTGTTGTTTTCAAATCAAGATTTATTATTCGTTAAATAATTAATAATATCTTGCATAAATATTCATTTTTTTAAATTAATTATTAATTTTTTTTAATTAACATCTATATGTATGTTAGGTAATATCTAAAAAAATATGACGAATATTACTTAAAAACAAGGGTTTAACGAAAATTAAACCTAGATACAATATTTTCGTTAAACCCTAATTTTTAAAGGTTTAACGAAAATTAAACCTAGGGACAATATTTTCGTTAAACCCTAATTTATTAGGGTTTAACGAAAATTATGGTATAATTTACAATTTCCGTTAATTTTCGTTAAACCCCTACTTTTAGGGTTTAACGAACAATAATTGTAATTTTAGAAGTCGTTAAATACTTATTTTTTTATAGGGTTTAACGAAAATACATATTTTTTTGGATATTTTCGATAAACCCTAAAAAATAAGGGTTTGACGAACAATAATTATAATTTTCGATATTTTTCGTTAACCCCACAAAATAAGGGTTTAACGAAAATTGTAAATTAACGAAAATATGGTTTAATTTTCGTTAAACCCTCATTTTTTTGGGGTTAACGAAAATATCAAAAATGATCCCATATTCTTCGTTAAACCCTTATTTTTTAGGTTTAACGAGTATCCAAAAATATATATTTGGGGTATGACCCATTTACTGACCTAAACAATCACATCTATATACTATTCACATGAAGACTAGTCAAAAAATGTGGTATTTTGGTAACATTCACTATATTTAAGTGTACTTTTTTAAATAACCTATATTTTAGTGTATTTTTTTTCATTTTATTTAAAAATTGTGTACAGTGGGCCGGGAACCCTTTTATTGGAATTGTCATGGCTGACGCATTTGAATTTTGAATTTCTTCGATGTATTATTATATTTGATGATCTAATTTCGATGAGATATAAAATCAAAATAGTGATGCATCCTATCCATCCTTGACTTTGAAGTTTGAACTCTGTAGAGAGCTCCAGAACCTCATGTAGAGAGCTGGCCCACCGTGATGATTTATGTTGGTGGCTGATTTATCTTGTAGCAAAAAGTTGAATCCCTAACCCCAAGGGTCCCCACCCCCGGCCCGACAGGGATTGGTGGAGGAGGTAAATCATGGTGACTCAGCGGCCCATTAGGTGGGAGGACCAGTGCTTGGTGCCCACAAGGAGTTGCTGATTTATCTTCACATGATACTTGCAGGAAGAAGCACAAAACATACCTAATTCTAGAGATAGATATATCAATTTTGAAAATATTTTAAGATAATCGAGGATATAAGTTTGATAAATATATATAGTTAATACAAGTATGTATATCAGTTTTTTCTTGAGAAAATATTCAAATATTGATGGATTTATGAGGAAACTATACTGTGATTTTTGTGAGTGATTATAGTCATAAAGTTAGATCATGGTGTTGTCAATTTTAGTCTTGAAGAAGACGTAAAGATAGAATGGATTGTATGACTTAATTCCATTCAATCTAAAAAATATAACGATTCAATCTATTAAAAAATGATCTGTCACCATTAAAAAATTGCTTGACTAGGAATCTTTAGGACATAAAGTCGAAAATATTTTCTTAAAAGCAGGGTTTTATAGATACATTAATGAGTGTGAATCAGCATGATCCAAACACATCGATAAGTATTTGAAATTCTGTTCTTGGTACTGCACTCCAAGTGGCGGTTGATTCTACTCTTACTGGTGTGCAAAAGAGTGAAGCACGACGCAAAGGAATCTGGACCGGCCCAACAAACTATATTGGGCCTTATGTTTATTAGCTAGAAGAGACAGATAGGGCCTAACCAAAAGGCCCCCGAGACTTACTCGGTTTGGATTTAGAATCTCAATTCTGTTCTTCCAAACCTCAATATGTATTTTGCAGATTATGATTTCTCTTCAATTTCCAGCTCACTATATTTCCATTGGAGATGCTCCAACCAGCCACCGTCGTCAAACGGAATCGCCGCCGCCCGTCGAGCCATTACGGAACCAAGTGAGGGAGAATAATTGGCTATTATCCACCACCTCCAGGTGTGTATTGAGGTTAAATTTCTATCCTTTTATTTGGATGATTACAAAATTTTAATTATGTTGACGTTAATTTTTGGCAAAATTGAATTATTTGAAGCTGTGGATGAACAGGAAGGAAGCTGATACTTCTCAACCTTACCAACAGTTAACTGCAGATGTGCTGGTAATTTCCACTGATTGCTTGACTTCTAGTAATGTGGTTTTACTCTAAGTTAAGGCTTGTTTTCATGTATTGCATCTGTAATCAGTATTTATCAATAACTTCAATATATAATGATTTGTCACCATAAAATTTTGCTTGACTACTTGAGGATTTCTCAGACATGAAAACAGGACTATTCTCTTAAAAGCAGGATTTAAATACATAATAGAGTAAGGTAAATCTGCATGTTATCCCAACAAATACTCCCTCCGTCTCTTTTAACACTTTGCACACTTTCCTTTTTAATCTGTACCCAAACACTTTGCACACCCTAAAATGAAAATTTTACCATAATTATTATCCTCCCAATACACACTTATTTACACACAATGTCATTACTTTTTATCTCTCAACACTTTATTATTTTTTGTCATTTTCTTACATAATTGACCCTGATATCCTTATTTATAAAGCAATCATTCAATTTTTCTTAAAAACCGTGCACAAATAAGTGTGCAAAGTGTTCCGGGACGGAGGGAGTATCTATTTTACACAGAATAATGATTTTCAGATGCATCGTCTATGATCAATTAGCCTAATTAATTTATTACGGCTTTCAAAATCAGAATTAATGTTGCATAGGATCATGTCTTAATTGGAATAGCCTTGAGAGGAACTTCCTTGTGCATTGCTAGGCCAAACTTCTCTTTTGTATCCACTTGATCAAGTGTCACACCAGCTTCAAATTTCCAATCAAACTGATGCACAAAAGTTCCGATCATCATATGCATCATCCTATGAGCCAACGGAATACCCGGGCATACTCTTCTTCCGGATCCAAACGGAAGAAGAACGAAATCTTGGCCCATATAGTCTATTTCGTTATTTAAAAATCGCTCGGGCTCAAAAGCTTCTGGATTAGGCCATATCTTTTCGTCTCTATGTATTGCCCACACATTGACAAATATTTGTGTACCTTTCGGGATAAAGTAGCCATTGACTTCCGCGTTTTCTCCTATTCTGCGAGGAATTAGGAAAGGACCCACAGGGTGAAGTCTAAGGATTTCTTTGAGAACGGCTTCCAGGTATGGGAGATTGGGAATGTCTGATTCTACCACTTGTTGTCTGTCTCCGATCACGTCCTTGAGCTCTTGTTTAACCTTTGCTAATTTATCGGGGTTGAGTAGCAACTCTGTTATGGCCCATTCTGTTGTGCTTGATGTTGTGTCTGATCCTGCTACAAATAAATCCTATCATAAAATTACGTTAGAAACTTTACTTTTGATGTTCTGGTAATGTTTAATACTAGTTTTTTTTTTCCTTACCACAAGTAGATGTTTAACATCGTTCAAAGATAGTTCATTCTCTTTATCCTCGCTGAACTCAAGGAGTGTATCGAGCATGTCGTTTTTCTTGGCAGAAGTCGGGGATGTTCGTCTCGCTTTCAATCTTTCATTAATTATACCATCGAACATCCCAAGCAATTGTCCGAAGTGGAACTTCATCTTCTTCTTAAGCCTTTGTATATCAAATGGTTTGAGAATTGGGAAGAAATCAGATATATTAGGTTTCCCCGACACACTTGTTAGACTCCCAAAAATCTCCTTAAACTCGGTGGTAGCATTTGCGTCGAAGTTGATAACTTCACCGGAAAACATGGTCACCGCCGTGAGATTGAGTGTGGTTATGAAAGCAGCTTCTCCGATGTTCACGAGTTTGCCTCTGATGCTACTATCAAGCAAATAATCATACAGATTTTGAATCATCCTCTGGCGAACGACTGCACTGCTATCAAGACGAGGAGTCGAGAGCATGACTTCTCTGAACACTTTACGCATTCTTCGCCATCGATCTCCCACCGGTAAAAAGGCGACGGAGATGGTGTGGTGGTCGTAGGCCTCCCATGCATCCGCAATGAATCGGCTCGAAAAGACATGATCGTATCTTTGTAATACTTCTCTCGCCATTTCTGGAGATGAAACGACGACTGTGTGTAAACTGCCAAAACGGAGAGACATCAAAGGACCATACTGTTTGGCGAGTTTGGTGATCGAACGATTGGGTCGTTCACCGAGCAAAAATATGTGTCCGATGATGGGTAGAGGATAAGGCCCCGGAGGAAGCTTCTCGCTTGATCTCCGCGGCCCAAAGTAATAATAATATGCTAAACTTATCAAAGATACAACTATGACAAGAGAGGAGAAATCCATTTTTATGGCCTCTATGTTTGTTGACACAATTTCACATTTTTATAGCCAATACAAATGAGTTGTTCCCCTTTATTAAAAGTTTGGACGAGACACATGTTTTGTGGAACTTGAACATACTTCAAACGTGCAATATATGTCTCCTTATTACCATTAAACCAAAAGCTCCATGATGCATCAAAAACAATCAATCTGACATAATAAGCAGTACCTAAAGTTGACTTTAATCTTTATAAGGATCAACTATGAATTTAACTAGCCCTCAAATGAGTAATATGTTAGGTATAAAATGTCCTTCAAATTTTAGTAATTAAGTATCAACGGTGACTGGTTATGGATTGATAGCTTTTTGTCAAAATCCTATCTAATTTTAGCCATTTGGTCTTGCTTAATAAATGATGTCTTGTCAAAATCCTACATCTCTACAAAAACTTGAATAATATTACTTAACCTCCACCAAAAAGAGATGGAGTGAGCTAATTAACAATATAATCCGACATGATTTTACACGTAAATTTCTTAAATTTCAGTTTGATATATATAAAGTATGGATCAAGGTGGAAGACATTTTGATTGTGGCCAATTTCTCGTAAGATTTTCTTGCAATTATTTTGATTACGTGAACTATATCTACATTTACAATATAGTATCTTATTTCATATAGTATGAAAGAGAAGTAAATTATCAATTCAAATTAAATTAAGGATTTGAAAGATAAAAACTACACAAAAACTTGCGTGATCACGGTCTCAAATAAAACTTACTCTAAAAACTATCGATTTAGGATCTGAGAGATCAAATTATCACTTAAAGATTCACAAAAGTAAGAGTATCTCAATTTTTATTGTTATCATTGATTTATTTTTCTATATTTAAAACATATCGTGAAGTTCACTCAAACTATTTTGAAATTATCATTTTAAAATATTTCGGAATTATGAATTTCAAGGTGTCAAACAAAACCTCTATTTTATGGGTTTCTTATTGATAAATCTATCATTTAGGTTTTGAATTGAAATTTTTTATTTTTTTAAGTCCAAATTGATAATCGTCTTTGAAGCCCCATATTATAAATATCAGTGATTTTAGTGTGGAAAATAGTGAAGCACGATTTAAAGGAATATCTCACCTAGACCAGCCCAATAAACAATTTTGTGCCACAGTTTATTGGGTCTAATGTTTATTAGCTAGAAAAGCTAGGGCTAAGTCAAATACCCAATAGACATATTGGGCCTGGTTTTTTGGGGCTTGGTGAGAACCCGGGTTTAGAGCATCAACCTCTATAATGGTTAAGTGATGATAGTTGCATTTGATCACCAAATAGCAGTTCGAGCGAGAGAATGGGGACGAGGAGCAACTTTTACAAGAATCCTTCTTATGCATACAACAAGCAATTGAATCTTAATTCTGTTCTTCAAAACCTCAAATGTATTTCGCAGATTATGCAACCCTCCTTCTTTCCATTCTTCTCTCTAATATGTTTCAATCTATTGATTTCTCTTCAATTTCCAGCTTACAATATTGCCGTCGGAGATGCTCCTCCAGACCAACCGGCCACCGCCGTCAGACGAAAGCGCCGCCGCCCCTCGAGGCCCTCGCCTGATCTACGGAACCAAGCAAAGGAGAATGATGGGCCTATGTCCCACCAGGAGTATATTGAAAAACGGAGGTTAAATTTCAATCCTTTTATTTGGATGATTAGTTTTTAATTATGTTAACGTTTTTGCGAAACTGAATTATTTGGAGCCGTGGATGAACAGGAAGGAAGCTGATACTTCTCAACCTTACCAAGAATTAACTGCAGATGTGCTGGTACTTTCCGCTGATTGCTTGACTTCTAGTAATTCTGTTTTTATTTTTCTTCCTGGGGTTCTGAACTGCTATTAGGTTATGCAATGACTGCTGGGATCAACTCTTTACAGGAATGCTCGAGTTCAGCCTTAAATTTGGTGGGGTATGAAAGTAAGTCTATTGGCATACACCTTTGTCCTTTTCTGTTTAATAATAGTACGTTTGGAAGTTTTGGTGCTCATTTTGTTCGACAGCTATTAAATCTACGAATTACGCTGTACATGTTCATCAGGGAACTTTCGTTATGGCTGGCGGAGTATGTCTGTACTCAGTAGTCAATAATTATTGGGTATATTAACATATTCGAGGCATAGTTGTTTAGGCATCTACCTTGGTGTTTGGTGTTTATGATGGGAGTTTTGGTATATGTAGTTCTAGAATATTTTTATGTATATTACGTAGTTAAAATTTATGGAATGTTTTTTTTTAGGGTTCTGTTTGGTTGAGTTGATGGTTATGTAATGTTGAATAATATATAGTCTTTGCTTTGAATTCCATAAATGCTGCTTCCACAAAGTATGTATTTATTTTCCCTGTGAATTATATTTTCAATAGTTTCTAAGAATTAGTTAGTTACACTTTCAACTCCAATCCTTGTCTTGTACTGAAACCAATATCTGTTTATTTTCATTTTATATATTTTGAGCAGGAACTAGTTTTTTACTTTACTTCAATAGGCACATTTTTTTATGTAATGCAACTAAAGAAAATGTGTTTTTCTCTGCATAACAAATGACCAAACGTGCAGGTGATAGAAGTACTTCCGCAGACAGTGAAGAGGACCAAGGTCCTGCGAAGAACTCTGTAGAGCTCGTGAATTCTAGCAGTGAAATACAGTACTTTCCAGTTTCTGGTATGATTTATGGATGCATAATCCCTGTGTTTTGTTTCTCTAGTCTTGGATAACATGAGTTACCTTACAGTTCTCTTTTCCAAATTAAATTATATGCTGCAAGAACAGTCAAGTAGAGCGATACAATGAACTGATTAGGAAATAAAAGATTCTAGAAATGATAACACTGTATACAATGGGTTTAGTTAATTGATTGTTGATTTTCTTAGCTAGCACAGAGGAAGCTGATAGAATCAAGAAGAGGTATCCTGCTCCAGGAGAACCTGTCTGTGTTGTGTGTGGAAATTATGGGGAGTACATATGCAATGAGGTGAGATATCTAATGTTGTAGTTCACTTTTCTATCTTCATGCTCATCATTTCAGTACCCATTTTTCAGTTTGTTACATTGTTGGTGTAGACCGATGATGATATATGCAGCATTGAATGCAAAGCTGAACTTCTTCAGAGGATTAAATTCCAAAAGGTTTTTCTTTTACTTGAGTCAATTCTAACCTCATTTCCCTTTCATTATAAATCATTCTAACTTCAAACCCCTTTTCCAGGAGCCCCAAAGCGAGCAACTTGCTGTTGGACCCTTGTCTGCACGCAGATGTACAGTGGAGGTGCCTGAATCTGGAGGGGACACTTGGGATTATGACCGGCATCGTTGGTCCAAGAAGATTTCTGGGCTTTGTACTTATGAATGGTATACCTGACTATTTATATACTGCATATGAGCTTTTCAAGCAGAAAATGGTTGTATTTCTGCAAAGTCTAAGACTCTGGAATGCTTAATTTCTGTTGTTTTTGCTTCATTCTTATACTGAAAAGTTATTTTCTGTTGCAGTTGGAAATGTCTGAAGCCTGGGCATCTTGCTGAAGACTGTTTGGTGATGGTGTCTCATAGTGAATCTAGTTCCACTGGCAAGGCATGCAATAATTTATTCTTTTATTATAGAAATGAATTTTTTTTCTTTTGAAACTTATAAGCTCAATTTATTAAGCATGGTCTCTTCTTTACAGGTATGCATGGTTCAAAATAAATCCATTACCACATCCAGAGATCTTCATGATTTATACAAAAGGTTCCTAAATACCTAGTTCACTCATATTTTCCCTTCAGATACTGTTGCTAAAATTCCCCTGGGATAAAAGAGGTTGAATGGAATATATATTCAATGCTTTCTGTATTTGCAGATGCCACCAAATTGGAAAAAACGTCTTGGCCGCAAAATGTAACTCATGCCGTGGGTCTACAACTTTAGCCGTGTGTATGAGCTGTAATAATACCTTTTGTGACTGGTAAGCTGCTTAAATTGTTCAAATCACGTCTCGTGATTCAAAGAAAACTTTTGGTTAATGTGCTTTTACTTAAGGCTAATTTTCATGTACTGCAGCTGTTATGAGTATGTGTCATACTCTGAATTTATCAATTTAAGTTTTATAATTTACTAATTAAATTTTGATCATGTTTCTTAGAAGGATACTGATGGATGTAAGACACTTGTTCTAGCTTTCTCATAGGACATTCTACATTTCTGTTTTATGTATTGTGTTATTTGACTTCACAGTATATAAATTCATATCTGGACGCTTTTCTTTTCCTTTCGAGGAAAACCCTCCCTGATTCATGATCATTATTTACAGTGCTCATACCATTTGGTAGATGAAACTTAAGTCCTTAGAGCTGTCATAGATTTATTTTCACTATTTATTTTACATCCATTATGATGCGTAATAGAGAATAGGATGAGTGGTGATGATAGTGAGATTTCCAGTGCAGGTCATTTGAGTGAACACATCAGGGGACATCCAACACATCAACAATATTATTCTTATAAACTTAAGCGTCTGGTAAGAATTTGCTTTGTGTTTTGTTTTAGTTGTTTGACTTTCTGTGCTTAAGAGTACAATCATATAGTAGGTTCGAGATCTGGGAATTATTTTTTCAGTTGATCGGAAAGAGTTACAATTTAATGTGATTATAATTATGAACTCAATTAAAGTTCATGTAGGGAAGCTATTGGAACCAGCTTTACTAATTATTTTTCTTTCAATCTTACGTGTTATATAATAATGCTGACTGAAAATAAAAGCTTTAGCTCACCATATCATGTGTGGATCATTCAAGATGACTTTATCATATATATATATATACCTGCTGATTGATATGCATGTAAATAAATATCTTTTTTCTTTACCATGATTAATGTGGTGATTGAAGTAGTTAGCATGCTTTCTACAATGTTCATTGTTCCCCTGCAACTTGAGCTTGTATTTTCATACCTTTTCGCATTGAACTTATTGAAAGATTGTGTTCAATTTATTCCATGAAGAAATTAACTGGAATATTTTTTGCTGATCGACTTTCTTTGTGCTTGAATAATTGGTATTAACACTTAATACAGGTCAAATGCTGCAAATCAAGTTGCACAGTGACTAGCATAAAGGATCTATTACTGTGTCATTATTGTTTTGACAAAGCATTCGATAAGTTCTATGATATGTACTCTGCGACATGGTGAGTTATGCTCAAACCTTCTCCATTATCTGTAATGTTCTTTCTCTGCAACGTCTTTCCTTTTCTTCTTAAAAAAAAAATATTATCGCCTTAAGAGGGCACAGTGTTTTATATGAAGATGAATTTGTGCTCCTAGGAAACCATCTGGATTATCAATCATTTGGAATTCAATATGCTGTGAAGATCACTTTGAATGGTTTGTAATTGCTACTTCTATTGTCAATGTATTTCCTCTTGGGTTATTCAGCTTCCTGATAATGCCATGTGTTTCTCAGGCACCGGATGAATTGTTTGAACGCGAACGTTGAAGATAATGCGTATATTTTAAACAATAAACATGTTCGGGATGAGAAATGTGTACAGCTGAGTGACTTTATCTTTTGAAGTGGAAGTTGTATAACTTGAAAAGTTATGAATTGATGGATGAAAAGAGATGGGGGCAAAATCCAGTCAAGATCAGGGCATGTATGGAAAGATGCCATCTTATCATATTCTGCAATGTCTCAGTAACAGTTTTCTTACCACTATACTATTGCAAGTCAGAAGTGGAAAATGTATGTTTTATCCACTATTGTATTTGATTTTTTTTTTTGGACGAATTGTATTGGATTTAGATAGCCTGAAATGAAATTTTCTGCATGAATGCATAATTGCTTCTCATTCGTTTGATCAAAGATGCTGCATTTAGCTTTAAATTAAGAAAAGTAATATTCTTTTTTTTACATATATGATACTCCCCGTCCCTTAAAACGCTGCACACTTTCCTTTTTAATCTGTCCCCAAATATATTGCACACTCAAAAATGACAAATTTTATCACAATTATTACCCTCTCAATGCACATTTATTTACACACAATGTCATTATTTTTTCTCTCTCAACACTTTATTATTTTTTTGTCTTTTTCTATATTTGATCATTATACCTTCAATCATAATGCAAATATTTTTTTTTTCTTAAAAACTGTGCCCAAATTAGTGTGAAGAGTTTTCCGAGGGACGGAGGGAGTATATAACATTATACTTAACAATGTATATGTGTGTATATAAATATTGGCCATTTTGTATTGAAATATTGTCAGTAGAAGTCATATCACCGATCACGTCTTGTGTATTTGTATTTATTTGTAGATAACTTACATTGAATTGTATATGTATTTATATTAAGGGTGGGACTATTCACACCCCAAGCTTTTTTAAGAACACCTCAATTTTTTTTTTTCAAGTAAATAAATTAAAAAATAATAAAAATTAAAGTTTACCCTTATGAATTAAAAAAAAAATTAAAAACTCTCCCATTCTTTCCTTCCTCCCGTCTTTTTGTTTTTGTTTTCATTTTTCTCACTTAGATTTTTTAAATAATAATACAACAATTAATAAAAATCATATCATGGTTGAACTAAATATCTAAAAATACTCTTAAAATCATGTAAAAATAGTGTAAAAAACGTAAAAAAATGTACAGAATCTGATGGCTCCGTTCGATCCTAGTTGGTCGAACACATAGAGGTGTATTCAACCACCAGATATTAAACGCCCTATAGCGTGTTCGACCACCAGGAGTAGAACGCGCTATAAAGTGTTCAACCACCAAGGTTGAACGGAACCATCATTTGTGTTCGATTATCAGGTGTCGAACACGCTATAACACGTTCAATGATAGGTGGTCGAACACGCTATAGCGCGTTCAACGCCTGGTGGTGGTCGAACACGCTATAGCGCATTCAACGCCTGGTGGTCGTACACAACTCTGTGTGTTCGACCAACCAGAGTCAAATAGAGTCATCAGATTCGATATATTTTTTTACGTTTTTTAAACGATTTTTACATGATTTTAAGAGTATTTTTACATATTTAGTTAACCCATGATATGATTTTTATTAATTGTTGTGTTATTACTTAAAAAATCTAAGTGAGAAAAATGAAAGGAAAAAAAAACGGGAGAGAGAAGGAAGGAAAATTCAAGATATTGGGGTGTGTTGAGAAGACATTGGGGTGTGGATAGTCCTTTTTTTTTTTTTCAAATTTTAAGGGTAAAATTGAAATATAATTATTTTTTAATTAAATAAGCAAAAAGTTGGGGTGTGTTTGGAAATTGTTGGGTATGATAGTCTCACCCTATATTAATTCATATTCAATTGGTAGAAAATTACGATACTCTTTTAGTTTTAGTTGAATAAACAAAGATACATTTTTATCACTTTAATTAGTTTATTAATTTATTTAATTTAATTTCCCTTTCAGTCAATAAAATTTACATGGTTTAACTTTTAACTTTTAAGATTGTTGAATTGGAAAGATTCGTTTCTTTTTCTTTTTGGGAAGAAAATATAGAAATAAAACGATAAAAAGAAAATAAAATAATTATCCTATAAAAACGTTGTACAATAGTTCTATGGGTGAGTCTAAAAGTACCCCATTGATTTCTAAGGGCACCCCATTTTTTTTTAAAAAAAATTAAAAATTAAAAATTTCCGATTTTACCCTTAGGGTTAGAAACCCTAGTTCCGTTCGGTCGAGACGGCCGAACGGCCTTCAACATGTTCGGTCAAACATGTTCGGTCAAGACGACCGAACGGACTTCAACATGTTCGGCCAACACAGCCGAACGACTCTGCTCAACCAACACGGTGGATTTTCATACATTTTATCGGGAAAAGTCCAATATCTCGGAATGTGTTGAAATTCGCACACGACTTGCGAAACAGTGCGAGAAATCAAACACAAGTGTTGATGAACGATGGATTTTGGCCATCCTGGGTCGTTTGAGGGGCAAAAAAGTCAATTTACCGTTTTTCGATTTTTAAACCTTTTTTTTCGGATTTTTCTAATTTTTGTTTTAAGTCGTTTAGGTCATACATAATGCTAACATAATGATGAACATTCTACGGATTTTTAAAATGTGCGAAAATCGTGTGAAAATTATAGGAAAAAAAGTAAAAAAACGATTGAATTCGAGCAGTTCCGTTCGACCGTGTTCGACCGAACCCGTAGAAGCCCGTTCGGCCAACACGACCGAACACATAGAAGCCCGTTCGGTCGTGTTGGCCGAACACTCTTCTATATGTTCGGTCAACACAACCGAACGAAACTAATTATTCTACTCCTAAGGGTAAATTTGGAATTATTTTTTATTTATTATTTTTTATTTTTTAAATGGGGTGCTCTTAGAATTCAATGGATGCTCTTATTCCATCCCTAGTTCTATTTACATGATTACATCATCCTGAATCCCTGATCCCCCAATTCCATCGATATTAGGGTTTTGCTCTCCGTCTAGTCGAATACCTTTGATCATGGGAGGTCATGGCGGTCTGAATATCCTCCCGCAGAAGCGGTGGAATGTCTACAACTTCGATAATCGAGAGAAAGTCCGGCTCGACGAGGAAGCTGCCGCCAAGGAGGAGCAGCTTAAGCGCGAGCAAGCCCGGAAACGCGATACGGAGTCTCGGATTGAGAAGCTCCGTGTGGCTCGCGGCTTAAGGAGCGGAGGCTCATCCCAAGCCGATGACCAACCACCCTCCACCTCTACTCCGGCTGAACCTGTTGCCAAATCCTCGGAGTTGGAGTTGGAGTCTGATTCCAAGCACATGAATTTGTTTGAAGGCATCAGGATTTTCGACCCGATCAAAGTCGGTGACGAGAAAAGAGATGAGAAGAAAAGCAAATTTGCGAGAGATACTGATAGGAATAAGAAGGTGAAGAGGGAGGAGGTTAGGGTGGTGGGGCCTGAGGATGAGAAGTATAGGTTGGGGTATGGTGTCGCAGGGAAAGGCGTGAAATTGCCGTGGTATATGGAGAAGAAAGTGGCGGGTGAGAAAAATATTGATGAGGATGATGAAGAGGATGATGATGATCAGAAACTAAAGAAAAGAAAGAGTGGTGGTAAAAAGACTTTGGAGGAGTTAAGGGAGGAGAGATTGAAGAGAGAGAGGACAGAGAAAGAGAGAGAAAGGGCTTTGTTAATGATGAAGTCTAAGAAAGCTAGGATCTTTGATTCCAGGAGGAGATGATGAGGTAATTTGCTAGTATGGAATTGACATGGGTACCGAATTTTGTAAATTGTTCCTTTTTTTTTCTTTATCTACTCAGAATATTGGAATTCAATATACTCAAATGTTTTGTGAACCCTGATGATCAGAGGTTGAATGATTTTGAGAATAAGATGTTGCAGTTAAGATGTTCTTCAGTTGCTTGTGCTTATGGTTTTTGTAATTAGTGAAAGGGGGTTAACTGTTTATTGTTTTGTTCAGATATTCTATTTGATTTGCTATTGGAAAAAAGTGAAACCTAATATAACCTTGTGCTTTTCTAGGTGGTTTCATCTTTTAATGCAAGCTTAGCATTTGAATTATGAACAATCGTGATATTGTGCATGCTATTAGAAAAGTGAATGAAATTTGGCTTTAAGGCATGTTCCCTGGTTGTGGGCTGGAGGATCTATGTGTTGTTGAGCCAAGAGGAACCGTAGTCGAATGTCTTAAAAGGTTTTGATGGTTAAGCAACTGTTGAGGTTGGAATACAGCCACTATTTGTTATGTGAATATAGATTTCTAATGCAGAACATACCCCCTTGGCTCTATATTCTTATATTTGGTCTGAGAGGTATGTGGTGCATGTCACCGTTTATAGAAGGACAGCCTTTGGAGGATTACTTGTTTTGTCATAATTTTCATTTATTTGGCTCTTAGTTTAAATCAGAAGCTTTACCTTCTTCCGGAAAATTTTCAGTTATATAATTTCCAAATAATAAACTAGACATTTATGTGTTTATTTGAATCATTTTTATATTTGAAGTCTCCATAGTTTATAATATGTAAATGTTCACTTGTCATAACAGCATATAATGGTTATTGAGTTTTGATTATTGATGATCAACAGCCTGGCAGTAAAGCGCTCGAAAGACCATTACTTTGTCTTCTCATTCTTTTAAAATTTCCCCTATTTTTGCGCCTCTCTTCAAAACAGTATCTTACTAGTGCCTGTAACTAGAAGTTGGCTACACTAGAAATTATGTTTCTCTTTATCATCTTTTGCTCTTGTTTGGATTGGCAATTGACTCTTTGATGGGCTCTTGGATGGTTGTTTTGGTAGTCCTGCTTCCTTTTATGCTATTAGTAAAATAAGCTTCTCAAAGTCGAGGGGTTTTTCAGCAAAACTAGCTCGTCAAGTACTCGATCAAGTTCCGTTCGTCATGCTTGTCAGCAAATATCACATTTGGTAGCATTCAACTCTTCGAAATCCTGAGTCAACTCACATAGGCTCATGAGTTAACTCATAAATGAATAAACTAATTCTTCAAAAATTTGATTATAATATTATTGTACAGTATATCAAATTCAACATATTTATTTGATTGAAACTTTTTTTACCGTATCAAAAAAATGTACACATCGACTAATTAGGAAATAAATGGTTTTGTTTTTTTAATTATATTCAAAATGTAACATTACTCGTGAGTCAATCTTGAGTTGGCTAGAACTCAATTCAATTCATTTGATACTAAGAAATATTAATAGAACTATAGAAGCTGATAATTAGATCATACAGGTGTACATATCTTCTTTTTTTAACAACTTGCACATCTGACATTTATTGAATTAAAATATCATAATTTACATGCCTGTAGATTGAAACCACTTGTTTGTTCTTGTACTAAACCCTCTGATTCCAACCTTATCTACAATTAAAAGTAACAGTAGCAGATAAACTACCAGCTAATTATATGATTAATTACAGCATTAAACTTCAAATCCCATTAATATTAATTACAAAAACTTGTCATTGGTTGGAGTAATATGCCAATCCTGGGAAAAGAGTATGAATGAAAACAAGGCTTCTTAGTCCCTTTCTGTAACTTATTCTTTAATTAATGCATGATCTGTCTAATATTCCCATACCTGCTTATTTTTTTAATGCACGATTTAACACTCCTCTTGTGAATACTAATTAATCATCACAAATCATGAATAAGTATGGCCAAGTATGCTTCTTTTCTGATGAAAATGGATATTAATTTGGGAAAGCAATCTCTTCTTTTTGCTGCAAATCTTTCGCTTCCAACAGTATGTCCCATAACTCATTGATTTCACCTGTGTTTTCTTCTGTAATGATATCTCTTCTTTGATCATATTCGTGTTCATTTTCTTGCAGTGTCAGGTAATAGTTGTGAATGCAAACATGGGGTGTGCTCATTGCCAACATAGAGTAACACAAGTTATTTCGAAAATGGCAGGTCTACAACGTTTAATTATGATATGATATGTTTTGTAGAAAACTATGTATGATTGCAGTTTAGGATATGTATTGGTTCTTACAGCATTAGTTTCTTGTGCAGGATCGAAAAGATTTACAGTTGATATTTGCAGAGAACAAGTGGTTGTTAAGGGAGATTTGAGATTAATGTACAAAGTAGCTAAGGATGATGTTACAAAAAAGAAAGCAAAAAATTCTTCAATTTTCAGTTTTGTGTTCAAATTATTGGTTAAGTCATTTGGTTTTGTCCAAATGAGTTGTTGCTGATCGCATGGAAGATAGAGTGACGAGTTAGGATTTCAGTGATGTTATTTAATATATGGCTTGTGATAGTATTTCAAAAATAAGGAATGCAACGTTATTTGAAATATAGATCTCGCCGTAACATTATAGAGAAAACATTTTATTCCTTGGTTGCTACTTTCCACTACTCAGTTTCACAGATTATAATATAACTACACATTGAAATTGCTACTGAAAAATGTAGGATATTTCTGAAGACTAAATTAATATTTCCATCGACAATCATCCTTAATCCAAGCTTTAAATAAAGAAAACATGCATAAGTACACAACATGAAGGATATGAACTACCTATTCATCAATAGGGATTTATTCTCTGACTTAAATATTCAAGCCCTAACCAATCGTAGGAGCCCTTATAACGTTGCCATTATCATCAACATAAACCCATACACGATCACATCGAAAATCAGAAATGGGAAATATCCCTGGTGGCAAGATCATGGCAGTAACCTGAGGATTCTCCTTTTCAATTGTTGTTACAGCAAAATCTCCTAACGTCCCCACGAGCTCGGGCCAAGAACTTTTACCTGCATAAATATTGATCGATAAAACTTAGTCTAAATCTTTTGTAATGGATAATCTTACTACTTGTAATATTGCACAATGTATTGGATATATCTACATAAAGTTGAATAAAAGATGCAACACTAAATTAAAACATATCATCCTATCCAGGTGAAGAAGAAAACTTGCACAAAATAAATAATCTATTTGATCAATTGCACCATTACCTTCACATTCGGCAGACATTATAAGATTTAGAATGTGTTTTCACTTTCTTTTCTCTTCTATTTCTGATGTATAGATTGTGATATATATTGTGCATATATGCATGATTAATTGGAGTATTTATAGGACTAAAATTTAAGAATTTCAAAATTGGGCTTTTTAAGACTTTGGACATTCCAATCTGGATAGATGAGATTGCAACTGGCCGCCAAAAATTGTAGGATGTAGATGTTGCGTATTAATTTGTTAATTTATAATATCACTATCGTGTGGTGATTGTTAAACGATGAAATTAAAATTAGCAGCCTTTTAAATCGTATATAAAAGATTAAAATTGGTTCAACTCTTTCCCAACTTTCACATTTCGGTTTGTTTACGTACATAGTTTTAGTCAAATAAGTACTATACATAAATCTTAAATATGTAAATTGTAAGTAAATATATACATATTTAAATACAACTATATATACTTTCCAACTTCTAATATAATTATGTACCACATGTTTAACTTGTCGTGATATATATGCACCACATAAAAGACTTGAAAAGTTAAAAAAAGAAATTGCTTTTTATGTTTATTATCCTCAAATGTAATGGGAGAGAGTTAGAACTTTTCGAAGCATCAAATTACCTGTCTATATAAAATAATAATCTAAAAAAAAAAAAAAGTATTGTTTCACGTCGAAATCGTGAGTCAATTTTAATCTGATTTTTTATAGGTTTTAATTTATTTTTTTCAATTTTAATCTGAATTTAATTGTTTCGATGTCGATAATTGCTTATATCAACATTAGCAATACAAAGTGATTCTTTAAATTGGGAGTTTTAATTGTACAAAGAAAATTGATTTATGTAACACCCATTGAAAGGAAAATCTATAACTTCAGTTATATAGATTAATTTACCGTCAACTTAGTACTCCATGAATCAATTTTCCCTTTATAATTAACTTAAATCAATATGAACCGTCATATTAGCATCATTGGGGCATTCATCTATATTATATATTAAAGCAAGAAAGTTGGCAAAAATTACAAGATTGTCACTTTCCCATCTAAAAATGTCATGTCAATAAAAAAAAATGTAAATCTTACTTGATAAACTATTTTTTAATAAAAATAAAAAAAAAGATCAATCTTACTCTAAAAGTTATTCTATAATCTATATAAAACTAAGAGATGAAGAGAGAGATACATTGATTTCTCAAATCTATGTAAAACTAAAAAATGGAGAAAAATATAGTGATTTCTAAACAAAAGAGATGCATAAAGAATGGGAAATATATATATATATATATATATATATATATATACAAAGAATGAAGAAAAAAAAACAAGAAAAAACCGTAAATATAATTATTTCTCCAATCTATATAAAACTAAAAAAATTGAAAAAATACAAGATTTGCTAAACATTCAAAAGTAGAAAAATTCTTCCAAATCTTATTGTCTAAAGAAAAAAAGAATAATAGAAAATCGTAAATATAATGATTTCTCAAATCTATATAAAACTAAAAAAATGAAAGAATACAAAATTTGCTAAACATTCAAAGGTTGTCTCATATCTTCATCTAAGGAGATCCTACCAAATTGACTTTGTACACTAAACACAAATTGAACAAATAATTTTGTGAGAGAGAAAGGAAGAAATGACATAAAAAAACTATAAATGATGATTCAAGTATGAGAGTGGAATATACAAATTATATAAAATATAAAAGGAAAGATTAATTATTATGATTGAAGGAAATATTATTGTATATAATAATTTTAATTTGACGAAAATATAAATCAACAAATAAAATAAAAATATTTAAAAATAAAATTAACAATTAAAATTATTAAAGTTATATGACAATTCGTACAACGCACATGAGTAATATGAAAAATCATTTGTATATGATACATGTTTTGAATAACTTGTTAGTTTATGCAACTTCATTGTATTATTACAAATTACAAATATTAACATAATAAATAATAAACCGCACATCATGCGGGTGGACTACTAGTGTAAGTAATTATCAGGTTATCTGCTATAGTATGTTAATTAAAGAACTAAAAATAGTAATTTTTGATATAGAGAACTAAAAATCAAAAGATATATAATAAAAATTAAATAAAATAAATTAGAGGACAAAAAACTTGTTTTCCCCTTTTTATATATAAAGCATAGTTTAAGTTGGAATATTAACGCGTGCAAGAAACCATGGATGACTGGATATGTAAATAAATAGATACATACACTATAAAAATCTATTTAAGAAATATATAAGAGAAATGTTCAACTCAATTAATGGTTTTAATATTTGTACTTTTAATTGTACATTAGCTTCCTCCCTAGGTGTATGCAATTTATAATGATTGACATAATAATGTACGCCAAATAAAGTGGCGATAATATGGGATGAAGAGGTGGTTTATCCAGTTACATTTTTTTTTTATTATATTTGATATTTTATTTTATTTTTTATTATATTTAATACATCACATGTTAATGTATTAAAGTTTAGTTTGAATTCCAAATCCACGCACATGTGATTTATGGTTGATTATTTAATGTTTAGGTTTTCTTGATTATAATTGAGTGAGTTGGGATGTTTCTATCTCAAGTTTCCTTCCATAAATATGGAAATATTGAGTGAGTTGGGATGTTTCTATCTCAAGTTTCCTTCCATAAATATATATTTCCATATTTAAATAGACCTATTTAATTAGAGGATGCAAAATTTCAACGCAAAAATGCATACAAGTTGTTTCACATAAAACTTACTCATATTCTACCGACTATGAACTCCATCTTATATAAGATTTCATGTGAGACCCTCTCAGATAAAACTTACCTATATTCTAACAATTATGAAAGCAAACACTTTTTTTTCTTTTACTTTGAATGAAAAAAAAAGGTTAATTACATAAAAAAACACGAACTAATGATTTAGTTTTAATTGTGACATAAACTTTGACCATAACCATATACGTTAAATTTAACAATTATTTCAATTCGGACTCCAATTTTTTATATGGATTGCGAAATGTGTCGATTAATTCCCATCATCATCCTCATGGAATTAAAAGGAAAAAAAATCGAAAAAAAGAAGAAGAAGAAAAGCCAGTCATAACCCACCGTCTTCTCCTCTGGCCGGCGAGGAAAAAACATCCCTTGTGGTTCCAACGGCAGAATATAGTCTCTCTCCACTAATTCTTGTTTTATCAAAACTAGGATTTAACGGGAATACACATAAGAACTTTCTCCACTACCTTCAAATCAAACTGATGTATTCACTTCGAATTCTCTATGTTTAGTATACTAGCTTTTCTCACTCAAATAAATTTGGAAGTAATGGACAAAACTTCAATTATTTTTTTGAAATTAGTTTAACTATTTTTATTGAATCTTCCAAATCAAATAATATTAAAAATATAATAACAAATAGTTTGATGCAGTAATAATCAATATAATTCTTGGCTAATTAATTTATTGATCATCTTGATCTGAAAAAATATGATATTATTTGCATGGAAGATTAAAGAAATAGTATTAGATACTTTAGTTAGTGTTAATAAGGTTCATAAATTGATCAGTTATACCCTGGTGGCAAAGCCTTGAATTATACAAAAATATATCTTTATTTATTCGGCATAAACTTATATTACATGTTAATATAATTGGACCATTTCATGTGGATTATTGAGAATCGTTTTAATTTAATCAGTAAAATAAACATGGTGATCTTGAGAAGAGATGGAGAGACTGGATTCATTGGCTATAACTCTTGTCTCATAGTATTTATGTCTTGTGCCTTTATTAATATTGATATCAAAATTAATCATATTTAATCACAATTAGAAAATGTTTGGAATATCAGTAGAAATCAACTGAAAAATTAATGTGCAAAAGTGGTATAAATAATATTCCATTGATAATCAACTTTTACATTTATTGATACAGTTTCTTATTACATACATGACATGAAAGTGTAAAACTTCATTGAATACATATTAGAAATACATAATAATACAATATTTTAGTTCATATTGATCAATATCGATAGGGTTAATGACTTATTTGGACACTAACCAATTATGGGTTGTTCAGTAACATTGCCATTATGATCAACATTAACCCATACTCGATCACATCGATAATCAGTGATGTGAAATGTTCCAGGTGGCAAAATAATAGCATTGACTCCGGGATTCTCCCTTTCAATTATAGCTACTGCAACATTTCCAGCAACTCCCACAAGCTCTGGCCACGAACCTTTGCCTGCATAACCAATGAAAATTAACCAAATTTCTACATTCTTATATTATTTGTATTATAAATTATAGTGTAATAAAATCTTCGTGCGTATATACACACAAATACTTGATCATGTATCTTTAAGAAAGTAGAACACAATACCAAATTAAGATCTATGTGTATTTACAAAAGATTATATATGAATTATTGTAAGCATTAATAATACCTTCACATTCGGTTGACATTCTTGCAAGTTTGTGTGTGTTTGTTTATTCCTTTGATCTCTTATATTTCTGAGGTACAAATGGATGTAGTTATGAATGAGGATGGAATTGGATGATGGAGGTATTTATAGAGTATAATTTCAAAGTTGTAACATTTTAGACATTTGACTATCTAACTTATGAGATAAGAGCAGTTGAAGGTTTGCTTACAAAGTTGATATATATATATATATATATATATATATATATATATATCACATGTAAATGTATAAGTATCCTTTATACTTTATATACACTCAAAGATATATCTGACTTTGAAATAGGTAAGTTGTTTCACAATTTTATTTTATTTTCACACGTTATTACTCTTTTATAGACCATTTCAAAGGCTGCCAAAATTTTATTTGTATTAAGAAATAGTAGTGATCATTGAACTTAAAAAAAAAAAAAAAAAGGGAATTTTAAATAAATTAAAATCTGACAGCCACTTTTAATTGAACAGTCCATGAAAGGCAGACAGTTTCAAAAAATTGAGAATATACATTTACCCATTCATTTATTAATCAGAGTCCATAAAAGTCTTCTTCACTTTCTAAACTATCAGACTTCATTTATTATCCTTTCATTTATTTATCAAATCCACCACTCCAAATCTTTTTACAAGTTTATTATGAAGGTATTCTAAAAATTTTAAATTAAAATTTTACTTTTGAAACATAACTTATTTTTTAGATTAGGGACATATTTGCTTCCATTATTATATTTGATTATATTCACGAGATTTATTGAGTTAGTTTGAATACATTATTGAGTTAGTTTGAATACATGTAATAAATTATCCACTCACCTCATAAGTAGCCATATCACAATGTTGAGTAATACAAAAACGGATCATTTTTATGTCATGGGTTCACATTTTTCAAGCAAACAAATTAAACTTGTTTGATATGGTATATTATCGAGCCCAATAAAAGCAAGCAAACGAACCATTAGGGAATACATTTATAACCAAATGTAATTCAGGGTGTAACTAGAGTCTAACTTATTTAGAGGATGCAAAATATCAAATATTCTAACAAATATGAAAGCAAACACTTTTTTTTTTTTAACATTGAATGAAATTTTTTTAAAATATATACACTTCTTTTATATTATTTTCGGTTTCTTTCAATGGGCACATGTTCTTTTGGCCTCTTTTTCAATAGGTCAATGCACTTTTAACTTTTATTTTAAGTGAAACAATGGGCACAGGAATAAACATTCTGAAAAAAACTTTTACTAATAAGGCACATCACAAACTAAACAGAATTTTGCAAGTTACATAAGAAAAAAGCAATGTCTTCATGCACCTAAATTAACACAGAACATCAGCCTGCACAAAGCTACCTCAATCTCTCTCCAATTTAGAGAGAGAGAGAGAGAGAGAGAGAGAGTTGAGTAGGTATTACAGAATAATTGGAAATACTTGTCTTAGATAATAGTTTATGTTCTTTTGTAGAGATACCCCAAAACAATACCTACGAAGCCAATAATGATAACTGAAGTGATCGATACTCCAACACTTTTGTTGCTATCGCGCTTCAACGGTTCCTATACACAAACACTACAAACCATGAGACTAATATTCTTGAAATGGATCGACGAACAATATGCATGAAGCAGTTATATATCAAGTTTCTGAATTGAATCCAAATAAACCATGTAATCTGAGTGTACTTTTTTATTGCAAATCAGAACCACAATTAGTAGACATCATATATGAATAGACATATCTAAAGTCACAATGAAGTATATAATATCATCATCTTCGGATTCAACGAACTTGATACTATCAGCCCATTAGTATGCTTAAGAACATAGAAATTACAAAACTTGATTCTCACCAATTCTTGATGAGTTGCAGAAGCTTTCTCCTCTGTCAATTTTGAAACATGATGAGATTTTACCTAAAATAATCAAAACATGTATCAGATTAGATGTAACATATTGATTATTTAGCTATGTTTGTCTCACATAATATCAACAATACATTTTCTACAACACTTTTCAACACAGATAGATTAGCTTTTGTCCAACTCCCAAACTAAATACATACCCATTTCATGTTCGTTTCTTACGAATATGCAATGCAAAAAACTAAACATCCACTCAAGACCTTTACCTCTGGTAATTTGTCACGACTATTGGCAAACCCTCTCGTACCCTGCACACACCCAACATAATTTAACATTAGCAGATATTCCAGATTAAAACAAGGTCACATAAGTAAGTGTATTCTAAATCAAAACAAACAAAAATCAATAATGATACAAACGTCAAAGGTGTTTTCGACTGCATTATTGCTAGGCGAAAAGCCCTCTTCTGATCCCTCAGTAACCGGAGATGGAGGTTGAGTCGGAGCAGTGTACACCACTTTCAACTTATGCTCTTCAACATGCCCTTTCTCCTTATCAAACTACAAAAATTAAAAGTGAAAACCAATTTGTTCATTCATAATTTGTCAAAACAAAAGAAGGTACCCATTAAAGGGACACACCATTTCTGCAGTGACTGTAGAGTGGGTTGTTGTAACTACACTCTGAAGCAAGAATTTATCCCTGCAGGATTGCAAATCTGCAGGGGCCTCCTTCTGGGCTTGCATTGTGACTACACCACATAAGACATTTAATTCATTTACTTATACAATTATGCCGCCATAAACAGGGCAAGTTGAAGCTCGATATCAAACAGTTTACCAACAATGGAATAGCGAGAAATTTTCTAAGTATTGAAAAACTCGAGTAGGTTATTATAACAACGTAGAAACAGAATTGAATGAATTACCAACAACATTGGTGGTTGATCGAGGCATTACAATTCCGTTGTTGGGTCGAACACAATATTTCTTCGGATTCGTCGTCTTAACCTAATTTCCATACAATTAACAGGCTTGATTCTGGAAATTATATATAAATAACCAGAAATTCGGATCAAGTGATAATTTACCTTGAAAGCGACATTATTATCAGTCTTGTTCGTCAGTTGCAGAGTACAAGATATCAGCTTCTTCAACTCAACTAATCATCAATCCAAGGAAAAAATATATATATCATAAAGAAAAAAAAATTCGAAAATTGAATGCGAATTCAGATTATTGCAGATATCTATCTGACTATCTCACATGGGAATTTCAATTCCAACGGCTCCACGTTGAGAAGCTCTCTATTACTCATTTCTTTTCTTTTCTTTTTTCTTTTCTTTCTTTTTCCAAGTGAAGTAAAATTATGAAAATCTTATTGAATGAAAAAGAAAAAAAAAAAATCATATGTTCTTCCCTGAGGTGATCCGAATTTTGCTGAATGTAAACTGGAGAAATGAAATGAGAGCGGTTTTTCCTTTTTTTTTTTTTATTACTTTGAATCGATAATCAACATAATAAATTTAAAATTGAAAATTGAGCCATATATATTTTTTGCATTAATTAAAATTTAGTCATTTAATCAAACATATTGGACATTCTTATACAAATAAATATGAAATGACACGATGCTTAATAATAAAAGTACATAGACTATGCTTGAAGAAGTATATTTCCCTATGGAGTAAATATTTTGCATAAATTAAATGAGTTTGAATAAATTATAGAAAAGGCTTATAGAAAACCTATTGAAAACTACACTAAGTGATTAGATAGAGGCATACAACATTTGTTCACATTTATTTGTACTACTGCTAAAATAGTTCTAATGTAATCCATCTTCTTTAATTTATTCATATTCATCTTTTCAGCTCTTGTAGATGTTGTGCAAGTCCTTTCAATACCTGGAAAGTGAAAAACATGCAAGAAAGAAAATTAATAATTAAAATCATGTTCCAGAATAACAATAATAACTAAATACTCACCAACTTGGTATCTCTCAATGCAATTTCCAGCCTCCTGATTTTCTGCAAAGAAACAGAAGAAATTATCCTTTACTTTCATCTCCTGTTTAATCAGACAGAACATGCATAATAAATAGTTGAAAAACTCACTTCATTTGCAGCTTCAAGCACGGGCTCAAATGCCTGGATCTTCTGCAACAAAGGCTTATCGACATATCTTCTTTCTTGAGATTCTCTGCCACTCTCGTCTGTTCGTAAAATTACATCAGAGACATCTTCATATCCAACGTTCTCCTGTTTCAAATATTGCACAGATTCCATGTTTATATCAAACAGAAGATATATATATATATATATATAGAAATTTAGAGAAAAGCTTACGTCATCACCAGAGATAGCACATTCGTGTTCTTCCTTGGTAGAAAGCATTCCCTGAAGGAGAAACTCTTAAGATCTAAGCCAACATTCGAGGAGGGATAGTAACGTAAATTAACAGAACTTGTAAAGATTGATGAATCAATGAGGAAAAACCTGAAGCATTTTTGTGATTTCAGGATCGTTCCAAGGGCCATTGTCGCTAAAAAGACAGCCACCAGATTCAGAGCAGGTGCACTCGCCACCCAAGAAACTCGGAAGGTTACTGTAAGAATGTTTTGTTCAGTCCCACAAAATTTTCTCCTTTCAAAAGCATTAATCAGTAGTGTTGTGTTGTTACCTTGGATCAATAGCTTCGATTAGGCTACTTTTGTAGTCTGTTCCCAACACCTACAATGTATGCTGAAAAGCATTAAATTTAACTGATTTTATGATGTATGTCTTTGATTGTTTATATGTGCACTATGAATTGGATAGATAAAGAAAACAAAGAACATTTACAATGTGCTTACTCTGATCTTTGCCAAGGTTCTTGCATCAAGAAAAGCCCTGATTGCTTTCCAAAGTACTCGAAATCCTGATCCAGCATTGATTATAAAAAGCTGATGCAGTGTCTGAAAACATTATCCATGAAAAGTATTAACTAAACATAGTTGAAACTAGTTCACAATAAACTAAAATTAGTACAAGAAAACAAGATTTGGTGTAAAGCACACCTCAGGATAATAGTTGCTATCGATTTTCTGAATTTCCATAAAGAGATATCTGGCAGGTTTTGAGAACCGACTAATTCCCTGGCAATGACAAAGATAATAAATTTCTGAAGAATTCAATTTCAAACATGTTTGAAGAGTATGAATCCTTACGACATCCTTGACATCCAAGATACTTATGGTTGAAGCAATGTGTTTTTTAACAGCAAGTGAACATGCAGGATATCTCCAATTCAGAGTCTTTTCTTGTTCATACACATGATGCTTCACGAATCTCTCAATGGTGGTTACTCGAAGAAATGTATCAAGATCAACCATTCCGATTCTTTCAATATAAACCGGCCTGCCATATCTATCAACTCCATGATATCCATGAGGATAACATTTTTTCACTTCTTCAATCTCTTCAAACTTAAATTCCTGCCAAAAACTAGCAAAATCAACAATAGATCTTCATTAGGGCTATTTTAGCCATGCAAAAAGATATACCTTCAAGATAGTGTCAACACCAAATTCCTCTCTCCACTTGATATACTGTATAAACATGTCTTTTGCTTTCATCAGATCAAAGTCTCTCATTCTGAGGAATCTGTTATGATATAATTAAACACCCAAACAACGAAAACGAACAAATGGAATCAATGAAGAGCTTATAATCAACAGGGGAGAAATGAATAACCTTAAAAGAGTATGATAATCAAATTGCTTCTCGGGTAAGTGGCCTTCAACGAAAAGCAATTCGCGAAATGAATCAACTATTTTTTCATCTTTAGGACTATGAGTGCCTTCTAGAGCCTTCTTTGTGCTCTGGCTTCTCCACATGTTCTTGAATGAGTTCCTATACTTGAAAGGCTGTGACAGCATTGTCTTAAAACTACGCGAGGACTTGTCTCGCTCGTTTGTGGGTGATAGTAATTGCCAGTGAGTTTCAATGGGAGGATGAAAAGATTTTGTCTTCTTTTTTGTAAATGCTGGTTCTTTAGAAGTTAAAGTTGGTGATTTGTCAGAACCTGTTGATATGAATATCTCTTTCAGAAATTCCTTTGATTTCTGCATATGTACCTACTAGCATTCTCAAAATGAGAACTGTATATATATGATCACTAAATCAATACATCAAGAAAAAAATATCATCAGATAAACGGATTTTCAAGATTTTTTTCCATGTAATAATCAATGAAAATTCAACTATGAGATTTATGCATAGAGAGACAAAATCCTTAATCCAGAAATATAACCCAAAGAACAGCCATTCATTAACAAAGAAAAGGGCAACTCAATTGAACTAAGAAAACAAATAATATTAACTAACATCAAGCTAGCTTTGATTATTTCAGGCAAAAAATCAAGAATTGAAAACCTTGAAAGGGGTAGCAGTAGAATGAGGGTGGTGAGAGAGAGAGAGAGAGAGTGGGTATCTATACTTTACTGTATGTGTTAAGACATTGCTTTGATTGGGTGCCACAGAATATAACTCAGAATGTTTGAATGCCAAGAAACCCCGCCGCTTTCTAACTGCATCTTAACTTGGAATCTTCCTTTTCAATTGTTATCAAAAAATTATGTTTGTGAAGTAAAAGAATGAATGGTATATTATAATATTTAACATAAACTTAGTAATTAAGTAAATTTGGTGATCAAGCTAAATTTGGTGATCAAGTTATATGGATCATTTTTTCTCTATAAATACATGTAATGTATGGAATGAAAAACACACCAAATTCTCTCATCTTATCTATTTTTCTCTTCTCGTCTTGTCTTTTATTTACGCATTGCTTTCGTACGTTTTTCGTCTGTTCTACTTCAAGCTTATTTTATAGTTATCGTATTTATTTACAACACGTTATCAGCACGAGTTTTTGCTCGGGAAAAAAAAAGGTTTGTAAATTTATATCGTTATTTTTATATTATGTGTTTTATTATGGCTAGAATTGAAAATCAAAAATTTCAAATTCTCGATGTTTCTGGCGTAAACTATTTGTCGTGGTGCCTAGATATTAAACTACACTTACAAGGGTTGGATCTCGTGAAAACTCTTGAATGTGTAAATATCGATGAGGCCAACATGAAAGATGAGGCTAACGTCATGATCTTTATACGCCATCATTTATCGGAGGATTTGAAAGATGAGTACATACAGTTTGAAAGGTCATCGGAAATATGGTAAAAAACTGAAAGAAAGATTTGATCACACAAAGACTATGATCCTGCCATGGGCGCAGTATGATTGGCAGCATATAAGACTGCAAGACTTTAAATCAGTCTCCGATTATAATTCGGTTTTTTTTTAAGATTGAGTCTTGTTTGGCTCTGTGTGGTGTAAAATTGTCAGAATATGACAAATTAGAGAAAACATTCTCTACCATGCATGCCTCAAATCTGGTACTACAACAACAGTATAGACAGCGTCAATTTCAAACATATTCAGAGTTGATCTCTGTACTACTCACAGCAGAAAAAACAAATGAGTTGTTATTGAAAAATCATGATTTGCAATCTTGTGGGTCCCAAGTAGTGCCAGAAGCACATGCTAACAAATCTATAGGCCAATCTAGAGGTCGTGGACAAAGATTCGGGTGTGGTGCCTGGAGAGGTGGTGGACGTGGTAGTCCCCATCATGATGTCCGAGGCGGACGTGGTGCCTGGAGAGGCGGTAGACGCAGACGTGGTTATTCTCGTCCAAATAATTATCCGGTCAATCAGGAAAACCGATTTCAATGGAACCATGACAAGGGCAAGGTGCCCACAGAGAAATCTTATGCAAATAATTGCAATAGATGTGGAATAACTGGCCATTGGGCCAAAGTCTGCAGGACTGCCCAACACCTGGTGGATATGTACCAGGATTCAATAAAAAACAAAGGAAAGGGAGTCCAGGCACATGCCACTGAGGCAGAAATGTCATTTACTACCCCTCGAAACGCCACATCTCAAATCATGAATGATCAAGTTCAAGATGGAAAATCTCTTGAACTATCAGATTTTTTTGAGGACCTTGATCCCATTGTATAAAGTGTCAAGTGGTGGTGATAAATCCAAACTTAGAGTTTGGTAATTTTGTGTATAGACCTCTCTCGGAAGATGGCATACCCGAGATCGAGTAAATTTTATCTTTTTGTCAATAGCAATGTACATATCTCTTAAATGATAAATTCCTGAAATTAACCTTATATTATATAATATTATGAACTTGTTATTTTATTATAGTGATTTCAGTATTAATATACTTTTGTATAATCAGGCAGTACATGGAGCATACTAACAAAAGGAATCATTGTCTACTCGATAGTGCAACAACGCACTCAATATTCACAGATAAAATATATTTCTCGAGTGTGACATTGTGCAAAGCACAAGTAAGAACCATATCAGGTCCCGTTGAGATTATTGATGGCTCCGGGAATGCAACAATTGTGTTGTCTAATGATACCACTCTGCATATTGAAAATGCACTTTTATCTGGTAGATCAAAAACATGTCTACTAAGTTTTAAAGATGTTAGACGCAATGGATATCATATAGAGACATTGGTTGAAAATACCAAAGAATGTCTATGCGTCACATCATATGATATGAACAAAATGAATATTCATGAGAAATTTGAAGCAACAGCTTCTGGGCTATATTGTATTCCGATTCGAGCTTTCGAATCCTATGCCACCATGCCATGAAAACTAATTAATCCCGATATACTTGGATTATGGCATGATCGTTTGGGTCACCCCGAAATTACTATGATGCGTATGATTGTGGAACATACTAAATGACATCCTTTAACGAATACAAAGATATTGATGTCAAATGATTATTTTTGTGAATCAAGTTCACAAGGAAAGCTCATTATAAAACCTTCTGTGACAAATGTTGGTTATGAATCACCATCGTTTTTACAATGGATACAAGGTGATATTTGTGGACCAATTCACCCATCAAGTGGACCATTTCGATATTTTATGGTTCTGATAGACGCATCTTCTAGATGGTCTCACGTATGCTTGTTATCTACGCGTAATGTTGCATTCGCACGTTTGCTTGTACAAATTATTAAACTCCGAGCACATTTTCCTAATCATCCTATTAAAAATATAAGGATGGATAATGTCGGAGAATTTACATCAAAATATTTTGATGAATATTGTGCAGCACTGGGAATTAATGTTGAGCACCCAGTAGCATACGTTCATACTCAAAATGGATTGGCAGAATCTCTTGTCAAGTGAATCCAAATTATTGCTCAAACTTTATTAGTGAGATCAAAGCTCACTAGTACAGCATGGGGACATGTCGTATTGCATGCATCATCTTTAATTAGATTACGTCCCAGTGCTTATCATATGCATTCCCCAATGCAATTAACCTTGGGCTTTGAGCCAGACATTTTGCACATTCACACATTTGGGTGTGCTGTATAGGTGCCAATTCCACCTCCACAAAGGACAAAAATGGGTCCCCAACGCCGACTTGGCATATATGTCGGGTTTGATTCACCATCGATTATTAGGTTTTTGGAACCAATGACGGGTGATTTATTCTCCGCTAGGTTTGCGGATTGTCATTTTGATGAAACGGCATTTCCATCAGTCGGTAAGACAATCCTTGATAATAATAAATCTATGCATGTTGAGAATCTCACATGCTGTGAGCAGAATTTGTCTCATCTAGACTCACGCACACTTGAATGTGAAAATGAGGTCAATAGAATCATACATTTACATAATATTGCTAATAGACTTCCTGACGCATTTAATGATGCCAGTAAAGTCACGAAGTCTCATATTCCAGCTGTGAATGCTCCAGCTAGGATCGATGTTCCTAGTGAACATGTGAAAATGAATTCTAATGGACCAAGACAAAAACGGGGTCGACCCATTGGCTCAAAAGACTCTGTTCCTCGAAAAACCAAGAAAGGGGTTTATGAGTCCATTAATCAAGTGAGTTCTAATGAGCAAGCTCCAGGTGAATCTGTAGAGCCTAGTAAAATAATCATGATGATATCAAATCCAGAAAATACCGAGAATTCCATAAGCTACTACAATTATGTATGGGATAGAAATGAGATCATTATTGATGATATTTTTGCATTCTCGGTTGCTCAAGAGATTTTGAGCGATGATTGTAACAGTGAACCACGTTCCATAATAGAATGTCGTCAAAGGGATGAGTGGCCTAAATGGGAGGAATCAATCAAATCTGAATTAGCTTCAATAAATAAACGGAATGTATTCGGGTCTATCACTCAAACTCTGGACAATATAAAATATGTTGGGTATAAATGGGTATTTGTCCGTAAGAGAAATGAGAATAATGAAATTGTAAGATATAAGGCCCGACTTGTTGCCCAAGGGTTCTCTTAGAGACCTGGGATTGATTATGATGGACGTATTCACCAGTAATGGATACGATCACTTTCCGTTTTCTCATTAGTATGATTGTCCATGAAAATTTGGACATGCGTCTTATGGACGTAGTAACAGCTTATCTATATGGTTCATTTGATTCTGATATCTACATGAAAATTCCTAATGGATTTAAAATACAAAAAATGGGTAATCCCCGTGAGCTATACTCGATCAAATTACAAAGATCATTGTATGGACTAAAGCAGTCTAGTCGCATGTGGTATCACAGACTAAGTGAATACCTTATCAAAGAAGGTTACAAAAATGATTCAATTTGCCCATGCGTTTTTATTAGAAAATCAAAAACCGGATTTGCTATAATTGCAGTTTATGTAGATGACATGAACCTCATTGGCACTTCTAAGGATTTGGCCAATGCTACTGCATATCTGAAGAAAGAGTTTGAAGTAAAAGACCTTGGGAAAACCAAACTCTGTCTTGGTCTTCAGCTAGAGCATAGAGCAAATGGCATTTTTATTCATCAATCTGCGTACACTGAGTGACTGCTCAAAATGTTTAATATGGAGAGTGATCATTCTTTAAGCACTCCTATGGTGGTACGTTGTTTAGACCCTAATAAAGATCCATTTCAACCTAAAGAGTTTGATGAAGAGATACTTGGCCAAGAGGTGTCGTATCTTAATACTATTGAAGCATTGATGTATCTAGCACAATGTACAAGATCAGATATCATATTTGCGGTCAATGTGCTTGCTCGATATAGTTCTGAGCCAATCCGGAGACACTAGAACGGAATTAAACATATTTTCCGTTATCTCTGTGGTACTATAAATTTGGGATTGTTATATTCAAATAATACAACTAACTCGGGGTTAGTTGGTTATGCAGATGCGGGATATAGATCTGATCCGCACAAAGCTTGATCCCAAACTGGATATTTATTTTGTTATAATGGCACAACCATTTCATGGCGGTCTACTAAATAGACATTGGTTGCCACATCTTCCAACCACTCTGAACTTATTGCTCTTTATGAGACAGGCAGAGAGTGTGTTTGGTTAAGATCAGTTATAGCTCATATAAGGAATGCATGTGGGTTAAATCTGACTACCACTACGCCTACTATCATTTATAAAGATAATGTTGTTTGCATAGCACAAATTAAAGGTGGGTATATAAAAGGTGATAGGACTAATCATATATCACCAAAATTTTTCCATACTCACGAGCTTCAGAAAAATGGAAAGATAAATGTTCAACAAATTCGTTCATGTCACAATCTTGTTGATTTATTCACAAAATCCCTGCCTACATCTACATTTGAGAAATTGGTATACGGCATCGGTATGAGAAGATCCAATGAGAAGAAAGATTGACAGTTTACTTCCAGACTCATGCTAATCGTTTCAGGGGAAGCGAAAATGTTGCAGTATTGTACTCTTTTTCCCTCATCCCAGTTTTTTGTCCCAATGGGTTTTTCTGGTTTGAGGTTTTTAACGAGACAGCTTATGCACATGATATTACAAAGTTAAATTCAAGGGGAAGTATTATAATATTGAACATAAACTTAGTAATTAAGTAAACTTGGTGATCAAGCTAAACTTGGTGATCAAGTTATATGGATCATTTTTTCTCTATAAATACATGTAATGTATGGAATGAAAAACACACCAAAATCTCTCCTCTCATCTACTTTTCTCTTCTCGTCTCGTCTTTTATTTACGCATTGCTTTCGTACGTTTTTCGTCTGTTCTACTTCAAGCTTATATTATAGTTATCGTATTTATTTACAACATGGTAATAATTCATCAAGATCATGTTAAAAAAAAAAAAAACCTTCAATATTTTCTTTCAAATTATAACATGTTTAGCTTTTTTCTTTTTTATATTAAATCCATGTATGATATGACCATGAGGCCTTTTTTCCAGCTGAGGTGGAATTTACTTTTGTTGATGAGTGCCACGTAAGCGCCCTAGGAAGTTGAAAGTTGAAACCAAGTAATGCTAATTTAATTGGGTCACATGGGAGGCATGTGAGTTTCTGTATTTAAGCTTTTAATACTCCTATTTATTTAATATTTATTTATCCTTTTCTTGAGGGCCGGCAATATTTATCCTTAATTAATCACAAGGAATAGTAGTTTAATTCTATAAATTAATTTTGAAATGCAAATACGATTATTTAGTTATTTTAATATTCTCACCACCACCCCCTAAAACTAAGCGGTTAATTTTGTAATTTGTCCGTTTCACCAGTTCATTGATATCATGATCCGTTGTTTCTTCTGATTTCATCCAGTTTCTCTCTTCTGATTCATACATTGCAGATTACCGCGCGGTCAAAGGTAAATCATTTTTACCAATGCTGAATCCTGGGTATTCGTTTTGGGGTTTGGGAAATATGGAATTAGTCGTTTTCAATGATCTATTTTGCGTTTGTTTTTATTTCTCGATTGAGCTCAAGCATTAATTTCAATTATTTGTTGTTTTTTCCCCTAATGTTAACTTTAATTTGAATAGGCTATTTGGATTCATTTAAAATGAACACGCATGTAATTTGAAATTCGCTTTCTGTTTATGATTTGATTTTAATGATCTTAATTGCGATAGGCGTGTATGTGGTTGGGTGCATTGCATTATTCAGTGTCGGCTATCTTGATAATTTAGTTCATATAGAATTTTGGAAGTTTGAATGAGTTATTTGTTGTGGTTGAATTAATAAATGCTGGAACTGCAGGGATTCAAAGTGATGGGAAATTGTTGTTTTCGTGCGATCCAGTAAGGATAGGCTGGGATTAGAGATGTCAGAAGGTGAATCACCCGATCTGGACCAATTCGAGAACGACTCATCTGTTCGACAAGTAGTTGCCAATGGGATTTGCATGAGAACAAATGTAGTCGAAGCGAAGCTTGATGAGGGCAATATCCAAGAGGCTGAATCCGCATTGCGAGAAAAACTATCACTCAATTTTGAGGTTGGATTCGTGAAAGGCCTTCCTTTTTACATTTCCTAATAGGCATATAATATCTTATTCCTATCTGCATTATGTTTTTCTCTATATAGGAAACTGAACTTTCATTTGTAATGGAAAAGTAAGTCTTTCTGCTGTTAAAGATTTATTTTGTAGAATTATATTTTGTTGCTTGCCATGCCTCTGAAGTGATCAAACTGGCATTGTCTATGTTTTGTTACTTGTCTGTCCCTGGAAGAGACATAAAATTGGGCTAAGTAATCTCAAATGTTCTTTTTCTATGTTTTTGCTTCAGATTCTGCATCACTAAATCTTCCCTCTCTGCCTTCATTTAAATCTGAAAAAGACTTTGGCGCCCCTTACACTCAAGAATTGGGCATCTTTCTATCATACTATCAATCTCTTAGAAAGCTTCAGATTTTGATGGAAGTTTGATTTTCTCAGAATATATCCTAAACCCAATTTCAATGATCCTGTATTAAGAGCCTGGGGTCTCGAAAACCAAGTAATTTTTGCTGGGAGCAGTTATGTATAGAAATTTTTGCTAGGAAATCTAGATATCTGATTCTCAATTTCTCAAGGAAATTAAATTTGTAGATTCTGAGGTTCTATTACTGTCAGCTGCCTTCTCCAATTTCACTCTTTTCTGTTAGTTTTTTTAAAGATTGATAAGTCACATGGGTGCTTATACACTAGTTTAAATTGCCACTGCAAATTGAAAATTTGTTTTTTATTTCTTTTTGTGTGTGTTCGAGCTTCTATATTTGATCTATCCACATGAGTGTAAATTTGTTTATTCTCAGGATTTTCCATGACCATATCCACTGCCCTTTAGGTTGCATTTTGAATGAAGGGTTTGAATTGATTTATAAATTCATTAAGGTTGTTTGGTTAAGTTCATTTAGTGTTGAATTTGAGATTCTTCACTTTCATTTTCATCTATTTCTTGTGTGATTTTGGTAGGCTCTGTATCCATCTATTTCTGTGAAGGGTGCGGCTATCCGCACCCCAGAACTTACTACCTTTACTATTTGTTTCATGACTGAAATGAAGGTAAGCGTCAAAAATGACACTGTATCAAATTATTTTCAGGAAGCAAGAGCACTTCTTGGAAAGTTAGAATATCAACGAGGAAATGTTGAAGCTGCTTTGCGGGTCTTTGATGGCATTGATCTTCAAGCTGCTATTCAACGGATGCAACATTCCCTGGGTGAGAAACAGACTTCAAAAAAGGGTCGTTCTCGCAGTGAATCGGCATCTACCGTCTCACAACATGCTACTAACCTTATACTTGAGGCCATATATTTGAAAGCCAAATCTCTTCAGAAGCTGGGAAAATTAACTGGTAACGTTCTATTCAAATCATTTTGAGGAGTTCTGAGATAATCATGAACTTTATCTAAATTTCTGACTCCTCTTTCTATAACAAACATAATTTCCCCTAAAACCTTAATTATGAAATATATTTATCTGATTAGATTCAAACTTTGCTTGATATTCCTAGAGGCGGCTGGGGAATGCAAAAGTGTGCTTGATGCAGTAGAAAAGATTTTCTCTGATGGTATACCTGATGTGTTGGTTGAAAATAAGCTTCAAGAAACCGTTAGCCATGCTGTTGAACTTCTACCGGAATTGTGGAAGCAAGCTGGATGTTATCCTGAAGCGTCCGCTGCCTACCGCCGAGCCCTACTAAGCCAATGGAATCTTGACAATGAACGTTGTGCAAGGATTCAAAAAGCATTTGCAGTTTTCTTGTTGTATAGTGGGTTTGAGGTTGGCCCACCCAGTTTAGCTGTACAAGTTGAGGGTTCTTATGTACCCAAGAATAACCTGGAAGAGGCCATTTTACTTTTGATGATTGTTATGAGAAAGTTTTACCTTGGTAAGACCAAATGGGATCCATCAGTGCTAGAGCATCTTACTTTTGCTCTATCTCTGTGCAGCCAAACTTCAGTTCTAACAAAGCAACTTGAGGAGGTCATGCCTGGAGCAATACATCGTATAGACAGATGGAAAGCTATGGCATTGTCATTGGCTGGTGCTGGACAGAACAATGCTGCCTTAGATCTGCTGAGGAAATCTCTACACCAGCATGAGGAGCCTAATGATGTCATGTCTTTACTGCTAGCGGCCAAAATATGCAGTGAGAATGTTTTTCTTGCTGCAGAGGGGGTGAAATATGCACAAAGGGCGATCGTTAATGCAGTTGAATCAAATGCACATTTAAAAGGCGTTGGTCTGCGTATGTTGGGCCTTTGCTTGGGAAAGCAAGCAAAAGTTTCTTCTTCAGACTCTCAGAGATCTCGTCTTCAGTCAGAGGCTCTAAAATCATTAGAAGCTGCATTAGCCTTAGAGCCTGAAAATTCAGATCTCACATTTGAGTTGGGATTTCAGTATGCTGAGCATCGAAATCTTGATGCAGCCCTGCAATATGCCAAGCAGTATTTAGATGCGACTGGAGGATCCATGATGAAAGGTTGGAGACTGCTTGCTTTAATTTTATCTGCCCAACAACGTTTTTCAGAGGCTGAAGTGGTTACTGGTGCCGCCTTGGATGAAACTTCTAGATGGGATCATGGGCCACTCCTCAGGATAAAAGCAAAGCTCAAAATTTCTCAGTCACTGCACAAGGATGCCATTGAAGCTTATCGCAATCTTCTTGCATTAGTACAAGCCCAAAGAAAAACTTGCGGACCTCTTGTGAGTGCACTTCAGGTAGAATTATGGATCTTACATGCTCAGCCAATTCCATATGATGTAGAATTCTGTTTATAATTTGCTAAAAGTATGTTTTACGTGTTTTTTTATGATGTAGCATTGGTGATCTTTTTAGCCTTGTATTCGAACATTTTTTTTGATAACAAGTGTGGTCTCTTGCATGTAAGGTGGAGGATGGGAATGCAAATGAATTTGAAGTCTGGCATGGATTAGCAAAATTATACTCAATCCTTTCTCATTGGAAGGATGCAGAGATATGTTTAACGAAAGCTAGAACCCTGAAAGAGTATTCAGCAGAAACCCTGCACACAGAAGGTAAGAAGTTGATTTTTTTAGGTTAAAAAAGTTTAAAGAAATGCAAAAATGGTCTACAATTGTTTTATAACTTTGAGTTCAAGTTTAGTCAAGTCACAGAGAAAATTTAGGCCAGTGATATTTACTGGTGACTGGACTGTTTCTTCAATTTAATCCAGAGCAGCTAAAGTTCCTGAGAATACACTTTCAAAATTATGTGAATAAAAACCCTGCAATCTGGATGCAAAATATCCTCTTTGAATTTCCCTGAACTTAAATTGGTAGCAAAATGAAGCTTATGGTGATCAAATCAAGTAGTATGAAGCTTAACTATCACTTATGAGAGACTAAACTAGTTGCATCTATGATCCTGCATGTTCAAATGGGTATGTCGTGCCTGGTAAGCTTTACTTGGTTGAAGAAAAGGCTACGGATGTGGTTGAATCAAGAAGTGCTAACTATGAGCCAGCATTGTTGAAATACATGATAAACGTAAAACTATGTTAAATGATAGTGCTTACAATCATTCATTACTGCTTATTTATTCCTCAACATAATCATGCTTAATTTTGTTTCCTCGTCATATTTTGTACCAGGTGTAATTCACGAAAAACAAGGCCGTGTCAACGATGCTTTAGCTGCTTATATCAACGCCCTATTACTGGAACCAAAGTATGTGCCTTGCAAGATATTAATCGGTGCTGTTTTGTCTAAGATGGGATCAAAGATGTTGCCAGTGGCTAGAACTCTAATCTCAGACGCACTAAGGCTTGAACCCACGAACCATATGGCTTGGTACCATTTAGGCATGGTTCACAAGGAGGATGGCCGGATAGCTGATGCTGTCGACTGTTTCCAGGCCGCTTCCGTGCTTGAAGAATCCGAACCAATAGAGAGTTTCAGTGCCTTCTGTTGATGGTTTTCTTAAATTGTTCCAAATATCATTCTTTGATTCTTTGTTCCAACTCGAAGGTCTGTTTATTAATTAGAACGCAAACTGTTTAGACTTTTGGAGAAGTGTCATATTTCACTTGTAAATGATTTTTTTTTAACTTGTTAGAGTTGGTTCCTTCTATTTCATTTTTGAAACTGTGTAATCAAATTTTTGTTACTAAAAATATGCTTCACATATATCAAATGCAATACCTTACTTGTTAAGATTGAATACTGTGTTTTACTGTGATTGGTAGGTAATTTTTGTAAGATAATTGTTTGATAGAATTTTGGTACAATGACATTTATTTTGATACAAAATAAACTGTTGAAACCATAGTTATTTTGGGAGAAAAACGAGTATAAGTTTTTATGTGTATGGGCATAATAAATCAATTAGTACATCATGATAACATATGTGGATGGATGACTTGGCTGCTTGAAAAGTGCTCATCATTCATCTCTTCGCTTTCTTTTCTATAAATATATAGGTAATTATTAGGTATGTGACAATCACCTACATTGAGTCATTTTAGGTTTAATAAAGTGTATTAAAAATAGCTTATTTTCAAGCTATATTTTAGGTTTAATCGTTTCATAAACTTTAAATTATCCACAAAGTCCAAAAAATGAAAGAGAACAAATTTGACATCATCTCATAAAACACTCTCATATTAAGTGAAATGTTATCCTTTTCCCTGTTGATATAATCTGTACTAGGATTTTATGACATATGATATGTGTTAAAATTATGAAGAAAAATAAGGAAGTAGGTCTCCTGTGTAACTGGTGCATGGATCTTAGATCCATGCATTCGGGTCGGGTCAGGCCGAATCCACACATTTTCCTTTTTTTTTTCTTGACCTTTATATTATATTAGTCATACATTTATGTTATATCAGTCATATCCTTATGTCCAAATTTCATACTCTTAGTGCAATACTTTAATTTAAAAAAAAAAAAATTTGATGGCCTCCATACTATGTTAATCATATTTTTATATTGTATTAGTCATACTTTTATATATCAATATCATACATTTATGTAATACTTTAACCATAAACCCTAATTTTGGCACAAGTTGTAGATGTTTACCTTTATGTGATATTACTCATACATTTATGTGATATTATTTATACATTTATATCAACATAAATATACATTTATATAATATATAAAGGTACAACTAATATAATTAAAAGGTATGACTAACATAACTAAATGTATGACTAATATAACTAAAAGGTATGAAAGGTATTAATAATTGTCTGAAAATATGTTAAGGTACATATAAAAATATAAAATGTATGACTAACATAACATAAAGATATGTTTAACACTACGTAAAAATATGTGTAATACTATATAAAAATATAACATTTATGATCAAATTTAGACGAATTTGTGTGTGATCTTGGGACACGTACGGGCGCGTGGCTACATATGGGAGACTTTTAAGTATATAAAAGTTATTGTCAAAATAAGGTGGATCCAGAATGCACACGTGGATTGGAGTACATTTATTAAATGAAGAGAAGCAAACGTGTGAAAGTTGGCAGACAGCTGGCTGTGAGCAGATAGAGAGAGAGAAGGTGTTTGACAATCCCATGTCACCTTTAGACAAACTGCTTTGACAACGATTGGCGGCGTTTTTGTCCTTTTCTGCCTCTTTAGTTATTTTATTATTATTATTATTATTTAAAACTGCACACATTCCAATTAAGTATTTTATTTTCAATGTCGAATTCATTTTCTTTATAACCTTGTTCCAATCCAATCCTTTTAGATCATTATAATGTAAATATCGAATGTGTCTGAATAATTTGGTAAAAGGTAAACTTTTTAATTTTCTTGCTTCCTTAAAATCTGAATAAAAGATATGTTAGATGATGAAGACTTAAATCGAGGCAAATAAATAAGATACTCGTTTCAATGAAAATATTACCCCCCTTCAAAAAAGATAGCTCATTTCATTTTATTTCCACATAAATTATAAATGGTGTGACAGAAATTTAGTTATTAGATAAGATATTCAAAAGATTTTACAAGGAGTGTATCTCATCATCAAGTCCAATGTACAGTTGTAAAATTGAATTGATCCAAGAACTTATCTCACTTTTTGACGTTCCCTATATTCATCACTCCTAGCATAATCCTCATTTATTTGTAGTACTTCAACAATTATTTGTGGCCTAAAGAATTGTATAAAGTTAAATGACTGCAATTAGATGAAAACAAGTTACTGATCTAATTGCTCTATACATGGTGAAATAATTTCATCGTGATTTTATTGGCGGTGGTCAATTTGGAAGTATCGTAAGTGAAATATTCTATTGTTGAGCAAATTTTTAGTGAAATATTATATTATCGAAAGTAGTTAGTTAGCAATTTATTTAATGATCATTCAGTAACAATTCAAACTTTGGTATTTTAGTGAAAAAAGATGATGAATTGTCATGAAATATATTTAATTTTTCTTTATTAATAATTCTAATGACGGCATATGATTATTCTTTAAGTTCGAATTTAGTTATCTAATTTAATTATCGCAGGCAAAATAAAGATTTTGTTGGATATCCAATAAAATGACTACTTCATGAGTTTAAAATGTAAACAAATAATTTTTTGATGGGTATATTTATTTTGAGTTTTCTGTATCTAAGATTGAAATTTTCTATCTCATTTTTTATAAATTGCATATATATCAATCATTACCAACAACACGTTTTCATAATAAAAAATCTAATTCAGTCATTACTAATAATATTTTTTCATAATAAAACAACTTTCATGCTATCATATCAGACAAATAAACATTTTTCATTACTCACATTCATTGCATAATAGATAATTTCAGAGTCTGGTTTCTCCTTACCTCCCAAATTAAAAATAGACATACCCTACATGTTTTGCTGATTGAGTTTTTATTATGAAATGGGTAGGGCTGGTTTTTAATTATACTTGAAACAAGTACGATTGCATGTAAATTCTATTGACTTCGACTTTGAGTTTCAACTAAGATTTCCTCAAAAGTCAAATATCATGCTACTTATTATCCCTACTTTATCTAATCTCATCCAATGGTCAATAGTGCTATGTTCATCCATAACACTATTAATTACCTCCCTTGTCCCGCCTTCCATAACTCGTTAAAAAAAATAAAAAATCATTATTTATTTATTTAAATCCAATTTCAAAAATAATAAAAATATGGCGATATATAAATTACATACATACAATTAAAAAAAAGAATTTACTCTTAAAATAGAAGAATTTACAAATTTACAGCTTCTTATTAATTTCATTTTCACCCTCCAATGTTTGCTTCTAGTCCCAGAATTCCACCAACATGCGAGTTCCTAAATTTATTTCTATCTAGAAGCAAAAATTGCAAAGCGAATAGGACCGGGGCCTCCGCCCGACCCGTTTGACTTCCTCGGACGACAGTTGACTTTTGGCGCGCACGTTAGCTCTATTTCAAAGTATCCCACAAGGATGCGCACTCCCGCCTGGCGAACCCGACCCGCTTTTCCTTCAAGTCATAAACCACCTCAAACCCCTGCTGTTGGTAGTTCCCCAGCAGCCCCGCCGGCCCGCCGCCCTCATCGCCGCCGTCCATCACCATCATGCACCCCACCTGCCGCTTCGCCACCCCATCGAAGAACTCGTAGAAGTAATTCCTCTTCGGCATCACCACCGTCGAATTGCCCCCCAAATGTAACGCCAATTTGGGCACATTGCTGAACAATTTATCCCCCTTGTTTTCGTAGTAACACGGGCTCAGCCCCGTCGTGTCCTCCACCGCCCTCGCCCGCCGGTAAATTGCTCCGACGCGGCTGTCGAATTTCGCCACCACCGTTCGGTAGAACTTTTTCGGTAGCATAGTGAATGTGGTCCCTGAGTCCACCACCATCCCGCCATTGCCTCTCCGGTCGACTCTCCGCAGGCTCCGCGGGGCCGGAATTCTCATCTTTCCGATCGATACCGCCTCCAATCCGACGCAGTAGAAGTACGAGTGCTTGGGATTATCCAGCATCGGCGTGTAGCTGTACGAAACAGCATCTTCGCTGCCAGTGAGTTCGTCCTCGAACTGTTTGTCGAAACGCCCCAGAAGGAGTGGACTCGGCCTGGAAACTCGGGGAGTATCAAACGAGTGCGAAATCAAACAGTAAGAGAAATAGTTGCCGATATCAGGCGAGGTGGTCGAGAGCTGAGCCGGAAAGGAGAGCTTCCCACGCCCAAATCCGGCGACGCCGATCGGCTCGCCGAGAGAGCTGTGCGCGCAGCCGAAGGTGAATTTCGGCAGCTTCAGCGACGGCGCGGACAGGGGGAACGACAAGGTGTCTTCGTGGAGTTTGGCGACAAAGCTTCCGTCGCCGTAGGCGTAGTAGAAAGGGGGGCAGGAATAGGACTTGCAGTCACTGATTTCGATGGTTTCGAGGGGGCATTTGGCAATGGCGCAGAGGTCGGAGGAGGGGAGCGAGGAGTGGACGGCGGAGCAGGCGGCGGACTTGCAGGTGGTGGAGGCGGCGGAGGAGAGGTTGAGGGGGCCGGGGTGGGGGATGGAGGAGGGGGAATACTTGCCTTCACAGAGAATGCATTCGAAAGGGTGGCAGGGGAGCCAAACGACGTCGCTTCCAGTGTCCATGTAGAGGGAGATGGTTTGGGAGCCGAGGGAAAAGGAGAGAGTGTAGTCGGAGCCGGGGGAGAGGGGGAGGGAGACCTGGCGGCGGAAGTGGTGGCGGAAGCGGGCGGCGGAGCGGGAGGAGGTGGACTTGAGGAGGTGATGGGTGGAGTTGTAGAGAGGGGGGGAGAAGGAGTGGGATAAGGGGAGGAGGAGAGAGGAGGAAGAGAGAGGAGATTGGAGAGAGAGGAGAGTGAGGAGTAGGAGGAAGAAAAGAGGGGAAGCCATTGGAGAAGAAACAGAGTACTGGAGTGAAAAAGGTGGGTTTTAAAAGGAATGGAAGTTTCTGGTAGGATGGATGCTTGGCTTCTTCTAAAGAAAGAATCTTCTTTTTTATTTTATATCAAATATTTGATCGCAATTTGGAACCAATGGCCATATCAATATAGTCAGTAGCATGGTTGTACCGTTGTACAGTTGTACCTCAGGGGTTTTTGTGGAAATTCACTCTTTGCAAATGCTGCAAAAATTGTTTCTTTCAAGCATTCAAAGTTTATTGGAAAGGGGGCACTGCCACTCCTTGATATTTTGCAAAAAAGATAGGGGGTATTTTCATAATTTCACATTTGAAAAAAATGGTTGTGTACTTCCATCTAATTAATTATTGCAAATTTATGCTCTTAGTTTTAAATTACTGTATTTTGTTTTTATTAATTGGCTGCTAGTGTTCATAAAGAAGTTCATTTTCACAATTAAGAAATAGATTGAATGAACTTAAAGTTTCTATGATATTCATGTTTAGTGTCTTTATTTAAAACATGATAAATATAAGCGGTTAGTCTCAATGAACATCAAGTAGACAACATAGGAAAAAGGAAATTAAATATATTTTTAATAAGAAAAGGTTGATTGTAATTTTGAGATGAATAAAAAATTTATTTTTACATGTTTGAGTGGAAGAAGTAATTCACATCATAACTATGTGCTAAAATAGTCTGTGAATGGAAGTAGTTCTTGAATTGACTAATTACTTTATTAAATTGTATAAAGTTTTGTGAGTCATATGATTGATGCACACGAGATTCTATTTTCTTATCAAATATTTTATTTTATGGGAGTTTAAAAACTCAAACTGTCAAACATCATCCTAGTGGTATTTGCATCTTCCGACTTAAACAAGTTCTTAAATTATATATTTTTCATCTCAATGTTAACTCAACAATACAGTATCAATAAATATAACTACACATGCAACCAACAATTACAATAGGCTAGTAATAAAGCGTGTCTCCGTTTTCCCAATTAGAAATTTGTAGGTGTCAAAATTCTTTTTAGCACTAAACGACAATGTGACTCACATAAAACGACATGCCCGACATGAGCAAACAAAGGCTAGTGAGTAGGAAAGATTGAAAAAGAAAATTAAATAAATAAATAAAGGAGGATATGGTGTGGCTTGGAATTGATTCTCAAAGATGGAAGAGGGCCTCATTTTATTTTTAGACCTATGATTTATTGCTTATTTTGTCCAGCTACTAAAGTTTGGTGCCTTACCAAACTCTAATCATAACTATTTAAAAGTTTAGCGTACTATAATTGAAGCATAATATCTACTCCCCTTGTTTAAAAAAATTTATTATCTTCCACTTTAGTACTATTTTCCTCTTTTTGCCAATTGAATGAAAATAAAAACCTTTCATAAGGTGAGAAGTCTCAGTTTACCCTTCAATTTGATCGGTAATTCAATCACTAAACAATTGTTATAATTAATCAAAATTTAGTTGTTAGGGTGTTATAGAAATTTAGATTAAAAACTAATTTTAACTTTTTTAAAGCAACTCTTTTTTTTTTTAAGAACAAAAGGAGTGTTTAAAATAAATATTTTTTCGAAGAGTATCTTTGTCACTTTTCCCAATATATTTTGATACATAACTATTCCTCTCATGCCAATATAAGATTCTCTCTTCTCCAAAATTATAACTTTTTTTGGATGGATGAAAGTATATATAATCGTTTATAAGCTTTCGATTATACTTACATCTCTCCTTTTATTCAATTAAAATTATGTTTGACTTTATACTTATTTCACAAGGGTGGCAGATCTTAATGACTTAATTATGAGTGTGTATATGTGTATAAATTTGAATGATCCCTGCATGGGTTCATGGAGTTTTTAATTGGGAAAAATATGATGAATAATCATTGAAACATTTCATTGTCTATAATGATCCAAATTTAAAAAGTAAAGAAGAAAGCGTAGCTTACCTAAAGCATCGACATCAAATTTGTATTCAAATTGAATAGATTCTTCTTTCTTAGACTATTCCTTTTTAAAGTCAATAAATTGGGCAACCATCATCTACCATCCAATCTTTGTTAATTAAATAGTCTCATCAATCATTTAAGTGAAAATGATAGAGAAAGTTAAGTGAGAGTGATGTCCAACTAATCATACCCTATCCCAATCTAATCTTATCACTATATTATTAAAACATATTTAATGTAGTTTCCTGCCTACTAGATTCTAGGTAATTAATAGAAAGAAAAATAAACACAAATGTTCATACGAGACCATCTCGGTGTTATAATAATCTGAGACTTAATATTATATATATATATATATATATATCAATAAATCAATTATGAAGTTTTGAGGACTCTTTTAGGTCAAAAACAATGTGCACATAATACTACTGTAATTATTTCTTGTCCTAGAGTCATACTCATTATTTATGAAGTTTTGAGGACCCTTTTAGGTCAACAACAATGTGCATATAAATACTACTGTAATTACTTCTTTATCAAATATTAACAATGAATTTGCTTTAAGCCTAGTACTTATTATATAATACAGAAAATATAAAATTCAGCTAATCATGTCACATAAAGTAAGGTCCATTACAAAAAATAAGGAAGCTTACATATAAATACTTCCAAACAAAAAGCAAAGGAGGACAACCTACTCAATTATTTTGGTTGTTTCTTTTGTTTATTTGTCAGCAAGAGACATACACAATAAAAAGTTGTTGCTATTCTTTCCATAGCAACTCCAATAAGTTGTTGTCTCCAAAAATATAGTAAACCAATTATAACTTTTTCAAGTTAGAGAAAATGTTCTGCACAATTTCACTCTACCAAATCTATAGCAAGAACCTTAGCTAGCAGGCTACCACACTTAATTAAGTATGAAAAAACAAACAAAAAATCAAAATAAAGGTTTATATGAAAAAGAATTCAAATATGTATTTTAAGAATGATGAATGTCTAAATATGTCTAGATAAATCAAAATTTAAAACGGTTGAATAAGGTGGAAATGAGTGAGTTGATTAAAAGTAAAAGTTAGACTGTGCCTTGCTTTGATGTTTTTATGTCTTAAAAAAATGTCATCTGATTCTTGGTCAATCGTGATCTATTGTTATTCTTAAATATGGATGATCTGAAACTATTTTGGAACTGTGTAAAAGGTTTTAAGAAGGTCGGGGTTTAATTTTTTGGATTGCTTACAAAAAGCTTATAATAAGGTAAAATAATTACCAACAAACTTTTATTGACCAAGATTTAAAAAAAAAAAAAAAGGATAATTGCACCTACTAATTACTACTTATTTTATCATGAATAATTGTAGTTTAAAAGCTAATTTTTCTTTTAAATTAATTGTGATTTTTAACTTATATACAACTCCTAATTTCCAACCACTAACATGCGCATTTTTTGTTAAATTTTTGGCATTTGATTGTACTAATTATTTTTTGCATTTTTTGTTAAATTTTTGGCATTTGGTTGTACTAATTATTTTTTAAATTTTTTTAATATTATTTCTAAAGGACACTTATTTATGATCGAGGTAATTATAATTCACATGGAAGGTTTGTTTGGATGCAATTGATCATTCTTTTCCAAGGAAGGTACTGAACAAGACGTACACAAATGGGCCATGGGCCCATGGTTGTTGAGGCTTCGAAATGGGCCTCAATTCTTTTTCCTCACTTAACCTTTATTTTCATAAAAGAAAGTACTTGAAAGTTGAAAGTATGAATGAGTAGTGATGTATTCAACATTTCACATCGAATGCCCAAAAATTAAATAAATATATATTAACCGAATATATAGGCTTTGTTTAGAGATATTTTTTTCATTTCAAATATCATACCAATTATTTTGAGCCACTGTTAGAGGGCCACATTTCAGGTGGTTTATTTAATGTTGATATGTTATAGTTAGTGGGAGTGTAGCGTGTTAACAGTAATTAATTTTTGTTGCCATTAATTAATTCCACAATAATTACTCTGGTAATTTTACAGTGGAATTTGCTAAAAGTTGTGTAATAGGTGCAGTGCATATTAGAATATCTATCCAATTGTCACTATAATTCATGCTATAATAAAAAACACCATGTTTTATATTTATCATTCACATACATAACCATGTGTATCTGTAAATGAACGATATATGCTTAATCAATACAACTCACTAGATATAGCATTTACAAGATTTGTATATTGTCTCTTGTCGCAAATAAATCTACATAATACTGACAACCACACTTTCAAACATATCTAAAATTTTGTGATGCACTAATGTAAGGTAATTATGAGGCCACGCAACACTTTTTAACTAATTCCTACCGATTTAATTTCGATCATTATGTTATTTAATTTAATTCATTAATGCACTCATTAAAGAACTCTGATATATAATGTGAAAATTAATGAAATACAAAACAAAAACTTCAAACACTTTTGATTAAATAAATATTGTAGATTGATCACATATATTCTACAAACGATTTTATTATCCATTGAATCATTGGTTTGGGTTTTTATCGGCCTCCAAAGCTTTCACAATAACAAAGGCAATATCAAAAGCATTATCCGACATCGTATTAATCCTTGAATAAGCACGTGCGATTTGTCCAAGTTCCAACTGACACGAACGAGGTACTTTAGATGCTTCTTCCACACTCTTTCTTGCTCCTACAAAATCCTTTTTTTCAAACATAACTTTTGCTTCACTTAACTGCTTCATAGCCATGTTATAGTTTTGCAGGCAATTCTCATACTTCTTTATGGTTGGAATTGCAGTACTTTGTCTTTTAAGTGATTTCTCGAACAACATAATCGATGACTTGGCTTGAGATATCGCAATGTCTAAAGAACCTAATCCCAGATTGTCAAGTGTAGAAGCGAAACGAGTCTTGGGATTGAATCGAAGAATACGAACACACTCTTTAGGGTTCTTTGTTTTCGGACACACTTCATCAAAAATCTTTTTAGTAGGTTTTGTAGTTTTTGCATTGCTCATGTATTTTGTATTCGTTGTGATGATTATAAATAAAGAGAGCAATAAAATTAGAGATGATGAAGCAAAGAATGACTTCATCTTTTACTTTGGTGAAGTGGTTGTGTACAATTGCAATTTTCATCCCCTTTAAATAGGTTAAATAGATGAAAATCATCTTTCTGCTTTTCTGAATGCTCATATCTATTATCAATGTTAAAGAGTTGAAAGTCAATGCCATTCTCATCACTTTTGTCATGATTGATTTTGTGCATGCTTATAGAAGTCAAAAGAGATCTTAGCTATTATGTCATCCTCATACTCCTGTTAATTCATTTTTATACTCACCTCGTCCCAAAATAAATGTCGTTTTATGTGTTTTTATGTGTATGGATTGAGAAAATGATATAAAAACCGATCTACCCATCTTTAATTTGATATGAGTAAAAAAAAGGTATTTTTGGTAGATTATTGGTAAATACATTTTGAAATCCTAAAATTACAATTATTTTGAGATGAATTTCTTTTGTTAAAACAACATTTATTTTGAGATAACGGGAGCATATGATTGTGAAATAATGGCAAAAACTACTCGATTTTAATGTTAAATTTAATTACAATAAATATCCAATTATCTTTGGAATTTTACAATTAAACTGCTTTTTATTTTATACAAGTGGTTTATGTTTTAAATGGACTAATAAAATTTTCATGAATTTTAATGTATGCTAATTATCTACGAGTTACTCTAAAAAATTTCCACAATTCGACTGTGTCAGAAAGGTTCAACAAGTTCACTAGATAGGTATGGTATTATGATTTTGACAAAGTAATTATAAAATTTGATCGATGTATATTGGAGTTTCTTTCTTTTTTTTGCATGTAATAATATTTTATTTAAATTGCCAATTTCATGTTGTGTATATTAAATAATATTTGTATAAATATATTATAAAAAATATATATATTGTGAACCTTGATACTCGGCCCGATCCATAACCGGCCCGCTTGTTAAAAACATCAAATTTCGGCCCGACTTTCTAAAGCCCCAATTGTGGTAGTGTGATGCTCTCCCTGCTCCTCCCTAAACCCATACTCTGCGCATTTCCCCGTAGCTCCACCACCGCCAGAAGCATGGCCTCCGCCGCCGGGTTGACTCAGCGAATGTTTCAGCTTAAAACCGACCCACTCACTGGAAACTCCGAGTGGGTCGTCATTGAAGAAGAAGAAGACGACCATGGAAATCAAACTACCCCAAAAGCACTTCTGGCTACGACGTCGTATCTCGATATGCTCAACGATACCCGGCGTAACACAGCTTTCCGTCTCGCCATTGATAAGACTGTCACAAAGCCCTGCCACGTTCTTGACATTGGGTACTCTTGAATAAAATTATGAATACCATGATGAATTTCAGAATTATTGCGCCAAGTGATATACATCCATGTTATACACTACTATTTTCAATTTATAATTGTTGGAAGGTGACTGATTCGAATTATTATATATTGAACCAAAACCTGAATTTGAAGAAATTGTATTGTTTCTATTGATATGTTCTTTTCATGAATAGAAGTAGAAAGATGAAAAATAGTTTAAAATTTATACACTAACTTCAGAACTGTTCATTACATGAAAAATCCATGAAGACTGTAATTGTTAACTACATTATGCTTTACAGTGATTTTTTTAGACTCAGGAATGGGTATATTTTGAACAGTGCAGGGACAGGATTGCTGTCAATGATGGCAGCTCGGGCTATGGGCCTTACTGATTCGAACGGGAACTCTAGTTCAAATGGGATGGTGACAGCTTGTGAGTCATACCTTCCTATGGTAAAATTAATGAAAAAGGTTCTCCGAACCAACGGCTTGGATGGGAAAATACGAGTCATAAATAAGAGGTCAGATGAGTTGGAAGTTGGCTTGGATATCCCATCACGTGCTGATATTCTTGTGAGTAGCAATTCTATGATATATTTTCTAAACTTGCAGAGTGATAGTAGATGATGGATTTTGTGTTCGGTGGAGTGAGTATGACTGTATGAGTATCCCTGTGTTAATCAATATGGTTGCTACTTTCACATGGAACCGATGTGGGATATTGTTACAATCCATCCCCCTTCAAACCGGATGTCCACAGACGGCACACTCCAGGTGGCAACCCACATAACAAGGCCCACTTCCCCCTTGGGCCCACATCTGGGGTGGCAAACCCTGGGCCCACCATCGGGTAGCCCCTTTTTGCAGCCCGCCCGAATCCGGCAACTCGGACCAAATTGTTAGGCATATAAGATAGGGAGTCCTAACTTAACCCAAAACCATGGTCAAAGGTAAATGATTGACTCCCACTTATATACCTTTCCACACTTTCATGTGGAACCAATGTGGGATATCGTAACAATGGATATCCAAACTCTTCCAAGAAGAAAATGGTGATTAAAGGAAAATTTTAATGTTTAGTTGATATGCAATTGCTTCTTAGTAGAAGTATAAAATATATTTTCTCCTTATTCGTTTTCTGGAGTGGAGGGAAGCTTTAGAGTAGAGGTTTATGCAGTTTTGTTTAAATGAATAATTTGCCAATGAAGTAGCTTTTGAGAAACTGGGGCATTTACTCCCTCTACCAAATCCAATACCAAATGTGTGCGCATCTCTACTTACGACAGGCAGTGTCTGCTGTCTATATCTGGGAATGACCTGCATGCACATTTCTTCATTGTTTCTGACTGCAGTAAAATAATGTGCCATCTGAGTTTCTTGTTCAATGCTGTTAGCTTATATGTTGTGCATCACTGCCTGGATGCATGCCCTGTTAGTATCAGATGAAACAAAATTATTAGCAGAATTCTATATTGCATTTCGTTAATGTAGTTGTGTCACCAATCTGTTAGTCATAATTTTATGATTACTAAATGCAGGTTAGTGAGATCCTAGACTCAGAATTATTGGGTGAAGGGCTAATTCCAACTCTACAACATGCGCATGACAAACTATTAATAGAAAATCCACAAACAGTACCTTACCGGGCAACAACTTACTGTCAGGTAATTGATAAAAGTACCATGTTTTCCAACAATTTACATATTTGCTAACTCCGCCTGATTTACTTACCATGTCGGTCGCTTGTGACTTAAAGATGCATTTTTCCCCTTTTAACGAAATAGTTGCTAACTAAAAATATGTATTTCATATGTTGCATATGAACTGCTGTTTTAATGGTTTAGGTGCAAGTAAATACTTACTTTTGAAGTTTTTTAACTTGTGAGTTTCTCTGTCACTTCAGCTAGTTGAGTGCACATATTTAAGGGAGATGAATGATTTAGTTCATAGAGAGGCAGAAGTATCAGATGAAATTCATCTTGTTCCAAGTGGGATGATTGACCTTTTAGGTATCAAACAGCAACAATTTGCAATGCATTGTGATGCACTTAAAGATGAAATGAAACTGGTAATGATTCGCTTAAGAAAAAAATAGTGCTTCTGTTGAATCTAATGTTCACATGCATTCTACTCAAATCTGCTACATACATTCAGCTTTCAGAGCCATTTAAAGTTTTTGATTTTGACTTTTGGAGAAGGCCAGACAGTTCTCGTGAAATTGATCTGCACATAAAGGCTACCAATGATGGTACAGTTCATGCTATCATCTCATGGTACATGATTTGTCACATAGGTCATTGTTTTTCATGTATTATCTAGTTCTTTTTTATCATTACTATAAGGACTCATGCAGGTTAGGTTATGAATAATTTGTCTTCTTACAGGTGGTTGCTTCAGCTTGACAGTGAAGGAACAATTTTCTATTCTACAGGGCCCAGCTGGATACGATGTCCTTCTGATGTGAAAGAGTTAAAATCAGCCTTCATTAGTAAGTCAACTCTATGCTTACTTTGCCTTCATTACACCTGATCCATCCAATCAGGAAGTATTTTTTTATGTGATAGACTTGACTTGTGGCCATGCTTTAACATGGGTAAAAGGTTCCTAATATAGATGGGATTCTTTTATTGTCACTTTGAGCCTTTAAAAACTTGAAAGTTTATGCAATCTGATGTTAACCAATTCTTGTATATTGTGTTTCTCCAGGCTCTGGAAATTGGTGTGATCATTGGAAACAAAGTGTTTGGTTCACCCCAAGCTCAGGTCTGCCTGTATTCAAAGATGAAGAGGTCCAGATACATGCTGTTCATACTGAAACAAGTATCGCATATCAGTTCAAGAGTTTGCTTGACAAGAAAGAGGTTGCACAACATGACCTCCGTACTCAGGATTGTCAGATTGTTCTGTCACCTGAAAGAAATGTTTTATACGGAGACAATGGTTGGAGATCTTTAATGCTCAATGCCATTGAGAAAGCTGTAAGGTTATTTTGTTGTTCGATGGAGTATAATTATTTAAGACTTTATTCTACCAATAATCTGTTCACTAAAAGCAAATGTATAGCTTAGCTCGTCAATGATACTGGACACATGTTCGAGTTTATTTTGAATGAAATTTCAGGTGTTTCTAACTTTTAAGTTTAACCCATCCTCTGTTTTGTTCTGTTTACATGCTATTATTTATTTGTACCCAATACCAGATTTCTGGTTTATTTACTTGTTGTCTCCCTAGCACCTAGGAGGGCGGCCTAGGCAGCCACCTAGGGGTATTGTTAGAACACTGTTTACCAGTTTACTTTGAAATGACTCAAAATTTTCATCCTGCTTTTTGCCTGTAACACTGTAGTATTGGCTTTGGACGTATGCTGCTCTGATCTTAAAGTATATATTTTGTTATTCTTTTTTTTTTTTTTCCCTCAAGTATTCATCTATAATTTGATTTTGATTTAATTTTTTCACTTTTCTTTTTGTTCTCAGTTGCATCAGAGAGTGTGGCCTTTATGTTTAGTGGCGGATGATAGCATTTTCTTGACTATTGCTGTTGCCCATCTTTCCAATACTTCACATGTAATGCCATTGTTTCCCGGACTTGGAAAGAAGGGTGCACAATATCTGCAAACAGTTGCTGCAGCTAATGGCTACACCATGGATCGTATACAATGTTTAAGGAAGAAGGACCTGCAATTGAATCTGCAAAACTCACATCAGAGAAAGGTAAAAGTACTTGATGTTTAGATCTTCCACATAATTTTCTTGGGATAAGAATGATAATTGCTGAGCTAATTATGGTATATGCAATATTGTTAATATAAAACTACATCTTTCTTAATATAATACCACAGCTGTTGATCTTAAACATCCAAACACCACACTGTTCTGCAGATTAACCTATTCGTAGCAGAGCCATTCTATTATGGGAATGAAAGTGTGCTTCCTTGGCAAAATCTACGATTTTGGTAGGCCTAAATGTTCTCTTGTTTCTGTTTTGATTTTCTAAAAGCATAAGTATTGAATTTATATTGCTCTATGCTAGTGATTCTCAAGCAGCATTTAGCTTGGGTCGTTCGCTCCCAGATTCTGAAATTCATTTGTTCCCTAATCTGTTTACTGTGAAAAAAAAAGAATTTCAATTTTTAGTTTCTACTTCGCTTCGCCCCCTGCATAATTGCCTAGAACATAATGACTCACCCTTCTTGTCATGATCTTGTATAGGAAGGAAAGAACTTTGCTTGATTCCATTCTGTCAGAAGATGTGCTAATAATGCCTTGTAAAGGGTTGTTAAAAGCTTGTGCAATGTACCTCCCTGTAAGTTGGTACCAAATATACTTTACTTGAATGATTTCTATGCTTGAGGCAAATCAAAAAATTATACTTCACAATGTTCTTTAGGACCTCTGGCAAAGCCGTTGTTGCCTGAAAGGAATTGAAGGATTTGATCATACAATCGTCAATACCACGTTGGGGGCATGTGGAGGTTTACCTGTTACAGAAGAAAGTCCTTTTCTGCCCTTCTTTATTTGGCAGTGTGGGGAGACCAAGGTAGTCTTGTGTTAATCATGGTGAAGTTAAATCGGTAAATATTGATTAACATCAGTAAATTTTTCCCAGATACTCAGTGAAATGGACACCATCTTGGAGTTTGATTTCTCAAAGCCAATGAGCTCTTGTTCTGGAAAAGCTCAGGTAAGTATCTCCTGTTCAACATATGGAAGTACAAAATAATGTTCTTATTTCAACCGTCTTTAGAAGCTGCATCTCACCAACTTGTTTATAGGTCAAATTTACAGAACCTGGGATGTGCCATGGATTTGTAGTTTGGATTGATTGGATTATGGATACAGAAGGAAACACCATTTTGTCAACAGGACCAGGTCTGTTTGTTTGGAGGAATCAATTGATATCTACCGTTTCTCATCTTTTCTTGAACATGCCTTTTTTGATCAATTCGAACAATGCTATTTTCATAAATACTCTTTATCCGAATGTTTCAGATAAACGACATTGGAAACAAGCCATGAAGCTTCTGAATGAGCCAGTAAAGGTCGGAAATGGTGATTTCTCCTCGACAGAAATCAAAACATTCTTTGATCCATCTAACGGTGAACTCATTCTACAACACGCCTTCCTCATGAAGCAAAGATAGCATCTAATATCTGGATCTTCCGTGAATCAAATCTTCTTTTCTCGCATAATTCCTGTCATTTAGACTTTTCAGGCTGTGGTGTTTGTATACATAAAATTTATGCCCTTTGGTATTTTGGAGTTTTTGGTTGGAAATTGGAATTGATACTTCTTCGAGAGGAAGGAAATACAATTTTAGCCCCTTGCAATTTTAATTTTTTGTCCTATGCCCCATGCATTTAATTTGAATTTTTTCACCTTACACTCGATTTTAGAAATTTTCATTTCCTTCTGTTTTTTACCCCTACACTTTATTTTGTATCTGTCAATCTGTGCTCCTACATTTTTTTTCCCTTGTAATATTTTTCATTTGCTTGATTAATATTACAAGGGATGAAGACCAGAAAAACAAATGTGTATGGGGTAAAAGCTAAAAAAACTAAAAATGTAGGGGCCAGGGAGCAAAAAATAACATACATAAAAATGCACATGCCCAAAACAGTAATGTATAAACAAATACTAATGATAAAAAGAATCCAGATATGCTGGGCAAAAAACCCAACACTAGTTGGTGGGCAATTTTTGTACACTTAGATTATAGACCGTACGGTTCTATGATTGAGCAAATGAAAAAGAAAAAAAACATAGCAAAAACTTAGCCCAGCAAAGTGTGCTGGGTTTTTTTACCCCATAGGGGATCCCAATTCTGATAAAAGATTGACAAGAAAGATATGTAGAGAACCAAAAATTACCAAATTCAATTAATAAAGCATAATATGCATCGAGTGTCAGAGTACATAAGAGACCATTAGCAACAGAAGACTTAGAAAGTAAATCTTACATAATCGATACCCTATGAAAAATTTGAATCGACATGGCATATATAAAATGGCCACTTTCCTCCATAGCACAAAAGGGAATGGAAAGAATGCAGAGCATGTACTCGATCCAACTTAGAGTCCAAAATTTAACCACCTAAAATCAACAACACAATATCAATAGAAGCAATATAGTTCAAAAAGTAGTTAAATTCTTTAACTATACCATCACTTAAAAAATCATTCTTATAGTGATTGGATTAAACTATAAACACAATATGAAAGAAGTGTAAACAGAGCAGAGTATTTTGTCAAGAATCCTTCTCATTCGTAGCAATAATCATTGAAATTATAAAATACATATGAATATACATGGTTAAGAAAGGACGATTACAAGTTTCATTTGCTTGTCGACAGTTTTTTGACGTCATTCACAGCTCCCCTCATCGCATGGATTAGCATTTTTTTCACCTGATAAAAATAACAAATTCAATAGTCGTTAGATGAAAATTCAAACTCTTAAGAGTAGGAGAATAAACAAGCCTAGCTTTCACTCATAACAACTGCATTCACACCGGGCTTACAAAGTGAATTTACCAAGAAACACACTTTACAGTATAGTCAATATCAAGAATAAGGAATCAAAACTTACATATAGAATACATAGCATCATACGCAAAACTGGGGTCACTAAATTAGGCCCAAAAAAAATTTAAAGGAGAATGAAACCAACCTCTAACTTGTCTTCCTTAGCCCTATGATTGAGGGGCAGCAAGCGAAATTCTTCAGTCAGTTGGAAGCACGAAGAGATATTTTCAGGCGACACAAAATCAAGTGCAACTTTAATGCAAGACTGCACAAGAAAACATGATAGAGATTTCACTTTAGCAAATTCTGTTACAGAAAACACTTGCACAGTTGCATCAAACATTCAAAAAGACCATCTCCACATAGGCGCACGGTTTAAGATGTATTCAGGAGCATCCTGTTAACAAGGCTTCATTTTTACATAAGAATGCACAAAATAAACTGAACAAACATTGCTGCAAAGTTAAGAGAAACAACTAATGTTTTAAACTCCACCCTACAGTTATCATCTTAAGGTCTCATGATAATTCATGGCTTCTTGACTACGATAACAAACTGCAATGAAAGAGGAATGGGTATTCTAAGCTAACTATAATACCTTTAAGTTTCGAACTTGATGAGGGCAGCCTGCTGGTATAAAGACTGCATCTCCTAAACTCTGTACAAATGTCCATGGTTCAATTCCTATCCAAAACATAAACAAGCAAAACATGATCAGGAAAACCTTCCCTGAAAGTAATTTAACAGAAGGTAAAAAGTAAGAACGAGAAATCAAACCATATTCCTCCTTGAGTCTTTTCATGTGTTCTCTAGTCAAGTAAATAGTTTGGTCATGAATTGGATGAATGACCTGAAAGAAAGAGATAATCATAATACAGGTTAATACAAGCTTACAAAAAGTAATTGATTATGGTATGAGAACTTAATGCAGAGAATGACAATTGCAAAACCCTTTTGCTCTCCAAATTAAGTAAAAAGTACTTAGGTACTAGGGTTTAACTGTTAAAATGAGCCCGCTGTCCTACTACCATAGAGCCCAGGAAACTTATCACTGGTAACACTTGCAATATGAAGGCATTTGCTTGGCCTTGTTGCTCAAGTAAATAACAAATTTGGTCCCTTTCTTTGGATTCTTAAAAACAATCATTATACTTGGTTGATGAAACAATAAATGAGGAAAACTGAGAAAATAGCAAAGTAAATACAAAGAATAATAACAAATTACATCCAAATCAAAATCATCAGTAGTGTATCAACTAAATCTGATTGCGGATGAAAACCAAGTGGCATCTAGCTATAGCAATAAGAATTCATCTCTAAAACAAGGTGGTGATACAATTATTGTTTTCAAGAACATGGGGCCAAAAAGGAAGGTATCATGGCAATAATCTGCCCCACTTTTCTTCTGTTTGCACATTATAATGTCACCATTAAAAAATTGACTTCCAATTTTTCAAACATCCAAGAGAAGTTGCTGTATGAGAGAATGGTTCTACCTACACAAATATGACTAGAACTCAAGAACCTCATGAAATTGCACCAAAAAGCCTTGAGTCAATGCACGCACAAATAGAACATAATTCTTCCATTTCCCTAAGTAGTCAATACTAAATAAAAAGCTGGAGTTGGATATTTCAAATTACCTCTGGAAGCAAATTACCATGGATATGTCTGAATTCCTTATAATGCCGTTTCAGATACTCCTCCAATTTAGGAACATCTTGTTGCCTAAAGATGTCCCAAAGAGCTCCACTCTCAGCATCATCATCAGAACAACCATTGTTGGCAACTAGAGGATCCACTGTTGGCAACTCTTCCTGTTCACATTTCTCCTTCCTTTCATTTTCCATACATGTGTCATCAACATTCACAACTTTCATCTCAAACGCAGCTTTAGTGATTGTTTCTATATCATCTCTTGCACCATTTTCAACAACTTTTGGGACTCCAAGCTCGACATCCAAGTCAGAAGTGTTTGTGTTGGTGAGCTTTATGGATTTCTTTTTGTTTTCCCCACTTGCCATCTGAACAACTCCAAAAATCTCTGCTTGATCTTGGGCAGCATGAGTCTTTTTCAACATTTGAATCTTTCTAAGTTTCTCAGCTGAGGGGCTAACTGCTTGCACATGTGTCAAGACATTTACCTAGTGACAATAAAACTAAAATAAGCAGAGATGTAGACCATACAACATGGAATCAGGTGTCAAAATCTATTTTCAATATCAAGAACATAATGTCATGATATATCCTCAGATACCAATATAAATTATTTTGAGCAGGGACATAAACCAAGTATACATTGTATGTCATGTTATTATTGTAACCACCAATAACAGAGAATTCGGACACTTAAGTCCCTGTATTCCACACCAATGACATAGCAAGAAACAGACAATACAAAGCTTAGATAACAAACAGAAGGGGAGATAGTTGAGCTATTTTCTTATTGGCCAGTCAAGATATCATAAATCCATGGGCAAAATGAAGAATAGCATTAAAGGCCAAAAATCTTAAAATACAGAGGTGCAAGGTACTGAATTTAAATCCAGCACACATACCGCATCAGACATATCACAATGAAGCTTTGTTACAGAATCTCCACGCCCTAGCTCTTCATGAAATCCATAGGCGATGTAGGTTTTTGGCCCCATATCAGGTTTCAAAGAATTCTTAGGAAGCTTAACAGCAAGGTTTAAATATCCACCGCGAGGATGTGTATACTCTTTAAAAGGTAAGCAGCTAGTAAACTCAATGTCATGGCGAGGCAAATGCTTCTCAAATAAAGTGGAAGGTGGCCAGTCTTTCAATTTCAGTATTTGAGGCCACCCCTTATTGTCAAACTGACCTTCAGTATACCCTTTGAAAAACTGGTGGACATTCACATCGGTCTGCAACTCACAAAGAAAGAATGTGATCAGATATCATTAAATCCCACATGTCATTCAGATTGGTAATTCTGATGAATATCAGCACACATCCAAGCAAATAAATAAGGTCTGTAAGCTGACTAAAATTGAAATCCCACCAGAACCAAGCAGGAGATGTTGTAACAAATGAGGCAGGAAACTATTAAAGAGGCATACTATGGTTAACCAAACTGATAGTTTACAGACCGAAAAAATGCACCACATTCAAACATCAGGACACGTGATTCCAAAAATTCAACTTGTAAGAACCAACATAACATACCTCACACCAGTCCAGGCAATTTACTGCAGTCACATCAAGAAGTGTTTCATGTTCAAGGTTTTTAATCTGTCGGACGGCACGCCACATAACCATAGGTTCCCAGCTCAAGCCAAGGGTAGTTTCAAGCACATTATTAACTATCACTGGCTCCCCCTTCGACCAATGCCGTTGAAAATGTTTCAGATCACCATGCTCAATGTCCACAGCTGAAGGGCAGTACAAAAAATTGTCACTACAATCTTCTCGAGATGCCGCTTTACGTGATGTTAGACTCATGACTTCATCATGACCCAAGACGTTGGAAGAGGAATAGCCTTCCTCAAAACATTCAGGCACACATCCTAGTTCATGTCTGTCAAAAATTTCTTTTGCTTCCAGAAGCAACTTAGAGACATGTTCATTTGGTAGCAAGTACTTCAATTTTAGAACTGCTTCACCACAACCACCCTTATCTTTTGGTGGACATGGAATAGCAGCATTTTCCATTGATTTCCATTCAGATGGAGAACAAACATTGTCCTCCAAGTTGTCCTCGATTGTTGAGGTCTTGCGACGACCTTTGTTTGGGACTTCCTTCACACCACCATGCAGATATTCAAACCCATAGTCAACATATCTAAAAGGCGTTCCTTTTTCACCTCCCTGAAGGTGGCCATTCCTAAGTTCTCGGCAACAACTAAGGCAGAAGTCAAAGGAACACAGAGGACAGCTTCTGTGATAATCAGCAATTGAAGTCCGGCAATTGTCACTGCATTCAGGAACATGCTCAACTCATTTGTAATTATAGAAAATAGTGAATGCAAAGTCTCCTAAAAACCTACCAATAAATGCGCTCGTCCACTTTGCATGCTGCTTTCTCTAACTTAATGTCTGAAACTGATACTCCTGCCAAAGCACAATGAATTGTTCAAATATAACTAATGTTTAAACCACTCAAACATGTAATAAACATCTTAATAATATATATCAACATTATTTAATTTCAGCATCTCATGTACAAGTTTATATCCAAGTAATTTGCAAAAAACCTCAGAGTCTCCCCAGAAGAGCATCAAATATATAATGTGAAGTGACAACACAAGCATCTGAGATATAAGTGCCCATAAACTTTGAGCACTTTTAAAACACATCCCGCAAAGGGAAAAGGAATGGAAAAGAAAACCTTGAATCTTAGCCTCCAGTTCCCTCTCTATCACTTGTTCTGCATTAATCCGTTCAAGAAATGGCAGAAGAACTTTTATTATGTATGTAGCATACTGAATCTTTTGATCATCACTAATTATGACAATGGACTTCTTCTCCATCTCCTCACGAACCTAAAAGCATACAGTACATTTGATGCATCAGAAATGAACATATAGAAGCAGCCAAAGCACACAGTGAGTTGTAGAAACGAACTTTAACCAGAACTTCCATGCGTAAACATGCTTTGCAATTGCAGTTCAGCCTACAAACAGGACAAGCCTCTGCAAAAGCTTCCTGAGGCATCTTAGGGTACCTAACATAAGAAATAAAAGCAAATGAGAATTCCATAATGCAGGTACATGATTTGTAGCAAAGTTGTGGCAAAAGTAGAATGAAATATAGTCCAGGTGACAGTCTGTGTCTTCCTATAAGAACAGATACCAAGTACGCCAAAAAAAGTGCTGGAAAAGAAAGAAATTATTTCCTGTATACCCATCGTCGCATGATGCAAAGCAAAGCTATACTAATCCACAAACAAGTGTAGTCTTGACAAACATTTGACACAAAAAATAGAAAATTAATAAAACTCACAACTTCTAAGTTCTAAACTAATCCACAAACAAGTGTAGTCTTTCAGTTCTGTAGTTAAAAAAAAAAAAAGTAACCAAATGCAATGAATAATAATCAAATTATAGCATTAAAATTTTAAATACTTTCAGTAAGATCCAAATATATGCACGTGTCAGACTACAATACCACGTCTTCATGCAGGGTTCGCAATACCGCTTCGTCTTGCATTTAGTACACCGGACAACTGCTCCTTTATCATTTCTCTGACACTGGTGACACATATTTGATTCGAGGAATCCCTGTAAACAACACAACAAAATCACATACAACGACTGCTTGAATGTATAAACTGATCAAATAACTTGAAAAAATAAAACATTTTTAAACACACTAATTATGACTAAAGACGTTAATTTATGACATTTCGTGTTCTACTTACATTCTCATCCTTTGTCATTACTCTGGACTTTGTTACACTTTGTGGCTTTATTACATTTTGTAGTTCCCTGTTTCCTCTAGATGGATTTCGCCACACTCCTTTCACCTCTAACACATCTCCTTCACCCTCTCTCATTGTTCCATTATTAGACATCCTCTTTCTTAGCTTAGTCTTTTCACCCTCCTCCCCAGTTTTAGCCTGAACTTTATTCTCTTTAGAAGCAGATCCACCATCATTCATCGTCTTTTTCCGACCACTCTTTCTTCTCTTCCCCTTTCCTGAAAACCCCTCGCAGCCATCTTCTGCATCCTCCATCTGTACAATCAGTTGCTCAATACATTCCATAGCCTTTATACTGCACTTTCTACTTCTCAACCTTCTTCCTTCTTCATTCTTTTGTCCACCAACCTTGTTATTGTCCTCCAAATTATTCCCCTCTTTTTCTTCACCTCCAACCTCTTCTCCCTCCTGCTCTTCCTTCAGCACAGGCTCTGCCTTTTCTGGCTCAGCAGAAGAAGAATCACCAAGTTCTTTCAATCCATTCTGTGAACCATCGTCATCTCCACTCACTCCAACATTACCACCACTATCATCTTCCATCTTCACAAATCCTTCCTCAGAGCTTAACTCCTTTTTCTTCTCATTCTCAACACCATCACTCTCCTCTTTCTTCACCCTAATCTTCTTGCCCTTTGTTCCCCCGTTTTCCTTATCAAGATCATCACTTTCCTCACAATACTGGTTCTTACTTTCATCATAATTAATCTCCGGCCTGCTTCTCTTCAAAACATTCACACTTTCAGCAACAGAATCACCAAGATTCGCCCCTTCCTCTTCTGGGACCGTGCTCCCACCGACACTCTCCACCAGGTTTTCTTGATCTTTCAAGATTGCTTCTTCAACCCTCTCTTTCTTGGCCTCCATAGTACAACACAAGATTTTTATGGATCCCACAGTACAATATCATAGACAAGATTTTCCACACAAGTACGAGAGTTTCTGTTTTCCCTCCCAAATTTGGACAGAGTGAATTTCCAAACGGGCTTTTTAGTGGGACGAAGAAAGAGAATGGGGAATATATAAAAATATAAAAAAGCTCGGAAAATCTTGAAAAGTCCCGCCTTTTTTTTTTGGTTCAGCCCACGAGGAGTACAGTGATGCGCATACGCAAGGCGGGTTTCTAATTTCTATTCCATGCTATGTGCTCTGGATTTTGAATCAAAAAATTAGGGCAATCTTTATCGTACTGATTTGATGGGGATGAAGTTGCAATTGCCGCTTCTTCTTCCTCTTTCTTTACATTAAAATTCAATTCAATATCACACTTCACTCTTCACATATCAAATCAAGAATAATCAGGGGAATTTTATTTAATACCTAGATTTTACCCACTTTTTCCAAATTTACCATGGACCCTTTCTCTTTTTTTTTTTCTTCAAATTGAATTTCATTTCATGTAATTATGGTAAGAGTTGCAAACTTCTCTACTAAACAATGAGAAATAAGAAGTGCAATCACAAGAATATTATAACCTTATATTGTAAATACATTTATAATTATTGCATTATTAATTACCATACTTAATTTGGGCCTTAATGAAAGGGCTTCTCCCACTATTTTAGTAGTTGATATAGGTTGGATGAAAATAAGGTTGGCAGGTTGAAATCAACAAACGTGTGAATGTGGACCATTCATGTTGATGTAATGATTACAAGAGAATTATTTAGTTAATGTTTAAATTGATGCTAATGTTGGAATAAATACTCTTAAATATTATAGTATCTTTGAAATTATGACATATCAATGGGTGAAAATATTGAAAAGGGTCAGGAAATCATACCACGGTTTCCATATAATGAAGGGAGAAAAAATTACTAGCTTCCAAGAAAATAGGATTTTGTTATACTTTTTTTCTCTTTTTGAAATAAACATTTATCAAAAATCCAAACAAAATTTAGTTTATCTGTGATTTAGGTTGTTTGTTCTGGACTTTTTGTAAGTGTGGATTTTTCAAATTTTATGTTTGTTTTGGATTTTGTATGGTATGAGTATAGTTAAAACTAGCACTCCACCCACGATGCGCGATTTATTATTTATCGTGTTAATATTTGCAATTTGTAAAGATTTTTAAGAATTTTTTTATCTTTGAATGTTTAGCAAATCTTGTATTCTTTCATTTTTCTAGTTTTATATATATTTGAAAAAAAATCATTATAATTACGATTTTTTATTGTTCTTTTTTTCTTCATACAATAAGATATAGAAGAATTTTTCCACCCTTGAATGTTTAACAAATTTTGTATTCTTTCATTTTTTTAGTTTTATATAGATTTGAGAAATAATTATATTTATGATTTTTCTTGTTTTTTTTCTTCATTATTTGTAAATATTGTTTTTTTTTTCATTCTCTATGCGTCTCTCTTTTGTTGATAAATTACTATATTTTCTCCATTTTTTAGTTTTACATAGATTTGAGAAATCAATGCATCTCCCTCTTCATCCATTAGCTTTATATAGTTTATATAATAACTTTTAGAGGAAGATAAGATAAATCTAATTATTATTATTAAATAATAACTTATCATGCAAGATTTATTATTATTTTTTATTTTTTATCTTTATTGACATGACACTTTTGGGCGAGAAAGTGACATTATTGTAATTTTTGTCAACTTTATTGCTTTAATATATAGTACTAGTATTTCTCCCATGCGTGGCACGGGTTGCCATATTTATTGTTGGATTTTAATAACAATAATTTGTACTAAATAAAGTTTGTTTATAATATTTTTCTCAAAACATTATATCCCTCTAAAGACGAAGATATGAGACAATGTGAATTTAGAAGAAATTTTTAACCTCTAAATGTTTAGCAAAATCTTATATTTTTTCATTTCTTAGTTTCATTATATCTAATGTTTATATATCATGTTATCTTTATTTTGTTGAAAAATCATTATTTTTTCTTCATTTCGTAGTTTTACATTGATTTGAGAAATCAATATATCTTCTCTTCATTTGTTAGTTTTATATAGATTATATAATAACTTTTAGAGTAAGATTGATCTTATAAATAATAAATATATATATATATATAATTATATAGTAGTTTACCAAGTAAGATTTACTATTTTATTTTATTTATTTTATTGACACAACATTTTTAGGCGGGAAAGTGGTATTCTTGTAATTTTTGCCAACTTTCTTACTCTAATATATAGTATAGATGGATGTCATATTATAAATTGTAGAAAAAATAAATATTATTTATTAGGATTTGCACAACAAATGAGAAAAATATACATTTTTATAGGGAACTATAGAAAAAATAGAAAATATAAAATATAATTATAGAATCTTACGAATCATTATTAAAAATGAATTGAGCTGATCCAAAATTCGAATTGGTGAAGTCCAATCCAAAAGTCCCCTTATTAACTTAAAGTTTCACTTGGTGTCGGAAAAATCAAAAGAGACACGAGATTTTTTTTTTTTAACTAAAAAGAAAAAATTATATTAGTCAAATAACGTTGAACCTTACGAGGACATCACTTTGAAATTTAACACAAGATTAGTTTGAGTCAACTCTCAATATCCTATCAATATTTTTTTCATTTGAGGCTAACATGATTAATTCATATAAAATTTCAATATGTGTGACACCTTATCTTATTTAGCCCAACTTTAGCAAGCAACTTAGATTAAGCTACCTTATATCGCGTATTATCATTTAATTTGACATATATTATGGCGTCAATATGAGCTAATAAATTATAAAAATATACAACGAATCTTAGCCAATTACGAAAAATATCAGTTAATTAACATTCTAGAGTAAGTCTCACATTAATTTTTTATTTTTTTTCGTGAGCCCCACATTAATTTTTAATTTTTTTTTTCGCTCATGTTTTTTTTTTTTTTTGCATATATACAAAAAAGGTATCACATGTATACCATCAAGGTATCCATGAGATATCTTGAAGGTATCACACCTATATCAGATGAAGGTGCGCGCGGCGTGGAAGCACGGCTTGTGAGGTGCGCGCACGATGTGAGCGCATGAGTGCGCGCAGGTATCCATGGCGTGGGGGGCATGGTATCCACAAGGATACCTTCAAGGTATCATTGAATATCTTTCAGGTATCACATGTATAACTTGACAGTATCCATGAAATACCTTTTGGTATCCGCATGTATACCTTCAAGGTATCCATGAAATATTTTTTTTCAAACATCACATGCATCCACATGTATACCTTCGAGTACCCATGAAATACCTTTCAGGTATCTACATATATACCTTGAAGGTATCCATGGCGTGGGCGCACGGTTTGTGAGGTGCGCGAGCGGCGGGGTGCATGAACGTGAAGTGCTCGCGCAGCGTGGGTGCGGCGTGTGGAAGTACGCGTACGTATTGAAGGTATCCATGGGATACCTTGAAGGTGTGCGAGCGGGGTGCGCGTGGACCCGTTTTCTGAGCCAACCGAGTCGGATCGGGTTGGGGACACAGATCTAAGATCCGTGCCCCTGGGGCACAGAAGTTTTGGCAAACATTCTAATCTCGTCTTTAATGAAAAGTACTAGGGTTAATTGTCTGAAAAATCACAACCTTTACTCAAATTACTATTTTAATCAAACTTTTCACTATTAATAAAAATAACATAACCTTATATGTAGTATGTTTTTCAACCAAGATAGTGAAAAAAATAAATTATTATTTATTGATATACAACTTTTTACCTAAATTTGTTAGTCTTTTTTTGTCTCTCACTCTTTCCCTTCACTCTCCTCAAGCTTATTTAAAAAAAAAAATACAACTTTTCAAAAATTGATTTTAGTTGAAAAACATACTAAATATATAAAATTATGTTATTTTAACTAATATTGAAAAGTTTGGTTAAAGTGCGAATCTGACTAAAAGTTGTGATTTTTCCCGATAATTAACCCAAAGTAATAACATGAATCAGTTACGTGATTACCACTATGCTACACATATCAAGCAACTTCTTTTTTCATAGTTTATTGAATTATTCTATATTCTTGTCTCAATTATTGAAAGGTACACAGAAAAGAATGACCAGTTTATTCCACTTTTCCTCTTTCTTTCAAGTCTCCACAGTTTGGATATTCTCACACCAAAAACAAAATAAAAACAGCTGTTTTGATTTTTGAAATGCTTATAATAAATCAAATCAATTTCCAACAATGAATGTATTTTATTTCTTTTTAATTTATATGCCAAAATAGTGATGACCAGAGAGCAAAACAAGAGTGCCATTGATGAATGATGATCATCTGCTCATAATTGATACTATATATACTACATTGATCATCTGAGTACATAAGACTCCATCGCCAACAACAAATTCAGTGGAAAATATATGTACATGATGAAAATTATCGATCGACAAAACGATGGCATATGATTTCGAAACTTAACATACACCAAAGATGATCTCTGAGTCCAAAAATGGCTATTTCATCCTCACCAGAAAAGGATGCTCAACTCTAAATCCAATTACGAGCATTCGAAATTTAACCTCCTGAAATCAACCTATGAAAATCAAAGGAGGCAATATGATTCGAACGCTCACAAAATTACCATTCAAGACATCAACTTCTAACTTATTTTTTTAGTAACTGGGCTAAACTACAAGCAAAGATAATAAGGCAAACAATCAAAAGACGACATACAGAGTATTTTATGAAGAAACATTACTTTCTTAGAGGGGCCAAAAATTAGCAAAATTAAAATATGAAACAATAGATATGGTAAAGAAAGAGTCATTACAAGTTTCTTTTGCATGTTGACTGAGTTTCTTGTAATCTCTCACAGCTTCTCCCATTGCATGAATTAACATTCTCTTCACCTGACAAATCTGATTCCACAAATTATTAGATGAAAATTAAATTCAATTTATCGTGTAAAAGGAGAATCAGACTTACCTCTAGCTTGTCTTGCTTAGCATGATGATTGAGGGGCAGCATGCGAAGTTCTTCACTCAGTCGGAGGCATGAACAAACATTTTCAGGTGACACAAAATCAAGTCCAACTTTAATGCATGACTGCAGTTGATATACGTGATAAGGAGTTCATTTTAGGATATTATGATAGAGAAAAATACCTGCTTACTGAACATTTCAAAAAAACCGTTTCCACGTATCTACTCGGTATAGGAGCATCCAGTTAAAGAGGCTTGATTTTAACATATCACGTAAACTATATGCTGTTTAAGATTAAGAGAAACAACCAATGTTTTAAAGTAAACAACTAAAGTAAAAATGAGTTTCATCTCACTGTACAGTTCAACCTTGAAAGGCATTTCTGAGCTCAAACTATAAATCCAACCAGCATATAGGGCATTTGCTAAACCCAAACCAACATTTATACAGCCACAGTAGCAGAGAGGACATGTTGATGTTTTCTAGAGGGGACGAGATTAACTGGTTGAATACTGGATCTAATGGGAATACATATGAGGAGAAAGGAAATAAAAAGCAGAGCGATGGGAGAACACGGAATACTATCTAAAAGGCTAAAAGACGATACCAGTGAAAGATGAAAGAAAAGTGGAGCTTTTAGAGTAAGGTAACAGTAACACCTTTAAGTTTCGAACTTGATGAGGGCAGCCTGCTGGTATAAAGACTGCATCTCCTAATCTCTGTATAAATGTCCATGGTTCAATTCCTATCCAAAACATAAACAAACAATACATAATTAGGAAAATCCTTCCTCAAAGTGAACCAGTACAGAATTAAGAGGATAAGGATTGAGAAAGAAAACCACACCACATTCCTCCTTAAGTTTTCTTTTGTTCTCTGCAGTCAAGTAAATAGTTTGATCATGAATTGGATGAATGACCTGAAAGTAAGAGATAATCACAGCATAGGTTAATACAAGCTTGCAACATCCAAATGAATATGGTAGCAAAATATCATGTAAAGAGATGGCATTGCAAAAACTTTTTACTTTCCCAAATTACTAACCGGTATTTAAGGTTAAACTATTAAAGATGAGGCTATCGCCATGAAATCTGGCATTGGTGACACTTTCCATACAACACACACGCAATTGCCTGGCTTTGTTGCCTCAAGTAACTAACAAGCGAATTTCATGAGATTTTCATCATAAATTGAAGTGGTTCCTATATACTCAGCGCTCAAAAGACAGCAACAAGCAACAAAACAACATTTGCCAACAAATTAACGAATTAAAATGAAGACAATAACATACTTCAAGTATAAGATACTCACTAGCATTGGTTTGATTAATATATTAAAATTATCTCACAGATATATTTAAACAACATGTATTAAAAACATTAAAATATAATAGTTGCACTTCCGACTAAGAAATCCACCAACTATTGTTCCCTCCATTTCAAAATAACTATTGGTTAAAGACAAAAATTAAGAAATCATTTAATAGGTATAATTATAGGTATACCCAATATATAACAAGTAGTTATTGTATTCCACTAAGTAAAAGCCTCGTACAAAAAACAAGATAGGGGCAAAGTTGAAAGAAAATTGTAATTCTATTTTATAATAGAAAAAAGGATAATTAAATTGAAACAATTATTTTGTCAAGCAACAGTTAATTTTGAAACACTGATTTTGTAACATACAGACAAAAGCTACAAAACAAGACATAGGACATAAGATCTCTCCAAAAGCTACAAAACAACAGACAACACAAGATCCTCCAATCAGTAAACTTGACGGTTTAGGACAAAGATAAGACATAGGACATAGTCGAACGAATACAAAGAACATTACTAAATTACACTCAAATCTAAATCATTAATCTGACTGTAGAGGTAACCACCAAGCAGCATCCAATACAAGAAATAAGAATTTGTCCTAAATACAATCAGAAGGTGCTGTACTCATTGTATTCAGGAACATTAAGAAAATGCATCATGACAATAATCAATTGCATTTTTTCGTATTAATTGCATTAAACTCTCTAAACTATCAAAATTTGTAAACTTTGCCAACCAAACTTTGTTTTGTTGCATTACCAAATGTATGGTTGCACTTTGTCTTATCAACTCCCAAATTTCTCAAAATGCCCTTACAAAAAAATATATATTTCATTTGAAATATTAAAATTAATGTTATATAAATATTTTTAAAAATATTACTATTTCAATTAAAATATTAAAATATTTTTGAAACATCAACAGAAGTTGATGCATGATAGAATGTTGTTGCCAACACAAATATGATCAGAACTATTAACTTTTTTCAGGAAAGCACATCAAACAGAACTGAATCAGCACAGACAGGAATGAAAATAATTCTTTACATCGTCTCAGATTTTATCAGAAAAAACAAAATGGAATTTGATAATTTTAATTACCTTCGACAGCAGATTACCATGGATATGCCTGAATTCCTTAAAATGCCTTTTCAGATACTCTTCTAATTTTGGAACATCTTGTTGTCTAAAGATGTCCCAGAGAGCTCCACTCTCGGAATCATCAGGATTACCACTATCCTTGCATCTGTTGTCAACATTCACAACTTTCATCTCAGACACCACCTTCAATTTTTTTTCTTTATCATCTTTTGTGCCATCTTCCACAATGTTTGAGTCAAACATGTTTATGTTAGCAGGCCCAAAAAATTTCAAGTCTTTTACTTCTTTTTCCCCACCTGCCATTGGAACAACTCTTGGAATCTCAGTTCGATCTTGGGCAGCATGGCCTTTTTTCAACCTTTGAATCCTTTTAAGGGTATCAGGTGATATGCTATGTGCTTGCACATGTGTCAAGATGTTTATCTACAACATGAAATTAGAATAAGCAAAGGTCTAAATCACAATTTAGTACAATATGGAATAAGGCGTTCGTAAATTCCCATTCTAATATTAAGATCATAATGTGAGATGCACTTCTGAGATACCAAAATTTAAATAATTTTGAGCAAGGACATAGACCAAGTACAACATGACAGATGACATATTATGTATGCAAGTATATAAGAGATTCTGTTTTCATATGTTTTTGTATTTTATTCAATATCATTAATATGCATTATGCATATAAATAACATTATTAATATATATTTAAGGGCAAAGGCGACGACGTCATACCCCATACACTTGGTTTAATGATCAATTTTATCCTAATAGAATTTTTAATACCCAATTTGTCCAAGTTCATTAAGTTTGACCATTATCGGTCAATACTTGAGTTTTTCCATATCAAAGGAAATCATAAGTCAAGAAGACAAGAAGGCAAAATGGGAGTAGCCTATAAAGCCTAAAACCACCAACTTGATATCTTGAAGTGCAAGCTATTGAAGTTTAAAACTAGAGCATATACCGCATCAGACATATTGCAATGAAGCTTTGTTACAGAATCCCCGCGTCCTAGCTCTTCATCGAATCCATAAGCTATATAGGTTTTTTTCCCCATATCAGGTGTCAAAGACTTTGCAGGAAGCTTAACTGCAAGATTTAAGTATCCACTGCGAGGATGTGTATACTCTTTAAAAGGTAAGCAGCTAGTAAACTCAATGTTATGGCGTGGCAAAAGCTTCTCAAATAAAGTGAAAGGGGGCCAGTTTTTCAATTTCAGTATTTGAGGCCACCCTTTACTATCAAATTGACCTTCAGAATACCCTTTAAAAAATTGGTGGACGTTCACATCAGTCTGTAAGTCACCAAGAAGAAAGAACAAGATAAGTTGCACATGATTAGATATCAATAAAGCATAGGAAAATTAAATTCTACATGTTATTTAGAATAGTAATTCTGGGGAGTATCAGCCCACATGAAACAGACAAATGGCGTTTGTAAGTCAAATATTAGCATACTAAAATTGAAATCCAACCAGAACCAAGAAAGAGATTTCTGTAACAGATAGGTCAAGAAACTGATTAAAGAAGTATACTATGGTTTATCAGATAGTATACAAACCAAAACAAAGCCACCCATTTCAAAAAACATAAACAGACTTCTCGCCAGTCCAGGCAATTTATTGCAGTCGCACCAAAATTGGAATCCCACCAGAACCAAGCAAGAGATTATTTGTAACAAATGGGGCAGGAAACCGATTAAAGAGGGATACTATGGTTAAGCAAATTAATAGTTAACAGACCAAAAAAATGTAGCAAATTCAAACATCAAGACACATGATTCCAAAATTCAACTTGCAAGAACCAACCATAACATACCTCACACCAGTCCAGGCAATTTATTGCAGGCACATTAAGAAAATTTTCATGTTCAAGGCTTTTGATCTGTCGGATGGCACGCCACATAACCATAGGTTCCCAGCTTAAGCCAAGAGTAGTTTCAAGCACATTACTTACTATTACTGGCTCGCCCTTCGACCAATGAAATTGAAAATGTTTCAGATCCCCATGCTTAATGTCTACAGCTGATGGACAGTATAAAGAGTTGTCATTAGAATCTTCTCGAGAGGCTGCTTTCCGTGACTCTTGACTCAGGATACCATCATGACCCAAGAATTTGGAACAGGAACAGCTTTTCTCAAAACATTCAGTCACATATTCAACTTCGTGTCTGTCAAAAATTTCTTTTGCTTCCAAAAGCAATTTTGAGACATGTTCATCTGGTAACAAGCACTTCAATATTAGAACTGCTTCACCACAGCCTCCCTTATCTTTCGGTGGACATGGAATAGCACCATTTTTCATTGATTTCCATTCAGATGGAGAACTAAAATTTTCCTCCAAGTTATCCTCACTTGTTGAGGTCCGGTAATCAACTTTCTTTGAGGCTTTCTTCTCACCACCATGCAGATAATCAAACCCATAGTCAACATATCTAAAAGGCGTTCCTTTTTCACCTCTCTGTAGGGGACCATTCCTAAGTTCTCGGCAACAAGTAAGGCAGAGGTCATAGGAACACAGAGGACAGCTTCTGTGATAATCAGCAATAGAAGCTTGGCAGTTGTCACTGCATCATGGACAAATTCAATCCATTTGAAATGATAAGAAATTATACCATGAACGCAAATTCCACTCAAAACCTACCAACTAATGTGCTGGCCCTCATTGCATGCTGCTTTCTTGAGTTCAATATCAGAAACTGATACTCCTGCCAAAACACAATGAATTGTTCAAATATATACTTAAAACTAATGATGAAACCACTTGAACATGTAATTTAACTTTTTGATTTTATAAATCAGCAATATTGAATTTCAGCTTCTCATATCCAAGTACAGAAAATGATGAATTTCATTCATAGTGTATGGTTAGGATACAAGGTACAAATAAGCAACTATACAAGGAACTATTTTAGGTAAAGAGAATCCTAAAAATACTAAGCTAATTGACAACTATCAACTATTCCAAGAAAATAAATTCAAATTAATTCATATCAAAACAAATGGCTCTAATTTAAGCCCAGTCTCTTATAATCAAATCAATATCTTACAACACCAAGCCCATCCAAGTAATTTAGTATAAAGTCACCAATTTCGCAAAAGAGCATCAGACATAAGTGCCCACACAAGCATCTAAGATACAAGTGCCAATAAACTTTGGGCATTTATAAAACATGTAAAGAAAGGAAAAGGGACAAATAAAACCTTGAATCTTAGCCTCCTGTTCCCTCTCCATAACTTGTTCGGTGTTAATCCGTTCAAGAAATGGCAGAAGAACTTTTATTATGTATTTGGCATACTGAATCTTTTGATCATCACTAATTATGACTTTTGACTTCTCGTCCATCTGCTCACGAGCCTACAACCATGCTATACATTTGATGAATAAGAAATATAATAAAAAATATACTGTAACTGCCAAAGCACACAGCGAGTTACAGAAACGAACTTTAACCAGAACGTCCATGCGTAAACATGATATGCAATTGCAGTTCAGTCTACAAACAGGACAAGCCTCTGCAAAAGCTTCCTGTGGCATCTTAGGGTACCTAACATAAGAAACAAAAGCAAATGAGAATTCCATGATGCAAGTAAATGACTTACAGCAAAGTTGTGGCAAAACTAGAAAGAATATAGTCCACTTGACAGTTCTGTATCTTCTATAAATGGCATAACGAATTAAGGAATTATTGCGTGTACACCTATCATCGTGTCACAAAAGAAAGTCTATACTTTTCAATTTGATATACATTCAACTTGACAAATGTTTGACATGGAAAAAAAAAAACTTTCAACTTTAAGTTCTAAAACGATCTGCCAACAAGCGCTGACATTCTGTTCTGTAGTAAAAGTAATCAGTATAGTGCAATGAAATTAGAATTTTAAATACTTTCAGTAAGATCCAAATATATGCTCGCATAAGATTGGCATACCATTTTGCCATGCAGGGTTTACAATACCGCTTCGTCTTACATTTAGTGCAACGGACAACTAATCCTTTATCACGTCTCTGACACTGGTGACACATATTTGATTCGAGGAATCCCTGTAAACAACAAAACAAAATCACATACAATGACTGCTCCAATGTAGAAACTGATCTAAGAACTTGAAAAAAAAAACATCTTTAAACACGCTAATTACAACTTAAAACGTCAATTAATGACATTTTACGTTCTTACATTCTCATCCTTTGAAATTACTCTGGGCTTTGTTACACTTTGTGGCTTTGTTACATGTCCTGGTTCCCTGTTTCTTGTAGATGGATAGCATCGCTCTCCATTATGTGGCCTCCTCTTTCTTTGCTTAGCCTTCTCATCCTCTTGCTCAGTTTTTGCTTGAACTATATTCTCTTTAGCATGTCCTTCATTATTTTTGTTCTTGTTCTGACCCCTTTGTCTCTTCCCCTTCCTTGAAAACCCCTCATCCCCATCGTCTGTATCTTCCATAGATTTTCTACTGCACTTGCTAGTCCTCAAGACTCTCCCTTCTTCACTCTCTTGCCCACCTACCTTGATATTTTCCTCATCTTCCTGCTTTTTCTTCTGTCTAGGCTCTATATTTTCTGCCTCAACAGAAGAAGAAACATCGTATTCTTTCAATACAAAACCCTTACAATCTCCATCCTTCTCGCACACTGGATCTTCTAAGTCCTCTAACGCTCTAACTTTACCCCCAAAATCTACACTCTCTCCATCCTCTTCCATATTCACCAATCCTTCCTCAGAGCCTAATTTCCTCTTCCGACTACCCTTTCTCTCTTTCCTCTTCCCACTAGATGGGCACCGTGACTCTCCATTCACCTTAGGCCCCTTCCCTTCACCCTCCCCCTCCCCCATGGCTTTATTATGAAACCTCCCTTTTCTTTTATTAGTCTTCTCATCCTTCTGTTGCACAGTTTTTGCTTCAACTCTATCCATTGTTCTGCTCCTTTTCTTCCCCTTGGACGAGCAAACCTCATCCTCATCTTTTGTGCTCTCTGTCTCCATACTTGGTTTCTCAATCTTCTTCATAGCCTTTCTACCACACTTTCCAATACTTTTTGTTTGATCAGTGACATTAGTCTTTACATCCTCCTGTTGCGCAGTTTTTGCTTGAACTCTATTCTTTTTCCAACCCTTTCTTCTCTTCCCCTTTCTTGAAATATCTTTGTCCTCATCTTGTGTATGCTCTATCTCTGAACTCAGTTTCTCAATCTTCTGCATAGCTTTTATACTGCACTTGCTACTCTTTTTTCTTTGATTAGTATCCTCATCCTCCTTTTCCACAGATAGAACTACATCCTTTTTCGGACCCCTTCTTCTCTTCCATATACTTGATATCTCAATCATCTCCAGAGCCTTTCTACTGCACTTTCTAAACCTTTTCCCAAGATCATACTTCTCATCCTCCTGTGGTGCAGTTTTTGCTTGAATTCTATCCTTTTTCTGACCACTTCTTCTCTTCTCCTTCCTTGAAGAACTCTGATCCTCATTTTTTGTGCTCTCCATCTCCATATTCGGTTTCTTAATCTTCTCCATAGCCTTTCTACTGCACTTTCTAATCCTAGATCCCTCTTCTTCACTCTCTAGCCCACCTACATTATCACTGTCCTTCTCTGAATTCATTCCCTCTTCTTCATTCTCTAGCCCACCTACATTATCACTGTCCTTCTCCGAATTCTTTCCATCTTCTTTCTCACCTCCAATACATTCCCCTTCCTTCTCTTTCTCCTTGATAGGCTCTGCATTATCTGTCTCAGCAGAAGAAGAAACAACAAATTCTTTCAATTCATTCCCCCAACTATCTTTACCATCAACTGCTAGTAGAGGCCTACTGCTATTTTCTTCCACCAAAACTCTTAAGCTCTCTCCCTCTCTAACATTACTCCCATTATCTTCTATCTCCACAACATCTTCCCTCTCCACCAGTCCTTCCTCAATGCCTAATTCATTCTCTTCCCCAACAGCATCTCCTACCACTACTATATCACTACTCTCCTCTACCTTTATCCTACCCGTTTTGCCCAAATCAGTTGTCTCCTTTCCCTTCTCATTTTCCAAGCAAGAATCATTAATTTCCTTATTCTTACTTTCATCATAATAATTCTTCTCGGTCCGATCGCTCTTCAAGAAATCCTTCACTCTTTCAGTTATGGAAAGAGCAAGATTGGTCCCTTCCGAATGTGAACCAATATTTTCCACCAAATTTTCAATGTCTTTCAAGATATCCGCCTCACTCTCTTCGTTGATCTCCATTGCAGAAGAAACGGTGGACTTGGATTGATGTACGAAATCATGTGGACCTCTTCGGAGCCCTCATCCTTGGCAGTGAGACCAGACTTTCACTATTTCCAAGTTCATATCAGAGCCGACAATGCACTCACGAACAGACTCTCTCCATTTCTTCTACCATAACCACGGAAGAAAGGGGTATCTTTTCAATCAAGCCAATATTAATTCACAATCCTTTCCTTCTTTCTCTGCCAATCAGTTTCTCAACACAATGTTCGATTTCTTCTTGAGAAATGAGTTCTGAATGAAAGAATCTTATGAGAATTGAAATTCTATTTGTTTTTCCATTTTTTAAATATAAAGGGTTTATATATTTTCTTAAAATATTCTAATATTTCCATGCGTAATGCTTTCCTTCTCAGTCAATACCATATTCCAAGTTTTCGCATAAAAATAAATAGATTTTTTTTTATTAATCTATTTTGTTGGATAATTGGTTTAAAAACTTGTTAAGCAGAAACTAAAGCACAAGATTCTCAGTATAATATACATCTCCAAATTTTCGTGTAGTTAGTACTTATTTTATGTATTTTATTCTTTCACTTGTATAATATCATCCATTTACTATCAACATCCATTATTTTCTAAACACACCCCATTTTGTAAATATTTTAATTAAAAAAAAATTCCAAATTTATCCTTTAATTAAAAAAAATCTCCCCTTTCCACCCTCTTCCTCTCCACTCTCTTTCTCTCTTTTATTTTTTAAAATCTTTGAGGAATATTTGATGAATTAATTAAAATATAAATATCGTGTGGAAATCGTGTGAAAGCTACAGTATGTCAAACTAAGTAGGGTTAAATGGCTTTCTCTCTTTTATTTTTTAAAATCTTTGAGGAATATTTGATGAATTAATTAAAATATAAATATCGTGTGGAAATCGTGTGAAAGCTACAGTATGTCAAACTAAGTAGGGTTAAATGGAACAGGCAAACGTGATCTATTTTTAATGTTTTTTATATAATTTTTACATATTTAATTAACCTTGTGAATGGTTCTCATTACATCGTCGTTCATTTCTAAGATAAAATGAGAGGAAAAAGAGAAAGAGGGGGGAGGGCAGGGAGGAAGGAAGGAGAGAGATGTGAGGGAGGGAAAGGGGAGGTTTTTTTTTTTTTTTTCACTGGTATAATTAGATTTTTCATATTTTTGTTTTTTTTAATAAAAAATAGTGTGTGGAACGGGAATCTGGTTAATCTACTTGTTCTTTGCCTTTCAAATTTCTATTATTTAGAAACGCTAGATATAATTAAATTTGGGCCTCCAAACTGCATGGAGGTCCAGATAAAAGCCCAAGTAAGTTTGGGCCTATTGACGGATCTTTCATGGGCCTGATATAGAGGGAGTACTAAGATTTCGACACAAATATATAAAAGTAAATGAACCCAATGTTTAATAAATAGAAGTAACGCCAATAGTACCTGCTGAGAATTTTTTTTTTTTCTGAGACACATTTATGAAAAATATCATAATATCAAAATATTTTCGTTCAATTTTCAGAAAATGAAAATATAAACAAAGAACATATTTTTTCATATAACTCATGTGAAACGGGTTAGCTTAAAATACATATCAATTGTGAAAAAAAAATTGAATTGAAAGGAAACTTTCATATTAAATTATATTCCTAAAATTTCTTATATAAATTTTATATCACATTAGAGTCTAAACTTTTCAACCACAAATATATATATCGCATTTTAATTTTGTGGCATGAAATACAACTTGAAAATTGAAATTTAGCTTCTCTATTTTTAATGTCACTTAAACAGAGATAATGACAAGAAATGCTAAACTGTGTCGTTTTTAATAATCCAAGTCCTTTATAGGAGGTTTTCTATTTAATTAAGTTCACAAAGTTTAATTTACCTCCCACATCAAAATCATCCTATTCGACGTGACAAGCAAGTTCATTTACAAAGCATCTGAATGTCGTTTAGCAAACATTTAATTATTAGATCCTATTAATCTATTTTTTTATACAGTTGTAGATAATTTGAAAATAGTAATTTCGATCCTTCAAAATTGCTAATGTGTAAATCGCATGATATATTTGAATGGTCGAATTTTGAGGTTCGGTGGTTCGGTCCACCAATATCACCAACAAGATAATACTCAAAGGCAAACTGAATTTTCCTCCCTAGTCTCATATCATCATATAATTCAAGCTCACACTGCTAACCTCCAATATAACTAGCAACCTCTCATTTATTATTCAATTATACTTTCTGATATATTAATAACCTAATTTTTTTATTCAATTAATTGTTACATAATTTTTTTTTTTTTTTGAATTTGTACATATCTATATATGTTATGTTGTGAGTTCAAAATACTAATAATCTAATTAAAAAAAAACGATTAATCCATGAAACGAAGTAGATCAATGGTCCTAACAAGTTAGACCCACTTTTGAAAACTAGGTGGAAAAATTCAAGTTTATAATAAGCCATGAATTTTGGAATTAGTCAAACTTATTTGACCCATATTGTAGAGTAAGTCTCAGATGGTTGGATAATGTGTTTATTTATGGAAATAATGCAATTTGGACTATGATTTTGTAGCATATTGAAAGGAAAGAAAGAGATAAATTCAACTTTGTAACACTTGGGACTTAAAGTGAGACGTGACTCTTCCTATCAACCAAACAAGACCGCAGGCACATTGTTCTTCTCATACGCGCTTCCTCACTTTATCAACTCCTTTCTGCTTTTACAATTTTAATTTTTTAGTACAATTTTTTATAAGATGTTATCATGAAAGTATATTTTTAAAATAACTTTATATAAATTTCTCACAGGGATTAAAATACAATTTACTAGGTATAATTATGTGTATTCATCAGCCACATTTAATAGATATAACTGATAGATTTTTATAAATAAAAAATCCAGTAAAATAAACAAGATGTGGAAAATAGAGGAAAAGGGTAGTATTGATTTTTCTTGGAATCAGAAAGTGTAAGTTGAATTCTCATGTTTTATTTCGTGAAGCAGTACTGTACGTCAAATTGGAACAGAGGAGTCTATAAAAATTTGTTTTGTTGAAAATTAAATTTAATTAAATCCATATTTAAAAACTTACATTCAAAAGAAATTGGAATTATTCATGCATACCACATATTTGTTTTGTGGCTTGTTAAAGATTATTTGAAGCGTATGTTCATAATAAAAATAATAAAATTCAACAAATAGTAGAATTAAAGACAACCATGAAGAGTTAGAAAACTACTTTAGTTGTCTTTTCTCTATGCAATTTTGAATAGATATAAACTGACGTTTATTTTGGAAATAAAGTAAATTATTACACATATTATATTATACATCCATCAATACTAATACAAATTAATCAATTCGTAAGTAATGTATAATCTCAGACATTTCCACAAACTTGGTATTTTGCACGAATTGGTGTGGGGTCTGGCTTAGTGGATTTTTCTTTTCTTAATATGGCTGTCCACATTAATTTTTAAATAAAAAGATATATCTGGTATATGACCTGGACAATTTATTTTTAATTTAATATATTATTTGCACCAATTTGGTATTTTGCACAACTTGGTGTGGGGTAACTGGGGTTGGCTTAGTGGACTTTAAATTTTTTGATTTAAATATGGTGGCCACAAAAAAATTTATAAATACATTTGTCTGGTATATGAACGAGACCAATTTTAAATTTATTAAAAAATACTTTATTTCAACCCACACAATGATCT